>OU015442.1:8370216-9620216 GCA_907164795.1 Hemaris fuciformis
GTTATCCAGGCTGTCCTGGGTAACCTGGCTGTCCTGGATGTCCTTGTTGTCCTGGGTATCCTGGTTGTCCAGGCTGTCCTTGTTGTCCTGGGTATCCTGGTTGTCCAGGCTGTCCTGGGTATCCTGGTTGTCCAGGCTGTCCTGGGTAACCTTGTTGTCCTGGGTATCCTGGTTGTCCAGGCTGTCCTGGGTATCCTGGTTGTCCAGGCTGTCCTTGTTGTCCTGGGTATCCTGGTTGTCCAGGGTATCCTGGTTGTCCTGGTTGTCCAGGCTGTCCTGGGTAACCTGGCTGTCCTGGATGTCCTTGTTGTCCTGGGTATCCTGGTTGTCCAGGCTGTCCTTGTTGTCCTGGGTATCCTGGTTGTCCAGGCTGTCCTGGGTATCCTGGTTGTCCAGGCTGTCCTGGGTATCCTGGTTGTCCAGGCTGTCCTGGGTATCCTGGTTGTCCTGGCTGTCCTTGTTATCCTGGGTATCCTGGTTGTCCAGGCTGTCCTTGTTGTCCTGGGTATCTTGGTTGTCCAGGCTGTCCTGGGTATCCTGGCTGTCCTGGCTGTCCTTGTTGTCCTGGGTATCCTGGTTGTCCAGGCTGTCCTGGGTATCCTGGTTGTCCAGGCTGTCCTGGGTAACCTTGTTGTCCTGGGTATCCTGGTTGTCCAGGCTGTCCTGGGTATCCTGGTTGTCCAGGCTGTCTTGGGTATCCTGGTTGTCCTTGTTGTCCTGGGTATCCTGGTTGTCCAGGCTGTCCTGGGTATCCTGGTTGTCCAGGCTGTCCTTGGTAACCTTGTTGTCCTGGGTATCCTGGTTGTCCAGGCTGTCTTGGGTATCCTGGTTGTCCAGGCTGTCCTGGGTATCCTGGTTGTCCAGGCTGTCCTGGGTATCCTGGTTGTCCAGGCTGTCCTGGGTATCCTGGTTGTCCGGCTGTCCTTGTTGTCCTGGGTATCCTGGTTGTCCAGGCTGTCCTGGGTATCCTGGTTGTCCTGGGTATCCTGGTTGTCCAGGCTGTCCTTGTTGTCCTGGGTATCCTGGTTGTCCAGGCTGTCCTGGGTATCCTGGCTGTCCTGGCTGTCCTTGTTATCCTGGGTATCCTGGTTGTCCAGGCTGTCCTGGTTGTCCAGGCTGTCCTGGGTAACCTTGTTGTCCTGGGTATCCTGGTTGTCCAAGCTGTCCTGGGTATCCTGGCTGTCCTTGTTATCCTGGGTATCCTGGTTGTCCAGGCTGTCCTTGTTGTCCTGGATAACCTGGCTGTCCTGGCTGTCCTTGTTATCCTGGGTATCCTGGTTGTCCAGGCTGTCCTTGTTGTCCTGGGTAACCTGGCTGTCCTGGCTGTCCTTGTTGTCCTGGGTATCCTGGTTGTCCAGGGTATCCTGGTTGTCCTGGTTGTCCAGGCTGTCCTGGGTAACCTGGCTGTCCTGGATGTCCTTGTTGTCCTGGGTATCCTGGTTGTCCAGGCTGTCCTTGTTGTCCTGGGTATCCTGGTTGTCCAGGCTGTCCTGGGTATCCTGGTTGTCCAGGCTGTCCTGGGTAACCTGGTTGTCCAGGCTGTCCTGGGCCTCCTGGCTGTCCAGGCTGTCCTGGGTAACCTGGCTGTCCTGGCTGTCCTTGTTGTCCTGGGTAGCCTGGTTGTCCAGGCTGTCCTTGTTGTCCTGGGTAACCTGGCTGTCCTGGCTGTCCTTGTTGTCCTGGGTAACCTGGTTGTCCAGGCTGTCCTGTTTGTCCTGGGCCTATTAATAAAACCCTAGATTGTTATACCTCGTTGGATAGCTGATGAAACGTAGATATTTTTAGGCATATCTGCAAAACAGGTGCCATAGTATATTTGTTTGATATCCTTTCGAGAAAAATATACCCTAAATTTTTTTTTTAAAGTTTCTAAGTTTTAATCGTCTACAGCGATTTAATTATTCATTTTATGTACAATATTTATATAGTTATCGAGGTCGTAAAGCATCTTATTTTACACTAGCTTTTGCCCGCGACTCCGTCCGCGTAGACTACAGGGTTGGGTTCAGAATGAAAATAAGTTGTAGTCTATTTTACTCCACAGAGTCCCATTTATGTCCATATCAAAAATCGTTTACAGCGGTCAAATGATTTAATCGTGAAAGCGTAACAGACATATAGTTACAGATAGTTTCAGTCGTCTACACGTCGTTTCAATTCTAGCTTCAAAAATGACGAATTTCCACACAAACTTTCACCCTTATTTTTATTTTACCCCCTTAAATGTACACTTTTTTACAAACTTAGAATGTCATATTTATTTATATTAAATCAACAGCCTAAAAAATAAGTTTCAAGCTTCTAGGTTTAAAAATGACAATACTTCCATACAACCTTTCATCCCCCCTTTCAACCCCTTTTCCGGGATAAAAAGTATCCTATGTTACTTCGGTGGGTTACATCTATCTCCATACCAAAAATCATCGAAATCGGTTCAGTAGTTTTTGAGTTTATTCGTAACAAACATACAAAAATCCAAAAATACAAAAATACAAACCTTTCCTCTTTATAATAATAGTATAGATGAAAAAAAAAATATGTTTTTCGTTCGTGACTATGAAAACAAAATAAATGGATGACTGCAAATATGGCCACAGTTTGGCTAAATTTACGGTACTAAATTAACGTAACTTTCTTTTTTGTTTTACCCAGGTACATATAAATGGAGTATACAACTTATACATACATAATAAAATAACAAATAAATAAATAAATGTCTTCTCGGTACACCGAATGATATCTTCGCGGTCGATAGTGAATCTCTGGAGAGTACCTATCGTCTAGTAATACTTCGCAGTTGTCCAGAAGGATTTCGATTGTCTCCGAATTACAAATGGCGTATTTGCTAATAGTTTTTAACAGGGGAACTATAAGTACCTAATCCAACAGAAAATAGTTTGCGAAGTGCATGGTTATTCAATTTTGGAATTATATTTTTTTCGTATTTATATCACACGAGCAATTGAGTGTAGAGCGCAGTGTAAATTATAACAGTGAACTATAAAGCTTGATTGAAAAGGGGGATTTCTTTGGACTATGCAGAGTAAAAACATTATATGGCAGGCTTTACTTTTTTAACATCGAAAATGCTTTGAAACATTTTACTTATTATCTTTATAAATTTATCCTGTGATGCGAGTATTATTAACTAGTTTTAATGTTTTTATAACCCTCTCAGTGGTAGAGAGGGCCCGTGCCCAGCAGTGGGACGTATATGGGCTGATGATGATGATGAATGTTTTTATAAGTAATTCGTTTATTTTTAAATGATTTTTTAAATCAGAATCTATTATAATAAGTAAAAAAATAAAAACAATGTCAAAACAAAACAAATACTATTCTGTTAAAAGTTAAAATTATACTGCTTTTGATTTTGGTTTACGTGTAGGCCTTAGTCCACCACGCTTGCTTAAAAGGCTTTTCCTATGCCCTTTCGCTCAGCACTAGCTCCGTCCATCATCAGTGCGAACAATGCCAAGACGGCAAGAAAAATCCAAACAATTTCATTTTGTCGTCTTCTTGAGATTACAAGACCTCGAATGAGGAGCATCGACCAGCTTTGCCTTTTACACATTAAACAGTATTGATAATGACTAACTTGTAAGGATTTCCTCGCGCTATGGAAAATCTTTTAAGTTTTTATTCATGTTTCCTCAAGTTTTAACACGTGCATGTGTTGTTGTATAATATAAACTCATTTTTAATTTATGTTTAAGTAAACAGGATAATCTAAGAATTATTGATGTTTGAGTTGAAACAATCCTTCGAAATTTATCTTTAATTTTCCAATACGAAAGCTACTAAATTCAAGTTACTGACTATATTAGTGTATATACACTAATACGAGTATATATACTCAATTAAGTTATTATTAACTCAATAAAGAGTTAAGTCAATGTCTTTGAACATGTTTTAATGCTTGCTGAAAGATTTATTATACTATTAAAATTCTCGTGATTTTTTATACATATAAGTTTATATTTTAATCGCCTGGACAGAAAGCGTTTTAATAAACAATTTTTTTAACTATTTAAAAAAATATAGAGTAGGTATAACTATTATTACAAGTCGTGATGACCTTGAGGTTTAGGCGCGCGGTCGAGAATCTCGGCTGTCGCGGTTTCAAACCCCAGGCAAATAAGTACCTAGGCGGTCCCGGTTCAATCCATAGCTCTGGCTTCAGGGTAATCCGGGGCCGTCTCGCTGAATGCGCTGATGGTGGCCGTCGCGGGGTTTTTAGTCGGTATTACGGCGCATTTATTCTTGGTAGGGACCCGGCCCAGCGGCCGCCCATCCACGGGCGGTAACATCCATGCTGGGTCGGAAGGCGCCGGTGAGTCCGACACACCCTCGCCCCTCGGGGGTGGGATGGTCCGTAAATAGGATTTTCCCCGCGGAAAAAAAAAAAAAAAAAAAAAGGCAAATAAGTACCTGTGACTGCTGCATGATATCTACTTTTTGTACTTCTTTACAACATTACTTATATAAAGTCGACTTTTCCTCTCATCGGTGGTTAAAAACCTGTTAAAAAGTGGTTAATTACGTCATATAAGCCCATCGCACATTCGAGATACGAAGATAACGCGAGAATTAGCACATAAATTATCTAATCCATGGTGTTAGCAATAAGCTTTCATGATAGTATGGTGATGGCGCCATTCACAGGTGAACGTAGGACTCCCCAAGTAAGCGTCAACCATCGCCATCTTGAGTAGCCCGTAACTAACTGATGCCCGCTTTTATTATTAGGTTCACTTAATTAAGTGAACTATTGAACTTACGAGTAAACTTTTTAATTTATTTTAATTGACAGAAACTCCACATTTTGATGGCACAGCAGTTCCAATATTATCTATACCTACGTACATTATCATTGGATATTAATGGATGATGGTAACATTATTAAATAAAAAGGGGCAAATAACAATATTTTCGTAATTTTTATCATCATCATCATCAGCCCATATACGTCCCACAGCTGTACACGGGCCTCCTCTACAACTGAGAGGGTTAAGGCCTTAGTCCACCACGTCTATCTTCTCTAATATTTTTCTGTCTTTTTTCCCGTAGACCTAGTAAAGCAATAAGGCGGGCGCAAAATTTAGGTGAGTCAATTGAGGTAAAAAACCCACTCGTATTACCCTATGACTTACCTACCTATAGAATTATGTTCGAAGCTTCTACTCGTATATATACAGCTCCGGCGCTTTCAAGTTATCATTAAAGGACCAACTCTTGTTGTAGCGTCTTGCAAATAACACTGCCTTACCATGAAGCTGTTCAGTTTATTCTTCGTGTTCGCCATGTTGGCGCTCATGCTGGGAGGCACTACAGAAGCCAAAGTCATCAGAAAGGGTGGCAAAGTTATTGTGAGTATATCCACCTCAACTTTATTAAGATTGCTTTAGTTAAAATTATTTTAGTATTTATGGAATATACCCGAGATACTTACTCATCATGTCCCTATACACATCGAAAAATAGATGTAATTTAAATTGAACTTAAGTATAGTAATTAAGAAAGGATTTAAGTAGAGGAATAGTTTGCCAGCCCACTTGTTTCTTCTTTTTTAATCCTGGGTGTTTTCAACGTAAAAATAACTAGTTTCGTAGCAACAGGTCGGCATAAATGTGTGTAGCGACGGGAGATGGAAATCTTTTGCTACTTGATATTTTATTCGGAGAGCATCGTACTTATCTTCAGATTCCATGTTGCTACTTTGCCGTGACCGTATAAAATAATTACACTAACTTTTTAAAACTTTTATACCTACTCCTATGAAAATTATTTGTTTGAAAATCTTTAATTAAAACATCTGTTTTCTTTTCAGAAACATGGTCTCACTGGCTTTGGAATAGCTGGCATAGGTCACGAAGTCTACCAAGAAGCCAAAAATAGGGGTTAATAAGTGAAACTATTTGATAAGATTTTACACGCTTAATTAAACCATATTGATATCATATTATGAAATAAAGCATTTTATTAACAATTTTTTTTTCATTATTGAATAAAGGTATTTTGTATGATCAAACACTATACTGACTGCCTCGTGGTCTTGCAGTACGAGTGTGTGCCGAGCGATCTAGAGGTCCTGGGTTCGATTCCCCGGTCGGGCAAAGTGTTATAGGGTTTTTCCATTAGGAAATTCTCAGTAGCAGCACGAAGTCTGGAAATGTACCCGAAACACGCCAATAGGCTCGCCACCTATTACGTGGGACTGATACAAATCTGCCGAAATGTGGGTGTAGTAATGCACCTCTGCTTACTTCATCAGGGAAAATAGGCGTGAGTTTATGTATGTATGTATGCAAACACCATACTTATATTAACTGTGAGTATGGGAGTACGCGAGTATGTTGTCCTACAACAACACGTGAAGTAATACGGCTTTTCAAACTTGAATATGTGTATCTCTGTACTGATAATTGTGTACTATAGTATCGTATCGTATGACAATATTGTCAAATTGCAACGATGGCATCTTGGTAAAGTCTATGTGTCGATTATCTTGCTTCTTCAGTAACGTTGTTTAATCCTGTGTCCTGAAAATCATGTTTCATTCTTTTTTAGCCTCGTTTTTTTTGTCGTAGTTGGGTTTTAGTTTTTACACTAAAAATAGTGAAATCATTGTATTTGAAAGGCGAAAGTTTGTGAGTGTGTTTATATGCTTGTTACTGCTTATTTTCTCTCCATATCATTTAATAATTTTGTCCTTGAAAAAAGTTTTTTTAGTGTAATTTGTAGATACGACACATTCTGTGTTCCTCGAACGGTAGGCAGAGGTACATTTCAGCACCCATATTTTGCCAATTGAATTTTGGGCCCACGAGCTCTTAATAGTGGGAGAGCCTAGTGCCGTTATTCGGGCAATATTTCCCTCCGTACTGCTACCGACAATTTTCTAGTGGAAAAATCCAGTAATTTTCTGCCAGCTCTAGGATTCGTATCCGGGACCACTAGATCGCAATGCAGATACTTGTACCGCAAGACCATGAGATCCTTTATTAACGTTTTCGGTAAATAGAACGGCAGTAGCCTACATATTATGACTTAAAAGAAGACAAAATTAAGTCGCGAGGGTCTAATTATAGCAAGGAAAGGAAGTGAATGCAGCAAAGACGAGTAGTGTGACGGACGTGCCCATTAAACGCAAAAGCCTCCAATAACCTCAACTCTGTGCGTGCCACTGTTAACTTTATTGTGGAGTGGGTTAAGGCAAAAAAAGTAAAAGCTGAGGTGAGAAGAAGCTTCTATATCTCTTGTTATATTAGTCCCCAATAACATACAAGCTTCCATCTCTCCTTGGAAATGAGAAGACGATAGCCTACATTTTGCCTTGGCATCGCGAAGAGACCGTGCAGGCACCTGATCTACCTACTCGTAAGTGCAATAAGCAGCTTAAATAATGTGCCGACGGGCAACGTGTGAGAATTTCACCAAACCGAATATGTTCACATTTCTGACATTAATAACTATTATATAAGTAGAGACGTTTCATCTGTACTAATATTTTAAAGCTGAAGAGTTTGTTTGTTTGTTTGCTTGAACGCGCTAATCTCAGGAACTACTACAGGTCATTGTGTATAGCTCATTTATCGAGGCTATATTATCACACTACGACCAATAGGACCGGAGCAGAAGTAGAAAATGTGGCAAAAACGGGAAAAAAATATTCGCTTTGAAGAGTACGGGCAAGAACAAGTTTTATTATAAATCTTACGGCTTTACTTTTTGGCGCGCCACCGTCGTATCATCTATACGACTTCATTATTTGTTATTTACATATCAAGCGGGACGGCGTGCCCTGCAACTGGACAGCAGAGCGAAAATCTTGAAATCTTAAATCGTGATTTTGTCAAAACTGTCAGTAGCTTTTTGCTCAACTTTTGTACATTGTTATTGGTTAACGTCAAGAACACATCGTGTATATATAAATGCCATGTTGCTGGGTTTACCGTACATTGGTAGGTACATCACTTAGATTTTACAAGTATTTGAATCTTCACAAAGACTTCCAGAAAAGTATCTCAAGGATAGAGTTAATAAAAAGTAAATATTATCTGTGCATTAAACGTATATTTTTGGTATCAGCTAATAACATTATAATTATATTAGTAAATATTTGGAAAAAGGATCAAAGTAATATATAAACTCCTTTATCCATTTTTGGCTTCTTGGTAGACTTCATGGCCGGTACCAATGACGCCAATGGCTGTCAGTCCATGTTTCTGGAAATATAAAGTATAGTTAAAAACATATTTCACATAAAATAAAATGGTTTTATATCATGACCAGATTAATTTAAAATTATTAACTATCGAATGAGGAAAAACTGACAATAATACCATTGTGATATTTGAAAAAGTTTCACACTTCACTCACGTGATATACTATACGTACAGACGTAGGCTGTTATTTTCTTAATGTCACGTCCAGATACAAAATAAATTATTTGTTATAAAAAAATACATATTAATCTGTACGTTCTTTGAACTAATAAGATAACATTTCAAAATTCGTATTAAAAACACCACTGAAGCATTTGGATCTTGGAATCTAAATTGAATATATAAATATTTTTTTAATACTTACAATAACTTTGCCTCCCTTTTTGAGTGCGCCGCCCACGCCTTTAGGCGCCGCAGCAGTACCTCCAAGCATAATTGCCAACATTGCCAAAACAACGACGTACAAACTAAACAGCTTCATGATGAATATTATTTGCTCCACTCTTATAATGGTTCGTGTTAGTATGGTGAACTTAGAAGCGCTACCTTTCAATTTATATGCGACAAGCACCCAGAGGAAATAGCAACCTACGGCAAAACACCCATTTTGTTACGTCTGGGTTTTTTTTAATACATTTATTGATACGTGCTATGGTAATAGTTTTTATAGGAAAATGTTACAGTATATCATGGAATGTGAATAGTTTATAAATTTAACAGTAATAGTAGTAGACAGTATTGTTTATTTTCTGTATTTTTTTTTATTATAGTAAGAATATATTTATTGACATAGACTGGTTTTTTTTTTTTTTTTTTTTTTTTGTGTAATTTCTGCACTATGGCAATCTGTTCGAAAACAATAAGCCACTTGTTTGACTGGAACTACATTTCCTGAATTTATTGTTGTCATCGAGAGCCAATTAATTGCTGAACTTTTCAGCAAACTCTCTTCTTGACTCAGTCTACAAATCTTTGGGCGAGACTGGGTATGCCTTGTCTTTTCAGTCGATTGTACTGTAGTCCACCCTCTCCACTTAAAGCCTGTGCGAGTTCGTTTGCATGAGTTGCTAGTTTCACCTGGTATTTCAGGCTTGCCTGGACTATTTCCTCACGAACAGTGTTTATGCCTAGGTCAAGATACATGTATCTGTTGCTAATACATTGGGGTATATTGAACATGGTTCTTAATGCTTTACTTTGGAATCTTTCCAGTATGTCGATGTTACTCTTGCTAGCTGTTCCCCATAATTGTATCCCATAAGTCCAGATAGGTTTCAAAGTTGCTTTATATACCAACATTTTGCTAGTGTTATTTAATTGCGAGCTTCGTCCTATTAACCAGTAAAGACCACGAAGTTTTCCATCTAATTGTTTTCTTTTAGCCCAGATGTGCTTCTGCCATGTGAGCCTTCTATCCAGGTGCATTCCCAGATACTTAGCATTATCTGATTGTGGTATTTCTTTGTTGTTTAGCTTAACCGGAGGGCAAGTGTCTCTCCTAAGTGTAAAGGTTACATGAGCAGATTTGGTTTCGTTTGCTTTGATCCTCCATTGCTTAAACCATGATTCTATTTTATTTAGATGACTTTGCAGAGTGTGTGATGCAGTTACTGGGTCGCTATGAGAGGACAGCAGGGCGGTGTCGTCAGCATATGTCGCTGTAATCGTTTGATCATCTGTTGGAATATCTGCAGTGAAGATGAGGTACAGGATAGGTCCCAATATGCTACCTTGGGGAACGCCCGAGTTGATTACGTAGAGCTCAGAGCTGTCATCATTGTATTTTACTTGGAAGCTTCTCTTGTCGAGGTATGATTTTAGTATCTGAAGAAAACAGTGTGGCAGTGACTTTTTTATTTTGAAAATAAGGCCCTCATGCCATACCTTGTCGAAAGCTTGGCCAATGTCTAAAAACACTGCAGAGCAGTATAATTTATTTTCTAAACATCTACTAATAATGTCAACAATACGGTGAACTTGTTCGATTGTCCCATGTCTTTCACGGAATCCGAATTGGTGTTGTGGTAGTATGGTATTTAGGTGTACTTTTATTCTGTTAAGGAGTATCCGTTCAAACAGTTTTCCAATTACTGGCAGGAGGCTGATGGGTCTGTACGAATTTGTTTGTTCTAGTGGTTTACCAGGCTTGGGAATCATTATTACCTGTGCTATCTTCCACTGTCCAGGAAAGTGTTCTAATCTTAGGCAAGCGTTAAATATGTGAACAAGTTTCATTACTGCCTTGTACGGCAACTTCTTTAAAAGTGTTGCATCTATATGATCATACCCGGGCGCTTTCCCTTCCTTCAGATTCTTAATTTCTTGGAAGATTTCTTTAGGGCTAGTACTTTGTAATGGTAAGCATATTTGATTTGGTGATTCTAGGTAGTTTTTTATTTCTTCTGTTTGTTCACGGCAAGTCTCTGGGTGTGGATTAAATACATTGCTCAAGTGTTCGGCAAATGTTGTCGCTTTCTCCAAGTCAGACCTAGCCCATCCTCCTTTATTATTGTTGACAGCAGGTATATGTGTTTTTGGGCGCTTCATGTTTTTGGTGACCTTCCACAGCGAATAGTTGGTGTCAGCTGTCGGATCGAGGTTTGAAAGCATGTTTTGGATTTTGTCGTTCTCTACATTGTTGATGAGATTTTTAAGCTCATCAGAGAATTTATTAAATGCAGTTTTGTCATTTGGATATCCTGTATTTTGCCAGACCTTTCTTAATTGTCGCCTCTTCAGGATTTTTTCCTTTATTTCTTTTGAATAATTGTTATTTTTTGGTGGCTGACCCTTTCGTTTTGTGGTCGCTAGGTTAGCTGCTCTATGTATAAGCATGTTGAGTTTCTCAATCTCGTCTTCTACAGTCTCTATTGTGTCGATTTTTGTTTTAAGATTGATTTCAGATTTTATTATATCTCTGTATTTTTCCCAGTTCGTAGTCTTAGTGTCATATATTTTTGAGGAAGGCTCTACTAATTGAATTGTAGAATTAAAGTTCAGAATTACAGGAGTGTGGTCTGATGTGAGATCGGTACAGGACTCTATTGTTATGTAATTGCCATCCATGTTTTTTGTTATGAAAAAGTCAAGCATGTCAGGTATTCTATTTCTATCAGTAGGCCAGTAAGTGGGTTCTCCTCCAGACCAGTAGTCCAGTTTCATATCTTGTGTTACTATGTGTAGTTGCCGTCCTCTTGTGGTAGTCAACCTGGAGCCCCAGTGCAGATGTTTTGCATTCCAGTCGCCAGCACTTACAAACCTTGTACCAAGAGTAGAGAAGTAATCTTTGAAATCTTGAACTGAGATTGTATGTCTGGGGGGACAGTAGACAGCAGAAAAAACTATCTCACTGTGTTTTTCTACGACAACTATGGTTGTGGCCTGAATTTTCTCTGTGCGATATTGTTCCATCAAATAGTGTTTGATTTTATTTTTAATGATAACTGCACTTCCTCCATGGCTGTTTCCAGAGGGATGGTTTGTCGTATAGATTTTATAATTATTAAAAGCGATGTGAGACTTAGGTGTGAGCCTAGTTTCTGAAACTAGTGCTATGTCAATCTTCTCCATTTCAAGGAAAGCTTCAAATTCTTGACGTCTGTCCGTCAAGCCGTTGGCGTTCCAAGTAACTACTCGGAGGTTAGGGATCATTTTTTTATAAGGCTGCTGACTAATTGGACCATGCGATCCAACATTTTGTCCATCATTTTTTCCACTATTGTAATCATTGTATGTTGTAGTTTTTCTAGCATAGTCTCCATAATATTAGTGAAGTTATTAAAATCGTTATTTGTCATGTTATTCAAATCATTATTTTTTAGTGCAGGTAGAGTTTGTGGTCTTGTTTTTGCAATTTCAGCATAGGTTTGGCTTTTATTTGTTTGTAGGAATTGATGTTGTGTTTTGGAATTATCTATTTTATTATTGTCGAAGTTCATTATTGGTTGTTTTTGTTTAGGTTTAGGAGCAACTTTTAAAATTCTTTCTTTATATTGCTTGTAGATTTTGCATCCTTTGTAGCTGGCAGGGTGTTTTTCATTGCAATTTGCACAGGTAGCCTCAGTGTCAGGTTTTTTTATACATTGTGTTGTAGAATGTTCATTACCACATTTGACGCATCGAAAAGGTCTGAAACATTGATTTTTTGTGTGGCCGAATCTTTGACATCGTTTGCATTGTATAATTTCTTTCTTCTTATAAGGTGCTTCAAATGTAATTTTCATTTGGTTTAAATATCTGACGTCAAATATTTCTTTGTTGTTTTGCTGTGGCTCTAGGTCTACATAGAATATCGGAAGAGGTTCTTTTGTATTTCTATGTCTAATGTTGACTATTTGTCTTACTTTATGCCCAATGTGTTCCAGTTCTCTAGTTATTTCTGTCGTATCTTCTGAAGCGTGAAGTCCTCGTAGAACCACTCGGTAAGCTTTTTCACTTTTTAACTGGTAAGTGTAGTGCGAAATGTTGTTGGCTATGAAATGTTCTCTAATAATTTTGTATGTTTGGATGTCTTTTGGCATGATTTTTATTATGTGTCCAGATCTGAGTGTGGTCATGGTATAAAGATCATTGTCTAGCATTTTATTTAGTACTTCCTTAAGGGATGCGATGTTAATGACGCCTGTAACAAATATAGGCTCGGGTTTAGGAACATAAACTTTTTCTTGTTTGTTGGTTTCCTGAGCACAAAAGGTTTCATCTTCAAGTATCTCAAAACTGTTCTGAGTTGGTATAACAAATTCAGAAGTATTCTTTTGTTTTTTGTTTGTGTTGTTTATTGGACTAGTTTCTTTCCTTTTTTTCGGTTTATCGGGGACTTTATCTCTCTGCCACTCATTTTTGTTTGTATCTCCCTTGTCAATGGAGACTGTTTTGGTACCTATTGTCTGTTCAATAGGTCCTGATTGTTTAACTACAGGCTTTTTGGTTTCTGTAGGTATTGCACCGAGAGAGTTGCTTCTTGTTCTTTCAAACATACTGAGATGTAATGTTTGTTGTACTAAATTGTGTGTTTTATTTGTGTTAGGGGTTTTTATATTTTGAGTGTTATCCATATGATTCCCACGAGTACGGACGAAAAGAGGTCGCTCACAGGGTGACGCCTTTCCTGTGAGAAGGCTATATACAATGGTGTTCGCCAGGTTCACCAAGGTTGGCGCTAGAAACTGAAATCCCTTCAGCCATTCATCCTCTTGGCGCGGTCTCCACCGTAGGATTGGGGTTATTGTTTTATTGAGGTTTTCTTCCTCTTAACCCGGGCAGTTAAGCCAAGGTTCCCGGTCTTCGACTGAGGATAACGGGTTGTGGTGGTCATTTCCTACCTCCAACTATAGCAAGCTGTGAGGCTGCTGAGCCAGGTTAGTTTGCCGCCGCCTGGTACTCAGCGTTGTTGTTCATTTAGCACCACCCGGAGAGCACGTGTAGGGGATATGACAGGTAGTTCCTACGGACGCGAACAACGCTACTCTCCGACATAGACTGGTAGTGAAAAATTGTTAAAATTCGTGTTAATTTTTTTGTTAAAAAACAGTATTTCTCTAGTAAGAACTAAACAATAATTTTCAAAAATGTTTCAAAGAGTTTGACCTAAAATAAAATTAAAATTCACATTATAATTTACATTAATGTATTTAAAATGTATTTACATAACATCTTTCGCTTAAAAAATTAAAATGTAAGGACCCCATTTTGTAATCTCCCAATAGCTTTCTTACCGAGGCCGAAGGCGATCACATTGTGTAGACAGGAATAGTTCACAATTATTCTTTACCTACCCAGCGAGCCTTTAAGACGAAAATCGTCCCGCCTTGGTGATTGCGCAATTTTCCCAACTAAACGCATTTTAGAGATGACTGCAACTGTTTCACTTTTATTTACGACTAGCTGTTGCAGTGGCGGTACTTTCATAGAAGCCCAAAAGCCTAGTTTGCCTTACAAAATTCCGAATAATAATCTTTAAGCTTTAAATCTTTATTTAACAAAAGCATTTTGACATATAAATGAGAATATTCTGACCCCACAATAAACAATTATAAACTAAACGTTACACAATTAAGTGTAATGCTTTTGGACTTCTATGGAAATACCGCCACTGAGCTGTTGCCCGCGACTTCGTCCGCGTAGACTTCAGGGTTGGGTGCAGAATGCAGATAGAAATGAACGCTTAACAGACATATAGAGTTATTCACGCATTTATAACCTATACCCATTCCCACGGGAATACTACATGTTCCGGGATAAAAAGTTCCTATATTACTTCGGTGGGTCCCACCTATCTCCATACCAAAAATCATTCAAATCTGTTCTGTAGATACAGAGATTACCCCCTGCAACGTCACAAACTCACAAATTTGATCTCTTTATAATATTATTATAGTATAGAAAGATAAAGTACAGCTAGTGTACTGTATAATTAGGTAATGTACATACATAAATAAATAAGTACCTAAGTTACGGGCTTGCCTATTTTGTATTATATTTCCCCTTTTTTTCAGAAACATGGTCTCGGTGCCATCGGCATTATTGGCACTGGCCACAAGGTCTACCAGGAAGCCACAAATAGAGGTGATATTTTTTCAAATTATTTTGCATACCTTATGTTGACAAATAAATTATCCTATTAAAACAATGCTTAGCATGTTTTCTGTGATGCCCATTTTACTTATCAAAGTAAAATACAAATATTATATGGAATAAATATGCTCTTCTATTTTATACTCTTGCCAAAAGCAAAATAAAAAAAATGTTTTCATTTTAAAATTAAGCGGATATTTAAAAAAAAACAATTATTATCTACACATTATTCGAGCCATTCACGCTATTAAACACATTAATTTTGATTATAAATTTAAGTAAGATCACTATTTAAGCTCATATTAATAATTATCTCTGATTATTTTTACACTTTAATTTAGTAATTATATAGTAACTTGAATTTTAAAGACATCACTGTTGGTCCAGAGTTTGATTCCCGGGTCAGACAAGGCAGTCAAGTGTTCTTTCTATGGTCCTTCGGCAAATAGTCTGGAAATTTGCTAATAGAAAAAACATCTCTACACGTGTTTGGGAATAAAGACGTGTTTAAAATACCTATAGATGAAATTAATGGAAATAAGCAAAATGTTTCCAAATCTTTTCAATAGACGTTTATTATTTGAATGAAGAACATGATAATTTTGTAATGCAAAGCAAGCCAATACATCGTGGTAGGATACACTGCAGGAATCCGTTGTTTAACCTTGTTTCCTGATTGTGAGCACCCGCGCTAGCGCGCCCTGAAACACAACACATACTTTCAAACATTATGTTCACAAAAGTAAGAGCTTGTTACTGTTGTACTTAATTTTTAAAATTGCATTCATAAATACATACGTATATGTATGTACTTAATCTCCTGTTAAATCAATCATAGAAAAGAAAATAGTAGGGTTTAACTTGATTTTAGCCCTTAAAAAAACATAATATTTTGAGATTGTATATCTATATTAATCTATGTCAGAAGGGCGAGATTGTCTTCTAGCCTGTTGTCCGCTAGTAATAAAATAAATAATTTATTACAACATCAAATTATTAAAACGCCAAAAGGATTTATTATCGTGTTTTTACGTCTTCTAAGTAAATTTAAAAAATACTTACACCAGGTTTCGCTTCAGATACAGTTGAAAGCATCACAACAATAGCCATTACAACAACGAACACGTTGAAGAATTTCATTTTGCAATTCAATTTATTGAAGATACAGAGCGGAGATACAGTGTCGTCGAAACGAATGATTTCAACAATCAGTAGAGACTATTTATATAAGGCACTCACACGATTGTAATGCAGTGTAAATTGATGTAATAAGAGCGTTATCACTTCAAAGCAGATTGATTCATTATCCAATTATTGTATATTAAAAATTAATTGATTTTTGATGTGTATGATCCTTGCATTTACATATCATGACTTACTCTAAAGCCGAAACTCTTAATTCAAGCAAAATAGTTGAGGAACGTAACTTTTTCAATCGTCTTTCAAACAACAGACACATGCGCGCACACACACACGCACATTAAATTAAATTCCTTGTTTGTGTTTTGTTTTATATTATCTTGTTAACGCATTTTAGAGATGATTTCAACTGTTTCACTTTTATTTAGGATAAAGTAGGTACTGCTAATGTATGCTAAGTATGCATAATTCAATAAATGTACATAAATAACTAGATACCCAAGCTACGCCTATTTGCTTGCTACCTTGCCTATTTTGGGACCTGTCGATACTCAAGTGTGTACTTTTCTAAAATAAATCTCATTTCATATCATTTTCACAGATTGGACAGGATCCGAGGATTGTATGAATTTTACGTTAGCGACCGCCAATTTGTGAGTACGCATTATTGCTTTAAAAATAAAAATAGAAATTACACTATGGATCACGTGAATATTCAGCTATTCTCACCCTTATAGATACGGTTAGGGTTCAGGTTCCTGCTACAAGCGACACATTTTAATTCGCAAGTATGCTTTATATATTCCGCAGACAGCGGTTCAGAGAATTTGCTCACGAAATCGAATTCAAGAAAGTCGACTGATTGTTTAGCCTGATAAAAATATTGAAATAGGTTAGTAAAATGCATTATAATAAATCGACGGACAAAATATCGTTGGGGATGTAAAAACTATATTCTTATTTTAGAGAACCATTATAAGAAATAAGAAGAGAATAAGAAGAGAGAAATATTTGAAACGCACATCTCTTAATCTTAAATTTTAAGTGCTATTGCATAAGTCATGATGATGATGATACAAAACATCAAGAACCTATTAAAATCCAATAACTACAAATTGAATTATGGAGATAGGCGGTTTATCACAACAATTAATATTACATTACAATAATGAGTGTCTTATATAGCGTCTCTGTTGATAGTTGAAAATCATTCGTCTCGACGGCTCTGTATCTTCACTCAGTACCTCCCTTCAGTAAACTGTAGTACAAAATGAAATTCTTCAACGTGTTCGTTGTTGTAATGGCTATTGTTGTGATGCTTTCAACTGTATCTGAAGCGAAACCTGGTGTAAGTATTTTTTAAATTTAATTTACTTAGAAGACACAAAAACACGATAATAAATCCTTTTGGCGTTTTAATAATTTCATGTTGTAATATATTATTTATTTTATTAATAGCAGACAACAAGCTAGAAGACAATCTCAAAATATTATGTTTTTTCGAGGGCTAAAAATAAATTTAAAATCAAGTTAAACCCTATTGTTTGATTGATTTAACAGGAGCTTAAGGACTTACATATCTGTATTTATGACTGCAATTTAAAAATTAACTACATCAACAGCAAGCTCTTACTTTTGTGAACATAATGTTTGAAAGTATGTGTTGCGTTTCAGGGCGCGCTAGCGCGGGTGCTCACAATCAGGAAACAAGGTTAAACAACGGATTCCTGCAGTGTATCCTACCACGATGTATTGGCTTGCTTTGTATTACAAAACTTTATGTTCTTCATTCCAATAATAAATGTCTAGTGTAAAGATTTGGATATATTTTGCTTACTTCCATTAATTCCATGTACCTAAAGGTATTTTAAACACGTCTTTATATCCGAACGCGTAGAGAGATGTATTTTCATCATCATCATCAGCCCATATACGTCCCACTGCTGGGCACGGGCCTCCTCTACAACTGAGAGGGTTTAGGCCTTAGTCCACCACGCTGGCCTAGTGCGGGTTGGCGGACTACACACCTAAGAAATTCCTAAGAAGTTTTAGGTGTGCAGGTTTTATCACAAGGTTTTCCTTCACCGTTAAAGCAAGTGATAATTCATTGTGAATACACACATAACTTCGAAAAGTAAGAGGTGTGTGCCTGGGGTTTGAACCTGCGACCGCCAAAATTCTCAACCGCGCGCCTAAACCTCGAGGCCATCACTGCCATTTAGCTATGCTATTGCTATAGATGTATTTTACATTAGCATATTACATAAGCATAGTTTATAATTTAAAGGAAAACCCATAGAAACAACACTTGACTGCCTTGTCTGTAACGGGAACCAAACCCTGGACCAACAGTGTAGTAGTTAAAAAATGTAAAAATATGAGATATAAATTATGAACAATAGGAGCTTGCAAATAAGTGATTATGTACTTAAATATATAATCAAAATTATTGTATTTTATAGCGTGAAGTGGCTCCAATAATGTGTGGACAATATATATTTTTTAAACGTCTGTCATCACAGAAAACTTGCCAAGCTTGTGGTTTTAATAGGGTAATTTATTTGTCAACATTAGGAATTTAAAATAATTATATAAAATAAAAATATTTATCCTCTATTTTTGGCGTCCTGGTAAACCTCGTGGCCAGTGTTAATAATGCCGATGGCACCGAGACCATGTTTCTGGAAAAAAAGGAAAAGCACAATAGACATACAAAAAACACTTAAGTCTACATATATTGTAAGTACATACATACATAATCTCACACCTGAATTGCGCGGAGGGTTTGGCGTAGGTGCATTTCTGCACTTACATTTCGCCGGGTACATGTATGTCAGTGTCACATTATAGAGGGCAAGCCTGTTGCCGTATTTCGGGCACATTTCTAGACTCCGTGCTGCTACTGAAAATTTCCGGATGGAAAAACTCAATTACACTTTGCCCGACCTGGGTATCGAACTCGGGACCTCTAGATTGCACGGCACATACTTGTACCTCGAGACCACGAGACAGTCAGGGGTAATAATGCAATAATAAATAAAATAAACTTTATTTTTATAGGAGCAATATCTTACTGTTGAATCGATTCTAAAAACTCTCGAACAAATAGAAATTTAATAAAGGCTCTTTTTACACCCGGGAAACACGCAATGTAAAATTGATTTGTGATTGAAAACAAATATTCTGGATCAATTCGCGAGCACTTAAAAACTTAGAATAGATAGAAACTTAGAATTTTAAAAATGAAAGCGAAGAATAATATAATATTGTTGTTGGTAATAATACATTCAAAATATAACACCTCTAAATTAAAAGTGCTTGATTAATTGAGTTAATTCTAAAAGTGAAATAGTTGTTGACTGTAAGTTTCATTTTGTTTTATATTATGCGCTGGAAAGATAATAAATAAAAGGCTATAAAAAGTAAAAAAAAATCCGCGGGCTGTAGGTTGTCCCTTACTTGTTACTACGAATTTTATTATTATAGCAACAAAAAAACCTGACGAGTAAAAACGTCATTCATATTTTAACAAATAATTGTCCCGTTGCAGGGATCGAATCCGCGACCTATCGTTTCGCAAGCTGGTGTCTAGCCAACTGCGCCATGGGGCTGTGAATTTGCATGATATAAAAAAAAATCATGCCTTTATCTGAGTCTAAGCGTCAGTACTCGTACTATCCTGTTCAGGCATAAAAAATATTATCTTAGCAAATATAGAGATGTTGACGACGAGATGATGACTAGAGCGCTACCCTGTACAATTACGGGGACTATTGACATGGCTTCGCGCTATTCCTAAAGGATCTAACAGTAAATGGAAATAATATGTGTACTGGCAAACTATTTCACACGCCTGTGGTCGAAAAGACTCGTAGAGTTTTATCGCACAGATTATAGTGAACGCGAATATGTGACTGACTCCTCAGGACAAATTGTGTGGTTCTCTAATCTAATTTAAAATTAGTGGTTTTAATGTTTATCTTTGAACCGTTTATCTTTGTGAAATAAAAATAGTATTTTTTTTTGCAAAATATATTCATCAAAAAATCATGTTAGTTGGTTATTCTTGGTAGAAAAATTGGTGTATAAACATTGTTTATCCCTGATGGTTTTTCAAATGTTCGTAGACGTCGTGGGCGGTTCCTGCTGCACCGATCACTCGTAGACCGGTTTTCTGAAAAGTAAGGCATTGATTTAAGAGATTTAGTACATTTATTCGCTCATTCTAGTAACTCTGAAATCCGAGAGGCGTACTTATACACTACTTACATTCTTGTACCTACTATGTAGAGCAGGTCTATTGCCGTTAATGGGGCTCATTTTAGGGTCCGTTCGGTTACTATGAATTCCCTAACGGAGTCCCAATAACACTACGCGGCATAGAAATTGGTCCAGGATTTTGTATAATGTTTTAAATAATTTAATAGATATAAGTGGGCTAAAATATGTACATAGCTAGATAGATAGCTCTTTTTTGTTATCCACATGTATACAAGAATATACATAAAAGGAATTATCAATAAAAAAATGGAACGATATATAGGAATCATATATGTATGTACATATAGCCTTATTAGACCGTGCGCCTAAACGTCGAGGCCATCACTAGTTCCTCGAGACCATCACTACTTTAGCAATTTTAATAGTTTTACATGTCAGCACACAAAGCTATTATTTCAAACATAGAAAAGATTCAAAAGTCTATGGGGCTTGGGAAATATATTGTCTTAACTGTATTTTAAAATATTATTTGCTGATTTTATTCCACCGAATACAATGTAAGGAGATTTAAATACTTACTAAAGCAGAACCAACACCTCCAGGTCTTCCTTGGGACACAGTTGAAAGCATCACAATCATAGCCATTATTACGACGAATAAATTGAAGAATTTCATTTTGTTTTTTTTTAAATTGTTGAAGGTACTAAGGGAAGATGACAGCGCCTCGAAAACGAATGATTTCCACAATCTGAAGCGAGTTTATATAAGGGACATCACACATGCACAAAGTAATGTAAATTGATGAGAGAAAATCCCCCAAATAATGTCAACCTAATTGGCCTCATTCATGATTCAATTAATTTTTATTAGATATTAATCGTTTCTTAAGGTGTTGTGCGGTGTTGCTTTTTATATACCTAGTATAGCAATGCATTGTGTAAAACGACTTACACAGTGTTTAAAGTTATACCTGCAAGAAATTTTACTAAGTACCTATGTTATTTATGGGCACATAGCGCGGAGAGCTGATGGCCGATGGAGCCAAAAATTTCTCGAATGGAGGCCACATAGCGGTAAGCGCAGCGTAGAACGTCCACCAACAAGATGATGACCGATGACCTGGTAAAGGTCGCGGGACGTCGCTGAATGCAGGCTACCTCCAACAGGTCACTGTGGAGATCATTGGGGAAGGCCTATGTTCAGCAGTGGACGTCTTTGGGCTGATGATGATGATGATGATGATGACTTATGTTATGTTATCATATGTATTATTTTATCAAGTTATTTCATTTATACTTTAGGCGAGACTTAGGTAACCTGATTTAGTACATCACATGTAAGCTTTTTTATATATAAATATATATTTATATGCTGACAATGTTTTTTAACACTTTTCTTGTACTATTGGAATTCATGGCCTACTTTGCTTATAACTTAAATTACATTTACTTATCTCTCTAAACTGTGAGATCAGTATAGCAATTTTTTTTAAAGTACCCTTGATCTGCTATGTATTCTTAAGTGAAAGTGATAAAAAAAAACATTTCAATACGTCAATAAAATTATTTGTCATCTTTAAAATACAAAATTATATACAGTTGATTACTAATGGCCCTGTTCGGCTTTCGTAAGTACATATAACCCATAATGTCTGAAGTTTTACAAGTTAGCCCTCTATTACTTTTGAACTTGAGGACTCCGAGACGAGAGAGTATTGTTTAATTTTGTTCCTAATTCTTAAAACTTTTTATTTTAAATGAATGAGTGAGGAAATCGTTTATTTTGTTCCTATTTATTTTGTTTTTTTTTTTTAATTTTGCTTTCAAGTTTTCTTATTCAATGATAATTACCTATACTTCTATTTTAACAGAAGATTATTTAATAGCGTTTCTTTTTCTTAAAAGTTATCATATTAGTCTGTATAAATTACTGACTGATTATTTTAATTGTAAAATCTACCTGTGATGATAGTACAATTTTCAATTATAAGATTTAACAGTCGAAGACTGTTATTTTTATTAAATAAATGTTTTTGTCAAGTAAATGTTACCTAATGTTTTTAAACGTTTTATTTTTTATCTCAATTTAATTCATGGGGTAAAACGATTCCCAGGGATCATTTTCTCCATACTCAGGGGATGCATATATACCTCATAGATACCCCTGTGTAAAAAACGAGCCTTTAATAGACCTTGTCGAAAATTAAATAGCAGAGAAATCCTACGGGATAATTGAGTAGAAAGCTTATTAATTTGTACAGTGATAACTAACCACAGATTTTACTAATCGAACAAAAGGTTTTAATAACACAGCTTCCCCTATCTTAATGTATTTATTTATTTATTTAATGCGCATGATGACCACCAAGAGGCTTAGTAGTGTTGTCGGTGGGTACCCAGACCTGCTGTTCGTGCGCGCCCACCGGTACAGAAGCTTACCAATATTCCTCAAAATGGTTTATTCTGGTCTAAAAGGTGGATATACGCAATATAAGAATTCTTGAGTATCCCTCTTTTTCGTTTGTTACGTGTCATAAATTAATATATATTTTTCAATTTGTTTGTCTGTTATTGCCTTATGTGCTTTGGACATCTAAAAGACTTATGTCCAGCAGTGGAAGATATTAGTGAATAAGTAACAAAACACCCTCTCAATGGTAGAGGAGGCCCGTGCCCAGCAGTGGGACGTATATGGGCTGATGATGATGATGATGAACAAAACACATACTACGGTTGTGGTTTTTACAACATAATTTATTTTTCAAGTATTTAAATAATTTCAATAAATAATTTAGTTTGCAACATTTTTATCCTCTATTTTGTGCTTCCTGGTAGACCTGGTGGCCTGTACCGATGATGCCGATGGCACCCAGACCATGTTTCTGCAATAAAAAAAGTTATATCATGAATTTTATTAGAAATAATGTACAAAGCTGATTAGCTTTATTATTATGTCATACGCACATAGTCACGCCTGTGTTCGTGAAAAAACCCAATGACACTTAGTCCGAGTCGGGAATCGAACCCAGGATCTATTACACTTGTGCCGTGAGTAACAAGTGAGACTAACGAAACAGTGAGTGAGCAGATATAATAATAATTCTATAAAATAACTTACAATAACTTTTCCACCCTTTCTGATGACTTTGCCGATGCCCTTGGCTTCTGTAGTACCTCCCAGCATGAGTGCCAACATGGCGAGCACGAAGAATAAACTGAACAGCTTCATGGTTGGTTGTTGGTACTTCGGCAAGTGCTGGAGTAATAATGAGGGCTTGTAAGCTCCTCCCTCTATTTTATATGCAAGCATGTCATCCGAAGTTGTTGAAGTGTCGTAAGTACAACAGGTGGCGCTTACGTATGGGTTTTTGAGAGGTTTTACTCACGCCGTTATTCTTGTGACAAATTTTATGGGAATATTGTTGTGGTTTATAGTTTCGATTAATCATTACAGATGACTTGTAGAAACTAGTTAATACTGAATGGATAAAATTGAGTAAATAGAAAATGTTTTTTTCAATGTTTATATTATCAACAATATTTTAGCTGTGTGTAGTTTATCAACCCGCTTTAGGCCCGTGTAAATGATATACAAATGACACTTATGAGACTGAAACTCATTATGACTGAGGCCCTCGAAATTTTGGCTCAGGCCTGCTTCCAATTATATCAGTAAATATCAATTCAAGTGCCATAATAACATACTTGAATTGTATAAGTTGGAGATTTTAGAAGACTGCCTCGTGGTCTCGCGGTACAAGTGCGATATAGAGGTCCTGGGTTCGATTCCCGGGTCGGGCAAAGTGTTATTGGGTTTTTCCATTAGGAAATTCTCGGTAACAGCACGGAGTCTGGAAATGTGCCCGAAAAACGGCAATAGGCTCGCCCCCTATTACGTGAGACTGATACATACCTGGCGAAATGTGGGTGTACAAATGCACCTCTGCCTACCCCTTCGGAGAATACAGGCGTGATTTTATGTATGTATGTATTTTAGATGAAAGTGCCATGTCACTTTTATAAATATGTGACCTTGAAAGATAAGTTTTATAACAATCATAATGTAATAAATATTAAAATTAGTTTTTTAAATGCGTAACTTCGAAATGGAATCAACAATCTCTCGTCACTCTGAACAATTATACAGGCCCGATAATAGCTTCTTCATACCTTACAACTAAACAAAAGGACGTTACCTACAAAATATTTGTATCAACTTTCTTGGGGTGGGTATTATGACAATGACTTGAATTACATTATGAATCGCTCGATTTGCCGCACCCTTGGACGTGCCGCCCTCATGCGGTGCACGCTTTGCACGCCCGCTTGCGGCGGGCCTGCAATTATAGCGAACTACTGACGTGGTCTCGCACTACTCTAAAAGAAAACACGAAGAAAGTTTAAAAGTACGGAAGGCACAAACTCTTGATTTTTCTGTTCGTGCGAAAATGGGATTGACCTGGGATTGATATGACTCCGCAAGTCAACATCCGATCCATGTTAATCAATCAAAACTTTCCTTACTAATACTATAAATGCGAAAGTAATATAAGAAGTAAAAAAAAAAGATAACGATATAAAAGAGACAAATAAAAAGAAACCGCTGAACTGTTTTGATTTTTGTATGGATATACTAGTAGATAGGACATTGGGAAAGGAAAATATTTTTTTTGAAAATGCAGTGTTCCCCGGGAATATGTACGGAATCCAAAATTGCGCTCGGGTAAAGCCGGACTCCTGAGCTAATTGTACATTAAAATAGTTTTTATTAGCAAAATACATTTATTGCAAACAATAAACGAAAATACATTGTAACATCTGTTGTTAGTAGACATATTGGTGTTTGGTTATCTTTTTATCTCTGGAGTTTGAAATGTTCGTAGACGTCGTGCGCAGTTTCTGCTGCACCGATTTCTCGTAAAGCTGTTTTCAAAAAAATTAGACATTAATTTAAGCGACTGTATAGTGTACCAGGTACATCAATACGTTCTTGCTTAAACAATGTAAAACAATCTCTAAGAACATAAAATTTGAAAACAATAAGAGTAGGTATCTATAAATAAAATCTATTATAACTACAATATTACAGTGTGTGTATATGTAATAAAGGAAAGGTACTGTATCTACATTGAGTAGGATACAGACTTGTTTTCTGTTTATTTTACATATGTATGATATCATATTGTTAAATTGTTTTTTGTTATAATTGTATATTATTGATTGTTTGTCTCTTCACTTAGCTATCTTTCTTATACTATTTCGGAGAACGCTATGCAAACCTTAAGTGTCATGTATATCATAAGCAAATGTCACTAAACTATAATTGTATTAATATATGTGATGTGGTTGTGCTATATAAATAAATAAATATCATCTGTAATCAGTTTTGTAGATCAATTTTAAAAAATCGCCTGGAGTATCCCTCTCTAACATATCGATATATCAACCCTTATGAGTTGTGGCAGACTTTCAGTTATGACTTCCTCCGCAACTCAACCTTAGTCCATCACAGTGGTCTAGGGCTTTGTGGCGCTTAGAACCCTTTGGCGTGTGCAGGTTTCATCAAAATGTTTTCATTCACTGTTATATGATTTATTGTGAGTGTAGAGTTGTTAGTACAGTCATAGAAGAAGCATGTGCTCAACAGTGGGACGTGCGTAGACTGATATAGATATATAGAACATACTTTTATCTATAAAAAACAAAAAAAAAATATGTGTAATCTTAATTTCTAGAATTGACTTATATAATTTGTATGTACGTAGTCACACATACATATGTACATATATAACCTCTCGCCTGTATTCTCTGAAGGGGTAGGCAGAGATGCATTACTGTACCCACATTTCGCCAGGTATGTGTCAGTCCCATTGTAAGTAATTGGGGGTGAGCCTATTGGCTTTTCTCGGGCACATTTCCAGACTTCCTGCTGCTACTGAGAATTTCCTTATGGAAACCCCAATAACACTTTGCCCGACCCGGGAATCGAACCCAGGACCTCTAGATCGCACGGCACATACTTGTGTCGCAAAACCCCGAGGCAGTCTAAACATTTGCTATTTGCATGTATCGTAAGATATAGAGATCTGTTAAGTAGGTTTAGATACGCGGTTGAGATTATCGGTGGTCGCATGTTTATAACCCCAGGCACACACCTCCAACTTTTCGAAGTTATGTGTGTATTCACAATGAATTATCACTTACTTTAACGGTGAAGGAATACACCGTAGGAAAACGTGCACACCTAAAAGTTCTTAGGAATTTCTTAGGTGTGTAGTCCGCCAACCCGCATTAGGCCAGCGTGGTAGACTACGGTCTAACCCCTCTCAGTTGTAGAGGAGGCCCGTGCCCAGCAGTGGGACGTATATCGGCTGATGATGATGATGATATCACTTACTTTAACGGTGAAGGAATACACCGTGGGAAAACGTGCACACCTAAAAGTTCTTAGGACTTTCTTAGTTGTGTAGTCTGCCAACCCGCACTAGGCCTTCTCTCAGTTGTAGAGAAGGGCCATGCCCAGCAGTGGGATGTGTATGGGTTAAAGATGATAGATAACTGTTTTAAATGATATCTGTTCTATGATCATCATACATTTGTATATTTCAATTTTGATAAGTAAAATGGGCATCATTGAAAGCATCCTTTGTTTGTGGTTTTAATAGTTTAATTTATTTGTCAATATTAGGTATGTTAAATAAATTATAACATTTAAAACGTGTTTATCCTCTATTTTGTGCTTCCTGGTAGACCTGGTGGCCTGTACCAAGGATGCCGATGGCACCCAGACCATGTTTCTGCAATAAAAAATGTTATATCATGAATTTTATTAGAGAAAATGTACAAAGCTAATCACGGAATAAAGCACGGAATAGGAATGCCTGGAGGAAGGTGGTACGAAGTGTACAGGAGAGCCACACGCATGACCACGCATGGACCCTCAGTAATGAGGAAACGACTAGGAAGAAGAAGAATCAGTCATACGCACATAGTCATGCTTGTGTTCCTTGTGGAAAAACCCAATGACACTTAGACCGAGTAGGGAATCGAACATAGGATCTGATTTGGGCCGCGAGATCAACGAAGCAGTGAGTGAGCAGGTATAATAATAATTCTATAAAATAACTCACAATAACTTTTCCACCCTTCCTGATGACTTTGCCGATGCCCTTGGCTTCTGTAGTGCCTCCCAGCATGAGTGCCATCATGGCGAGCACGAAGAATATACTGAACAGCTTCATGGTTGGTTGTTGGTACTTCGGCAAGTGTTGGAGTAATAGTGATAGCTTGTAGGCACATCCCCCTAATTTATATGTAAGCGGGCTTCGCTGTCGCAAATAAAACAGGTGGCGCTTACGTATGGGTTTTTGAGATATGTTAGTCATTACCTGCGACAAGTAGGTATGGGTATACTCTTGTAATTTTATGTTTGATCATAATAGATGAATAGTAAATTATTCTAATAAAAAATAATTAATTTGATGGCTTTACAATATTAAATAACATTTATCACAAAGTCGACTTTGATATTTTCGAAGTAACTGAAGATAAGTCTGAAATTGAATCTCTTGTAAAATTAATTTGTATTTGTATTTTAAATAGATACTTTAAGTAAAAACTTATCCTAATACTTTGGCAAATTAAATTACTCGATGAATAAAATCTTTGTAATAGACTGTTCCCAAACTTTTTTAGGTATATGTAAATTAAATTCTACTTCTGTAACCTGTCTATCATTTTAATTGGTGTTGATTGATTTAAACTGCATTTAATACAAGTCGTATTCAAACATTATTTAAGGGATATATAGAACATAGTCCGCCAACCCGCACTAGGCCAGCGTGGTGGACTATGGCCTAAACCCCTCTCAGTTGTAGGGGAGGCCCGTGCCCAGCAGTGGGACGTATATGGGCTGATGATAGAACATAGAAAGTGAAATAATCGCGATTGTCTCGAGGTTTAGGCGCGTGGTCGAGTTAAACATATCTCTGACTTTTTAAAGTTATGTGTGTGTTTAGAATGAATTATCACGTACTTTGACAGTGAAGGTAGAACATCGCGAAGAAACTTAAAGAATATTAGGAATTTCTTGGGAGCGTAGTCTGCTAGCCCGCACTAGGTCAGCGTGGAGGACTAAGGTACAAACTAGAGGAACTACATAGAACCCCATGCAGCGAAGAAAATCGTTCTATCGTTCTTCTAAATAACCTTATTTAATAAAAAAAGGGACTTTTAAATTGCACTGCAAAAACTCGTGCAGCGACACCACGTGGTACTAAATAATTATTTTAAACAATATTATCTCTGGCATAAGCGTAATTTGTCTTTATACTTTTTTATCTTATTACCAGTACAAAAAAGTGGTGGTTATAACCAAAAATAAAAATACATATTTCTTACGACGAATAAAAAAAAGTTTAGTATGCAAGAGTAAAAACACTGAAAATATGTATTTAATAAATAATGTAAATTTCGTTGCTTGTAAAATGTTAATTAAATGGAAAAAGTTAGCAACTTATTTAACTTTGATTAAGACGAATGATGTGGTAACGCCGACTAAAATTACTTTTAAAATATTTTACTATTTTTGATATTTTTTTAACTAAACATGTAGGTATATTGTGAGGTCGTAAATGTTACTGTCATCCCTTCAAAGTGCTGGTGTAGTGCTTAGGCCATTATAGGGCAAGGGAACAAAGCTATCCATAAGACATAAGACATTAAAATAATTATAATGAAACCTTTTAAACTTACTTCTGAAGTTCTTCTGAAGTTTCGACAGAATCGTACGTACATAGTCTAATGCCAAGTTGAATAGGTGTTTTTTTTTTGTAATTCTTCCACGACTTCACTAATGAACCAATTTAGTCGAATTCTGGTGCAGCGATAGACGAGACCTTGTATTCAGGCGAATGCTAAATACAAAACAAAAACATAAAAAGCTGAAAGGGTTGTAAAAGCTGGTACAATATAAGGAAAACTAAAAAATAAAACGTACTTTACAACAATAATTTTTATTTAAAAAACAAAATTTTGATGAAATTGATTTTATGTAAAGAAGCTTTTCGAGAATTTTTGGTACGTGGTTTTTATCCCTGTTTCCTGTTTTTGAAGTGTTCATATGCATCGTGAACAGTGCCTGCAGCGCTGATCACACGGAAGCCAGTTTTCTGTAAAATAATATAAATAGACTTTGAACAGAAATAAACTATTATTCGCTAAAGCTTACTTTAAGTTCAAGGAGAAATTCTATTTATTTATGATATCTAATAGAGATATTAAAATATAATTATTGATTAATAAAATAATGAGTATGTGAGTCAAATAAATCACAATAAATCCAAGGCGATACAAAATTAATACAGGTAATATTATTTCTATTTATTTACATATTTTTATGTGCTGTATATACCTATGTAGTTCTAAAAACCCAATAACATTTTAATTATAAAGCCCTACTTTACGAAAGTACTTGATAATATGATTGGAATTAATTTAAGAACGCTTAAGTCTAATCAGCTTAGAATATTTAAAAATGTTAACAAAATAATTATAATTTTACTTTTATAATAATTTTATAAAGTTATTACTTCACTTTCCCAATGTAAATATTAAATACTTACAACAGCAGACCCAACACCTTTAGGCGCTGCTTCAGATACATCTGAAAACATTGCAAATATAGACACGACAATAAAGAAAATGTTTAAGAATTTCATTTTGGTTTCAATTTATCGAAGGCAAATATTGACTGAAGATGCCTGAGCTAGCAAGACGAATGATCACAATAGTCAATGGCAAGTGTATATATATTGAGTTACATCGAACATATTATGTTAATTGATGCGATGGTAAATACCCCACCAGACGCTTTAAAATTGATTCGACTTATCAGCCATAGAATCAATTTGTATTAGAAGTTAATTGTCAAAGGAGTTGCTACATAAGGTTTCACCCGTAGCGTTTTTCATTCACCAAGGACACCAATTAATTATCGCGTAAATAGCTTATAAATTTTCAGCGTAAATAAATGTTGTTATCCCCAGTTATGTACCTACTTCTATCTGAATAAGTGTTCCAATGCTAATTAAGTTTAATATGTTTTGTAAAATAAGGCGAAGAAAACGCTTATCCTGTATATTACTCAAAGTCGTTTAATTAACAGCATCAATATTAAGCATACATCTTTTTCCTGTTTGAAAACCTTTGGCAGATGACAAAATTTAATGGGCAATTCCCACGTACGCGGAACGTGAACATAATACTGATAAGACGCGTCGATTTTGTTTACTATGGAAGTGACACCTTATGCTTAATGCTTATACGGAACATAATTAAGATGGACAATCCCAATGTGATTTTTATAACAGGAAAAATCTTTGCAGTACGCGAATCATGTGTGCGCTTTTCAGAATTTTTAATCCGCACATTATTTAGAGTTAGAAGGAATAATTGTAAGTCTACGTCAATTGCTTGAATCGCACAGAATTGCTTTTTAAGTCTAAATTATTGGTGCTCAGTACCAAAATACGGAATATATTTGTGGTTTGGTATCGTTGCAACGGTATTTTCAACTGTAATAAAATTTAAAGAGCACACGTTAAGTTTATTAGTTTTACTACAAATAGATCCATCGCTTGTACTTGAGAAAATTTGCTATACCTATAGTATATGCAGACAAGCCGAATGACGGGTCAATAATAATTGCCTTTTTGTGAGTAGACTTTATTCACATTTGTGAAATTATGTTAGCGCTAATTTAGTTTCGTGCTTTATTAAGCAATTTAATTTGATAAGTAATTTATATATGCTTTAAATAAAATAGACTTAAATGGAAAATAACGTATTGCTTATTTAACAAAAACATGAGTTCGAAGAAGAAAGTTAATAAATATCTAACTAGGAATTATTAATACATATTTATTTCATTAACAATAAAGTTTTAAAAATTAGTGTGGTTTCAATAATAATGAACTATAACAGGAAAAAAGTGTCTAAAATTTACTTATTCGTCAAATACAAAAATAAATAACTTGTTTTAAGGCGATTGTTGATTTGCATTATAATGTTAATTTTTTACCCGATGCGCACTTGTTTCTTTGTAACTTCCTTGTATTTGCCATATCGAGGAAAAAATAATCAGCGGTTTTATGTCGGACAATATTTCATCCATCACGTTTAACCCACATTCCTGTATTATCGGGTCACTTCATGTCATTAATGTTTTACACGTTTTACTAAAGGCCCAATAGTTGTTGAATTCTTTCACCCACGTTCCCATGTTATTTCAAAGGCAGATAAAGCCTAATATAATATCTCACAGAATCCCAATAAGGGAGTATCAAACCGAAGGGAGTATTAAACCGAATTACATTAAAAATCGCCGCTATTTTTAAAAAGTGCAAAAGCTATAAATTTATGTAAATACTTAAATCATTTAACTCCAAATACATACGTATTACCACGTGCGGTTTTTACTATTCTATTAGTGGGTGTACGTTTAGGCAATGGCGCGAACAGACACGTGCGAATATTATGTACTAACAAGTTTATTTTTATTCAAGTTATTTTGAAACTTTAATTGTGTTTTTTAGTTTTACCTTTTATAATTATTTATCGCTGTTATGGTCGTGATTTGTACTATGTACATTGTAAATACATATTTTTATCAGTTCCTATATGTCCCAATGCTGAGCAAGGGCATCCTCTGCCAATGGCAGGATATGTTATAAGACGGTTCAGCTTGATTCCCAATAATCAATATATAGTAAACTAATAATAATTAGGTGGAGTATGGTCAATGCAACAAAGTTGTCACAGTAGCAACGTAAACCAATTCAATCATTTTAAAAATATATATTTTATATACTCGTAAGAAAAAGTAATCGCAAAGTGATGATAATAGTACAAATACAGTGTAGATTAGTAAGCGTAACTAGAGTTAATAGTTTACAGCTCACTGGACGCTACTATATCGGCACTTGGCGTATTTCCGGAACGTGATATACATATCTGAGTCACTCTCTCTCGGGTTTTACATCTTTTGTATGATGGTCTCCATTGAGTAGCCTATCATCAGCAAAATAGGCGACATTGGTATGACACTTTGTTTTTGCATCAGACATAGATACCACGCCGTTAGAGTCGGCTCATTAGTAGATATCGTATAGAATCTATATCTATACACAAATAAATATAATTGGAGTGTCTGTTTGTAATATTGAAATAACCGCTTTATAATAAATGCATATGGATGGTTAAACGGTACATTTACCAAAATATTTTTTTTTACAAAATTTGTCAGTCTGTCTGTTTGTTCCGGTTAATCTCTGAAACGGGCGGACCAATTTTAACGGGACTTTCACTGGCAGATAGCTAATGTAATAAGGAGTAATTGAAATGAAATGAAATGAAATTGCTTTATTTGGTCACGTAGGCAATCAAATAGTACTTATGACAAGTCAATACAGAAAAGAAAAATCTTTTATTATTACATTATAATTCAACTATGGTTCATTTTATATAATTTATTTTTAGTTTTCATCAGGAAATACATAATTTATTATTATTATTATTTTAAAGTAAATAACGATATGGACCTTGTGTATTTCCGAAACGTCACGTATTATTTTAATGCTACCACCGGATCCAAACGCGACCCTGACTGAGAAGACCCGGCGAAACAAACTCAGCGGGCTCACTTTACTACTGGAATTTACGCGGCGCGACCCACACCTGAGTAGATCCAGCGAGTCCAACTCAGTGGGCATGTATTTGGTCCAGTAAGGATAACATAATTATATTATATGACCTGCCAAATAAAAATTGCCTTCTTATTATTTATTTGCTCGAATTATTTCCTCGATCGGTCGTCATTTTATTTTTATTTTATTTATTTATTTGGACTGAAAAAAACAACGGCTGTTAGGCGGAACGAAGTTCGCCGGGTCAGTAAGTCTAATATATTTTCAGACTAGTGAATAATAGAATACTTCCGCTTTCATTAATTTTGTTATATTACTCATATTATATTAAATGCTTTGTTAGCTTTTGCACAATACATTTATGGTATTTGGGGACTATTGTTTATAAGTATTTATTGTTTGAATGTTGTGTCATTTAATATTATATTATACCTAAGTTCCTCTGCTTTTATTACCGTGTATAAGTTACTATTCGGTATAATTACCACCAAAATTATTTACTAATGAACATCACTTCTAGCTCAATACAAGAAGTTTTCTAGAGGTTTTGTTTAAACGTGGCGTAGAAAGCCACGAGACAAAGTGGAGCGATGATCTTTGCAGAGCAGCTGGTAGAGGATGGACGAAAAAATCCCACGATTTTATTAAATGGTGTGGAATTAGAAAGGCCTATGTATGTCTAGCAGTAAACGCATGCAAGATTGACGCTTATGAAAAGTTTTATTTATTTATTTATTTATTTACACTTTATACAAGTTTTTATAAGTGGATTTAATGCCTTAGTATATGAATATACATAGATCATTTAATTTTTCGTTGTTTGACACTGTAAGTACGATTTCTGTAATAATGTAATATTAAATACTATCATTGTCTTATTTCGTATTAATAATACCTATCGATTTTTTAAACAACTTCCTAGACAATAGCTGTATCTGTATTGAACGCTTAAACAAAAGACAATCACCTCAGTCTTACATCTTCCAAAGTAGGATCAGAGAGCTTATTGGAAACGCATTAACTCAAAATCAATTGTTCGCAAATAGTTCATTTATGTAGCAATCATGTAGCCAGCAGACCGAAAAGGACGTGAATATAATTTAATCCAGTTAACAATCCAGACAGTCAGTGAAGGGATCAAAGGTCACAAACGATATTGTGTTGATCGTAATACATATAGATTATAGACATACACAAGCCTACTCTTGTATGATGTATCCTGAAGAAATAAGCACAGATATTTATTTCTACATCCATGTTTCGCCAATTGTTTTCCAAGTTACTAAGGTTTGGCCGTAATTCGGGTTCATTTCTTAGATCATTTTTTAACGATAGGAAAGCGCCTTTAGCTCCTCATTACGTCGGGGGAGGCCGAAAAGACTATGTCAGGGTCTTCGGCCTTCTAACTCAGCGCGCGGAGCTGTTGTTCAATTGGCTGAGTTGGGTTCCTAACCAAAATCTTACCTCAGCATAACGACTAAAACCGGTTACGGTCGGGCGGTACGAGATATACAGGGCAATAAGCGCCCGTAATTGTTCCCCGCTGGCGCCCGGCGCTCTGTTCAAATGTGGATTTCTCTGCGATGGAGGGATCGCTTACGATGGCTCCCACTTGGACCTATTGTGGACGCTCATTTGGCGTGAGCGTCCGTGAGATGCACAAGGTCATACGCTCTGCCGCACATCTTGGAATCGTACATCATCGGTAAGGGTGCGCCATCTCACCGGTAGCACGTCCGACAACCTCCATTAGTCGCCTCTTACGACAGTCAGGGGATGTCGTCTACCTGTCGTAAGAGGCGACTAACAGGGGCCACTGGGGTGGCTGGGCGTACTGCGGGGGCGGTACACTTTGATAGGAACCCCGAGATTTGCGGCAGAGGGCGTGGCCTCCACAGGACGGTCATTTCCAGGATCTGACCTGGTATTTTAGATCTATACGTTAAGTATAGGAATATTTAAATATGTAATGCGACGTCGAATTGCGGGTGGAATTATGAATTTTAACTTTACGATTTTAAGCCTGGTTCTATAAAAGGTTAGGTAGAGGTGTATCCCTGATTTTTTAGTTAGTGTATAGACAAATTCAATCAGCATAGGCTTATCGCACATAATAGAGGCTGAATCTATTGTAGTTTATATTACTGTATATATGCAAAAATTCCCACTTATAATAGACGTTAGATGATATTTGAACTCATAATTTACTAATTAGGATAAAGTTAAGTTAAGGTCGATGGGTCGATTGCTAGATATCGCGATTTGCGATTCACGAGAAACAATGACATACGTGGTCTGGATGGCGTATTAATAAACGTAAAACACGATTATGAGCATATTTTACGAGTAATTCCGGGCCGAAGTAAAGTCCCTATACGTTATCAGCGGGTATAAAAACTCGGTTGCCCACAAACTGGCAGTCAATGCAGTATTAAAAGTGCAAATTGATTGTGTCGCCTGAAAAATATTCGTGCAGTGTTTTATAAATCGTGAAAATGAAGTTCTCTAATTTATTTATTTTTATTATTGTCGCGTTCTCGTTGTTATTCTCAAGTACAGAGGCGGCCCCTGGTAAAATTCCCGTGAAGGCTATAAAACAGGCTGGCAGAGCGATTGTAAGTGAACTGGGAATACCCAAATAGTTTTCATTATATTTTTATTGCTTTTTTAGACTTTATTGGTCCCCATTTAGTCCCCATTCTTACAACAGGCGTGTTTAACTACGTGTGCAAAATTTATTATGACCTTAAACAATTTTATTCTTGTTTGACACTTTCCTGTCCCAATACTTCTTGGGTTTTTGCTTATGTTTTTTTATTATTCACAGGGGAAAGGCCTACGAGCAATAAATATTGCAAGCACCGCCAATGATGTGTGGAATGCCGTGCGACCGAAGAAAAGGAAACACTAGTGAAATACTGTAATTAAAATCTTGCCAAAATACTTAATCTACTAATGTTATAACATTTCAAAATCTAAAGCTGAAGAACACCTCTTTAAAAAAATTGTAGACTCAAGTTTTTACATCATTAACGACATATATTCTTTTAAATATTTATAAAAGTTCTCAGTGGACGTTCCATTGTCATAACAAGAACATGTATATGATATGACCTCGAATAATTTTTAACATGTTAATATTCGCTTTGGCAGTGACTCATAACCTATTTTGTAGATTACACTCAAACGAAGAGTTAACGACCTCCATTTATTATGAAAATCAATTATTTACAATTTTTGCATATTTTTTTATGTAAGTCGTAAAATGCTAGGTATTCACAACGCGAGGCTTCATCGTAAGTGCCCTGAGGGTACCCGGCTTTAGAAGAGTAAGTAATAACAAATGCTAGTGTTAACGGAATACTAACCAGAATAGTCCAATTAATATACCTCATCTCTTTGGTCTGAATAAACTTTAAGAAATAATAATAATTTATTATTGTATGAAATAAAATCACATATTACACATGATGTTTTTTAATGAATAAATACACCTCAGTCACATACATGAACACAGAACATGGTTCTAACCATGTACCAATATATGTATGTATATCTTGTCCGTTGGTTTCAGAAACTATAAAATACTATTTCGGTCTCATAAACGCCCAGACTCGAAGTAAATAATTGTGACCGACGTACATTTGTCTCGGCGCGGGGATCGACCCCGTAACCATTTATTACACAAGCTGTTGTCAAATCTAAATGGTAGCTTTATCGAGAACCACTAAACAATTGTGTCTTCCAAAAAAAAACTATGCTTTAAGTATATACGAGTACATATGTACATTGCCTGACTGCCTCGTGGTCTCGCGGCACAAGTATGTGCCTTGCAGTCTAGAGGTCCTGGGTTCGATTCCTGGATCGGACAAAGTGTTATTGGGTTTTTCCATTAGGAAATTCTCAGTAGCACGGAGTCTGGAAATGTGCCCGAAAAACGGCAATAGGCTCGCCCCCTATTACGTGGGACTGATACATATGTACATGGCGAAATGTGGGTGCAGAAATGCACCTCTGCCTACTCCTTCGGGGAATACAGGCGTGAGATTATGTATGTAAATACATTGACATCTGTATCCTTCATGATGTACGCAGAGGCGCAGAATGCACTCTTACAGGCGTATTTTTCAATTATTGTGTACTGCGTTATTAGAGACGAGCTAGCGAGAAACTCCGTAGGGATTTGCTCGGTCTCGAAATCCAATCATAGACTTCTGAATCACATGACGCACTCTTTGTAGCGAAATAAACAAGGCAGTCTAAAAAGACTAGGCTTGATATTTAGCAGCTAATTTAAACATGACGATGTATGAAAAATACGAATCAATCTAAACATTTATATAACAAAGATTTTTTAATTGTCAGATAAAAAACAAACAATAATTTAATACATATACATTAATTTGCGTCCTATATATAGTTATACATTTATTATGTTGATAATCTTTCTAATTTAGAAGAATGATTTTAAAGCATAAAAAAAACAAAGACGCACCGTACCGTTAAGGACTGTGTTGAATAACAAGTGTGATTTGGGGCGCGGGTTTTCACCGAGCTTTACGGTGTATTGTTGACATCGCCAAATCACAGTCTCAAAATACACCATCTTTGTTTGTAAACACGAGATAAAACAGCCTTTGTCAGTGATTCATCACAACAACCAGTAACCAGCAATTGGTATAATAACCAAAAATAATGATATATTAAATATTTTAAATAAATAATATTGTTACTTAATAACACAAATTTTATCAGTTAATGTCTTAAGTGTAATTGTAATTATTTAAGTTCATTTCATAAGAGGTGAGCCTATTGCAGTTTATAGTGCCCTTTTCAAGGCCGCTATTGAGAATTTCCTAACGGAAAAACCTAAATACATGATTCAAGAAACGAGCCTGGGAAATATTGATCGCACGCGCCAATTTACGCACCAGTGATTCATAATTTAGTAGTTATAGTGAGAACTGCGCATAATAATAGTTATCGTAACATTAATGTTTCGTAATGTTGAACTTAGTTCTATCTTCACACTTCTTATCAGTTCCTTGAAACGTGATGTTAATTGACTCATACATTACGGCTCTAGGTGATTCCCCTTTGAGATAAATTGTTTTGAAATTGCGATAGCTGTCAAGGTTATAAGGATCAAGTTAAATTGCTTTTAGGCAAATGAATAATGACCTTCCAAAAGGTCAAAAACTGTCTCGTGATGTAGGTACAGTACCAACTCTGCGTGCTTCTTCGGGGTTCAGGCGTGAGTGCATGTGTGTGTATCAAAAAAGGAGGCGCAGATGTATTGGAAACATTGGAATCCTTGTCCGTATGTCTCTATGATTATAGTGTCTGTTATATTCCATTGATGAACTCATTTTAAGTAGTGATGGATTCGAGGTTTAGGCGCGCGGTCGAGAATCTCGGCGGTCGCAGGTTCAAATTCCAGGTACACACCTATGACTTTTAGAAGTTATGTGTGTATTCATAATGAATCTACACTTACTTTAACGGTGAAGGAAAACATCGTGAGGATGCTTGCACACCTAAAAGCTCTTAGGAATTTCTTAGGTGTGTAGTCAGCCAACCCGCACTAGGCCAGCTTGGTGGACTAAGGCCTAACCTCTCTCAGTTGTAGAGGAGGCCCGTGCCCAGCAGTGGGACGTATATGGGCTGATGATGAACTCATTTTAAACCCTATAGAATATTGATGACATTTAAAGACGTATGTATTAATGAGTTCTTATAATAACCATTTTTTTTTAATTATTATTGTTCCACAACAACATAAGTGTTATTTTTGTACATTTTCCCGTATAATATAGGTAATAATATTATTTAACAATTAAGATCGACGGTATTCGATAAGGAATGTTATCCTTGTTTTAAAATTGATCATAATAAGGAAAATGATATCGAGTATATTGGTTTTAGTTCGATTTTTATATCATATTCGTCGCAATTTATTATAAGTTAATGATAAATAAATATTTAAATAATCGTTAGTGTCTTAATTAGCTTATGCATTAGGTTTTTTGAGAATGAATGAAATTATAATTTTATAACCAATTCTACTAATTGTGTTATGAATTTCGAAAGTTATTTTGATTTCATTATTGTTTTCATTTTACTTAAAAAAAAAATTTGAAGTATAAGCGAGAAGAAATTTTAATAATTGTTTTTTATTAATTTGAATAGTCGCTCTTATATTATTTTTATTGTCTTGACTAATTGGTTCATAAACCCAGATATACCTACCTTCTTATTTTCTACCCTTCTTCTTCTAATTCTTTCTTTGAACACCAGACACAAGCTGATAAATCTTTTTAGAACACAAAAAACATTTGTGTGTGGATAGAACTACGGCGTTCTCTGAAGGTACTAGTTATTTTTACGCTTGATCAGATGTCTCTTGCGACAACAGATTCAAGGCTGTACTGATCTATTCTGGGCATTTTATTCCGTGAAATACGATTCCATATAGAAGCATCTGAGAAGTTATGGTCCTTATAGTATATTAGTTATTTTACAAAATCCGAGCTCTGCTACAAATAAGTATACCACAAGATGCCAGATAACAAAAAGTAAATTCTGAATAAGTGTCCTCAACTAATGACAATATAGGGGATTATCTGCCAATAAACGATTAATAAACAATAAAACATAATGTGACACATCGTGGGAAAACACAGCTCAACTGCGCATGTTTCTGTTAACAAATTTCCTCAAGCTTGTAACTAATGGGAACGGCACACGACGCTTCTTTCCTGCAGGTGTTGTATATATAAACTGCGAGCGGTAACAGAAAGTTTCAATCGCTTGTAGGCCGTTGATGTAACAGCACTACGAGGCAAAATGAAACCAACATTGGCTTTGGTATTGGTAATAGCGCTGTGCGCCCAACTATGTCAAGTTTCGTGTGACAATTCGCCTAAGTTAGGGAGCTCAGTCGCAACTTCTACCACCACTGCAAAGCCGTGGACGAAAAGACTTAAAGATGGTTTGGTGTGTATTGTCACAACGAAACAGTAACTTCTATAAAATGTTTAATTTATTGATTAATTGCGCTTAATTATATTACCACTGTTAAAAAAATATTACTCACGCTTTATTGCTTGTGTCTTCGATTTATTATCAAGCTATTAACTAAGTATAATTAACCAACAGTTACGTATTAATTATTACTATTGGACACCTAGCTGTGTGCTTAAAATTACGGATTATAGAAATTCTTTACTAGTTGATGACTAAAGGAGTTTTAATTCAATTTCAATGTCTATTTCCAGGGAAAATTCTTACAAGGAGCTGCTGTCGTAGGTGCAGTACAGCAAGGCTTCCAAAACGCTCGCGGTAGCGGTAAACACAAGTCGATTGGACACGGAGCAGGTGGTGTTACAAATCCAAAACATTAATTAATAAATTACACAAAAAAAAAATAAGCAAATTATTTAAAAAAATAATCAAATTAATAAACAAATTATAAATATTATTGTTTTGTTTTTATTTGTAAAATGTAACTATTCTAGCTAAATGGTATGAATAGAATTGAATTTGACAGATTGAAATGTGAATCATATTACTTTCAACGTCGAGATTAAATGGAATCCATGTTATCATAAATATCGTTATCGTAAATCACAAACCTGAAGTTGTTATTAGAAAACAAATCGTTCTACTAAACCTAATTTTATATTCCTTTTAATTAGAAAAAGGAAAAATAAGAATAATAAATATAGCTTAATTGAAATTTCATGGTTTCGGCCAATATAAAATCCATCAGACGAAATGTTATGAATTGATAAGCACAATTTTTTTCGACATTATTTTAATTGATGGAAATAACCCATTACTGCATGTTGACACCAATTAAACATTGTTGAGTAGCGACTCCACAGGAAGACTTTTTTAATTTTCTACAGGCTTTCTGTTGTGGAACTTTTGCTTAGAATTTTTAACCGTTTTACTAAAATTGTCCGAAAAATATTAAATTGTAGCACTATGAAAAAAAAATTTGTACATGTTTACAAATAACAGCGTCTTAAATTAGCACATTTTGTTATGTAGTCGTAACAAATAGACTCAGTCAGTGGTTTTTTTAAGACGTTGCTATAATTTATTTAAATAACCAGCAAATCATTAACACATATCATTACACTAACATACTATTTATAAAAAATTGCAAGAATTTTGGCTCTAAGAACATTGATGCGAAATAAATATTCGGAGATAGCACAAACAAATGTCTTCGCATCCGTGAACTCTCCTATTGCAATCTAACTAGCTATGATAAAAGACCTACAGAGATTGAATATAGAACGCATCTAAAAATACATACATATTCCATACAATAACTGTTATAGAAGTGAATGACACGTCCTATAGTGTTAGAATGTGACATAATATCATACGCTATGAAATGTTGGTGAAATAAGAGACGGCCTGCTAACAACTGGACTGCAGCCAACAAAGGAACTGGAGCGTTGACGTGAATAACGATCGTATAGAACACTTTTGTTGTACAAGACACAACTGAATTATAAAACTTTAGAAAACTTCTAAATTTTTCTACATACAGCTGAAAGTCATGTCAAAAATGTAATTCGAAGACTTCATATTAATACTAATGAATATGTTTAGAAAAATATGTAACAAAAGATTAAAGTACATACATACCTAACCTCACGCCTGTATTCCCCGAAGGCGTAGGCGGAGGTGCATTTCTGCACTCACATAATATGCCCAGGTATGTATCAGACCCACGTAATAGAGGGCGATCCTATTGCCGTTTTTCAGGCACATTTTCAGACTCCGTGCTGCTACTGAGAATTTCCTAATGGAAAAACTCAATAACACTTTGCCCGACCCGGGAATCGAACCCAGGACACCTAGATCTCACGGCACATACTTGTGCCGCGAGACCACGAGGCAGTCAGATTAAAGTACAATAATATTATTCAGAAGATTTCTACTTATTAGAAGTTATTAAAAATAATTGTACAAACCCTTAAAGTTCGCAAATTCATTACAAAAAAAAAACTTTAAGCTTCTTTTATCAATTTTGAATATTGTTTTTATTATATCGTTATTAATTATAATCAGTATCACTGACCTTAATAGACTTCATCAAAAGACTGCCCAAGTCCCCAGTGGCTTGCATCCTTGAACGTCCTGCAATCTTCATCAAACGATTTTTTTTCTGTTTAAAGCCACTTCAGCTTCATAATTCTCTGGGCTATGACAGTATTATTTACTTTTTTGCTTAGCAATATAACACCTAAAGTTTAGTGACCGAATTCAAAGACCACAAAAATATTTACGAAAATTTTCAATAAGTTAGGCCAGCGTGGTGGACTAAGGCCTAAACCCTCTCAATGGTAGAGGAGGCCCGTGCCCAGCAGTGGGACGTATATGGGCTGATGATGATGAAGCCATAAAGTAATGTGTATCATACATTGCACTATACTTTGTTAGGTCTATTTCGAGCTTAAACGAGAAATGTGTGGGTCGACTTAAGCAATATGTATCATACTCGGCTAGTTTCATTGGTCACCAGTACTTTATACCTTTCCAACTCCCACTTCTTTAAACAAATCATATTCTAAACAAAATGATAAATAAAACACAAAGAACATTTTAATTTGTATTTAATGCTGCATATATGTAGTTTTACTAAAATCTTAGACGTAGTTAAATATTAATCTGTGTTAATAGTAAGAAATATTTATGAATCTTAGTTTGGTAAAAAAGTAGTTATTATCATATTAATTTTTTATTATTTATTAACAAAATGCTTGAAGAAATCGTTTTTTATTATACATATACGATACATTGGTATCGAGCCTACAGTGTGGTGTTATTACTTACAAAACAAACTTTTAGTCATCGCTCATAAAGAAATGTACGTAACAATAGACGCTGAATCATAAATCACAAGTAATTTTCTAAAATTTCCTTCCTCTGGGAAGTTGTAAGGAATAGCTATAAATTAACCGCAAAGAATAGTTTGAATACATTTAAAGCTTTTTTTAAAACATCTTAAAAGATGTTATATCATTCTTGCGCCGGAGGTTAATTTCTCGTTTTTCAACTAAAGCTTCGTGAGTTTTTGTGACTTCTTTTACCTTTTCGGCTAGTTCAGTTTTTCCCCTGTAATACAATTGAATTATACATTTAAGATAGACTATGGAAATAGCCATCTTTGAAATGACCTAACTCCTGTACCGCTTCTTTGCAATTTATCTGAGGTGCTATATTCTAAAAAGCTTAAAAGCAATTTGTGTTCAAACCGTAGCATTTGTGTTTAATCGAGCATATGTATCGTATTAATGTAGAGAGTAAATTATTACGTTAAAACAAAGCTAGTTATACCTATTCATTATAGAGGCGGCTGATAAAGACAATTGTTCGCGTAGAGCAGTCATCATAAAACCTTCGAAATTTCTTTATAAGACATTTTTAACTGTGTTGAAAATTAGAAAAATCCGTAAATTGCTGTTCCGTGAAGTAAGACACAAGTTAAAAAACGAATATATAAGTATACAAAGCAACTGTTGGGGCAGAGAGACCAATCATCATTGCTAATACGGTGTCCATGTCGACGGAAAAAAATAGGAACATTCTTTATCTTTTGTGTTTACATAATTTACGAATTTATACTTGAGTACTTACTTCCTTTAAATATAATAAATTACTAACATAAATATGTACTAAAACAGTCATTTTAAAAATGCAAATTTTAACAATTTTTGCTTTATTTAATACATTTTTAGTTAAATTAAAAATAAATAAAAGAAACGACAAATGAAAATAACAAGGAGTATTTTATATAATTTCATGATTAAATTCCAAACTGCATGGTCGTATTAAAAATAAATTCCAGGTATTGAAATAAAATGAAAATTTAAAGAAAGCTAAATGGTTATATTCCTTGTTTTGTTGTTGTAGAAGAAAATAAACATGACCGGACAATTGTAAAACTCTGTTAAAATCAATACTCGGTTGTAAAGCAAGTGTCTGGTACGGTAACTATGATTGGAAATTTCGATTTTTAAATATCCTCGGAATGGAAAGGAAAATGCGATAAAACCGCCTTAAGATACGACTGTCGCTCTCAGTCGAGTCATCATCATCAATCTTGTCATAAATCCTCCTGATAATAGTTTTTATGTAACTGAGAAGCTAACTCTTTTTACGTTGATCGTATGAAAAACTAACGTTTTTCATATAATAAATTACTGTTCATTTATTAAAGAAAGCTATAGTATAAATTTGAAGCAGAGTGGACTGTCTGCACACCTGTGACTATCTAAAGCTAAGTTTTAATTATCACTAGTGCTAATTTATTGCTCAGTATAGTCGAGAGTAAAACCATCACATTTAAGAGATTAGCATGTTTGAGGGTTCTATGTTAAACTATACATCATACATACATAAACTCACGCCTTTATTCCCCGAAGGGGTAGGCAGAGGTGCATTTCTGCACCCACATTTCGCCAAGTATGTATCAGTCCCACGTAATAGGGGGCGAGCCTATTGCCGTTTTTCGGGCACATTTCCAGACTCCGGGCTGTTACTGAGAATTTCCTAATGGAAAAACCTAATAACACTTTGCCCGACCCGGGAATCGAACCCAGGACCTCTAGTCTATGTTAAACTATCTAGGGTATCTAATGTATTTCAATTCTAAAGCAACCCCATCTCATTAACGTTAGATTGTACTTCAAGCCTAATACTTAGGTATTGTAGAATTCGCGTTAAACATGACTTTTAAACAAATCCTTTGAACCCTGATCAAGTTTTTCTAAAACCAAATTTCGGAAAAATTCTGGAGGAATAATTTAACAGTCATTGACATTTAATATCACACGTTATTAGCTATGCGTTGATATTACGTGATGATAATCGAAATCTTATCGAAACTGCTCCTATCATGTTAATAACCTCGTGTGGAAGTGGAGCAATTCAGAATCTGGATGATGAATAAAATATTGTATGTGATGAATATTTTATCGTAATGATGGGTAATGTCCTTTATCTCCAGTACATCTAATTCAAGATCAACTGGCTGCTTTGAGTAAATTATCTATTCTATCATGTCATACAAAATATTTAAATTAAAGTATATACATATTTTAAGCAAGTAAGCAATATTTAGTTTTGCAGCATCAAGATAAAAAGTATTCGGCCTGAAATTTATTGGCTACGAAAAGAGACATACTCGTCAGTTGGATTTAAGTCTGATCTTGAAGAAAGCGAGTAAGTTTTTTTTCGTTGCAATATTAACATAATTCTACTTTGGAGTACCTTACTTGATATATTGTGTAATGCGAATATTCATGTTACTAATGGAATTGCCGATAAGTCTTAATGACTATTAAATAATAAATAAACAAATACACCCAACAGTCACATACATAATTCTGATCCCACACTAAGATATAAGTCTTGTGTCGTGGGTATCAGTAACTACGAGAGACTTTTCGGTCTCACATACACCCAGACCCGAAACAAATATTTGTGGATCACACAAACATTTGTCTCGATGCGGGGATCGAACCCGCAGCCTCTCGTTTCGCAAGCTGGTGTCTAGCCAACTGCGCCACGGGGCTGATTATTTGGAAACAGCTGAGATCAACATATTTTAGTCCTAATTATTTGGGAGACGAGGACTTTTAAGGTTACCAAAATCGTATATACATACGTCAAATGCATACATCATTAAGCAGCTCGAGTATACTTGACACATTCAGACATGTTTTATCTGAATATTTCAAGAACTGAAATTATTGCTTGAATAAATTTAAGGAGTGAGATACATCCAAAGAAATTTATGACATGAAAGCAATAAACATAATATGCAAGAATAGCAGTCTTCTGCAGTACATTTTAAACGGAATTTTCTCTCACGTACGATTGGCAAATCAGCGTTTCACTGCGGTATTTCACAGCTTGTACTAAGGGAACTTCACTTGGAGGTTCTTTATTCTTCGAAAGACTGGAATAGTGGACTCAGGCGGGTCCTTTAGCGAAATTATCATTTGTCACATGATAAGCAAACGACCAAGTGGTCCAAATAATAATTATGACCATTGTCTTTCTTCACTTCATACAATATTCATATTTTTATATGGGAACAGGGCAAGAGAATGATGATGATGAAAATACAAAAGTTTTTTTGCAGATCCTTTACCGTACTATACTGTTTTTTTAATAATAAATAATATTAAAAACATAGTCAATTTGATTTAATGATACCGTGATAAAGGATAATATTGTAACATTATTAGGTGTTAAAAATATATTAAAAAAATAATAGATTTGCTTACATAATGTCAAGGATGTTCTCTGGAACGTCAGGTGTCATTTCATTGAGCTGTTGGTTCAGTTCTTCAACGACGTCTTTTCGTTTTTTCAGTTCGTCTTGTAACTCGGTTATTGTTTCATTAACTTTATCTGTATCTTTTGTTACTTCTTCTTCATTCTGTATTAAAAATAAAACGATTTTAATGTCCTGTAGCCTAACTAATTTTGATGTGATATAACGTACTTAAGTCTAGCAATCATTACAAATTCTGCCAGATGTTGATTAACTTCATTGATCACATACAGAATTCAATGTAATAACTATTTAAATCAATTGGAAGTTGTAACAGACAATGTGTAACATTTTTTTAAAACAGTTTTTGAGTAAGAAACTAGCTTCAAGAATAATAATCTATATTTTTGTGATATTATTACCCTTTTATTATCTTTGTATTTTACAAGGTATACAATATTTAAAGCTTAACAAGAAAGCACGTTATTAACTTACGTAAAAACCGCGAGTTTTTCTGAAACGATCTGCCTTTTCTTGTAAGGAGTCCTCATATTGACGGCTGTAATAAGATGACGATAAAGATAAACCGAGCCCATATTAAAGTGGCTACGTGCGAACGAGCTGAAATAATGGCCTCTATAAATTCAAAGTCGTTTTCAGCGTTATGAATCTGTCCGTTTCATATATTTTTTAATACAGCTTTTGTGCAAAATTTAATCACATATTATAACATATGATAATCTAAAGAATAATTTGTAATGTTTGTAAAAAAATCTGAATTATAAAATAGATACATACTTTTATTAATTTGTCACCGCTTTGTTTCGTTTATTACCGGATTCAATGCGATCATTGCTTTTTCTTATGAGTTCTTGGTATACGAATATAATTTTCTCTGTTCTACATCATAACCATAATTATCATCATCGTCACCCCATATACGTCCCACTGCTGGGCACGGGCCTCCTCTACAACTGAGAGGGTTTAGGCCTTAGTTCACCAGGTTGGTCTAATGCGGTATCGCGGTCTACACACCTAACAAATTTCTAAGAACTTTGAGGTCTGCAGGTTTCCTCACGATGTTATCCTTCACCGTTATAGTACGTGATAATTTATTGTGAGTGCTCACGTAACTCAAAAAGTCAAAGGTGTGCCCAGGCACCAAACCCCAGGGTTTGACCCCGCGACTGCCGAGATAATACCAGTTCGATTTTTAACTTTTTTTAAAATGAAATTAAATAAACCAAAGAAACTATTTGAAAAATGCTGCATTGCTGATAGAAAACGAAATGAATCAATATAATAAATGACATTTTCGATGAAATCGTTATTGCTTTTTATATCGCTTGTAGGAGTTGGAGTAGTTTATTAGCTTCCGCAAGTAACAAATCCCCGCATGTTGTGGAATCTCCAATGTAATTTGCTATGAGGGAATTCAATTTAAAAGTAGAAAAATAAAAATGTCTGCTAGCACTTCGTTTTCGTCGTTCCGCCAATTTTGTTCTCAGCAGGAATAAAACTAAATTAGTTTCTAATTTTAAAGTAACTAACGCAATTAACTTGAAAAAAAAAACTATAAAATTGTAGGTTAGGATAATTAAAGTTTTGTATGTTTTGGAAAATATTAGCTTGTGTTAGTTTGTATTTTGAGTACCTAAACATGGATGCACTCATGAAGTTAGAAATAAAATAGATACTGTAAAAGTGTAAGGAAATGATATTTAGGGATTCCAGGCAAATGTGAATGATTTGATTCTAAATACTACTAGTTACTACTGTTTTATTTAACCTATTATAAATTCGCTTAATTTTTTTAACCCAATTAAATAGGAGTCTCAAAGCCACATACATTAGCAATTCCGTTTCACGCTCTTCTTCCTTCAATAACTGAATTAGGTCATGGCGATTTTGTCTTGCATTTTCAACAGAGTTACTAAGAGCTTCACTCTGCCTCTTAAGTTGCATGCGCTTGGCGGTAAGTCTCACTGTGCATACACAAATTTATTTAAAATGTTTGAACTTCTTCCTGAAGAGGGAACTAGTATTTTGTTAGTGCATATTTTTGTGAAATATTAACTGCCGTGTTGGTCCTGTAGTATTCAAATGCGGTGTGTTTTGTGCGAAAGTAATGTTTATTAGAAATTCTCATTAGCAGTTCGGAGTCTAGAAATACGCTCGATATGCGGTAATTGGCTTGCTCACTATTGCGTAGTACTTACAACTCCGGTATAGTAATTTATTAGAAACTAGAAACTTACTTGGGTGTAGAAATACGCTTCTGTCCACCCCGTCGGGGATGACGGCGTGAATGTATGATTGAGCAAGCAAGATAAATTGCGCAGAAATATATCAGGATATATATTGTACTTCCTTCGTTTCATCATCATAAGACCATATACATACGTCTCGCTGCTGGGTACGGGACTCTTCTACAGCTAAGATGGGTTAGGCCTTAGTGTGTGTAGACGGACTAAACCTAACATTTTCCTAAGAATTTTTAGTCGTGCAGGTTTCCTCACGATATCCTTCATCGTTTGAGTAACTAATAATACATTTTTCATACAAACATAAATTCGAAAAGTCACAGGTGTTGAACTGCGGACGCCGAGATGTTTGTCGACTGCGCGTCTAAATCATCACTTCTATTGGATATGGTTAACGTTAAAATATTTGATTACGTAGTTACGTACATGGATAGTCATTTACCTCAAGACTCTACGTGTCTCTTAAAAATAAAAGTATTTAACTTAGGTATCGCAAAATATTACGATGCGAAATATTGGCCCGTTATAGAAAAATAGTCTCCGAGAGAGTATCAGTACGCCATCGAAAATGCATTAACTCAGAACGTTGGCCGAGGCGATGCGCTGCAGTTCGTATAACTAAATATGTGACGCAAGTTACGAGTGTGAAGTATAGACCAACTTTTTATGCTAATGGCGCGAGGTTTTCCCGCAATACCAAAATACTTTTATTTCTTATACTTACGTGTAACTATTTATATATTACGTAAAATTATAAAGTGAATTAGGGTTACAAACAGTATTATGAAAGTATGTATGTGCTGTCTCGTAGTATCGCGGCACAAATCTGTGACGTGCTATATAGAGGTCCCGGGCGAGTCTATTGCCGATTTTCAGGCATAATTTCAGACTTCATGCTGCTACTGAGAATTTCATAAGGGAAAAACCCAATAACACTACCCGACCAGGAACCTCTAGATCGCCCGGCAGATATTTATGTCGCTAGATCACGAGGCAGTCTGTCAAATAATGTCAGGCCGCTAAATTGTGTAGCTGGTAAAATATGGTCATAAAGGGGTTTAGCCATTAAATACTGTATTCGAACGGCACTGCAACTACCGCAAAGTACAGAAATGAAGGCAATTTTCGTAAATCTTCATCATCATCAGCCCATATACGTAGGACGTATATGGCACTGCTGGGCACGGGCCTCCTCTACTACTAAGTGGGTGTAAGTCTTAGTCCACCACGCTGGCTCAGTGCGGGTTGGCGGACTACACACTTAAAAATTCTTAAGAACTTTTAGGTGTGCAGGTTTCATCACGATGTTTTCCTTCACCATTAAAGTACGTAATAATCCTTTGTGAAACACACATAATTCCGAAAAGTCAGAGATGTGTGCCTGGGGTTTGAACCCGCAACTGTCGAGATTCTCGACCGCGTGCCTTAGCCTCGAGGTCATCACGACCTAATCTACGACAACATTTTCGTAAATGTATTCATAATAATAATCAAAGTTTCGTGTCCTTAGTTTACCTGACTACAACGTTCCAATATATATATACTATACATATATAATGTAATGTACGTTATCGTCTTCAGGCAGACCTCGCGTAAATTCCCTCTTTAAATTTTGTGCTCAATTGAATGCTTACTAGTGGAAGAAGATATGTATTTGAAGCGATTTCACCAAGAAGTTTGTGTAAAATAATAACAGTACAATACTTTTCTAACGGCGCACTCTTTGGAAGTTTGTTAACTTAGACAATTTATATTTTATTTTACAAGAGGTATTGCCCATGACAAATATTCGAGGTAAAAGTAGAAAACTTGTTTACGTTGATGTTAATGAAGAGTAGTCTCTGCCTACCCCAAAGGCAAGCAAGCGTTAGGTTATGTATGTATGTAATTTGATCATAAATTAAATGTTAACACGTACCATTGTCCATTTTTACCCGTTCTATTTCAATGTTGAGTGAACGTACAGAACGTAAAGCCGCCATTGTTTCGCGATACTTTTGTTCATTTTCTGCATCTAATGCTGGTAGTGCCGAACGCTGGGCACAACATTAATTATATTTATTAGCAACAAATTTAAATTCAAAAAGGAATTTCGACTTACTTCAATTACACGTATGCATTTGTATGCATTCAATATTGTTATTGAAATTACTCAAATGATTACCTACTAACGAACTATCATATATACTTACACAGAATAATGCAAATTAAGTTTTGGATTAATTAAAATATGACTAGTATAAAATGATATATTCATGAAATTAAAAAAAATCATTATGCTTCATAGTATTGAGATACTATTAACGTAACTATCACTGATTTGTTACTTATTATAAGAAATATTGAGTTGTAGCTCCGTATAATAAAATTGTTTGCAAAAACACAACGTACCTGCAAAACTAAATTGTTTTCAATGTCTTCTAAATCAGATTTTAGTAAACATATTTCAATTTGTTGTTCTTGTGGCGAAAACATTTTGTTGTTACTGATTACTCTGCCTAGTTATTGTTTAAACTACGCAATAACAGGTAATGCCGTAGTAGTATTTAAAATTTAAAGTCTCTTGGTGAAATGATTTCGCGCCCAAATTAGATTTTTGATTAGGTTTTTTTGGTGCTGGCAAAGGAGATATGATTCATACAGCCATAGGCAGACAAATCTGTTTTTTTTTCAAATTATCCTAAATCTGTGCTTATGTGGATAAAATACATTTAAGTTTCATTTATTTATTTAAAAAAAAATGTATGTTTCACTTATTTGGCAGTTAATTAATATACGGTAATAATTTAATAAAATATTTCTAAAAAAATATTTTATTAATAGAACTCGTGTAAAATTCATTCTTGATTAAAACATTAATTGGTAATGAAACTAAAAGAATAAATTATAAAATAATTTATTTAATGTAAAATTAGATACAAGCATTTGTATTTAGTTTCTTCTGTTTTTGACATGGTTGTATACCTCATGGGCTGTGCCGAGGGCGCTGATTACACCGAATCCTTTTTTCTGGAAAAAAATATATTTTTTATTACCTTCTTTTAAAATATTGACAACATTGCACTTTATATTAGGAGTCTTTGTGTGATAAATTATTTTTAAATATAAGAATACTTACAATAACTTTTCCACCCTTTTTGATGGAGCTCCAACTCGGGCCCTTTGGTTCCGGCGCGCCTTGAGCAGTTCCAACAAATAAGGCAAGCGCAGCCATTATCATAACAAATAACCCGAAAATCTTCATTTTGGAAAGTTGGCAAAGCGATCAAGTCAATACGGTTACCTACTGCAAAGGCTAGGCTGTGAATGATTTCAGTCGATGCTCATTTCGCTTTTAAATGGTGAGATATCGACGTAAAGGTTTCCTGTTCGAGTTTAAACCGTTAGTGGGATTCTCCCACTCTATATAACATGTACGACGTAAATATATATATAAAAAAATATTTTCCCAAGATGATGCGACCTATTTGCGTGGAATCTTATGGTTTTTTCGATTTGTCATAAGGACATTTATGTATTGTTTAATTGTTATCATTAAAACTGGAATACACTAAGTGGTAAGTGGTTCACGTTTGTGTACTTATACAATAATCAGTTGTTAGGATTCCGTTCCTGATGGGGGAAATCTAAACTGTAACGGCCAATTTGCTCCGAATGTACTTAAAGGATGTTAAAATTTTTTGCACGATAAAATTCTGACTGATTAACAGTTTTGACAGTAACATATATTTTTTTTTAAAGTCAAAGTCAAAAACATCTTTATTCAAATAGACTTTTACAAGTGCTTTTTAATCGTCACTATTAAGTTTTTTTAACTATTTTTTGTTTGTAGATATCGTTTAGCTACCATAAACAAGTTGGATCAGGTTTAATGAAATATTCATTGTATGTATGGAACCCACTTCACGCTTGTTCTTAAGCGCACCTTACCACCGTACTTGTCCTGTTTTTATAGAAACCCTGGGTCTCTTTTGGCATAATCACGTTTGTATACATATGTAAGCATTTGGACTGCCTCGTAGTCTCATGACTCAAGTATTTCCCGTATCCGATTCCAGGTCGGGCAGAGTGTTATTGGATTTTTTCCATTAGGAAATTCTCAGTAGCACCACGGAGTCTAGAAATGTGCCCGAAAAACGGCAATAGGCTCGCCCCCTATTACGTAGGACTCATCACTCATACATGAATATCTGCCTGCCTCTTCGAGGAATACAGGCGCGAGGTTTTATATGTAGGTATGTATTAGGTAGGTATGTGTCTATGCCTGTTGAACGTGGAGATATTCGGGTTTGCAGGATCAATGGCGGATGAACGGCTTACTTGGCCGAAATCGGTATTTACCAACTGCAGAATTCATATTTTGAATGCAGATGTGGGAACGAAACTGAAATAATAAAACTATATAACACCAATTTCAACTCATATGAATCGCACATTTTACTTAAAAGTAGTATTTATGAAAAAGCATTATGTATTGTTAGTGGTAAAATTTTCGTATTTGGCCGGATAGTGAATACCACTAGTAAGGTATAAAAACTGATCGAGACGACTAAGGCAATTCCGAGGCACCGCACCTCTATAATAAAATATTAAACAAAAACTGTCTTCGTAAAATTAAATTAAAGTTTAGGGTTCTTACTTTATCTGACAACAGTGTTCTAGTACCTATATATAATGAAATCTACTTTATCGTCTTCAGAGAGACCTCTCGTAAATTCCTGCTTCACATTTTGTGTTCAATTGTGCTCATGCATGCATGATATAAAGTGGTTCCACAAAGAAGTTTAATTAATCACAGTGCAATACTTTTCAAACTGTGCACTGTTTGGAAGTCCAATAGCTAGTTCAGATACTATATTCACATTTTACGAGCGTCATTGCGCGTAAAAATAAAATAAATTTCAAATGCAAACAGATATGTAAAAATAATTTATAATAATATGTATAAATAAATGTATGTAATTACTATGCGGTTAACTAAACTAAGAAATCGGGTTAGGTATAGGTATTCTATTCTATTACGAAAGAAAATATAATTAAATACGTTTTGGTGTTTATTGGAATAACGAAATTGGTAAAATTACCAGTAAGTAGTTTAAATCACGTTGTGCACAATTTGGTGGGTTTTATTACTTTGTTTAGAGCCGGCAGTTGTATAAGATTAAGTATGTCCTTTCTCATGGTGCACAGCGTGGTGGACTAAAGCCTAAACCCTCTCTGTTGTAGACGAGGCTCGTGCCCAGCAATGGGATATAATATGCTACTAATAATATGGGCTGATAATGATGATGACACATATTAAGATTTGATGTGCTAGTGGCCAAAATATTTTTTGTTACACGTATTTTTACCCGTCTGGTGAATAAAGCTGAAGGTACTAGGTACAAATCAGTTGAATAAGACTACGCTCAGAACAGTTGAAGAGTTGTTTGTATATAATATGTATGTGTATATACGTGTTCAACGTAGATGTAATGTCTCTGCGTGCTGCGGTCATGTCGTACCTATGCGCATGACAGCTTCTGTAAAGTTTTAGTAGGTATGCGTGTGTAAGATTTGGAGTAAGCATAGGCCAGACCTAAGTTGAAATGGGCAGATTAATATCTATCTTCTATTCGGGTTTGCAGAATCAATAGCGTATGGACGGCTTACTTGGCCGAAATCGTAATTCTCCGCGGATTTCATATTTCGCATGCAAATATGGGAACGCCTCTGCACTGTAACAGTTAAACTATTTATTTAATGCCTCTACATTGATGTAACACATATCTTTTATTTTATAGTTATAAATTAGTTTCATTACGATTCGAAAATAAAGCCAAATAAAATAAAAAATAGTGGGGGTGTCTGTCCTAAATGTTAAGATGACAGTTTTTTTATGTACTATAAAATTACTGGTCGTTAGTTCAGAATCATCTTTTAAATTGGTGGAATAGTTTATAATGGATTTTCACTGGCTATCCGTCAGTAGCATGTTAGTATATAAGAAGATTATCGAAAGATTACAATAAAATAAGGGAGAAACTTATGTTATTTTTATTAAAAAAGTGGGTTCTGCGTTATTATTTGATACCCTAAAGTTTCCCCCGAAGTCGCAAGCTAGTTTTAAATAGCTAATATGATTACACTCGTTTATGATTCATTAATTACAGTTCTGTGTTAAGGGAAGAGTGAGAAAATGATGTAAGTCATGATGACTTATTGACGCTCGCAGTTTTAAACTCCAGTAAAATATCTGAATTTTCGAAGTTATGTTATTTACAATGAATTGTCACGTACTTTAACGGCGAAGGAAACCTGCACATCTAAAAGTTCTAGGGATTTTATTTCGGTGTGAAACCCACACTAGGCGAGTGTGGTGGACTAAAGCCTTATCCAAAAGACGTGCCCACAGTGGGACGTCTATGGGCTGATATCATCATCAGCAGCCTTTCTTAAGTTCACTGCTGGACATAAGACTGATATAGAAAGAGAAAATTTTGAGGTTAAGATTTTCTTTTTTATTTTGCTTCTTTTGTTTCTGTGTTTTTCTACGAAGTAAAAAGCAGTGTTTATTTTGCTCCCACTGTAAACGACTGTAAGCTCTCAGGTATTATATTGTAATTAGCAAAGCTAGAATATGTATGAGACTCGAGTGTTGTACGACCAAAAATGGTACGTGGAACTATTTTCCTCTTAACATAGAGTTTACAGCACGTCCCATGAATTCATAATTAAAACGAACATACTACCATTTTTACTTTAAGTGATACTTTCTCTTAAAACCCAATGTGGAATTTATCCACAATAGCTTGTAGTATCGAAGCGACTAAGCAAAATCCTTAATAAGGGGAATAAATCTTATTTTTTAATGTTTTCTGACATATTACCATAACACTTTTTCTACATACGTAATAATGTCAGTATTTCCAAAGGGGTAGGTAGAACTGTATTTCTGCACCCACGTTTTGCCTATTACTGTTTTTCGTACAAATTTTCTGACTCCGTGCTCACACTATTCTTTTGCTTAACATACATAAATACATATAAAAATACATACATACATAGCAATATACATACATATATACTATCTCACGCCTGCACTCCCCCAAGGAATGAATGCAGGAAGAGGTGTATTTCTGCACCCATATTTCGCCAGGTATCTATCAGTTCCACTTAATAAGCAGCGATTATTGCCATTTTTTTGGGCACAGTTCTAGATTCCGTGCTATTACTGAGAACTTTGTAATAGTAAAACCCAATAACACTTTGCTCGGGAATCGAACCCGGGACCTCTAATTCGCACAGCTTATACTTATGCCGCGAGACCACAAGGCAGTCATTTTAGAATACAAGAGCAAGTATTGTTATTTAACATTCTAGTTTGCAGCTAAGAATTACGTTGTGTATTACTTTGACATTATAAAGTTAGTTCCGATATATTAAGGCTGTTGCAATTATTAAAACCCACTGCTTTAGGATACCCAGACTTACGTAAGTTTCTCGAAGGAAAACCCAGACGCAAAATTAGATACAAGCCGATATTAGACATGTCCATAGAAACAAACTACGTACAGTGAATCTAATAAGTATTCTTCCGGTGCCGTAGTTGCCGGTCCGATTGCATAATAATTTTATTACTCACCTATATGAATTATAGGATATCTACCAGACATTGCGTTACAATTCAAGACCTTGTAGCTTAAGAAATAAGACCGATATTTGAAAACATCTATGCAGTCAGTGATTCCCATCGACGCGCACGCTTTGATAGAGTAGTAACAGTTGGAGCTTGCAATCTGTCGTGATATGCTAATCTTAGGAACATATTACGTATACAGTGTCTATAAGGCTGGAAGCACGCAAGGAAATACAATTTATTATTTTTATCGTTTATATACCCAGACTTTTTTACTTACAACAATAAAGTAACTGTTTTAATAAACGCCATCGTGGTCTTAAGTGGGTCAATCTTGCGATCTAGATTCTAGACGTCCCGGATTTGATTTCGGGAAAAGTGTATTGTAATTTTTTTTTCAGAATCGATGCTAAAATAGAAAATCTTTTTATGGAAAAATTAAATAACGCTGCCTGATCCGCCGATAGAACCCGGTACCTTTCAAAATACCTATTATACATGAGCGTGTTGTTAAGTCTACAGAAAAGGCCATTATAAGTTTACCTTAAGTACCTATTCCTACCTCAAAAAGTCGAGTTCACAAAACACAAGAAATACCTAAATAAGCACAAGCGTTGCCTCAACCTAAAGCTAGCTGAATAAAACTCTATAATAAAACATCGTTTAGCCACATTCAGCGGTTTCCAATTCTATAAATTGTCTACTCAGTTGCCGTATTTCTCGAGAAAGTACATTCAAGAGCCAAAGTGCAAGGTAGCTTAAGGTAGACGAATGTGTTTAGGTATTTTATAAATCAGGTAACGTTCCTAGTGTACGAGTGTTGCATACATGTCCACAAGACGATCATCCATTATTATTAGGGGCGTACGTTTCACACAATATAAACTTAAGTTGTCACAGAGAAAGACAGTTTAGTTTTATTGCTCTTCTTTGTAGTTTTGTGGCCTAACGGCTCAATCTATCGAGGTGGTGGAACATGACTAAAATTCAAGGCAATAACTTTAAATTTGTGTGTACGCATAACACTTTCAGGGCAAACAAATATCTTTCAATTATTTAAATAAAAGTACTTTCAAATATACAATTCTATTTACTCATCCTCCGTTTTCATTACTTCACATACATATATTGTGAAAACCACACTAAAATCTTTTGCGTGGTACCGGAGAGTTAGCAGAAAATCTCAATATGATGAAATACAATTCAAATTTTAATTATTTATAAGTTAGCAAATAGAAGTCATAAAACTAGGTGTATGTAAAATCAACCAACCGCTTAGATGTGAACTGAGCCTTACCGCACTCATTCCAAGAGTACTAGCGTCCCTTCACCATTATCTGAATGTATAAGTACGAGTGAGTAACAAATAAATACACCCAACAGTCACATACATAGTTCTGACCCCACACTAAGACACGAGTCTTATGTCGTGGGTATCAGAAACTACGAGAGTCTTCGGTCTCACAAATACTCAAACAAATATAAATGTATGTGGTTTTCACAAACATTTGTCTCGGTGCGGGGATCGAACCCGCGGCCTCTCGTTTACAAGCTGGTTTCTAGTCAAAAGCGTAACGAACGCGGGCAAAGATTTATAGATTTTCATATACATGCGCTTTGAATAAACATAATTGATTGAAGACAAATAGTATTCTGTTGCATTGAACTCTCTCAATTATTCTGTTTCTATGATCAGTCATAATTTATATATGAAATGTTCGAATTTGAAAACCTCATCCTGATATGCAACCTCATGAATGCTTCCAGTAACGGTCAAGGTTCATTGAGCCGAAACCTCAAGAATGGGGTAGATGAGCCATCCCAAATAGATTCAGCATGATTTGCACAAGAGCACATAATGTTGTCGGCTTTTTGAAACATAACATACATTATAATATAAGTGTATGAACACAGATTTTGCTGCGTGTTTTTCTAAGAAAATAATTTCGCACGAATTGCTTTATTTATCAGTATAAAAGTATTATCGTTTACGTGTTAAGATACAATATTTATTGCGCTTTCGTACACAAACATGATAATTTATATAACATAATGCGTCTTACACATTTTCGATCAGTGTCATGTGATCTGACGCGAGTTCAATATTTTTTTACCTATCCCAAAAAAGTGCACTGCGCCGCTAAAGAAACTTTCACTTCAATAAATTTCATCCTACTCAATGTCATGTGGATACCAGACGTAGTAATGTTTGTTAATCAAACTGCTGATCGGATTCAGGTGAAAGACATATAGGAACATTAAGCTTGTAAGTCACAGATAAATTGAGCGTAGGCATAATCTGTAATATATGACTGAGCATTAGTGAAAGCTAGCTTATGTGTATTATCATTTATAAGCTACATGATATGCATATATGCATCCTATAAAGAGTGATATGGACTTACATCAATATTATTATTTATTTATATGATAAAAATTTATATGCGTTGGTACATACTACCACAAGTAACGTCTTGTGTATCATCAGTCCACACTTGGCTAGCGTAGTGGACTAAGGCCTTACCCCTTTGGACAGCATAGGTGGCTTGAACCCAGGAACTGATATTCTATTAACACCTTCGCTGTGTTACGGCAAGTATTTTGCCGTATTGGACAATCAGCCAGTGCGGCAGCTTGTTGTCTGTTTTTTGCCCGCGGTGCGGGGGTGATTTAACTATGTTCCTGTACTTAAGGTCGGTACGGCAAAATAGAGGAAATGTAGATGCGGCAGTATTTGCCTCGTACCGCACTAGCAGAAAGTTCAGATTCAATGTGTTAATTTATTAGGCGACTTGCTGGCGTTATTATAACTTCCGAGACACAATTGAACTGTTTGTTAGAATTAATTGGCTTGTTGAGTTATGTGTTGCCAGTGAGGACATACGGCATCGAGACGTGGCCTCCAACTATAGGCCTCATTAGGCGGCTCAAAGTCACTCAACGAGCTATGGAGCGGGCTATGCTCGGGGTTTCCCTACGAGATCGAATCAGAAATAAGGAGATCCGTAGGAGAACTAAGGTAACCGACATAGCCCAGCGGATTTGCAAGTTGAAGTGACAATGGGCCAGGCATATAGCGCGGAGAACTGATGGCCGATGGAGTCAAAAAGTTCTCGAATGGAGGCCACGTAGCGGGAAGCGCTGAAGATGACTTGGTAAAGGTCGCGGGTCGTCGCTGGGTGCAGGCTGTCTCCAACACGCCACTGTGGAGATCTTTGGGGGAGGCCTATGTTCAGCAGTGGACGTCTTTGGGTTAATGATGATGTACTTTCTTTCATAAATCACTACTGTCTATTGGCGAAAATCCCGTGAAAATCCATTTAGTTGTTCGTGTTTACCGCAATCTGGCAGACAGACAAACGAGACGGGGAATTTTGTTTTATAGAATAGGCATTGAAGGGTTAAATTTATTTTTTCTTCTATAACCTAATGAAATAACAACACTAAAGTGTAATAAAATTTATTTTAGAAAGACGGTCAAATGCGTTATTATTTCCTATGAATATTTATTCATATCATGGCAAAGTAAAATTGTTTTCTTCGTAGAATCCACTTATATCTCACAATTCTTAGTAACATGAAGCCAACCAATAACAGATCGGATTTTATTTGGGACATCATATTGTTTCCTCGAAGATTTCTCAAACGGGAATTCTGGGGAGTAATACTAATGTTGTCGCAAAACAAAGACGTCTTGTTCGATTTATTATTAAGATTCTGATAATCCCATTATCAGGTTTAACATGTCTTAATTTAATAATACTTAAACTAATTAAACCGAAAATTATTTTTTTATACTTTTAATTTATATTTTTATTGTGCGTTCATTCAATGAATAGATAAAGTGTCATAGATTTTTTCCATAAGGATATACTCAGCAAGATGTCAATTAATAGACCTGAGAAAAAATTGAATATACCCATGAATTTTGAACTTTAGCTTGAAAGCCAGATCTTACTATGGAGTTGTAAAGTAAATTAGCCACAGTGATCCTTTGATTTAATTTTCTACGAACATTGACGAGATTCCCAGAATAAGGGATTATATTATTTGAGCTTCACCTCTAAATTTGACTATTTCGCCTTTGTTGGCATAGGGTATAGGCTAGGTTGACCAAATTATCGATAACATTGATCTAGTCCCTTGGCTGCTTGTTAAAAGGAAAAGCAAACGAAAAGGCATTGAGACATTGTGGGTAATCTGATGGAATTTAAATAGGTATTTTTATCCATTTGGGAAGTACGCGCAATGGGTTAATGGGTTATAGTATTGCCAGAAGCGAATTTTAATAACAAAATAAAAGTGACGGCATGAGGTCACTTCATTGATATATTGGTTTTATGTATGTATACCTGTATCTCCGTATGGGTAGGTAGCATTGCTGCGCGATTTTGTTTTTTAAGCCCCAGGTTGGTGCGAGCTCATAGCCGTTTGTAGGGCACATTCCCAGATTTCGTGCTGCTTCTGAGAATTTTGTTATAGATAAACTCAATAACACTGCACGTCACAAATTGTGCCTCAACACAACCAGGAAAAACGTCGCGTGTGTATAAAATATACTTATTTGCCTTTGCCTACCCTTTAAGGAATCCAGGCGAGAATCTATCTATTAAATTCCTTTATAGATATAATCCTGCTGCGTTACGAGGCGGGGGCACGTGACATCTAGCACGAATGGTATTTCTGTGGTCATCTCATTGACGTAAACAACTTAATTTAGAGCGGGAATATTTTCACGTAGTCCCGTCCGCTGGCCGGTCACTTTAGCTAAGTCATTCACTCAATTTGTCAAACGCCCGGTGAAGTTTCGATGGCCGCAACTCGGGTAATCAAATAGCCTTGCTTTTAGGTTACGGATAGTACAAACATAGATAGTAGAGAGTACAGATAGGAGTGTGTTAAAACTATATGATTTTCGAATATAAAAAACAAGTTATACAATAACAAGTTTGACTATTTTTTTTTTACTTCGACGTCATTTATTTGTTTATGTCCTTAAATTGGACCTAGAGCGATATAAATAAAAGCACTTAAAGTCCCGGTTAAAAGTTTTGCCACAGGAACATAAGATTTCACAAGATATTAAATAGCCTACAACCGTCTCTAAGGCATTATTTATCTTCGTATTAAAATTAAATTAATTGATTTAGACCTAAAGGAAAGCGCTTTAATAGAGTGAATTCATTTTTACATATAATGGAAATGACAAATTTTTGAGTTGCGTGCTGTCAGACTATTAAGGGCACTGTAATTTACTAACCAACATTCCTTTTAAATGTAGTCCGTGCCCAAAACAGGAAGCCCAGGCTTCGATGGTAGTTGGCGAAAGACCAGACTGTGCATTGACAGCCCTGTGGCAAGGGCGCGTTAGAATCCGACCACGGTATGCCTTTTTTTTTTTTTTTGTCGAGGGGAAAGCTGGTTATGGCTCTACTTCCCGCCAGCCCTGGGGGAGGGGGGGGCAGGAAGCGTATGTCGGGGTCACCGGCCTTCCAGCCCGGCGCGCGGCGACGTCACGTCCGCGCAGATGTAAATGCCGGGCTGGGTCCCTAACAAAATCCCTAAGCCGGCATACCGACCGAAACCCCCCGGTGGCCATCTCCGCGCCAAGTGGGACGACCACGGTACGTGGGCGAGAAGCGCCCACCGTAAATCCACAGGCGCCCGTTGCGCCTCCGAGACGTAATTGTCTCGGCCGTCTCGGAGTTTTAGGGGGCGCAGTTGCACCCCCACTAGCTTGGTTCGGGCGCCCCCGTTATGGATAGGCGCCCGCGACGGACACAGGCCAAAGTGCCGCCGCCCCTCTCGGGGTCACTTTCAGTGAGGACGCGCTGCCGCCGCAGCGCGTCCAGCGACCCCGAAGGCCCCTTTGAGTCGCCTGTTACGACAGGCAGGGGATACCGTGGTGAGATTCTAACGCCCCCTTGCCACAGGGCAGACCACGGTATCCCCTGCCTGTCGTAAAAGGCGACTCAAAGGGGCCCTTGGGGTCGCTGGGCGCGCCGAGCTGAAAAGCCGGTGACCCCGACATACGCTTCCCACTTCCCTCCTCCACAAGGCCATAAGTAGCTTTCCCCTCGAAAAAAAAAGGCTGTGCATCGAGCCAAGACAAATTGTGTCATCCACAAATATTTGTCAGTGTTGGATACTTGTAACAAGTTTCTCATAGTTTCTGCTGGGCACAAGAACATGCTTGTTGTTGACAGCGTTACGTAATGGTCTGTTTTATTTATTATTCACATCGACAAATCTCCGGAAATGAACTCCGGGATCCGTAATATAATAAAAGGAAGCTGTTGCAAATATTGAGTTATTTGCGAATTCTCACGAGGATATGTTTCGTTTAGGGTTGAAGGATGTCATGTTGCGTTTGATCGAGTGTGTTGATGTTATTATATCATAACCCTTATAAGGAGTTTCCTCATGTTTTTCCTCTTGCAAAACAACCCATGATTTTTCGACGTATTCGATTTCTTAAAAACGATATAAATTGATGTTAATGTATCGATAGAGCGGAAAATACATTATAAAAACAATATTTTTCTTTAAGGATAATATGAGAAATATACTGCTAAGATATACAAGTAAAACATATACAGTATGCAACATGTTAGTTGTGGCGATACAACATTGATTCCATTTTAGTCGAACACAAAAGCGAGACGTGGTTTCAAGAATACATCTTTTATACTGTAAGTGGAGAAATAGTATGCCAATTTCCTTTGAAGTGTGGAACGAGCGCGGCACGTGTAAGAATAAACTGCAGTGAAAAATAAAACTTTGTATACCCCTGTATTATTCCTCATGTATAAGTTGAAACTGGCTAACAAAATTTTTGCATCCCTAGATTTCAAAGATTTTTTTGTATTACATTCTAAAGGTCCCGAGTTCGATTCTTGGGTGGGGCAAAGTGTTATTGGTAACTATGTACAAGGAAGAGTAAATAAAAAAATAAACTACTTTAAACACAACATGCATATTACCGTAAATAATTAAATACAAGTAATTAATTTTTCAAGACCATAACAACATCTTGTTATTTCCGCGACAGAAGTTGTGTTAGTGTAAGTTTTCCCGTTAAGAAATGGTCGATATCTATAAATATGCCTTATTAAGTAGGACACAAATTGACGTGGTTGTATAAATACACCTCGATTCTTATGCATGTGAAATATGATGGTACCAATTGCATTCTATTTAAATGCCCCTGAGACCCAAAAGGTGTCCATAAATTAAATGCGCGTATAAACATACCCATTGTAAAAATGATAGTAAATGTTCGAATCTTATTTTAATGCATGTCTTAACTTCTATATATATTCTATACCTGCCATTAATGTGCCTATCGCTAGTTTGAACTTTTTAATAAATCACTTTCGATAACGAATGGTGTCGAGAATATACTCCCACGAGGCACTTCGTTGTGTATTGTAATATAAAGTTACACGCATTACTTATACTACATGCTCGAATGATACTTAATAATGATATCGTATGAGAATTATCAAGATATGACTAAAGTTGAGATATATTTTAGACTAATAAGTGTGTTAGAAACTGGCTGTTAGTCTCTTCAACTTATGTGGGTAAAATGAAATTGCTCCATGTTGGCAACTCTAGTGATTAATGGTGCTCATCGAAGGCAAATCTTTTCGAGAACGCTCGTCACCATCGCAAATCTTAACAGCAAAATATTGCCGCGAACATTTATCTTTCAATAAATTAAAGACACGGCTATAATTAACGATTAAGATGAAAACACCGAAACGTTATTCTGTTGAGAACGTTTAATTAATTACATTTTGATAGCATTTATCCCCGTCATCGTCTTGGAGGAAATTAAAACATAGCGCGACATAAAGTGGTTTACAAGCGCTATTAATTTATTAGGATTTCTCCTGTATCGTACGTCTAGAAACATAAATGTCGAATTTTTACCCACAATTTAGGTTATACGAATTTTCCCGTACCGTACCCGGAATGTGAACCGCGACGGTTTAGACTTACTTCTTCGCCTTGAGATCAATTGACTTATTAATCAGATCAGTGGTTCATTCACTCAAGGAACTCCTTACGAAATGTGTATCACGATTAAAGTGTGTAATAATTAATATTATTAGTAGAAAATTCTCAGCTAATTCGCAAAATTATATGAATGGGACACATTTTTTACAATCTTAGTTTTATTTAAAACTCATAATGAGTTGATAGTATTTAACAAACAGTAGGGAAAGACAAAATTAATCATACCTCGGAACTATTATGCCGACATAATCTCGACTAAATGTATTGTCTGATCTCAAAACCTTGCAACTAAGTCTGATTTCACACCTTGTGTACGCAACCAATATCCGTGCGGATATTTCATCATGAAGCTCTGTTTTATATTCGTCTTGTGCTGTAGAAAACTAAATTATTTTTACTCGCCATTGACATTCATTGATATTCAAAAGTCGTGCTCTCATTCAGCGAAGCTGTGAAATCCATCTGAAGTTAATAGCTACGGCCAGTGCTAAAAAAATAATCAAATTTTGAGCAAACAGTACCTAAGCGGCAGGATTAATTATTTTTAATCACATAAAATTTTCTTCTTGGCATAGTATCGTTTGCATATCTACAGCTTTTGTATGTTAATTCACATATTTTCATTGAAACGAAGTACTTAACCATCGATTAAATATATGTATTTACATTTCAATAACGTTATTTCGCATATCGTGATTGATATGTCAGTATACGAGTACTAAGAACTTAGAAAGTAAAAGATATTGAAATATACCTACTTCATGTCATGGACAGCAAAATTAAAATAAGCTAATGTGGTCCAAACAGAATGAGAACGTTTGAAAAACTAGGAGAATTCTTCGGTCTACGCGATTACAGAATAGGGATGCCATAGGACCGCTTTCATTTTCGACCATTGCATCGTCTAAATTGCTAATGCCTTGTCCCTAACCACTAATGTCATACACATGGTAATTGATAACACTGGTTTTAATTATACCTACAATGTGCTCGTGCGTATTGTATTAGTTTATGATTTTTAATCGTTTTCATAATTAACGACGTATAAGAGAAACACGTGCACATCAATATTTATTTTTGGTATCTTGTTTGCGGCTATTAAGGAAATTATAATTTTATTTATTTTATTAAATTATGCATCACTGCCTCATTGGTTCCGTAGCACAGTATGCGGAGTGCGGAATTAGATTTACTTACAGATATACGTCGCATTAGACTAATGTATAATCAGTAAGAAAATCTTGTTCGCAATTTGGAAATTGGTGTAACGTGGGTGTAAAAGTACACATTTGCCTAAACGAGAGTGAACGTATATTACTCGTAACACTAAGATACGAGGCTTGTGTCGTGGGTATCAGAAACTACGAGAGACTTTCCGATCTTTCAAACACGCAGACTCGAAACTAATATTTGTAGATCACAAAAACAATTGTCTCGGCGCGGGGATCGAACCTTCAAATCCGCAGCCTCTTGTTTTTGTCATTTTGTTTTGTCATAAACATAAATGACTTTAAAACGTTGAAAGATACAATTTTATTTCTTAAAATTAATTCATAAACTTTTAAATGTTTCCTTATAAACGATTTGATCTTGGTTTTGCCGCTTATCGCATGACTTAGTGCTTGTGGTTTCCGCGGTTAAGGAAATTAGAAATCTGTGACATAAGCACATTTCTTAATGAGCTTTGCAACAAACGACCAAAAAAATTGTTTTAAAAGTTGAAATGTAATTGAGGTAGCCCAGATGATTTTATATTTTGCTAGATAGTTGACAGTTCATTTATATATTTTATGATGGCCTCAAAGTAAAGGCTCGCGGTTGGGAATTCTTTGCGTTCGCGGGCTCAAACCCAAGACATACACCTCTGATATTCTGAAGTTATGTGTGTATTCATAATGAATTATCGTGTTCTTTAACGGTGAAGGAGAATATGGTAAAGAAACCAGGTTACCTGAAATTCTTATGAATTATTAGGTATGAACTCCGCCAACCCGCACTAGGTCAGCGTGGTGGACAATGGCCTATTCCCTCTCAGTTGTAGAGGAAGCCCGTGCCCAGCATTGGGACGTACATATATGGGCTGATGATGTAATCCGAAGTCGAGACTAGAGAGACGACTTTTAGATCTAATAAACTTATTATCAAGTACGATGTCGTAAATTTTAGGTATGTGTCGGAATAAAAAAAAAATTGTGGATGACACAAACATTTGTTTTGGGTCTGAGTGTTTGTGAGACCGAAAAGTCTATCGAGGTTTCTTATACGCACAAGACAAGATTTCTATCTTAGTGTAGGATCAGAACTATGTATGTGACTGTTGTGTGTATTTATTATTATTTTATTTTTGTCAGTACTGAGATTGAACCCGTAGCCTAACGTTCAGAAGTTGTTGGTCAAATGTATTGCGGTACAAAGACTGTTAATGTTGTCTCTGTCTTGTAAATAGAATCGCTGCGATAGTCTATTGTCAGGTTGTGTGAATGGTCCGTCTTGCTGGGGATGAACTATTGTCTCACTGCTCAAAGACTTACACAACTAACGTCATTCAACAATGTTCACATAAATTCATTGAAATAATGTGTTGGTAAATAACAAAATATATTTGAAAGCGCAGGAGGGCCTTCATTAAAACCCAACTTCTATAGCGTAGGCGTATTTGGGAATCAGAGCCAAATGAATAATCCTATTTTTATTACCAATCAGTTTTAATTAACAGAAAATAATTTTTGCTGATTTTTCGTCAGATGTAGGCAAAACGAAATTTACTAAATTATCTTGATGTTTGTTTTTTCATTACAACAGACAGCATCGCCGATCAGCTTAGTTGTTCCGGGTTTCGTTTCCAGGTTGGGAAAATAATTGATGTGTTTTTTCCTTACGAGATTCCTAGTGGCAGCACGATGTCTGCAGGTATTATAGCTGCTCAAAACTGCAGTTCATAGCTGGCGATAAATGTTATAAGGTATTATTTATTTCCGAGACACCTATAAGTGCTGATAACTAATTCTTTTTATTAAGCCACGTTTTTATAAAGTCACAAAAAAAAGTTTGTAACCACATTTATTCAAAATTTTTGTAAAATTTATAAATTTTTTAATTAGGAATATGAACTTTGTATTCCAAAAATTTTGGCTTGAATATAATATATATATTGGTCAATGAGTAAGGTTACATCTACGATGTTAGTATTTATGCAGAAAAATAAATTACTATTGTTTAGGTACTCACACAACTTCACGCAGTAGACGTGAAGGGCAAGTTGTGATATAAAATCATATGGCACATACCAGCCATATGGCATTTTATTACCCGACTGCAAACAAAGCCAAGGAAGGTTAATGGTTTTCACAATTGTTTTTATTGTTTTATAGTGTAATAACGATCTGTGTAATACTAAATACATTCAAGATGGTTATGACGATGCCTCTTTCGACCCTGTTTTAGTTAAATAATGTTTATAATGTAAACTAATAAATGATCATATTTGTATGACTGATACTATTGTGTATACTGTATAGGTACTCCACGCTGCTGTCGCCAAGCTCAACTTGTTGCATGTAAGAGTCAGTGGTCATAAATTACATTTTTCTATACGTTATATTGTAACACACACACACACACACACACATACACGTTCACGCCGGTATCCCCAAAGGGGTAGTCAGTGTGCCGTGCGATCTAGAGGTCCTAGGTTCGATTCCCAGGTCGGGCAAAGTGTTATTGGGTTTTTCCATTAGGAAATTCTCAGTAGCAGCACGGAGTCTGGAATAGTGCCCGAAAAACGGCAATAGGCTCGCCCCCTGTTACGTAGGTCAGAAACATTCTTGGCGAAATGTGGGTGCAGAAACGCACCTCTGCCTACCTCTTCGGGGAATACAGGCCGTGAGTTTATGTATGTATGTATGTAGATCATACGGCACACGATTGCCGCGAAACCACGAGACAATCAATTTAATTCAAAACACTCCAAGACTGGTTTCTTTATCGATTGTCTAATATTACATGCAGTTTATCAATGTACTGTCTGTTTTAGAGTTTAATCTTTATGCAAATCTACGAATGTACGAATGAAAACAATTTCCTATTGTGAGCAAAAAATTCCAATCCGGCGAAACTTTACCGAATCCTTAATTGGAATGAAAAGTGCCGTCGACTACAAAACATAGTAAAAGAATTCACTCGAGAATTTATATTGTGTGTAGCTGCATGCTTGAATGAGCATTCAATGGAACATAAGAGTTTACGAGTGGGCTGTCTGAAGACGATAACGTAGATTGCGTTCTAGGAATGATGTGGTCAGGTACAGACGATCGAAGTTGAGCTTGAGCTGACATTGATTCAATTAAAGGATTACTAGTAGGACTTTGAATATTTTTTACTTATATTATATAAATATTAAATTCTTTGTCTAGATAACTTATCTGTGATTCTTTAAATATTTGTTTCGTATGCTGTGCGACTGAAAAATCTCTTGTGATTTTTATACCCACGCCGAGCCCCGCAATATCGCACTTGAGACTAGAGAATCAAGTAGCGATATTTATTATGCCCACCTGCTAAGATTCTTCACACTACATTAGGTTTGGTAAAGTATTTTACAGATTGAAGGTACGGCAAAGATAAATGTAGTTCAATTTAAAACTAGGGTATGTGGTAGGATTATAATTTATTTTATGCATTAAATTAAAATTTTTAATATACGAATATAGTACATCAAATATATCAGTCAAATTTCAACAGTAAGAGAACTTACAATTGTGTTAAATACAAAAGCAATGCCGAAATTTCTTTATAGTACAAAATTTCACTTTCGATTTTATACAATGTGTTGTATAAAATAACTGACACGCTTTCCAAATAATTTAATTAGTTCCACGTTCAAAGGCTATAGAAAATTTATTTCCTAATTATGGAAAGCTCAGGCGCGTTTCACAGCCTTTGGGAAAATGTAAAAGTAGCAGATGTTCATTAAGCTAATACAATTTTGGCCGGTTTCTTAATATTCAGAGTGTATTATGTAATCAGTTGAGTTTTTAAAAACTTGTATTTATAAATAAGTTTGTAGTTAATAAAGAATACACACATAACTTCCAAAAGTATAACTCTCAGGTGTGTCCCTGGGTTTTAAAAGATAACATCATGGGAGGTTAGATATATTGTTCGATCTAGGGATCAAATAATTCTTAGACGAAGTTCAGGTATACGCGAAAGTTTTCTATTATACCTAAACTTATTTGTAATCTCGTCATCTTTGAATTTATTCATCATCATCAGCCCATATACGTTCCACTGCTGGACACGGGCCTCCTCTACAATTGAGGGTTTATCAAAATTTTAATAAAATTTGAATTTATTCTTTAAGTCATATATTAATTTATAGAAAATAATAAGAATAAAGTTGTTAAAGAATGAGTTTAGTGTCAGCTGAAGGCTTCGTGATATCGTGTAGCGTGAGGCTTCTGATGGACGCATGAGTTAATTCATATACTTTTCGTGTTTATCATTAGAAAATATACAACGCTAAGAAATATATGACCTAAGGAAAGGCTTATTTAAGTCGTGTAATATTTTTTGAGGCGCTTCATTATGCACGACGTCTTAAGCAGCTGGTATCAAGTGCCTAATATGCGGTAAAAGTTTGATCATGAAATAAACAAAGAAATGTAACTTTGCTTCAGTGAAAGAGATTTCGGAGATAATATTTTAGAAGAATAAAAAAGTCAACGCACGCAAAGACACGTTGACGCAGTTAATAGCAAACCAACTTATTAAATGAGATACCCCGGGTTCGATCACACAAATAGAAGTGCGTTTTCAAATATTAGAAATGATTTTTTTATTATTACTGACACAGTTGTCTGAAAATTTAACCAATCTTTACCTTATGGTCTAAAAATATTTACAAAATAAATTAGGTACTTTTGAATTTGAAAAAGTAGGTACCTATTAAATAAAATAAAAAAATTGAATTCAAACAGGTCTATTTAATTATTCTCGCAACTATTACATAAGGATATACAATTTCACTTATTCATAATAGTCAGGATATATAAATTCACCTCGTAAATAATTAAGTAGTAAAATTTTAAATTCTGTCAGAGTAATTACTTGTTAATCTTTGAAAATCTTGTTCTAAAATATAGTTAATTAAAATCGAAATGATGGAGGGACGAAGCTCACGGTCATTTATTGTGGAAAGAGGATTAAATTTATTTCTTTATTACCTTACACCTTCCAGTCTTCTTGCTAAGAATTCATCCCAGTAATTTTAACCGTTATACAATATTTTATCTTAATTAATTATTAGCAAATTGTTTCCTCGCTCCGGACATATTTGTAATATTCAGTAGGTACATCTAAACCGGACACGAACATATTATTTTAACGTTATAAATTTCAGAGTATGGTTTCATAATACGATATCATCATCATCATCTTTGTTTTATTTGCACGAGTGAGTGCTTAAAAACAAAACAACACTGGCAACGAGAGCTTATACTTTTTATTTGCCTTCAACGTGGCTCCTAACATATTCTGTTGCAAATTCTATTTTTTACGAGTAGTGGCGGCGACCGTACACGCATTGTTGTAAAACTCCTTACATGTTTTCGTAAAATATTTATAACAATCCAATGGTTGCCTTATTATGTAAGAGGGTACGAATTTCTCGAGCATGTAGGTATAAAAATGCGACTTTAGGGATTGTTATTAAGGTAAGAAACTATTTCTTCTGGCTTGTATAATTTTATTTTAGACTTACATATTTTCATAATTATCATCATCATCAGCCTATATACGCCCCATTACTGGGCACGGGCCTCCTCTACAACTGAAAGGGTTTAGGTTTAGGTTTAGGCGGACTATACATCTAAGAAATTCCCAAGAACTTTGAGGTGTGCATGTTTCTTAACGATGTTTTACTTCACCGTTAAAGCACGTTAGTATTCATTGCGAATACACACAAAACTTGGAAAAGTCCGAGGTGTGTGCCTGGGGATTGATCCCGCGACGGTCGATTTTATAATTATATATATTTTCATGTGTGGTGTAACACGGTTTGACAGAGTGAGGAATGAATATGTTAGAGGAAGCCTGAAAGTAGCTCCTCTGATAGAAAAGCTGAAAGGAAACCGTCTGTCGTGGTATGGGCATGTTATGAGGAGGGATGAATCATATGTAGGAAAAAAGGTGATGGATATGAAAGTTGATGGATGGGCGAGCAGAGGAAGGCCAAAGAAAAGATGGATGGAGTGCGTGACTGAAGATATGAAAGAAAAAGGGGTGGATGAAGACATGACGGCTAAAGGGGTGTTTGGAAGGATAAAACATACTGCGCCGACCCCAAATGAAATTGGGAGCAGGGCAAGGCAATGATGATGATATATTTTCATAATAGGTCCACTTAATTATTACAATTACCTTATTTCACTATAATATACGTCTGTTTGACTGTAACAGAATATACACTACACAATTATAAGATAATGTCACATAATACATACATATGTATACCGAATATCCAAAATAATAAAAGTACATAACTTTATGTCAGGCTGCTCGTCAAAGGTATACTCAACTTACAATGCAACTTCACACTTCAAAACTCAACTAGAGTACACCGTTTTATCTGGAGGAGAAAGCTGTTTATAGCTCTACTTCCCGCTAGCCCTGGGGGCGAGTTATTGTCATTATAACTCCAAGCCTTAAATTAAAGTTTAGAAATACAAATAAGCACAAAATTGTACAACCAAAATGACCAATCTGTCATGCTCATACGGGACTAGATAGATAGATAAATAAGGTAAACTCGTTTTACTTTCATATTTCGTTTCTAGTTACTTTTAAATAGTATTATATGTAAACATTACTCCAAACATTTAACTTTTTTAATTAGCAAACAGTCAGTAAGCTGCTCAAAGTTACGAAGGTGTTTCCCATAAGTTTTCGTGCCGGCTGCAAAGTTAACTGTTACTTTATATTCTGCGTTGCTTCTAATTTTCCCTATGCGAAGATTAGTTAGGTAGCACGGAAGACAAGTTAATCCAATAAAAAATTAACCTTTGATTATGTTTTACAATCTGTAGCTCTGTTCATTAATTCTTCATAAATAAGATAGATGAGCCTATATAAAACCGCAACCAATTTATTTTAGAGATACTTGTATAAATAAACATGTTTCTCAGAAAATATTTAGTAAAAAATATAAAGATCCATCGTAACTACTCTAATAGCCACTACTTTTGCTGTATATGTTTTAAATAAATTAAAAACAGTGTAACTCTCCGTACTGAGTGAAAAACAGCAGCTGCATTGTAGCCCTTTATTCCGTAATGTTATTACGCGCTATTATTTCTCAAATAATGTCCAACGTTAATTATGTTGTTTATCTATTATTTATTTATAAAAGTGTTGTATTCATAATTTAATTTAACCAAGTAAATAGTTAGTTTATTGTCAATTCTAAAAATTATTCAATTTTGATCACAACACTATTGTATTAGAAGTGGGACATCATACGAGTACCTATAAAAAATATTCTGATTGCGAAGATGTACATAGACACTAACAAACTGGGTCACAAAGGCTGTTTTTATGTTAAAGATTACTTTACCTGAATTGTCCTCAATATAATAGATAAAATAGCCACGTGAGCAACTTTACGCAAATTTGGCACGTTCGTTCTTGTATGGATGAGTTCGTCAAAACACTATTGTTTTCCATGTTATGCACACAATATTGCTGCTTTTATTTAAATCTATCTTCGGCTCACTGAAACAAGTCTATGAATTTAAATAACATTTCCAAGAACGCTAGTTAATAATTTAGTCAAACAAATATTCGGAAGAACAAACAACACAAGGAACTTTGTTTCAAATTGCTTCAATTCTTATCGTAGTAAATGCTACATTGTTGGAGAGAAAACTTCATATCTCGGGTTAGTTTTTAAATGTGAACAAAAATAAACAATTACGCAAGACTTACGCAAAACATCAAGAACGATTTGGTCGTTAATACTAATCGTTATCAGCCTTGTGTAACTAACTGTAAGAATATTGTTTCAAGAATTAGACTTGATTTTACTTAACGATATTGTGTTAATAATACTATTTATCTTATTGTTCTTATGTGGACTGTAGCACATATCCTCTTGGTTCTAAATACAAACACACGTGGTTTTCATACTACTTTGTTTTCTGCTAAGCCAGAAGTTTGATTCCATGCAATCTTTAATTAAATCAACCTGTCACTTATTTTCGTGGTCGTCTACGCTTTACTTTATTATCAAAAACTACTTTGACAAATTATTCTGGTTTCATTCATTCATTAATTTGTTAACAGTTCGCACACTTACGCTGATATATCTGGGTTAATAAAATATTTTGTTGTTAGCTTGCTGTGTCGTGACTTTTTCATTAAAAAAAAAAGAAATTCTAGAAAATAACAAAACATTTAAACGCAATATGATATCCACGTCTCATAAAGTAGAAGCTTAAAGTGACAACAAAGCACTTGCACAAGTTGCGAGTTATTACTGTACCGGTAACTGACAGAGTGAGTTGTTGAAATAAATAAAGGCATTTCGGTGGACTTTGAAACTGTAATGGCGTTTATCTCTTTGTTTTGACAGATCAAATAAACAATTCATGATGTCCGACGACAGAGAAAACGCGAAGGAATGAGGGACGGAAATAAGATTTTAATTAAATAGACACGTTTGTAATACAAGAGTAATCTATAAAATAAGTATTAAGTTTATTGTTTTGTTCTGAAAATAGGCTGACTTAGATAATATACAAGTCAGAAATATAAAACTCAAGGGTCCACGGGCCTGAGAAGAACCACCAAATCTCAGACGTAGGTCTTTTAGTCTTTAGTTTTATACTTCAAAACATATTTTTAAAAGTATTTTGTCAATTAAAAACACGTTACAACAAATTATAAATGAAAATGTGCAAAAGAGGAAGTATTCTCCTTGAAGAATGTGGTAAATAAAAAAGTTTAGTTCCAACGAAAGAGCGTTACATAACCTCATTTAATTCGCCGTGAAATATGAACTGGCGCGTGAAAGTTTTGTCCGAACTAATTACAAAGTCGGCTTGACTTTATACAATCCTAATTCCTCCAACCCAAAACCTACGAAACGTAAAAGTTATTGGGTTTGTAAGCACACGTCAGAACTACCTGGAGCGCCTGAATTTATTGAAAATTCATGAGCAAGACCTTGCTAGGTTTTATTTTACTTGTGTATTGATGCTAGTGAATATAATATGTTCCTAACTTAAACAATGAAACATAAATGTGTTTTTTGAAAAAACTAAGTTTTAAACCCAAATAATTTACTTACTTTATGTATGTGAGAAGACACCAATGAAGTATTAAATTGAAATGAAGACACAATTTTGTTTGTTTGTAGGGTACCGTATTATTTGTCTTTCTACGATTTATTTATTTCCATTTCACCTCGTAAAGCCTATGATAACTTCTTTATATAATTCTTGGCCCTTAACGCATGATAATTCCTAACAAATACTTCGAATTATTGGTGTCATGTGTTTTGGGCTTGTATTTTCTATTGTTGGGATGACCTCTCGTCAAATTAAACTCTATACCAACTAGATTACGGACTTTACGGACGAAGTTGCTTTTTAATTAAGCACCTCCATGTCTATGTCACGTGCCTTTCCGTTTTTATTTCGCTCTCCTAAAGGCTTTGACACGTCGGATGGAATATTCACGTTGTATCTGAAATTAAAATCTGTTTGTTTGTCACACTAAAATATAGGCGCCTGCGTGGAGTATTTTAGATAGGAGGCTTTTATTCCTGAGCGGAGTGAGCGGGTACCTATGCATCAACGAGCCTATTGTTGCTCAGTTTGCCTACCATTTGCATTTTCATCAGATAAGATATACAAAAGCACTTTATTATTGTACTTTTGTAGTGAGAATTTTATTAAGAAGCCATCAATTTTTTTTTAAATTAATTTGATTGGGAAATAAAGTTACATGAACCTTGTCATTCAGAATTCACTAACTTGATATTTTCTCCCGAGAACTTTTACCTTGTTAAGGAAGTTTGAAAAATGTTTCCGCCGTAAATTAACTATATTAATAAGTTATGATTTTGAGTCCTTATTTATGTTAAGATAAATAGCTTTTTGGTATTGAATGAGTATTTAGGCCCGTCAAAACGTAGGGCATAAAGCAATGGAATTTGTTTTCAACAAATATTAAGTAACTGAAAATCATAAACTTGGTAATTTTGATTAACAAGTTTTAGTTAAATTTGTAGCAGTATGAAAAGAAAATATAATTTAAAAACAAGATTTTATAATTAATGAATAATCGATGTAAAAGCATTTTATATGAATGGAATGAGATGAATTCAATGATTACGATTAGTGGAATACAAATTAAATTAACTATAATTTATGAACGAGGGAATAAAGGGAATGAGAGTATTAATGTGCTTACTCTAAGAATTGCCAAATTAAATTTATTTTTCTTAGAAGAAAGATGTGTATTTTCGCAAAAAGTCACTGTAAATTAACTGTTTTGTTGTAGCGTTACTTACGTTGAATGAAATTGCCACAGAGTCGATAAATCCATTCCCTCCCTCCTTTTTCGTTGAATTTTCCTTTTAATTTTTAAAACACCGGTCTAAGTCATATACCTATAGAAGCTATCATCGCAAAAGCTGTTTACTTGCTTAAAAAAATAGCTGGATCAGCTTACTTTACAGCTATTATCGCGGGCTTAAAATCACACTTTTACTTTTGATTGTTTGAATTTAGTTCCTTGACACAACACAACACATGAATTGTTCATTTCTACAATGACTGCGCCTGTTTCAAAAGTCTCTGCATGAGACGTCTTTTCATACTTGGAAGCTTTTATTGTGACAAGGATGAGACACAGTTTATTTGAGAATTTCAAATGTTTATACAACAAAGATAAGTTAAATAAAACAGTTTGTAAATTAGAATTGCCTTTGTTTAGGCTCTAGTAACCTAAGTTTTCCGACGGTTTTGTTTACATTTTCGTAATACGTTAAGTAAGCTGAGATACCACGTTCATGTAACGTGATGATTTCACGCTCTAATGAAAACTTGGCTCAAAGTACGGTAATCTAATTTAGTAGTACATTGGCTTTTGCTTTTATAGACGCTATGATGAGGTTCATGCTTGGAATTGTAATAGAAAATATAGAGGACAACACAGCCTGAATTTATTCGTCTTAAAATATGTAGTATTGAGCGGTAATGGAATGCGTCGCGTCGGTAAAATGCGCATTCATGAAGTTTACGTAGTACGTTCTTTGTTGCGTTACAAATTTTAGAAAAATAAATTGTTAGTTTATCTAGTATACATAAAATTGGGAACGAATTGGAACGGGAAGATTAGATAAACTAGACTTGTGGATTTTTTTTAAAGAAGAAACGGCGAGAGACTGGTTTAGGTTAGGTTAGATAACCCGCAAATATCAAGAATATACTTCGACGGACCATAGTCATAACCATCTATGTTTCCACACTCTGTCACAAATATGCTTTCTTATGCGCGGCAATATGCTACAAATTTATTATATGTGAGACCACAGAAGCACTGTAACCATGTACATATATGTATCTAAGAGCACTTTCAGGGTTAATATTGATGAATGCAGAAGTCGGCTCCTCCAGACTTACAAGCAGTAGGTACATCCAGCCTGCTTAATATTCCAAGAGAGTTACCGAAAGCGCGAATATTTTATGCAACACGAATGTCATATTCACTGAATGTTTCGGTCGAGTGGCCGCCGGTACTCTTCATTGAATTGAATATGAATATTATTGATTCAGAATTGTATGAGTGACGTGTAGCACGGATTTATAAGTAGGTACCTACATGAAGTATGCAGCAAAACTCAATTTTATTTTAAGTACTATCGATAATAATTCGTTGATATATCTTTGAGAATTTCGATATAAATAGACTTTCATCATCATCATTATCAGCCCATATACTTCCCATTGCTGGGCACGGGCCTCCTCTACAACTGAGAGGGTTTAGGCCTTAGTCCACCACGCTGGCCTAGTGCGGGTTGGCGGACCACAAACCTAAGAAATTCCTAAGAACTTTTAGGTGAACATGTTTCATCCCGATGTTTTCCTTCACCGTTAAAGTACGTAATAATTCTTTGTGAATACACACATAACTTCGAAAAGTCAGAGGTCTGTGCCTGAGGTTTGAACCTGCGAAATCAGACATGGGATCGTGGGTTAATCCATTCTTATAATAAATCTGTTTAACCAGATACAAAATGAATAAGGCGAAAATTAAACGAATTTGTGCTGTTATTACAATTAAAACAAATAGGTAGTCTTGAATCAAAATAGTAACACTGTATCCTATCGTCTTTTAATACTGACATTATTAATTTAAAAATATTCACAAAACTGTTTGGTATTTACAAATTTTCAAATCATTAAGAACTCGTAATAAATAAGTTGATATCGGTTGTTTAACGTTTCAGTAACTTGTATTCAAAGTTTTTAAGTTGATCAATGAATACATTGGTACTTTAAAAAGCTCAAATCTGAATCTCAAGTCTGAAAGAAGCACCAATAAACTTGTCTTTTATAAAAAATTGAGTCAAAGTTAAAGTAAAAAATATCGTTATTCAATAAGACTTTTACAAGTGCTCTTATATTTTCTAAACAAGCTATCGCCACTTCGAAACGTGTCATTGCTGTGAAGAAGAAACGGCAAGAAATTCCCTCAGCAATACGAACTGTCATTTTTCCTCTGTAGTATAAAATTCTTCTTTCTGAGTGTTAAATTATTTATTACATATTTTTTTATTTGCACACTTTGCCCGACCCGGGAATCGAACCCGGGACCTCTAGATCGCAAGGCACATATATACGGAGACTCGAGAGTGAGACCACGAGGCAGGCTATAATATGTGCGCATACTAGCGAATAATAAGTATAGCCATAAAGCGCAACTACTAACATTCCGCTGGGAATAGAATAGCGGGGAACTGAAACAGAATCATTTACGCGTTATTGCATTGTATGTATGTACATATGCATGTATTAGGAAGGCATTGGATTGCTCCCATTATAATTAGTCTACACCCGGCATTGAATTAAAACTAGATTGTATGGCGCTTGAAAATAAACTTTCAACGTTTCATGTTGTTTGAATGCTATTTTCATGTGCATTTTTTATCGAATCAATCATTTGAGGGCTTTTTTATATTTCATTTCGTATTATTACATTTAAATTTTTGTGTTGATAAGTCAGACTGTGGTTTGTTGAATCATAAACATCATTGTATGTCAATATTTTACGTCTTAGAGACGCTCTACGAGTATACGTCTTATTTGAAATCATTAACAAATTATGAATGCAAGTAAACTTAAAGCACTGTGCTAGAATCTTTTTTATAAATATTATAGCGGTAAAACGTGTAAGTACTCAACTGAAAGTGCAAAATTAACTCGATGTTTTGTGTCTTTGGCTAATTAATTGAATTTCCATGAAATTCTTACTATGAATGTTCCTTATGATGTTGAGAAGTTCTACTTATTTAGCTTAAGTACATTTTTAAATATAAAACAACGCAAAGGATGGACAAGTTCACAGAAACCCTTTAATGTTGCGAATTCCAGTGGCTTGTATCTAACTTTGGTCCTTCCAGATAACTCATCTCCATATTTCATTCAGAGTTCTAAAGTAGATACCAACGCTGTAACATTTTTAATACGAGAAAAGGGCTAATGAAAATATAACAAAACTAAGCCGTGGTTTAATATTCTTTAGTCCGTCTTAATAAAAGTCTTTGTTTGTCTTCAGATTATACGGCTTCTAAGCACAAAGTTTCAGACTTCAGTTTTACAGTTTCAACTGTATATTAGTTTTTAAATTGTACATTTAATTTTAGACTTTAACAGCATCTTTAAACCCTTTCCAGCATTAGTAACTTTATAAGGGTAATCATTTTTACAGACGTTTTTTTAATTCCATCATCGTGAGTTTTTATGTAGGTACGTCATTTGGTCTATTGACTCAATTATATCTCCAATATTATAATGATTACACCAGTTGCATGGCCGTGTTATCGCCACAATCTGAATGCATCGACTTTATAGACACAGTACTATTATTTCGTAGAATACCGACGCATTGCATAACTGTAACACAGGATTTATTCCTCTACTATCCGAGCCGTGATTAGGGCAGAAAGCTTTTACGACTACCTACCGCAAAATGCAGATAATGGATATTCAGAAGCGATTAATTTGAGACTACGGTTGCACAGTTGACGATTGGATCGTTGTGTTCTATCGTATTTCAGATAAAATACCGTAAACATTTTTTCCATGAGCCACATTAACAAAGCCTAATTTACTAACCACATATTCTTAACTTATTGTAACTTATTGTAAAAACTTAAAAAAAGTTTTATTTAAACGCTCTAAAAAGAAGAAAATAAATTTAAACTATCAACTTATAACCTGATTATGTACAATTTATATGATCATAAAAGCTTGTTGCGCGATTTAGAAATAAAGTAGTACCAATTTAATTATGTAAATTGATCTGCTAAGTTTATTATATTTTCAATTTGGTTTAATTACCTATCAGTATTTAATTAAATTGAAATTGAAAATATAATAAACTTAGCAGATCAATTTACATTTTCCTGTTGTGAGAGATCTAAAGTGAAAATACATATAATCACTTCCATGCCACTAGTTCAATCAAATGTAAGGAGAGAAGTGATATTTCTTTTTAAGGCCAATAATTGCTTAATTGTGTGTATAATTTAATGCCGTTTACTGCTTTCAACATTCATTACAGGAACAGATTTTGTGAATTCACTTGGTTAGCTACTTTTTTTCATTATTGTGTATTGAGAATTCTATGTTTTAAATTTTGCGGGTTCGACATTTGCGCTGATAAATATAATATAAAATCTAGATGTTGATGCGATTTCTAAGAATTTATTCTTTCAGCCTATCGCCGTCCACTGCTGAACGAAGGCCTCCCCAAGTAGGCGCCAACCCTCCCGGTCTTGAGCAGCCCTCATCCATCCGTTACCCGACACCTTTCTCAAGTCGTCGGACCATCTTATTATCTCTTACCTTAAGAATATATAGGTTTACAATTAGGTTTTACGGTTATAAAGAATTAGTACAATGCTTAAAATGAACTTGATATCACTGGTGAAAAAGGACATTCTTTTAGGAAACAGCAAACAGCGCAAATGTTTATGTATGCATGTATTTTGCATATTGATTTGCCTCAATTACTAAATTGCTCATGTAATACAGTCTTTGTCTGTTTCGATTTTCACGGAATACCCTTGTCAGAGTTCGCTCTTGAATCAGAATGTTCTATTAACAATGTACTCGGGACAAAGACACAAAGGTAGTGATTGCTTTTCACTTCATGTCCCGTTTCCGTTGTTATATTCCTCGTCAATTTTGATTTTGAAGATGTTTTTCCTCGAAATCGTGTATCTTTTCAAAGGTCGAAAGGGTCCTTTTAATGCCGGAAGCGTTTGGCTAGAGTTTAGATAACAATGACAGGATAACAAACGAATTGTTGACATTTTATTTAGGGCTTATTTGAAATTCTGACGCCAACAATTGCTTCTTAGATCTTGTTTTTTTTTTATATTTTTTCCTATAGCCTTGTAATTAAGACGGAGGTAACTAATAAATTATTACCTACTATAATAATTATATAATAGTATAATATATGATACTTGAAATAAAAGTATAACATTTCAATACACGCTGTGAAGCGACGAAGAAAACAAAGAGAAACCCCGTCTCTTTGCATAGCCGATATCCGATTATGAAAAATGTTAAATAAATCCTTAGGTTTGTGAAATTGATCAATTTTTACTACCTACCCTGCATGGTGAACTAAATCTTAACCACACTTAAATTGAGATTAGTTAAGACATGTGACCTTTCATAGATTATAAAATAATTACGAAATTTGCTGATTCTATGTAGCACACACGAATCCAATTAATTGTTGGAGTAAAATTATCGAAGTTTAATTACAATGAAGGCAAGGAATTATAGATTTGCGGCTAGAAACTGAAGGCGGTTCGTTGTAAATTATTTTCTGGACAAAAACACGAAACATTGAAATGAAAATAACAGAATTCGTAGTTGTTTTAAGATTTTTTTATCGATTATAAAACTTAATTGTGATTTTTTATTTAAATCCTAACGTCAACCAATTGTTATATTATTTTCAATGAGGATGTTAATGTTATAGAATTATAAATTTGTTTTCTATATTAAACTATTATTAAATAGCAAAACATGAATTTTATTTCTACGTGAGAATTGATTTAAAACCATCCATAACTAAGTCTCAATAAACAAACTCAACAGTCACATATTACTTCTGACCCCACACTAGGATACAAGGTTTGTGTCGTAAATATCAGAAACTAAGAGAGTTTTTTTCGGTTTCACAAACACAAAACCTGAAACAAATATTTGTGGATTACACAAAATTATTGTGCTCGGTGCAGGGATCGATCCCGCGGCTCCTCGTTTTACTTGCTGGTGTCATGCATGCATTTTAAGATTAAAAAGACGATGAGAATACATATTTGTTACTTAAGTCTTACGACCATATTACTCGGTATATCTCGTTTATACATTACGTTCTCGACTCCATTACGTATTCAAATAATCTATTATTCTAAGAACATACAAATCCCTCTACTATTTCTATGTAAATACAAAAAGTCCATCTCCATTCAGCCATAACAAAAAGATACGAGTGTGAAGTGAAAAGAAAATTCAATGTTATTTTTGTTGTCAGCAGAGATGTCAGAACATCTTAAGCTTTAATTAAGAAAATAACCATTGTCTTGTTTGATGATAGTTTTAAATACTAATTCGCAGAAAGAAAAGTGTTTAAATTTCTGAATTAAAATATAAATAGTGGAAAAATAACACCGAAATAAGCAAGAAAAACTTTAACAAGCAACACTGTCCGTAAAACGAAATATATTCCAGTAGCTTTAACAAACGCATTCTGTTTCTAGTAGATGTTTTAATTAAAATCAGAGCCACCTAACATCAACAATTTTATTTATAAAAAGCTTTTTGGAGGTATCTGTGGTTTCATTTTATCTTTTGTGTCTAAACACTACCTTTTTCTGATTTTTTGATAGAATTAAATTTATGATTTTCATTCCAAAATTTCAAAAATTCAAAGGTATACACACTATATGCACAGTGACGTCACTGTCATTAAATTAGTTAAGCACGAACGAGATAGTAAGAGTGCTCGCTGCTTTTCACCTTCACAAATTTCAGGCTATTTCAATTTCATTTGCTATTGATAATAGTCAACGCTTATGAAGAAATGTTATTTAAAATTCTACCTACATTGCCTAAACTATTTTATGTATGTAAATACAAAAACGTCCTGCAGCAAGACGGTCTGAAGACTTGAGAAAAATGTCTGGTGGCGGATGGATGAGGGTTGCTCAAGACCGGGATGGGTGGCGCTTACTTGGGGGTCCCTACGATCAGGAGTCGACAGGCTGAGTATTTAGGTTGTAAAAAGATCATGGTCGAAAACTAAAATAGTTAATAGTTAAGATGATTACAAATACAGTCACATTAAAAAAATCCCAAAAAAAAACCTTTTCCTGATCTATGTCCATAACTAATACCTGTCTTAATTTCGATCACGGTCTATTTACTACCTGTATTAAAATATTAAGAAATATTACCAATAATTTATTCCTTAGGCTTTTACACATTTAAACACACCATGATCGAAAAAGACATAATATATTTGATAGTTAGAAAACGACAATTTTTTATTTCTTTAGCATTAATGTGTTTGTAATTACTTTACCTGTCTTAGTTATCGATCACTGCCTGTTTACACCTTGTAATTTTTTTTAAAGGTACTATTCCTGTTATGAAAGTAACAAATAATAATGACAAATAATTTGCTTCGCAATTAATCTTAATGAGATGGTTCTAAAAGTAGCCATATCTTAGCCTACTATACTATGTTACTGAGCGGATATAACACCCTAACGTACTGAGTATAACAAACACGACCTTGGGGTGTTGAACATTCACCTACTTCGTGTTTAACTTGGGGTGATATAGGTATTGATTACTGGTTTTTGCTCGCTGTGAGTCTCGCGCGCGTGTGGTATTATTTTTTTGAGGATATAACTTAGTTTTCCAATACGACTTGAAATTTTCGACTCCTATAGAAAATTATAAGCAATTATGGCCTCGAGGTTTAGGCGTGCGGTCGAGAATTTCGGCGGTCGCAGGTTCAAACCCCAGGCACACACCTCTGACTTTTCGAAGTTATGTGTGTATTCACAATGAATTATCACTTGCTTTAACGGTGAAGGAGAACATCGTGATAAAACCTGAAACACCTAAAAGTTCTTAGGAATTTCTTAGGTGTGTAGTTCGCCAACCCTCACTAGATCAGCGTGATGGACTACGGCCTAAACCCTCTCAGTTGTAGAGGAGGCCCATGCCCAGCAGTAGGACGTATTTGGGCTGATGATGAATGATGAATGAAATAGAAATTTATGTTTGTTAATTAGATACTAACATTTAACGTTACCATTTTTTCGGGAATTTCATTTAAACAGTATAGTATTCTAGTACAAGTGCAGTAATTATAGTACAGAAGACAAAAATATTATCATTTATTATTCATAAATCAATCCACATGATACAACAATTACCTATTTTTATTTTTTATTTATTTAATTATGCTTTATTGTACACCATAAAGATAGTAACAACATTGTTTACTGGTCACAACTCAATAACGTAGTGTCACAAATGGCGGCCTTATTTTCTATGATAACGACATTAGGCATAGCGTGTGTCGTGGCTACCTAAATTATACGGCATAAATACATCTCTAAATTATACAGTAAGCTTAAAATAAAACAAAAAAGCTACGGTTATTCTTATTAGCTAATACTAAAAGTACAAAAGACCTACATATTAATCTTTATGTGTAAAATATTAATATAAGTCAGTCACTATTAACAAAACAATAAATTGTAAACAAACAGAATGCGTCCCTATATATATATGTAACACCCATTGATTGTATTAATCTGCAGAAGTTTGAGTACTCGGTATTTAATTTAGTACTTACGAGTGAGCGCCTTAAGGGTATTACAAAAGCTTACCCAGTGCCACTAAATGCCGCACACGCTCTTAATAAAAAGGCGTAATATCCCCCGTCTTTCGGCAACAGTCAACATTTGACTCACGTCTCGGCGTATAAGTACATAGCTTTGTTTCAGAGTCTGCATGCAATTTTTATTAAATTGTACTTTAATTAATTTCTTAATTGTTTTCTTAGGTTTGTAATGTAGGTAGAAAAGTAATGAGTATGAAAGTTAAAGGATTGACAAGCAGAGAAAGGCTAAAGAAAAGATGGATGGAGTACGTGAGAGAAGGCATGAAAAAGGGGTGAATGAAGACATGACGGCTGATAATCCCTATCAGCCGTCATGTCTTGAAAGGATAAAACATATTAGGCCGACCCTGAATAAAATTGGGAACCGGGCATGGGAATGATGATTTTTCTTAGCGTGGTGGCTAAGGCCTAACCCCTCTCGGTTGTAGAGGAGGCCCGCGCCCAGTGGTGGGAAGTATGTCGTACTTTAACGCTTAAAATATTACTAGTGTGATATATCTAACAATCCTAAATAATCCAACTAAAATGCGAAACTTTAGCCGGATGTTACTAACTCGATCACACCCGAACGGTTGAATGGATCTGAATGGAATTTAGCAGATAGATGGATCATAGGATTAAATACAATAGTGTGAACACTATGGATACTTCTGAATACTGAATTTTGATGTTTCTTTGTTCAGAGATAAATAGGACACTGTAGCTACTGATTGGCTTATTGTCCTAGAAACAAATTAGGTCCCTGAAGAGTTATGAATAAAATATAATAGTTAGGTTATAACCATTAGCGTGATTCAAAAACTTGTTTCATACTTTCATTAAATGTAATATTATTTAACAAGAATCATCATCATCATCATCATTATCAGCTCAAGGAAGTCCACTGCTGAACATAGGCCTCCACCAATGATTTCCATAGTGACCAGTTGCGAGGCAGCCTGCATCCAGCGACGACCCGCGACCTTCACCAGGTCGTCGGACCACCTTGTGGGTGGACGTCCTACGCTGCGCTTTCCAGTACGTGGCCTCCACTCGAGAACCTTTTGGCCCCATCGGCCATCGGTTCTCCGCGCTATGTGCCCGGTCCATTGGCACTTCAACTTGCTAATCCGCAAGAATTAATTAATTAATTAAGTAATTTTTAACAAGAATACATTTACTAAAATACAATGTTGTTGTTTGTTGTAGCTCTCTTCTACGGTAAAAAAAAATTCATCCGAAAAAAGAATTTCCCGATATTTTTTTCCCGCGTACCGCTTCAACAAAGCGCGGCATCTCTTCAGTCTCAGGTCCATTAGACGAGCATTCAAACGATGTCCTGTTTTTGTTCGATATGCCCGAAGCCCTAAGTCTTCATTTAACACCCTTTTCACCGTGGTTCTGCTTAACCCCATCTGAAGGGCCAACAGTTTCCGCTTACGTTTGGGATTTCTTTGAATCCGCGCCTTCACAGCTTTTATCACTGCTGGAGTCCTAACAGACCGAGGGCGACCACTTCTTGACCTGTCATCTACACTAGAGTCTTCATTGTATCGTTTGATGGTACGATAAATGAATATTTTGGGTATATTCAAATTTTTCAGTATGTCAAAAATTTGAATTGGCGCGTAACCGCAACGATGCAACGCAAAAACTGCAACACGGTCTTCTTTAAGCGTCCACTCCATATTTAAAAATGAGTAAAATTCTAAAAAGTATACATTTTTATTTTCATGAACAATTCGAAATTCGAATTCAATAAACTTTTTTGTGGCCATCATTCTAAAAGAAAAAAAAATACTGTGTGACATACTTATGACGTGACTGTGTACTTGCGCCTAAGGATGTAAGGGTTCCCAAGGATTATAAAGAAAACTAAGCAAGCAATTAATTCATTCCGTTTATTTATACTAAATTTTTTATTATATGTAGTACGAATAAGTGTCTTAAACCGATTATAATTATCTCCCTCTAAATGACGCGACAATTATAGGCTATTAAAGTCTAAATGACTTAGGTATGCTGTCCGCCAACTCGGCTAGCGTGGTGGACTAAGGCCTAAGGCCTAACCGAAGAGGCAGGGGCCCAGCAGTGGGACATATGTATGTTGGCTGATAATGAAGAACTAAATACACATTGAGTTGCACCGGATATGCACCACAGTTATCCTAGTAGATCCCATTAAAAATATTCGCACAACGCACAGACAAACTATACAGGCTTTCCCAACAGTAGTATTAAACAGAATCATCAATATTGGACGCCTCGAGTATTTTGTCTAGAGGCGTTGACACAACATTCATCAAAGTTCCGCCATATAAAATATTAAGGTGAACGCTGTTTTATGTTTATTTGGGGGGACAGAATAATCTACCATTTGACATGTATGAGAACCTGGTTTAGTAATCATAGTAAAATGTTTTTATGTCATTTCGCATACTAACGCCTCTCCTTTAAATGGTTAGGTAAATATGTAAATTTACCATACACACATGTCAATAAGTCTCACATTTCCAATATATTTGAATGAGATATTCCAATGAATTTTCCAATATATTTACAAAATCCGTGGTGCTATCGTGAATTTTCTAACAGGCTAGAACCAATCAAGCCTATTTCTAAACAAAAATCTTACAACTTTCATAAAGAAATATAACTTACTTTTTTATTTATTATGACCTATTTATTACATTTTGAAATCTTCTATATATATAAAAATGAATCGCCGTTCGTTAGTCTCACTCAAACTCGAGAATGGCTGGACCGATTTAGCTAATTTTGGTTTTGAAATGTTTGTCGTAGTCCAGGGAAGGTTTAAGCGGTGAGATATTATGGCAAAATTGCGAGGAAGATAGTAAAAACAGCATTTTCATTTTCCCATATAAACTGTTCTAGCAAATTTCCTGTCAAATATGTACCTAATATTTATCCCGTCGATACGGTTAAAGGGCCCCTCAAATTAAAGAACGTATTTAAATAAGGGTTTCGAATCGACAACATAATATATCCACAATATTCGAATAATTGCGTATTTTAGATTTTTTAAATGTAGAATAGTGTCAGTAATAAAAAGGGATTGACATATTTATTGGTTGTCAAATATTTATGCGTGCGTTCAGAAATTTGTTTTGTGTAACAAAGGTAAATATATCAAGCCTAATTATCCAACAGAATTTTTAAACTCCTTGGTTCTCATTCTTAGGTTTCAAGTTTCTCATTTAATGGCTAGGTCGATGATCAAAACGGATATGCCTGGGATTTTAATTTTTAACGGATGGACCAATTTTAATGAATTTTTTTGTGTATCTAGGTGGATTCAAGAAAGGTTTAGATATGCAATTGGACCAGATAGGTGGCGCTGTGATCGAGTTCTGGCATTTTAATTTTTAATGGCTGGACCGATTTTAATGAAATTTTCTGTGTTTCTTCAGGTAGATTCGAGAATGGTTTAGATTTGAAATTAGACCCGATAGGTGGCGCTGTGATCGAGAGCTAGGATTTTAATTTTTCGTATATTAAAACATAACTCCAAAATCTTAAACAATTCATTTTCTTTGTTCAAAAGAAGGCAGATGTTTTTTTTTGTTTGTCTTCAGTTGGATTTGAGAATGGTTTAGATTGGAAAAAAATTGAAGTTTTGGATTTAAAATTGTCCACAGGACAACGTCTGTCGGGTCCACTAGTTATAATTGAATGTAGACAGAGGTTTATATCTACATATATTTTTGCATATCTATGTAAAGAGAAATATTTATAAGAACCTAACCAAAGAAGCGGACGGATACTTCAGTTTATTAAAGTACCAAAAACCATCAACAAATATTTCAGAAGTGTAACAGCGTAAAAACATAGTTACCATTTTAAATTATTTTAAGTATTTAAATTTTATTGTTATCGCCATTATAAAAAATTGAGGGTAGTTTTCTGTACAATACTTTACCGCTACATGATGTAACTTAGTCTCGGGTGCGGGTACGAACGCGCAGCACGTATTCTTATATATTTTATTTATATTAATACTAATCATTGCGTACCTGGTTATCGGTACTTATCATAGCGTGAGGTGATATTTAAATTGTGCGTTTGCAAGTGAATTGTGTGTGTGTTCGTATGTGACTGTGTGTGTCGTGTGGCTGGTGGCCACAATAAAATTTCAAGTGTTTGTCTTGAGTAATTATGTCCACCACTCGGTTCGGGAAGCAGATTTAAATTATTGTAGCAAGAAGAGGAAACTAGTGTCCTTTCATTAGAATATAGTGATACAGTGAAATTAATTTATTCATTTCACATAGCTTTTTAAGCTTAATTGAGTGTAAAATTTGAGTTGAGTGTCTGTGTGCTTTCAAGAATAATTTAGTGCTTATTTAGTGGGTCTACAGACCATGACAACCGTCAGCGATGGTCATCTAGCTTCATTAGTAAAACTGGTAAGTGACCTTTACATATTTATTTTCTTTATACAGTCACGTAATATTTTACACATATAGATTATGGCGTAAAATGATATTATATTTTTAAATTTGTATCTATTTATACAAGTATATCTCTTTTTTGTAACGAAGGAAATAATGATTTGATTCGTAACAGTTTTTTTTTTTTTGGTAAACTAAAGACCGGGTTCTATTAATCGTAGTGAGAATAGAATAGATAAATTATTTAGTGCAGACTGATCACACATTGATAAATAGCAGTGGTCGCTAAGTGTTGGAAATGTCTACGTCCCACTGTTGGGCAGAAGACTACTAATAAGAGGGCTCAGATTTTAGTCCATTACAGCGGCTTGATGCGGTTTGATGAAGCTTACATATCCAAGAAATCTTCTATCTTCTATATAATAAAAATGAGTTGCCGTTCGTTAGTCTCGCTAAAACTCGAGAACGGCTGGACCTATTTAGCTGATTTTGGTTTTGAAATGTTTGTCGTAGTCCAGGGAAGGTTTTAGGCGGTGAGAAATTATTGCAAAATTGCGAGGAAGATAGTAAAAACAGCAATTTCATTTTCCCATATAAACTGTTCTAGCAAATTTCCTGTCAAATATGTAATGTTTAGCCCGTCGATATGGTTAAAGGCCCCCTCAAATTAAAGAACATATTTAAATAAGGGTTTCGAAACGACAACATATATCCACAATATTCGAATAATTGCGTATTTTAGATTTTTAATATGTAGAATAGAATGAAAAGAGATTGACATATTTATTAGTTGTCAAATAGTTATGCATGCGTTCAGAAATTTATTTTGCGTAACTAAGGAAAATATATCAAGCCTCATTATCCAACTGAATTTTTAAACTCCTTGGTTGTGTCTGGTTTACAATTTACAACTGAGGGTGGGCTCGGTAGTCATCATTGTTCGAAATCTAAAACACCCTAAACTATGCAATGAAATGCGGCTTATTTTAAGAAAACTGTTGATGTGATTAATGTGATTCACGCAACGATTAGATCCAAGGAAAACTTAAAGATGAGTTGGTTTGCTTCTCATTGTAAGGTTTTAAGTTTCTCATTTTATAGTTAGGTCGATGATGCAAACGGATATGCCTGAGATTTTAATTTTTAATGGCTGGATTGTAATGATATTTTCTGTGTATCCGAATGGATTCGTAAATGGTTTAGATTTGCAATTGGACCAGATAGGTGGCGCTATGATCGAGTTCTGGTATTTTAATTTTTAACGGCTGGACCGATTTTAATGAAATTTTCTGTGTATCTTCAGGTAGTTTCGAGAATGATTTTTCAAATTCAAATTATCTTTATACAAATATACTTTTACAAGTTCTTTTGAATCGTCAGTTTTACACATCTTTATTTTTTTTTTAACTATTGCCGCTTCGAAACGTGTTATAGCTGTGGAGAAGAAACGGCAAGAAACTCCTTCAGCAATACGACATGTCATTTTCTTTTTCTAAAAAAAAAATTCAATTTTACATTATACATGTCATAACGATACAAACTGTAGCAACAAAACAAAACTCCGATCAATTTACTTACTCCCAGGGCTTATTATCTTCAATAAAATCTGAGATTTTATAGTATGCTTTTTTGTAAAGCTTATCTTTAATTGATTTCTTAAACATAGATTTGAAATTGGACCCGATAGGCGCTGTGATCGAGTGCTGGGGTTTTTATTTTTAATGGCTGGCCCGATTTTAATGAAACTTTCTGTGTATCTTCAAGTGGATTCGAGAATGCTTTAGATTTTCAATTGGACCCGGAAGGTGGCGCTGTGATCGAGTTCTGGGATTTTAATTTTTCGCATATCAGAACATAACTCCAAAATCTTAAACAATTCATTTTCTTTGTTCAAAAGAAGGCAGATGAATTTTTTGTGTGTCTTCAGGTTGATTTGAGAATGGTTTAGATCGGAAAGAAATTAATTTTTGGATTTAAAATTGTGCACAGGACAACGTCTGTCGGGTCCACTAGTATAATTTAAAAATATATATATAAGGAAAAATACTTTCACTCGCAAATGGCGGGGTCTACGACTCAAGCTACCGGTGAATAAGGACCAAGAGTTAGGAACCGCCTCACGATGCGAAAGAAAAATTACTTTATTAACATTGATTTTAATAATGTTATCTCAACCTCTTTATTTTCATATAATTACATTTATTCATTATTCACGTTGCACAAAAATTACACAATACTATATAGCACTATGGTACATAATCTAGGTCTGTCCTATCGAAGTGATGCGGCAATCTGCTCCTGCTAGCACTGAACGTGCTTATATAGAGACCGCCCCACCATAACATTGCAATTGTAAAAATAACAATCTCAAACTGTCGACATAGTAGTGTTAACATTTTATCAATTACTATATATCTACCCTTTTACAATTTATTTATTTTTATTTTTGTACAAAACTTTTAAGTTTGCTTTGCATTTTTTTTAACAACATTATATTCATTTACAGACATTTTTTTTTAATGTTGCCTAAATCATCTTTTTTCACACTAAGTAGCGACTGATATAAAAAAGTGTTACCTGATAAAAATATCACCGCAAAGTGTCGGGAATAACACTAAGCTAAAATCTTTTTGTTGAAACGATCCTCGCTTCGTCACTTAAGATGAAACATTTTTCTAATCTAATAATATGCTTTATACTTATTTCTTTACTAGCTAAAAACGTTAAATGAAATGATGTGATATTTTTTACGCTCAATTGTTGAGAAACCGTTTGGGTTAAGAAAGACACAAGTTTGATATACCGAGAAAAAAAAAAGATTTCTACGGACCGTAGATTTTTTGATGATTAAGACGCGACGATTGCGATGATAAGGCTGCGATATGGATATCAGTGTTCCTCATACTATTGATGATTGATCATGTATGGTAATTTAAGCTTTTCAAGTTTTTATAAATTACTTGTATTTTTATAAGTTTAGGTATACATATTCTATATCAATAAATATTTTTTTCGTCGGAAGTCTTTCTCAGAATAGTGCTCTTTATAACATAAATTTTAAAGAATTTTCCTCTTTTTTCTTAGGGTTAGAATATTAAGCGGAATATTTTTGGTATACAGTTAGAAAATGCGTTTTATGTTAACACGTATAGTTAAACACAAATTAAAATGTCAAGTGTTGTTGACAACACAGATAAACTTGTACTGCAATATTCAGAAAAATATAGAACTAAGCTGAAAGGGCCACTATTCATCAGTTTGAAAAGGAAAATAATCACAACATTTAATATTCCTATTTACGTATACAACTTAATATTATTTATTCTAGTTCTTGTTTTACTACTAGGAAACATTTCTATGACCAGCATATTCGGAATCTTACAAAGCTTTTAGCATAAAGCAAAAGGAAATGTATTTATTTTTAATTATGGACAATGGGTTCTATTAAAAACTGATTTTCTGCACCATTGCACATTCTGTTGGCACATTCTGTTATCTTTAATTGATTTCTTAAACATAGATTTGAAATTGGACCCGATAGGCGCTGTGATCGAGTGCTGGGGTTTTTATTTTTAATGGCTGGCCCGATTTTAATGAAACTTTCTGTGTATCTTCAAGTGGATTCGAGAATGCTTTAGATTTTCAATTGGACCCGGAAGGTGGCGCTGTGATCGAGTTCTGGGATTTTAATTTTTCGCATATCAGAACATAACTCCAAAATCTTAAACAATTCATTTTCTTTGTTCAAAAGAAGGCAGATGAATTTTTTGTGTGTCTTCAGGTTGATTTGAGAATGGTTTAGATCGGAAAGAAATTAATTTTTGGATTTAAAATTGTGCACAGGACAACGTCTGTCGGGTCCACTAGTATAATTTAAAAATATATATATAAGGAAAAATACTTTCACTCGCAAATGGCGGGGTCTACGACTCAAGCTACCGGTGAATAAGGACCAAGAGTTAGGAACCGCCTCACGATGCGAAAGAAAAATTACTTTATTAACATTGATTTTAATAATGTTATCTCAACCTCTTTATTTTCATATAATTACATTTATTCATTATTCACGTTGCACAAAAATTACACAATACTATATAGCACTATGGTACATAATCTAGGTCTGTCCTATCGAAGTGATGCGGCAATCTGCTCCTGCTAGCACTGAACGTGCTTATATAGAGACCGCCCCACCATAACATTGCAATTGTAAAAATAACAATCTCAAACTGTCGACATAGTAGTGTTAACATTTTATCAATTACTATATATCTACCCTTTTACAATTTATTTATTTTTATTTTTGTACAAAATTGTTAAAGCGATAATAAGAATTACATATAGCAATATTAATTTTAGAATTTCACAAAAAACAAAATTAATTTCATTATTTTCATCATTTCATTTCATTTCATTTTCAATTTAATAGTCCTTTTCACATCCCTCTATTCTCATCAAATTACAGGTAGAAAATATAGATCGCGTGGGCACGGGAGACTTTGAATAAAATTGGACTTGACCCATTTCACTACAAATGTCAGGATGGGTAAACGGTACAGTGAGCATACCCTTTTCAGTGATTAGTTTTGTGTTTAGCATTTTGTAATTGAAAGTATGATTACCATTTTAGGACCTGCGGCACGAATTTGCGCTGTGCGTTTGAGAGCGAACCCAGGATGGGTTCGATTCCTGGGTCGGGCATAGTGTTGGTGGGTTTTGCATTAGAAAATTCTTAGTATTAGCTCGGAGTCTCGTAATGTGCGTAAAAAATGGAATTTATCTCGCCCCCTGCTACGCGGACAATTATACACAATTCACTTTATTCAAATTATACACAGACACATATTATGGTACTCTTATAGTACAATGTTTTTTTAATGCAATTGTTGGGCTCGGGATTTTTTAACGGCTAGGAGAGGCTATCCCTCAGTTCTCTTTACTTTAGGTTCTACTTTCAATAAATAAACTTGTTTAAACGTAATTTTACGGTTTGTGGAATAATTACAGCGTATAGTTATTTAATACGGTAATTTTTAAATCTGTTGTTTCTTTTATATTTGTGTTTAAAAAAAAACCTTACATATCAATGGAGGAATGACTTGGCTCTACTAGGCTGGTAACACAGCGCTCACGTACCGTGGTCGCCCCAATCGGCGCGGAGATGGCCACCGGGGGGTTTTGGTCGGTATGCAGGTTTAGGGAATTTGTTAGGGACCCGGCCCGGCAATAACATCTGCGCGGACATGACGCCGCCGCGCGCCGGGCTGGAAGACCGGTGACCCCGACATACGCTTTCCGCCCCCCTTCCCCCTGGGCTGGCGGGAAGTAGAGCCATAAACAGCTTTCCCCTCGAGAACAAAAAAAAAGGCTGGTAACACACAAAAAACACGGGTTAATCGCTTAACTGTTTTACTGGATGAGAATACCAAGATCACACAATAGGGCCAGCGAACAGACCGTCAGCTGTCTGCATTTACGTATAGTTAATTGTAATGAGTGTCCATTACGAAATCCCCCTGTCCTTTATCAGGCGAATGCTATAAAAAGTTCTTTGCAAAATCTAGGATAACTGTACCCAACACTCATATTAACTTTACGTCGTCACTTACCCGCACCGAGCGTCCCCTGGCACAATTTATCGTCTAACTTACGAAGCTCTCGTAAAATTAAGAGCAGACATTTTTTGCAAAAAAAGTTTTGCCCATAGAAGAGTGCTTAACACAAAAGGTACTATAAAAAGTTTTTATCTGTCGAAAAATTAAAGGAAATAAATAAAACAAATAATGTTTATATAAATTTTATTTGTAACTACGACGCATAATAATATTTAAATAACACAAAATGTTGTTTCAACTTATTGTTCAATTCTTATTTAAAATATTTACAATTCTGTTACTTTAAACTGCTGTCAAAGCCAGCACATACATATTTCGATAATGAAATTTCAACTGTAGTAAACGCGTGTTAATAAAAAATCTTGACAATCGTATTACGAATCGTAATAGATTTTTATGTTACTGACTTCTAAATTTAAGAATGAATTTTTGTCGACGTTACAAAATCTGAAAAATGAAGAAAAAATACAACACATTATAAAAAAAAATATTATTAATTTTTAAAACACTGTTTCAGGCAGTAATTTTTGGTTTTAACGTCATACAACAAATGTAATGAATCTAATTCATTACCGTTATAGTTTTTAATCATAAAATAAACTTTTAAGTTTGCTTTGCATTTTTTTTAACAACATTATATTCATTTACAGACATTTTTTTTTAATGTTGCCTAAATCATCTTTTTTCACACTAAGTAGCGACTGATATAAAAAAGTGTTACCTGATAAAAATATCACCGCAAAGTGTCGGGAATAACACTAAGCTAAAATCTTTTTGTTGAAACGATCCTCGCTTCGTCACTTAAGATGAAACATTTTTCTAATCTAATAATATGCTTTATACTTATTTCTTTACTAGCTAAAAACGTTAAATGAAATGATGTGATATTTTTTACGCTCAATTGTTGAGAAACCGTTTGGGTTAAGAAAGACACATCATTCATTCATTCATTCATCATCAGCCCATATACGTCCCACTGCTGGGCACGGGCCTCCCCCACAACTGAGAGGGTTTAGGCCTTAGTCCACCACGCTGGCCTAGTGCGGGTTGGCGGACTACACACCTAAGAAATTCCTAAGAACTTTTAGGTGTGCAGGTTTTATCACGATGTTTTCCTTCACCGTTAAAGCAAGTGATAATTCATTGTGAATACACACATAACTTTTAAGAAAGACACAAGTTTGATATACCGAGAAAAAAAAAAGATTTCTACGGACCGTAGATTTTTTGATGATTAAGACGCGACGATTGCGATGATAAGGCTGCGATATGGATATCAGTGTTCCTCATACTATTGATGATTGATCATGTATGGTAATTTAAGCTTTTCAAGTTTTTATAAATTACTTGTATTTTTATAAGTTTAGGTATACATATTCTATATCAATAAATATTTTTTTCGTCGGAAGTCTTTCTCAGAATAGTGCTCTTTATAACATAAATTTTAAAGAATTTTCCTCTTTTTTCTTAGGGTTAGAATATTAAGCGGAATATTTTTGGTATACAGTTAGAAAATGCGTTTTATGTTAACACGTATAATTAAACACAAATTAAAATGTCAAGTGTTGTTGACAACACAGATAAACTTGTACTGCAATATTCAGAAAAATATAGAACTAAGCTGAAAGGGCCACTATTCATCAGTTTGAAAAGGAAAATAATCACAACATTTAATATTCCTATTTACGTATACAACTTAATATTATTTATTCTAGTTCTTGTTTTACTACTAGGAAACATTTCTATGACCAGCATATTCGGAATCTTACAAAGCTTTTAGCATAAAGCAAAAGGAAATGTATTTATTTTTAATTATGGACAATGGGTTCTATTAAAAACTGATTTTCTGCACCATTGCACATTCTGTTGGCACATACACAGACTACTACATATCAAATTAAAAACATTCCAAATTTAATCACATTCAACAAATACAAATCTGCACCTTTGAACAATTAGTTTACACACCTCTCTTTGAGTCGCTACTATTCTCTTCAATTTTTTCTTTGTTCCTAAACATAGGTACATAACAGGCTGACCTAAATAAAAAAAGTCACCATTTAAATTAACAGGTTGGTATGAAGCGGTGACGTTACAATATTTACAGCCTTGGGGGATACAGCATGAAGCCGAGGGTTGTTAACAACGGTGTGGCGAGGTGTTGAGATGCTGAACAGTATGCTCGTGGCTGCTGACTGCACGCTGCCACGTCTTGTGCCAGGACCCACGCCATCCTTCGGAGTAATGTCCCCGCTGCGTTTGAGCAAGACCTTCCAGCTGCGGCCACGCACATTATGAAGGTGTCTCGAGCGCTGCAATCATTCATCTTCTAAGTATGGAAAATCTATATATACAGATATCCTAAAGGTGTGTAGGCGTACTTTTACAACTACGTTTCGTGAAATATGAAGTTGTTTAAGTGGGTTAAGTGTGTTTTAAGTCACACGTAATATAGATCGAGCCAATCGTTATGAAGTTATGGCAGTCTGTTGGTGACTGCATATAGGTATGACTTTGGAGACGTAAAATTTGTGTACGAAATGATTCATGACCAACGTTAAAAAAAGCAAAAATACACACGGAATGGGCAATGGCATAACTATAACAGCAAAATGTACCGGCGTAGATTTTAAAATTCAGATAGAACACTCTTAAATAAGATTTTGTAAATCAAATTTGGTCACTGCATCCTGATTCAAAATGTACCTAATTTTAATTATGATATTACAGACAATGATCATAAATAAACATATTCGATTTATAAATAACGCTAAAACTAATTATGTTAATCACATGCAATAATTTCCAGTAGTCGAATTCCAGTTTTCAGCTAAAATAATCTATTGTTATAGTATGGTGACGTCAATGTTGCTGCAATCGGAAACGCATAATTACTCGTCCAACCATTTCCGAATATACGAACACTCACTATGTAAATTTGTGTAGAATACATTAGATCCTGACCATCAATTTCTTGGAGGAAACTGGTATCTGTATATATATATTGTTATACTCGTACAATAAGTACCTACATATAAAATAATATATTTTTCCTACAAAAATATGTTATTCAAGTATTACTAGCATGGGTTCGTGAAGGAATATTATTTAGCTATTTCGCTTTATTTGCTTTAATTTATTTTTTACATTTTTAAATATAAAGTTTGATATAAAAAAGTACATATAAAAATATATAAAAAAAAACCTTTGACCCGCAGATGTCAAGATGGCAGGGTCTACCCGAGCCACCGGTGGCTAGAGTCCAAGAGTTAGGAAGCACCTCACGAAGCTTACCGTGTCTAATAACACTGCTTTTTGTATCAGGGTTGGACCCAACAATTGATTGAGAGCCTCCGAAGATGTTAGTTGAGGCTCTTTGGTATCAACCCATTGGCAGCATCGAGTCGGAAAAATGATGGTTGAGCCTATATCCCACATATCAGTAACCATATAAGTGAGCCAAATCCAAATATTTTGTCTTTTTCGGTTCTTACGAGGTTAGTACTTTTTTTATTTATTACTTTTTTATTTTTATTTAGCTTATTATCCAATGAAATATCGGTAACTTTTGCCGAATTTATTATTACGAATATATTTTTGTTGTTTTATTTCCAAAGTAATTCTTCTGAAATTTTTCTTTAATGTTACATACAGAATTTATACAATTAAACGAGACGGCCTATTTTTTTTTACAACTAATTAGCTTACTTTCAACAACGTATTTCATAAGCTCATATTCGTTCGCAATATAGCCCAGTGTTTTCGTAGTTTTCTGAAAGTCGAATCTATCTCCTGGCGATATGAAAGGAGGTTATTTTTATGATAAAGTTAAATAAGTAAAGATCAAAAATTTTAATTACCTTTTCTACCTCAAAATAATTTTTATCCCAACATTTTTGTCTTAAAATATTACAATAAATTATAATTAATATACATCAGTTGTGCCTTTCAACCCAAGTTTATTAAGTTAGTACAATGGAAATTTTAGTTATGAGTAAATATATAGCTGTATTATTAAATTGCCCAAAAGGCTACTAACCTCTGTTATTAAAGCTTATTTCATTCCACTAAGTCAGCATAGCGCGGTTTGGGGGCATCGGGACATCACAAAAAACTATTTTGTGGAAAACCGAACTTTTTTATTTTTTTGCAGACTTGTTCATTAAGTACGCAATGAATAAAGATAAGTTCAAGTACGTAATATACATACAAGATGTAAACAGACCGTGATCGAAAACTGAGACAGGTTATATTGTAGTTAAAAATCGTCAAAAGTTTTATATTATTTTCGATTTTTTTAGCGTGAATTTTTTCACCATACCTACTACTTGTCTTAGTTTTCGATCACACGGAACCTGTGTTAATGACATGTATTTAAAAAATAAAGCGGTTTTATGGCGTAGAATCCAATCTATTGGACCGGGTAGTCCATAATACCCTCCAAACAATTGTCTTCGTAACAAAAGACACAGATTATAATAGGCCGTACCTGAATTTCGAACCGCCGCTTGTTCCTTTTCTCCCATACCGCGAGCTTATACTCTCTCAATGCTCTGATGGAAATTAAACCCGACTTTGATCTTTTTGCGGATGCATGGCCGCAAGTAAAGTATGATTGTCTAAAATATTGTGAAAGTGCTACATACTTAGTTTTATCGATATTATGTTTGTTTTTGTCTTGCTATTGTTACATATTTTTTGTCTGTTTTTATGCGATATACCTACATATTTTATTTTTAATTTCTATACGTAGATGTTTTAGGTTTCTTCGATATGTGTAAATGGTATTAACCGTATATACTCGTATTAAAGTAAAAAAAAAAGTGTGTGTGTGTACTTATGTACACGCGTTAGAAGTTATACTTCATAGATAAATATATATTTTCTTAAATAATATAATAATCTATACTATACTATACTAATATATAAAGCTGAAGAGTTTGTTTGTTTGTTTGTTTGTTTGTTTGTTTGTTTGTTTGTTTGTTTGTTTGTTTGTTTGTTTGTTTGTTTGGTTGAACGCGCTAATCTCAGGAACTACTGGTCCGATTTAAAAAATTCTTTCAGTGTTAGAAAGCCCATTTATCGAGGAAGGCTATAGGCTATATAACATCACGCTACGACTAATAGGAGCGGAACAACAATAAATTATGTTTCAAAATCGGGGGATTTTTTTCCTTTTGAGAACTTCCGCTGCGTGCGCTGCGGAAACGGTTAAAGTTTCGCTAAAATAATGTATGACAGAATTGTTCCCCTTTAAAAGTTCTAAAAAAAAGTCCTCGACAGCATATGTCTATCTTTTAAGGTTGGCTCACTATAACCTTTTTTATGCTAACCAAATTTGTTCTGAAATAAACCATTATTTGTAAATGGTGTTTTCATAAATACGATATTAATCCTTATCCAAATAAATACGTTATTCATCACAAGTATTTAATTTAAAAGAAATTTGCCCTTTACATCATTTGATTTCAATGAGAATCTTAGAAGATATCGCAGTTTTAAAATAACACCGCAGCGAAAAAATGATAAAGCGCGCAATGATGTACAAGGCGCCGGCCGGCCGGTGCGCGGCGGCACACGTTTCACGTCTATTTGACCGATTTGAATGCTTTTTGGTATGGACATAAATGGGACTCTGTGGAGTAAAATAGACTATAAATTATTTTCTTTCTGAACCCAACCATGTAGTCTACGCGGACGGAGTCGCGAGCAAAAGCTAGTATATTATAAAATAATATTTTAATAACTTCATGGTGTCGGTTTTTCATGACAGTGTGCGCGCGCATCGTAATAACTTCAAAAAAACTACTACTGTCACTATTCTACATTCTTAAAATTTAAAACAAACTTTTTCTGAATAACTTTTTGGTGTCGGTGTGCGCGCGCATCGTAAAAAATCACTCTCATCATTTCTCCCTAACGCGCCAAAAGAAGTATAACTTCAATAAAATAAAATAACGTTCCAATAAACAGTTTCTCAGTAATGAAATTTTAATAACATCTACAGAACAGTTGAATAAGACTAGAACGCGCGGTACGTGCCGGTTGGAATGGTCTATATTTGTATTTGTATCGTCTATAATATTTGTATCGGAACGAGTATTGCCGCGTGTCTGTCACCTTGTTTGTTTGATATTTTTATCATTGTTCGTGGTTTTGTTGTGAAATGAACTACTCTTGTCCCGATACGAACCTTTTCAACCTCATTCAGACGATCTGTGCATACAACGTTCATTTGTAGTCCACAAATATGTTTTCATAGCTTAATAAATTATTTGTTATGCCATTAATCTCCAACGTTCATGTAAAACGCTCACTGCTCATATTAAACTGAAGTGATATATGAAATCGTATAGGTATATGAAAAAGTGGTATCTCGTAAATTGCATACAGTAAACAAGCGACGTCAGCAATTTGTCGGAACAAGCTTTATATTATGCGAGAAGACAATAAATGCTCCGCGTTTTATAAACACCGCCAGGTTTAATATTGCCGCGTTCTACACTTTCATCTATGCATAAGCATTCTGCTTTCTTCATCGAATATAAAAAGAAATTAAATATAGGTACTATTTTTAAACGGATGATCTAAAGGGAAAATAACGTACGTTGCTTAGGGCGTTTCTTATTCTAAGTTTTTATTTTTAGAATACCAAATAAACTTTCGGATAGTTGTAAAAAATGACGATTCATAAGATATTTTGATGTGTTTTATCTGATATACATGCTGGATATAAAAAGGTACTATATTCATTAGAATGGTAAAGGAGGGAGAATTTTTTTAGAACTTTATAACTGTTTTCACTTATCCAGTACACGTTGATTAAATTTCCTTCTTAATAATTCCTCGAACAATTTTCTGCACATGTAAATCCAAGTAAAATAATCTAAAAACAGAGACTTTATAGGTCCCATTACAATTGTATTTTAATGTTTTATAATAAGGCATGGAACTGGTTGTGAAGATCGAACCCAAAGCGTCTCATATTAAAACTAGCTGAAGTTTGTTTGGTCTAGTTTGACTGACAACGTTAACGATGACGTAATATGTGCCTAAAACAAATAAAAATTGAAACGGTTGGGACGCAATTTTTGTACAAACACCAGAGGCGCAAACCGCAAAATCCATCAGATAGTATTTCACGTAACTCACATTGGACAGGCGTGAGATCGAAGAGCAATAAACGTACCGTGTACTCATATCACATGGCCGCATTGTACTAACCCAAAAACCACAATAATAGAAGGATATTTTACCGCAATTCACGCAGTTGAGTGCAATGAACCGTCCTAAGATGTAGTTAAGCCGAACAAGTGTGGGCAACAAGTAAAAATGGCTTTTCGTAATGAAACAAACAGAAACGACTTACATTAAGTGATTTTCAGGTCGACTTAGCAACGGAATCCGATAAAAGGAACGGGAGTAACGAAATTACATTTGCAATTTTGGCCTCATTTTCTATTAATCGGGGTTCGTCATGTGGAAATGGACAGCTTTTAATGTTTAACCAACAGAAAAATGATGCTTTTAAATAATTAGGCAAATAAACATGAAGAGATATATTTTTATTTTGACTACCAATTTAGATTTAAGGACAGTGAGTAACGTAATGACCTTAAAACCAGGGTTTACTCGCAAGTCCCACGCTGACGGTGTATGATGCAGCCGCTTTAAAGAGATCACAATTGAACAAGATCTACTGTAGTAGAACTTCTCTAGGAGGAAGTTAAATGACAATAATATTAACGTTTAATGTATATGTCGGCGGAGGGGGGCTTTGAAATGTGTGACGTCAGCAACTCTGACGTCACAATTGTTGGTTTTATGATGATTATTCATATTTTGGGTTTTTCTTAGGAAAACTTCAAAACTGATAAGGCTGATAGCCCAGTATTATTAAGAATAGCAGTGACATCGTTATTATTGGAGGATTCATTTTGAGAAGTGATTTTAAACAACAAACAACTTCAATCAAAATGCCTTTTAATTTCCCAATTAATCGGAGGTTCGCTATCCGCGCGTAAACGGACGAATGCTGCGGCGGCAGATGCGTGCGGCGATCGATTGTGAGTCATCCTTGTTTATGCACAAGAACACGTGGAGCGATTACATAGCTCTTAGTATATGGTTTTGTGCCGTTATATACTACAAACAATTTATATTAAATGAAAGTAGAGCTCTCTCTGCCTATTGCGCTTCAACGCCATCAATTTGGATGTCTCTTTCATATTTCTTGATTAAACAAATACACTCACGCCAGCATCCCTGAAGAGGTAGACAGAGGTGAATAACTGCACCGACGTTTCGCTAATTGTGTTTTAAGTCCTACTAGATAGAAGATGTGCCTATTGTTATTTTCACTGAGAATTTCCTAATGGAACAACCCTATACACTTTGACAGGCTTGGAGTAGAACCCGGCACCTCTAGATCGCATGGCTTAGACGCGATTGCGGCGCAAGACTTAAAAGGAAATCCCTGTTTACGTTGTCTAAGAAAATACATATATTTGACATTTCACTATATCGAAGCCCTCGTCGAAGCGTAGGTAATAAAACAATTTGGCAATTTTGTGACTTGGAGCTCACAAAACCCGTAAGTTCGAATTCAGTTTTCAGAGAAAATAGCCTTTATTGGAATAATCATTCACAGTTGCTGTTATTTTATAGTTCAAACTTGGTTTGGCAGAAATCAAAATAAACTTATTGAAATTATACAATTCCAAACACATTTCGGCGTAAACTTGACTTGTATAGCATAACTTTCCTTTGAAATAAATGATTGAGTTGTATGAATTTCGCTCATTTTATATCACTATAGCTAAAATATTAAGTTGATTTCACTAAAAGAAACTGAAAGTAAATATACCGTGTGTATTTCATGAAATTGTAGATATGGAATTAATTTATAACCGGCTTTTCATTTTTATGTCTATTTTAACTGGCACGGTTGTCAATTGGATTCTTCTATTGAACATAGTCAATATATCTATCTGTAATACGTATCGCCCTAGTATCAACGATTAAATTGAAACACAATATATTTCTTCGACATTTCTCTATATTTTTGGTCATTTTTGTAATTATAATTACTTGCCTTATAAAACGTCAACTGTTGAAAATATGCAGCTTCTTGACTACAGTGAACTCATACGACTGTAGGGTTTTTTTTTAATTTGAATTACCTACGAATAATAAATGTAAATAAATATTACCAGCACAATTCTGCATTCCTGTTGAAGTAAGTGAGTTGCTGCGCTCGCTTCCCGATTTCATACACAGCTTCTTGCAGGTCGTCTACGCACGTGGACCATGGCCTGGACACGCGGCCCCAACACTTAATCTCTTTCAGAAATTCTGCGAAATTTACAAATCGTTACTTGTGTTTTAAGTTCCACAAAATAGGGGTCGAGCCTATGGCCGTGTTTCAAGCTTATTTCCAAACTCCATGCTGCTACTGAGAATTTTCTATTGTGAAAACTAATAACATCTTGCTGATCCAACTATTGTCAATCCAGGACCTCTAGATCACACGTCACATACTTAAAGACATAAATGTTACATACATAACCTCACGCCTGTATTCCCCGAAGGGATATATATTTCAGTAAAACTATATTAACAAATACAAACATTAAAAGTGTTCTAAGCAAATGTGAAACGAAGGAAACCGCCTTCAAAGTGGTGACATAACCTTCTGCAGCGGTACGATAACGATTAAGTAAATGGAAGTTCTTAATAAAGAAGCGAGCTCAAATGTCTTCGCTTATTTTGCAAAAGTTTAACGTGAAATTTGGTAAATATCATACGTTTTTAAACTGTAAAATTGGTACATCAGCTGAAGAACATTTTCCTTTGTAAATTTTTATAATCCACACAAGTCTACATAATAAAGAAATACATACTCAATTCTCCTTTGGGGATTCCTACTCGCCTATATCCCCTAAGTAGAAGCCAGTTATTTGTCCATGTTTCGTCGCAACTAAACTCCACTTAAAAAGGGTTAACACCTTGTCTAACCCGGAAATTGAAACAAGTCTCGATCACAAAAGTTAATTCATTACGCGACATCTACTTACGAGGCGGTCAAAAGAATGTACGAATTTTAAGCGTGGTGCGACGAAGCAGTATGAGTGATGAGAATTGGGAAAATCTTTCCACTTGATATACTGTTAGTACCGTACTTTCAATCAAGTGGACTATTGACACTTTGCCGTGCCCGTATAAAGAAAGATTATTTTTGTTACGGCAAAAACCTTTATAGCTTTGAACAACGTAATTTTAGTGACGGAGATGTGTAACGCTTGAAAGCTAATTTCGTTCATTGAAAACATAAGTGCAGAAATGTACCTCTGCCTACCTGGAATACTGGCTGGCTAAATCTTTGTGCAGAAATTCACCTACAATTTGTGAATGTATGTACAATGGTACATATGTCATATTACGAACAGGATTTTACTCTAAAAATAGAAAATAACTGAACGCAAATGCTAACTGACAGTGACGGAATTCCGGTCCGGCTGCAAACTCGTCACAATGCAGGGGGACAGTCGACTTAACCGCTCGACGCCGGTATAAAACCAGCTATGTGATGTCACTTTTTAGTGGATATAATGTGGATAGTCTAAATTATTAAGAGAATAAGCAAGATTTATAAATAAAAGCTTTTTATTTATTGTAAATATAGCACAAAAATCGGTCCTAGTTAATATTTAAGATACTGTACATGATGTATTCAAACCGTTATCGGAAATAAAGCAGGTAATAGCTACGGTGATTATGAATCCATTAGTGTTAAAATAATAAAAAGTTTGACGTTTTCCATACAACCATAGCTTAGGTATTAATAGTCTAGTCAACAAGTTCAAAAACGTGTTAAATAGAAATAAAGCTCCTAAAAATATGTGCCATACCTCATTCGATTCGGAATGACGTCTAGAAAAATGTTTTTTAAGGGCATATTAGCACATAAAAAATTGCAATAGTTATTAACAAAATAAGAAAAAAAAAAACAAGGTATTTAGTTTTTCGTTAATAACTTTTAAAATAATGATATTTAAGGAATTATGAAAAAAGATCCTGAAAGAGGAGGAAATTTCCAATAAAAAAGTCCTTACTCCCGGAACTCTATCTATATTATTTATAACTTTTATTTAACGCTGGAAATAGCGCTCCGCGAGGGCGTTACGACATAGGCGCGTCGTCTAAAAAGCCGGTATATCACCTAAAATAATTTATTTCTAATATTAAATAACAATTTAAAAATTTGAATAAATTATGGTGTAATCTAGATACTTGAACGAAAATAACCACGGCGAAAAATTTTTTTTTTGACAACTTTTCAAAAAGTTACACTTTTGTTAATTAACTAATGTTTTTCCAATCTCTGTTTTTATAAATTACGGCATAAAAGTTTCAAAAATTAGTCTAAAAATATTTCGCTTCGTGGAGCTCTTCTTACTTAGGTACTTAATAAAGTTATGCTAAAAAAAAATAATAAAGTTTATTATTTTGTTAATTATATTTTTTTTAAATAGACTGAAAATGAAATTTCTAAAAAATGTTATCAAAACATTTTTTTTTTGGTAATATCTTATTATTGCTGTTTTTGCATCTAATATAGGTATTAATTAACATTGGAAAAAAAATGTTACGTCATTTATTAAGAAATTGTTTATAAACAAATAGACTATTTTGCGATTTAAAAAAAAAATTTTTTTACTATCTTATTGCAAAGGTAAAATGATGATTTAAAAAAGAAAAAAAAATCTTAAATATTTCTTTTTATTGTTTATAATCGTTTTTTTTATATTTCAATTGTTTAAATAATTAGTTAAGAAATTATTTTATTCTTAATAATCATCATTGACCCTTTTCAATGGAATAACAGAGTTTTTTTTTTTTTATAAATAATTTAATTGTTTATTAACTTAACAATTTGTTATAAACAAATAATATTAACCGTTATATTTTTTTTCGAAAACTTCAAAAAATTACAAAAACAACCATGTATAACAAAGTTAAGAAAATTAAAAAAAAAAAAATTTTTTCTTAATTTTTTAAAAAATAAAATTTCCATTATATTCCATTCCATATTCCATTGAAAAGGGTCAATGATGATTATTAAGAATAAAATAATTTCTTAACTAATTATTTAAACAATTGAAATATAAAAAAAACGATTATAAACAATAAAAAAAATTATTTAAGATTTTTTTTTCTTTTTTAAATCATCATTTTACCTTTGCAATAAGATAGTAAAAATTTTTTTTTTTAAATCGCAAAATAGTCTATTTGTTTATAAACAATTTCTTAATAAATGACGTAACATTTTTTTTCCAATGTTAATTAATACCTATATTAGATGCAAAAACAGCAATAATAAGATATTACCAAAAAAAAAATGTTTTGATAACATTTTTTAGAAATTTCATTTTTAGTCTATTTAAAAAAAATATAATTAACAAAATAATAAACTTTATTAAATTTTTTTAGCATAACTTTATTAAGTACTTAAGTAAGAAGAGCTCCACGAAGCGAAATATTTTTAGACTAATTTTTGAAACTTTTATGCCGTAATTTATAAAAACAGAGATTGGAAAAACATTAGTTAATTAACAATGGTGTAACTTTTTGAAAAGTTGTCAAAAAAAAAATTTTTCGCCGTAGTTATTTTCGTTCAAGTGTCTAGATTACACCATAATTTATTCAAATTTTTAAATTGTTATTTAATATTAGAAATAAATTATTTTAGGTGATATACCGGCTTTTTAGACGACGTGCCTATGTCGTAACGCCCTCGCGGAGCGCTATTTCCAGCGTTAAATAAAAGTTATAAATAATATAGATAGAGTTCCGGGAGTCAGGACTTTTTTATTGGAAATTTCCTCCTCTTTCAGGATCTTTTTTCATAATTCCTTAAATATCATTATTTTAAAAGTTATTAACGAAAAACTAAATACCTTGTTTTTTTTTTTCTTATTTTGTTAATAACTATTGCAATTTTTTATGTGCTAATATGCCCTTAAAAAACATTTTTCTAGACGTCATTCCGAATCGAATGAGGTATGGCACATATTTTTAGGAGCTTTATTTCTATTTAACACGTTTTTGAACTTGTTGACTAGACTATAAATGTTGTTAGGAAAAACGTCATTTTTTTTTATTTTTTGTCGGTACTTTTTTAACGCTAATGGATTCGTAATCAGCTGCATTAGTTTCCGATCACGTTCTGAATACACCCTGTATATGTAGGTAAAAAAAGTTGAGTACTACGAGTATATAGAGAGACAAAAATATGCATATAGGTGAAAGTTTAAGTATAGTTAATAAATTATACCTACTATTATACGAAACTGTAATTTACAACTCATAGTAATGTGACATATTATTTGAATCTTAATCCTAACGAATGTTATAACTACGACATGAGTTTAATTCACTACACCTTTGTTTTATTTGAATAAAGAAAAATGGAACGCAGCATGGTAGTAGAATTTTTATCCCGTAAGAGTGTAGGGTTCCCGTGGGATCATTAAAAATAAAACATTTATATGACGTATTCACAGCTTTTTTATATTAACGTATTTTTTATTTCTCTATGGACCAAATTCTGACATTCACACAAACAGTCGCGGGAAAAGATTACATTTTATAAATGATTTAAATATTTCTTTTTGGATTTCAATCTACTTTTGATAAATGTTTTAATACAGTAATAAGTTGCCCGCCGTCTTTCGTTAAACTTCAACAATTACTCGTACATAAGTTAGAACGCTAATTTGAATTGCTTAATCAACTCAAGAAGAAACAAGTTTTTTATTTTTTAATTGTTCATTATTCCATTTGTTGCTTATCAATGTCTGTTTTGCCGCTGATGTTACAGAATTAGAATTTGATGTTAGAATATTATGTTCCGATAGAGTTACGGCACAATGAACAATAGTTTTGGGAAATTGAATTAATTCAATCATGTTGAACTTAAGTTTTGCGAGTATTGAGTTAGGGTCAGTTTTGAGGTTATCGAGGGTCGGGGTGCTCAGTATTGTACTTATGTATTTCTATTTGTTAAGATGAGAACCCATGAATGGATTAAAGCATTGTTAACACATAAAACGTAGTCGATAAACTAATTCAGTATTTATAAACTGTATATTTAAATATAATCAGTACCTACTAACATTATGAAATGCGAAAATAACTGTCTGTCCGTTTGATCTTTTACGCTTTGACACAATACGCTGGACCGATTTGAATGATTTCTGGTGTGAAGATAGATGGGACCTTAAGAAAGGATAGAGGACATAAGGTACTTTTTTATAAAGTTGCGCTTTGGCGGAGCAGGGCCCAATCTATACTACAAATAAATAAAATTGGAGTGTCTGTAATATTGAAGTAACCACTTTTTAATAAATGCATATGGATGTATACACGGTACATATACCAAAATAACAGTTTTTTTACAATTTTTGTCTGCATGCTTGTTTTGACTAATCTCTGAAACGGGTGGACCAAATTTAACGGGACTTTCACTGGCAGTTAACTGATGAAAAAAAGAGTAACTTAAGCTACTTTTATTTTAGAAAATTTATTATTTTTATTAATGTAATAAAAAAAATAAAAAAAATAACTATTCCGCGCGGGCGAAGTCGCAGGTACAACTAGAATAATATAAAAAAACATTCACGAAACACTTTGCTCAGAAAGTTCTGATAGGCGTTTTAAATAATTTTATACTAATTATAAAGGAAACGTTTTTTTGTATTTAGTATTCCATTGGGATGAGCACGGGATTCAAAATTGTAACAATGACATTAAAAAAATGGAGAATCCATTTGGTAAAATATTTTTGAAAAATACTCACACAATTTTGAAATTACAGAGATTTCCTATTTTCATGGGGGATTAAAATTTGAAAAACAAGATACATATATTTAGTATTGGGAATATCCTCAATCAACATAAATTCATGACAAAATCAAAATGAATACGAGTATTATTCATATCTCCGAACGTATCAAACCTTTTTTTATTACCTCCGTGTGTACTCTTGAAGGCTATAGTGCCAATTCATGTTTAAAGCAACTTAACGTGGATAGTTACCTCGTCGTAATGCTGTGTCATTAGTGCAGAGGAAACGCATAAGAGCCCGCGCGCCCCCAATCTGCTGCTGTAACAACTTCTGTCCATCAGTTGGAAGACATTTCTTGATCCACGCGTCCATGCAAGTCATCCCGGTCTGGTATGCCCTGGATAAAGAGGAATGCACCGTTTATTATCAGATGTAAATGAGTGTATAGTCTAGATTTTTTTTGGTACAACAGTACTACTTCAGTTTAATAATAAAATGAGCTATGGGTGTTTATTATCGTCACTATTAATTCTTTCTTTATTGCCTTAGAAAGATTACGAAAATGCACTGTCAACTTCATAGGTTCGTAAATCAAAATATATTTTGCATAGTTATTCTCCGGATTTTTCCAGTCTAGATCAAACCAGGAATTAATAGGCATTTAGGGAAACGAAATTTGCGGATAAAGTTCGGCGAAAAAGCAAACCGAAGAGACAATGGAAAATGCAGAATTCAAAATTATTCTTCCAATGAAAACAAGTATCCAGTTTCCATAGACGCCCACACACAATCAGGAAAAACGTCCTAATATAGTTTACAATTTTTAATGCACCTCTCATCTCAATATAGTCTAAATTACTTTCCTAAATAAATGTTATTATAACGATAAAAAAGTTGTATACAAAACCCGCAATGTTATGTTAAATTTTAGGTTTTGCAAGATATTGTTTTTCATGCACTGACAAACCCAAGTCCTTGTTAAAATTCATACAAAGGGCAAAGAGACTGTATGTTCAAAGAAACGCGTCACGGACACACACGCGTTACGGCTTTTCCTACAAAATCTGAATTTGTATATTCATTGTTTTACAGTTTGCCGATAATGAAATTGGAGATAGCGTAATTGGAACCAGACCGTGTAGACGAGACGATGGTCGCGGACCTGAGCCTACGGTGTAAAGCTCTGACATTTTGAGGTCACATACATATATGCCTTTATTCCCAAAGGGATATGCTGAGATGGTTTTACAAACACACGGATTGCCAGCGGTTATTTCGTCCCGTCTTCAGGTAAAACAGACGCAGTGCCGAACAGATATCCAAGCATAGAAACAGCATGCAGAAGTGTCACTCATAAAATCTGTGGTTGTTATGTCGATTTTGTCATGGCATAGTAATAAAACGCACCTGATTGAGAGACATCAACCTCTCGTCAGTGCCCTGATGCCGGCATTCTAAGATCCTTCTACACGCTACGCTTAAAGATCCAAAATGTACAGTTTAGACAAAAGTCATTAATAATTAATAAGTATGTGAACTTACTAATTGTATCTAGAATAATTTCCGTTCTAATTATACAACGCGGCGCTCTATGTAAGCTATTCGCAATATGACAGTCTGTTTACTGAGTAATTTACGTAATAACTGCTTCTAATTCTGTCTCTAGTTACACAACCTTAATATTATACACACTTAATTATACGGATGGAGATTAATTATAAATTTCTATGAAGAAAGCAGTTATTTTTTTCTTAGTCACACCGCTGTTCACCGTTATTCAAAACCACGAGAGTTATTGGCCGCACGTGCTGTCTGGGCCTTTTTAAGTGAACGTAAAAGGGGCAGTAAACAAAAAAAGGGAACTATAGAATTAGGTCGGTTTTATGTTAGACTGTGCATCACCCAGTTAGAGCAAATTCATTCATATTCTAATTTTACTACAATGTGGTTCTACCACTCACGTTTGCTATCGGTAGCCATAATTTCAGACTTATAATACTATTCTCTCCTTCATTGCTAAGTATTGCTACATCGGTACGTCCGTCTTTTATTCATTACCACAATATAACCAGAGGTACATAATATATTAACTTCAATGGATACCACGATGTAACGAGTCATTTACAACATTTTAATGTTTTATTTTTAATTGCATAGGGTACAATAATAATAAATAGCTATGGTAACTGCTAGTAAGCGCAATGCAGTTAAACATAATTAGTTGAACTTGGGGGCCGTTCATTAATCACGCGATGCTTTTTTAGCATGTTTACCCCCCGCCCCCTTGGTGATACGTGGTGAGGTTTAAGACTAACCCCCCCCCCCCTCATCCACCCAAAATCACGCGTATTTTTAGTATCTACAAATAATCTTTAAAATTATCCTTAAATACAGGTATAAAGTGTTATTTTATTTTATTTTGAAATTAAGGATCATGATAAAAATGTCTAGACAAATAAAATTCATCTTTAAGTTAATTCACAAAGGTTGTAGAGTTAATGTCCGTAAGACGATTATTTACATATTTTCATTTGGAATCAATATTTGTATTGTAATGTAAACGCGTCTATAAATAATAATTAAAACAATATATTTTCACTTATAGGTTCCCTAATGAACACACTTACATTTATTTAAAATCCCACTACATTGTTCGTACGTTAATATTGGTTGACAAATATTAACTCGATTGCAACCGTAAGCGATTAAATTAAATATTTAGTTAGAAGGGTAAAACATAACATATTATTACTGTTACTTAATTTACCTTCAAATGTATATTCCATTAACATCGTGCGGAGCTGTAATTACATTCTGTTGTAATTGAATCAGTAAAGGGGATCGAAAAGTGTATGCCGGAAGGGACTGGAAGGCTGCGTAATAAAGTCCTTTTTTTGTTGTAAAAGCTATTACTTAGAATTTGGTACTGATTTATTATGAAAGAATTGTTTTGGTGTATACCAGTAATTGTATGCAGGTCACGGTATATATTGGGGTGCAAGGTCGGGATACCTCCTAGTGGGCCCTGCTAGTCCGGATGCTGGCGGGGACGGTGCACCCTGGGCAACGTCGGCCCGTGTCGACGGCCAAATCCCGACACCAGGCGGGCGGTCCTGCTGACCGCAACGCGGTGGAGCCCGTATTTTGGGCCATCCCGGGTCTGTCCCGGGTCTTCGTCGGGCTCGGACAGCAATATCTTGCTTCCGAGCAGGAAATGGGCGAACCCCATTTCCACCGTCGAACTCGTAATCCGGTCGAAGCTGTGGTCATGTCTCGCAGTTCGGCCGGCGCGAGGGTCTTGGCTTAACCGCCCGGGCCGCGAGGGAGAAAACCTCTATAAAAAGTTACCCCGAATCCCAAGCGGCGGCGCACCGTGAGGGGATGCATGGCTGATGGGAGGTTCAGTCCCTAGTGCGACCCCCGCCAGAGTACCGGCCGACCCTCTGGCGGGTTACGCTAGGCTTACCCAGGTACAGGGGGCACTGCCTGGGTGGACCGTTATTTCCCCCATACTCGTGGGACTAAATATGAAAAAGCAAAATTTAAAAAACAAAGAATGCACAGTGGAGTTGAGCCGAGTGCCTTCCCTGGACGCTTTAGCGTCAGGGGAGGTACTCGCTCCAGTAAAGGCGGGAACGTCCACGGAGGGGACCGCGCCTGCCCGGATCGATTCCGAGTCCGGGCTGAGCTGCGACTCTTCGCGAACGAAGAGAAGGCGCCTCTCGAGGAGGCGGCCTCGAAGCGGTGGAGATACCGCAAACAAGGCTGGCACCTTCAAGGTGCCAAAAGGATTTGTCCAGGTTTCAGCCACAGATGAGGAGTCTGTGGCTGAAACCAACAAGAAATATAAGGCGGCCATTCGCAAGGAGCGGGCCGCCGAAGCGAGGAGGAGGGCTGAAGACGAGGAGGCGCAGGCCAGGGCCAAGAAGGCCTGCCCTGAGACACCCTCGGCGGAGGTGGCCCGCGTGGAGGCCGAGAATGCCAGCCTCCGCGAAAAGGTGGCGGCTTTGGAGGTGGCCCTGACCACACAAAAGAAGGTCCTGGAGGACCTGTCGGCCGCTGTTGGACCGCAGTCGCGGCCAACAGTCCTGCGGGAGGCTCCTCCAGTGGACGAGGGTCGCCTCGAGCAGTTTGAGCGTCGACTGTCGATGCTGGACGCCAAGCTCGGGGCGATTCTGCTCAGGCTGCCTCCGGAGCCGATTCTCCGGCCTCCACTGGCCGCAGACCAAAAAAAGGGAGGAGGAGGCGACCGTAAAACCCCCTCCCCTCCAGCCAGCACTCAGCCTGCCACTAAGCGTCCTGGTGAGGTGGCCCCCGCAGCGGTTCCCGACCGCCAATCGCGTCAGCGGAAGCGGCGGAACCGCAAGCGCGTGGCACCGCGCCTGCCGACGCCAGCTCCGCGTCCTCTCCCCCCGCCACCCGTGTCCATGGAAACTCCATGGACTGAGGTGGTAAAGCGGGGGAAGAAGAAGAAGTCTGGGGGGAAAAACACCGCCCCCCCTCAACCCCAGCCGACACAGCCGCTGCGAAAGCCGGCGCCCCAGCTCCGCCTCCCGCAGAGAGCCGCCGTCACACTGACGGTGCTGCCGGAGGCGTTGGAGCGGGGCACGACGTATGCCCAGATACTGCGCGAGCTCACAACTCGCGTGGACCTCGCTAGCCTGGGCATCACCGGTCTGAAGCCCAGACGAGGGGCCACCGGGGCCTACGTCTTCGAGGTGCCCGGGCCGGAGTCGGAGGCAAGGGCCGACTCCCTCATCAGTAAGATGAGGGAGGTACTTGCAGGGTCGGAGGGCGTTCGCGTCACCCGACCCGTCAAGACTGCGGAACTGCGGGTGTCGGGACTGGATGAATCCGCCACCCCCGAGGCAGTCGCAGCGGCCGTCGCCCGGCTCGGCGAGTGCTCGCCCGAAGACATTCGGGTGGGAGAGATTCGGGCTGAGCGCTCGGGTCTAGGCGCCGTTTGGCTCCGGTGCCCAGCCAAAGCGGCCGAAAAGCTCACCAGGGCAGGACGCGTCCTGGTGGGCTGGGTGTCGGCTGGGGTCCGGCTCTTGGAGCCGAGGCCCTTACGGTGCTTCCGGTGCCTTTTCCGGGGGCACGTAAGGGTTAAGTGTACCGCGGAGTGTGACCGCACCGGGATCTGCTACCAGTGCGGTCAAGAGGGCCACAAGGCCCGTGATTGCCTGGCGGACCCGCACTGCCCAATCTGTGCAGCTGCGGGTAAACCCGCTGGGCACAGGGTGGGCGCTAAGGCTTGCGTCGCCTCCTCCGTCCCGCACCGCTCTTTACACGGTGCGAGATCTGAGGTTGTGGCGCGGCCGAAACCGCCCACCCCGGAGATGATGGAAATCGCCCATAGTTAATATGGCACAAAACTTCCTCCAGGCGAACATCAATCACTGCGCCAGGGCGCAGGATTTGTTTGTTCAGTGCCTGGCGCAGTGGTCGATTCAAGTGGCTGTGGTCTCCGAGCCATACTTTGTCCCTCCCCGGGATGACTGGGCTGGGGACCTGGATGGCTTGGTGGCCGTCATCACTCGGGGCGCCGCCGGATCCCCGCCCTTCGAAAAAGTAGCGAAGGGCTCGGGATGCGTGGCGGTCTTGTTGGGAGGGATTTGGGTCGTAGGAGTGTACTTCTCTCCCAACAGGTCCCTGGCGGAATTCGAGAGTTTTCTGGTCCGCCTGGGGGCCCTGGTGGTGCAAGGCAGCCAGTCCCACCCCGTGCTAGTCGCCGGCGACTTCAACGCCAAGTCCTTGGCTTGGGGCTCGTCGGTGATGGATGCGCGGGGTAGGGCCCTGGAGGAATGGACGATTTCCATCGGGCTGGTCGTCCTGAATCGGGGGTCGGAGGACACGTGTGTGCGGCATAATGGCGGTTCGGTGGTGGACCTAACGTTCGCCACCCCGGCCCTTGCCCGCCGTGTCCGGGGCTGGAAGGTCCTGGTTGACGAGGAGACGCTGTCCGATCATCGTTACATCCGGTACAGCGTCTCTGCTTCCCGGGCCCCTACCCAGCCCGGTGGTGGTCCCGCTACCCGATTCACGGGCGGCCGGCGGTGGGCCGCTAAGCGCCTCGATGTTGAGGCTGCGGAAGAGGCCGCTCTTGTTCAGGCGTGGATCCCCGTACCGGACGGACCGGTGCGGGTCGAGGAGGAGGCGGAATGGTTCGGGGTGGCGATGTCGCGCGTCTGCGATGCGTCGATGCCCCGGATCACCCGCCTCCCGGCGAAGCGCCAGGTGTACTGGTGGTCGGCGGAGCTTTCGCAGCTGCGCGCGTCTTGCGCGGCTGCGCTACGCCGACTCTCCAGGCACCATCGTCGTCGGGTCCGCCGACCTGGCGACGACGAACAGGAGCGGCTGCTCTACGGCCTCCACAGAGGGGCGAAGAGAGCGCTGCGGGTGGCCATTGCACGAGCAAAGGCCGCGGCTCACGAGGAGTCCCGGAGGTCTCTCGATAGAGATCCGTGGGGGCGTCCATACCGTGTGGCGTTGAGCAAGCTCCGCCCATGGGCGCCCCCGCTGACGGAGAGTCTCCGGGCAGACCTCGTCGAGGACGTCGTCGCGGCTTTGTTCCCGGCCACTGAGGAGTTCACTCCTCCACCGATGGCGCCACGTCCACTGGCGCCATCGTCGTTGGATTCGGCAAGGGATATCCCGGAGGTGTCGCCTGAAGAGCTGGAGGCGGCAGTGCTTCGGCTGCGGGGCAAGAACTCGGCCCCGGGGCTCGACGGGGTGCCTGGACGTATCTGGGTGCTCGCCGTCGAGTCGCTGGGTACGAGGCTCCGCAGCCTGTTCTCCGCGTGCCTGCAGCAGGGCAGCTTCCCGTCGCGGTGGAAGACGGGCAAGCTTGTCCTGTTGAGAAAAGAGGGGCGACCCGCAGAGTCGCCGTCGGCGTACCGGCCCATCGTGCTGCTCGACGAGGTGTGCAAGCTCTTTGAGCGTATCTTGCACGCGCGCCTCGTCGAGCATCTGGAGAGTACGGGCCCGGACTTGGCAGATTGTCAGTTCGGGTTCCGAAGGGGCCGGTCGACGGTACATGCGATTCTGCGAGTCAGGGCACAGGCGGAGGATGCGGTGTCTCGGGGCAACTGCGTCGTGGCGGTGTCACTCGACATCGCCAACGCATTTAACACCATGCCCTGGGCCTGCATCAATGAGGCACTGCGGTACCACGAGGTTCCGCCCTACCTTCGGCGTCTGGTGCAGGCGTACTTGTGTGACAGGTACGTCGTGTATCCGGGCGCCGACGGGTGGCACCGTCGGGCGGTGTCGTGCGGTGTTCCACAGGGCTCGGTTCTCGGGCCGCTCCTGTGGAACATCGGATACGACTGGGTGCTTCGTGGTGCCAACCTTCGGGGCGTCGCTGTCGTCTGCTACGCGGACGACACTTTGGTGACAGCGACGGCCAGGACCCCACAGCGGGCCGCCCTGCTCGCCGGGTTCGGGACCGAACTTGTGGTGGGCAGGATTCGGCGACTTGGCCTCCAGGTGGCCCTGCACAAGACTGAGGCTCTGTGTTTTCACGGACCTCGGTCTAGGCCACCGCCGGAGGCACACCTGACGGTGGAGGGCGTGCGGATTCCCATCGGCTCCCAGATGAAGTACTTAGGTCTGATTCTGGACAGTCGATGGAAATTCCGCGCGCACTTCGAGATGCTGTCGCCGAAGTTGGTCCGGGCAGCGGGCGCTCTCGGTCGCCTGCTGCCCAACATTAATGGTCCTGGCTTCCCTTGCCGAAGCCTTTATGCTGGAGTCGTGCGGTCCATGGCCCTGTACGGGTGTCCCGTGTGGGCCAATTCCCTCGGCGCTCGCTGTGTCCGCTTGTTGCATCGTCCGCAACGTATGGTGGCGCAGCGAATCGTTAGAGGGTACCGCACGATTTCGCACGAGGCGGCCTGCGTTTTGGCGGGTACTCTGCCCTGGGAGCTGGACGCCAAGTCCCTCTCGTCAGTGTTCTTCTGGCGGGAGGAGGCGTACGGGCGATCCGGACAGAGACCGGCCCCAAGAGAGGTCGAGGCCATGCTGGCCTCCCTCCGCAGCGCCGTCGTGGAGGAGTGGCGTTCCAGGCTGGAGAGTCCAAGTGCTGGCGTGGCGACCGTCGCGGCAGTGCGTCCTGTCCTCCAGCAGTGGATGGACAGGCGCCACGGTGCGCCGACCTTCCGGCTGACGCAGGTGCTCACCGGGCACGGCAGCTTCGGTGCGTACCTGTGTCGCATCGTCGGAGTGGAGGAGACCGCCGTGTGCCATCATTGTGGCAACTGCCGTGAGGACACGGCCCAGCACACGCTTGAGGAGTGCCCAGCCTGGGACGAGGAGCGCAGCGCTCTCGTAGCGGTCGTGGGGAGAGACCTCTCGCTGCCGACCGTGGTCGCCGCCATGGTCGGCAGCCGGAGGTCGTGGAAAGCTATGCTCTCCTTCTGCGAACGTGTCATTTCGCAGAAGGAGAGCGCGGTGCGGGATCGGGAGCAGACCGATCCCGCTCGTCGCAACAGGCGACGTAGGAGGCGCCGGGTGAACATCTAGCCCGGCGCCCAGAGGCCACGCGGGGCCGCCGTCCCTACCTTGGCGGCCCCCGAGGGGTAACAATTGTTTCGGTGTGCCTTTTGGCACCGCGCAGAGGCGGTCCCGGGTCAATCCATAGCTCTGGCTTCAGGGTAGTCCGGGGCCGTCTCGTTGAATGCGCTGATGGTGGCCGTCGCGGGGTTTTTAGTCGGTATTACGGCGCATTGATATTTGGTAGGAACCCGGCCCAGCGGCCGCCCGACAATGGGCGGTAACATCCATGGTGGGTCGGAAGGCGCCGGTGAGTCCGACACACCGTCCGTAAATAGGATTTTCCCCGTGGGAAAAAAAAAAAAAAAAAAAGGTCACGGTATATATTGGAAATATTTTTGCCCATTGATAAACCCTTTTCTCTCGTTCGCTTCCGCTATGTAATGTACATAATATGTAATTCTACGCGTTTATTAAAATAACGTTATTTAAGTGGTAAAGCCACACTTCTGACTTCTATTTAGTACGTGTTACAATTTTCTTCATGTATAAACATCTTTTTATTAATTTATATTAAGGATTTCTTGTGTACAACCGTTCACGTTAGAATATTCCGGTTTTATTGGATCTTTAGTTTGTTTTTTAATGTGGACATCTGATTCTTAATTATTTTATTCCTTTTTCTACGCGAGAAAGCGATCGAAAGCTGCGAGATTCCTTAATAATATTTTAAGGAAAGTCTAAGGAGATACCTCAGGGTCTCTTGCCTCTGCGTTGGGAATTACTATCTGCTCCGCGCAGATGTTGCGACCGAGCTAAATCCCTATTCAAAATCCTATGCTATACATACTAAAAAGATTATACTTAACGCTTGACTACAATAATATATAAATGTAAATAAAAAAGGAAAAATAAACCTCACGATATCATGCCATCATATTATACACTCATATTTTTATATGTATGTATATATATAAAGTTATAAAAAGTAAGGCAGTACTGACTTTACTCATCTAAATAAATTTATTATAACTTCCCAAATTTTTCAAAAATATTATGCACATTAGAAGTTAAGAAAAACATAACATCGGAACTGAAGTACCTAATTCATAACACATGAAGTTAGGTAGGCGTTAATTGTATTATCACAACCATTGGCATATTTTCTTCAACGGGGTGAGCTATATCGCGTATACTTTCCATGGTAGAGACCTTTCAAAAATAAATTTATAAATAATGGTCATTATTGTTAATTAGAGTTTAGAGTATGGGATTTCTTTTAAATTTCTCCCATCGCTTTTTAAGTGCTCTATAATGAGAAAAAGCTTTTAAAATCATTTGAAGAATTCTTGTTAAAAATTGGGTTTCGTGTGCTGTTTTATTTCATTCAATTTTTATTCATCGCACAATTGAAATAATTCGTGGGAGTTAAGCATCATAATAATAACACATTTTTAGGTTTTAATATTTCAATTGGTATCATTACATTATTAGAAAAGCGAAACAATAAGTAAACGCGAGAATGTGAAGAACAAACTTCGTGTTTGTGGCGATATGACATTATGTGTCGGCGGAACGTGAATAGATAAATAAGCCCCGCCCCTACTTTCCTTAGATTTCAACCTTTAGTAGGTAGGTACTACAGGCGTCAGTATACGTATCTACGACTGTGTTGATATGACAAATGTGATATTTGTGTTGTGATTCTTATTTAAATGTGTAAAATCCACGTGTGAATGGTTTGTCACTATTGAAATAGTCTTAAGTAGTGAACCCAAACAAAGTGGATCACGACTTCTTCACTTGCACTTCATTATTGGTTTCTCCTTACTAATAAATGTTTGCTACATGTTAGTGCAATTTGCAAAGCATTTTGTAACCTAATCAAATAATAGGATGTTCGTTTAGTATTCGCAGCTATAATATGTTATGAATTTCATCATATTAATATTCATCTATTTGAAATGTCAGGTTTTAATATAGAAACAGAGAATAAAAACATCTTCATAATAATTGCGGCGAACTGGACGTGTGGCGAATTGGACAGGAATGCCAACCATCCGACAGCAATGCTGGCAACCCAAAAATATATCTGGCAACATTAACGCCAGGCGGAATTTCAGTAACTGTCAGATACAGGCTACGATCTAGACTGATGTTGTAATATTCATGTTTCATAAGTTCTGTCCCGAAACTTTCTCCCTCAATAATATCCTCCTCTTCCACTTTAAATGGCTGGGTAAATAATAAAACCAGTATCAGAAACTTTACGAACAAAAGCTCTACTGCACAGATTGATATCAAGTATCAATTAATTAATCAAACTCGTAGTTCTATTGAAAACTGCAAAATGCAGGACTATCTGCATGGTCAAACAATTGAACAGCGAACTCAAAATATTTTATTTCTAAATAGGTCTAATTGGAGCGTTTTCTTCGGCGATGAAGTAAGACGTAAAAAACTAGCGAACCAGAAAATTGCGCTGTAGAGTACAATAAAATTTTGCAAATGGCCGATGGTAATGACAACTCTATCCTAACGTTCACCCATCTTTCTATTTTATAGACTATTTTAAGGTTGATAAAATTCACGTCTTATTAAGGCTTACTTGTGTGGCTTTTTTCTTACTTTCACCAGTATTTTCACTAAACTGAAATAATTTATTTGATTTCATAAAAAATAAATTAAACTTAAAATAAGAAAAAATTACAATGCTCATAATATTTTTTTCATATCTACGCAGGACAATGACGTAATTCATTTGGCAATACGAAATACGAAAATGAGAAATTATATGCGAGCAAAGGTCACATTAAAATTAGTATAAATATTAGCGATGTTAATTTTAATGTTGACATGCTTGGAGCAGAACACTCTTATTATAACTTACGTAAACACGAGCTGAAATAAAATGAAATGGAATATAATGGAAATGAAGACATATAGTGAAAATAACACCAGAATGAGCATTGATGGAAAACTAGTTTGTATATTTTTCTCCAGTGTATATGTTTTTTCCTTCTATTTGTAGCTGGATATATACATATGTACAATGTACATGCATTATATTTTATATTTTTCCGTGAGCAAAGTATAGTTAGAACTCACATGTATCCCCAAAAGGGTTAGCAGAGGCGCATCACTGCTTACCATATTTCGCCAGTCCTACGGAAAAAAAGGCGATCCTATTGCCGTTTTCTAGTACAATTCTAGACTCCGTGATGCTCCTGAGACTTTCCGAATGGAAGAACCTAATAACACTTTGCCAGGCACGGGATATCAAACAAGGACCGCTAGATTGCACGTACATATTTGTTTCGAGAGAACACTAGGCAGTATACGAGCAAAATATTTCTACATGTACCACTGTTCCGAACATTATCGATCTCCGTTCCCAGTAATTGAACGGATATTGGTTAGTATTGATATAAATCTGTAATATAAGGGAATACGAATGTGGAAACTTTTTGGATTAATACATCTTGGTGATATTAAATAACTTTCGGTCGAATAAAGAAACTTAGAGGTCACAGCCATGCAAGTTCTTCCTCGACGATATTCAACCAACTACTATGTACTTAGAAGTTATAGGTAATATGACTATTTCGTTTTTGCGTATCACACAAATATTTGTATCGGTGCTGGAATCTTTTCGCAAGCGTGCCTAGGCAACTGCGCTACAAATCTATGTTTGTAGATTGTGTAATAATGTTTTATAAAAATATCAATTGTTGCCTCGTGGAAGCAAAATCTAGCGAAATAATGATCTTAAGTAGCATAGTGCTATAGTAACATATAATAATATATAAACTGCCGTCTGTGTTAAAACCACTTTACAATGTTAGGTGATTTATATGCTCAGTAGAGTTATTAGTATGAATATTGTAGTAAACCATAATTGGAAGAAGCTCTCAGAGCTAATGCACACACTTTAACAAGATACCACAACGGCCTATATATTCTGATTTTAGGAAAAATCATTAAAGGGTAGATAAAATTTTGGTAAAATGTTTAAAATTAGTTCACAGTAAAACCTATGAAATGGCTCTTTATTTAGACACGTTTATGTCTATGCGAACAATACTTGGAGGCTTATTATTCAAATCATAATGAACATGCTTATTTCAGTAATGTATACCGGTAAAATAATATTATAGTATATACATCAGTTTTAGGATAAATTTACTTCGAAAAGTCAGACGTGTGTGCCTGGGGTTTGAACCCGCGACCGTTGAGATTCTCAACCGCGCGGCTATTCTCGAGGTCATCACTACTCTGACTTTTCGAAGTTATGTGTGTATTGACAATGAATTATTATCATTTACTTTAACTTTGAAGGAAAATATCGTAAGAAAATCTGCATACCTAAAAGTACTTAGGAATTTCTTAGGTGTGTAGTCCGCCAACCTGCACTACTCTGCTCTACTACTCGTGCCTAGCAGTGGGACGTATATGAGTGGATGATGATGATGATGCTCATCTCTGCATCACCCAAGGTTCGACTGGCAGAGAATGCCTTAGGCATTAAGTCCACCTTTACATTTATGTGCTTAGTTGTATAAAGTGTAAATAAATAAATAAATATATACAACAACTCATGTAAAGATTTCAAGACTTAGTCCAAGACCTGACTTGGCGCTTCACGTCGCCAATTTCGCGTCAAATTCTAATACAAATTTCGTAGAACGCTATAAAACCGTGTTCTTTACGGAATGCTTAAACAATTAGTCAGTTATCAGTTATATTGCTCTAGTATTAAAGTTTGCCTAGTGAAGATTTTAAAGCACGACTTAGAAATAATAAAATAGAAACAGATGAAACAATAGAATATAGAAAGAAAGTCTTAATCGAAGCGACAAAGATATTACATACACATAATATATCTTTCTTATTATTCAGCATACATACATATATGCCACTTACGAGCTCGTAAATGGCACATTCGAGATATTCGGTCTCAACATTGTATTCTACTCAGAAGATCAAACATTGAGCGATATAGGCGGAGAACATAATATATGCTAATATCGTTCCAAAAACACTTCTTATGTTAGTACCACTAAAATAGCTGTTAGGAAGACACACTAACGAGCGTTCATAACTGATAATGGGAAATCTGTAATAATAAACTATTTCCTAAATTGTTTGGTGTGTTTATTATTAATGTTTTCAAAACCATGTGTTTTTCGTAGCACTATTTTTTCCTCTATGTTATTTTAGCTGCCGAAGCAATTCCTATTGTACTCAAATAAACAAAGTATACGTATCTATACAAGTTTGTTATTCAAATATGTGTTTTATTCTAATAGTTTAACCCACGCACAAAGAGTGGTAGACATACCTATTTCACGCGTTTAAGATAAAATTATAATCAGAGGACAAATAATCTCTTGTTAAACATGAATGTACTCAATTCTTTGTTAAATTTAATTCACTGACAGACTAGAGGACTATCTAGATGGGGGTTTCAGATCGAGTAAAAGTTAGACATCTATATTTAAAGTAAGGTGTCTTACTAACGAACTAACGTGAGACTTTCCTTCGCGAGAATTTCAAAGTCTACGTATATTGAGGCACAGTGAGGGTGAATCTATCATTATTTGATTTCGCGCCTCCGTACTCGAGACGTAGTCGAAGATGTATTTTATTACTTTCGTTTGGCCAGTTTTTATGATCCTCATAATAAAGGGCGCGCTAATTTCCGTTTTCTACTATACTACTCACAATCAAAATATTCTACTAGACTAATAACACCTTACTCAACCTGGACGTCGAATTGGACGTCGGAACCTCCCGATCACAATAATTCACGAACACTCACTTAAGCCTCGAAGCCAGCTTTTAATTCTTTGTATTTTTATATGAAAATTTAATACTTGTAGTTTATAGGCTTAGGCACACTGACGAGAATCTCGACGGTCGCGGGTTCAAACCCCAGGCACCCACCTCTGACTTTTCGAAGTGTGTATTCACAATGAATTGTCACGTACTTAACGGTGAAGGAAAACTTCGTGATGAAACCTGCACACCTAAAAGTTCTTAAGAATTTCTTAGGTATGTAGTCCGCCAACCCGCACTAGGCCAGCGTGGTGGACTAAGGCCTAAACCCTTTCAGTCGCAGAGGAGGCCCATGCCCAGCAGTGGGACGTATATGGGCTGATGATGATGATGAGTTTATAGGCTAGATATAAAGAAAGTTAAACGTTTCACCATTACATTTATTTTGGTATTATTCCATTTGCACGTTTGCCGTCGTGAAGGACAATAAACGGTTTAAGGGCAAGCCATTGACTGCTCTTAAGAATTTCCCTACATCTGAAAAGCGCCTAAATAAACCAAACCAACAAAAGCTTTGAGTCTCTGTTAATTTGCTGCGTAAGCTAAATTTGATTAACTTTTTTGTTCAACAAAACTACGTATATTAGAGAATATTATTTCAGAATCATATTATTCTTTATACTCGTAATATTTGTAAACCTACTATCTTCTGGCCGGTATTTAGTTTGCTTAAACGTCTTAACTGCCTCGTGGTCTCGCGGTACAAGTATGTGCCGAGCGATCTAGACGTCCTGGGTTCGATTCCCGGGTCGGGCAAAGTGTTATTGGGTTTTTCCATTAGGAAATTCTCCGTAACAGCACGGAGTCTGGAAATGTGCCCGAAAAACGGCAATAGGCTCGCCCCCTATTACGTGGGACTGATACATACCTACTTGGCGAAATGTGGGTGCAGAAATGCGCCTCTGCCTACCCCTTCGGGGAATACAGGCGTGAGTTTATGTATGTATGTAAACGTCATAACTAAAAAGAGCGTGATTAATAAAAAAAATGACTGTATTTAAAATAGCACAGAAAGCATGATATAAATAGCATGATACGGAAAAAATGAGATATTACATAATAAAAATACACTAAAAAATCCGAGTATAGAAAAGATCTCATGTGTATTTTTTATACTGGCACGGCCAAGTGATAAAATTGATCAACTATTTTACTATAGGAAACCTACCTACTAAAATTTATTTTATAAAATTAGCAGAATAATATATTTACTTATATTAATTTCTAATACTGACCTACTTGTATAAAGGCAACCATATCCAACATACATACATCCTGTCGACCTTTGTCGATATCGTAACGTAATCATTAATATTTATGTATTGTTAGGGGTTTCTATTACCCCTATATGGGGGTCTGCGCCTTCGTGATTTCTTGTGTTTGTAAGTGTCTACTTTTTTAAAAGTGATAAATAATTATTATTTATGCATAAACACAACTTTGAAAAGTCAAAGGTGTGCCTGGGGTTTGAACCTGCGACTCTCGACCACATACCTGAACCTCAAGGCCATCACTACTTCTAATGTATAATGTATTATATTTTATTCTATAATTTCTCAGGAAATTACTAATGCGCAGGCACCCTTACCTTACGCCATTACACGTCCCGAAAATCTTAATGGTCCTATACGACCACATCCCGGGATTAAGGGTACCCGAAAAGGCCCTTCTATTAGACATGTTACCTCGTATCCTCGTTCAACAGATTCTACAGCATGTTATCATACATGTTAGGGATTATTACGGAATCCACTCGGGTTAGGGTATTGAAGAGTATTTATTATTCGATTAAAATCTATGGAATTAGTTTATTTTATTAATAAAATATTTTTTGCAAAGAAGATGTTCGGTGTCTTATTGACCTATTCATATATTACGCTGGTAATTAGTATCTTGCAAGACACATTCATGTAATAAAGTTATAATATATTGACTGCATACTATATAAAATATAGTGTACATACATATATAGAAAAAGTAAAGTGCGCTAGAACTAATTCGTGTGCTTGACTTGATGAAAACCTTAGGACAACTCTTAGATAAGCATGTTTCTTGGCTGATATTTTCTATTTACAAAGTATTTAAAAATATATTATTTATACGCATAACTTCGAAAAGGGAGTCAGTTATTTGCTACAATATAAGATCCTAATAAAGAGTTGAAGTTAGTTAAAGTATGTAACTTATAAAATGACAAATTAAAATATTTATTACCCAAAACTTATTCACGGAGAAATAAATTTATAATTTCTACTTTGTGAAATACGAGGAACTAATATTGGATATTAAGATTTTCGCGTATGTAAAGTAAGCTCTCTCCTCGATATCATCTGAATAGTTAATACGTTAATACCCTTTTTTTATAATTCCAGGCAAGCTTGCGGGACTGGGTAACAAACATACTAATAAACTTTTACATCATCATCATCAGCCCATATACGTCCCACTGCTGGGCACGGGCCTCCTCTACCATCCAACTTTACAATTATAATAATAATTTTGAATCCCGTGCTCATCCCACGAGAACACTAATCACAAAAAACCTTTCCTATTTACTATATTAGTATAAATCTATAACGCCTGTCACAACTTTCTGAGCAAAGTTTCATTAATGCTTTTTGTATTAGGTACATTAAACCCCGTTTCGCCCCAGCACAATTTAAATAAAAAAAGTATCCTATGCCCTTCGCCAAGGTCCCATCTACCTCCACACCAAAAATCATTTAAATCGGTCCAGCGATTTAGTCGTGAAAGCGTAATAGACAGACAGAGTTACTTTTCCAGGGTTATCATCAGAAGTTGTTATTTAAATAGAATCGTTGATGCAGGTAATATTAATATTATAAATAAAAATGTCACTCTGTATGCGAGGCATCATGATTATATTACACTAAAAGTTAAAAACGAATGTGTCATACATCTTATTATCTTAATTACTTTCGAGTCATACTTTGAGTGTCGGATAAAATTCGAAGAATTAAATAACCTATTTACGGCCGTTTTTTTTTTTATGACTAAATATTTCGTGTAAACAGTTATTTAATTTCTATGTGTGGAACCAAAACACAAGTGGCGAAATGTGGGTGCAGAAATGAAATACGGGAGAATACGGGCGTAAGCGTATGGTAACTATTTTAATGTTTGTGCCATATTTGATTATATAAGTTATTTAATTACAGTGATGAGAGATCATTTTCAGACTTCCTAGCTAATTTTATAGATTCTAATATATATATACATATATATACATATAGCACTTAAAATAGCATTGTAGGTATCAAGCTAGTTATCACTATCTTTTTGGGTTTTTGTGAGTTGGTTTACAAGTTAATTTTGTTAAGCATTTAGTTTCATGTGTTTCATTTCACCTTTATTCCAAATATTATAACATATTAGCGGATCTTGTTATCTGTGAAAGATGTTTCACTCGTGCAACTTTCCATGTTTGAGGTAGATATTAGTATTTCCGTGAGACGAAGAATCAGCTACAAAGTTCGGAATATTCAGTAAAAATTTACCGAACAATTTAAAATTTATTCACTCAGCGCTCCTTCGGTTTTCTGGAAACTATGTCTGTGGAAATCGACAGCTAACGTCTGGTTATAAAATCAAAAGATTTTTTTTACTTTATTCCGTGTGGTTTTATGCTGTTTGTTAAAAGTTTATTATTAAATGCGAAATTATGTTCGTTAGTTTTGAATTCTCAGCCGCTGTATGGATCTCGGTAGAATGAAAGATTGGACCCTAGCAGCAATTATACTTACTTATAAATATTAATTGCTAAAATCTATATTATTTCAAGTATATATAATAAAATGATAGCCTGATCCCAAATTGAAATTTACGCATAAAATTTAAATTCTTGCGGAAAATGCCACACATCTGCAAGTTTCCTCGAGATGTTTTCCTTCACTGTGAAAGTAATTAATACTAGTTAAGCTGCTCACGTAACTTTCATAGTCTAAGCAGTTATATAAACGGAAAAACAAATTTGCCAGGAATTAGATAATATACGTTACATAATTTACGTAATATATTCGTTGTTCTACAATACGAGACACACATGCTGTTTAGGAAAGGATTTGAAATATCGCCACCGGTGTAAAGTTGGCTCGTATTTCACATGTTTATGCGAAAATATTATTTGCACAGCCGGATATTATTGTTTTATTCGCCCAAAACTTTTCCCATCAGGCTCAAATCCGTACGTCCGTCATTGTTCGGATACCGGTCGGTTGTTATATTTGGGTAGAATATAAATGGCAGGATTTGTTGTATCTGTTGAATAATTTCGTGACACACATCTTATCATTTTTTTTATTTGTTTGAATTTTTTACAGCTTGTAAAACTTTGAGGCTGAACATTTTCTTAGTTTTTACGCACATTGCTCATTCACTCACCCCTAAAGTGGTAGGGAATGGTGCATTTCTGAACATTTATTTGAAAGTTTTGGCACGAAAAATTTGTAACCCAGCTTAGAGTAGGTGGCAAAAAATCATGATTGCCTTAGAGGAACGAGTATGTTTTTTTCTCAAAGGTGTTAAAGTCATGCCCGTTAAAATTTTTGCGAAAGGCGTCTAATTTCAGGAAATGGTCGTGCAAGGGAGAAAATTACAAAAACTGTATAGTAGTAGACTACAATCCATGAAGGTATTAGTTACGATTTCATTTGATAGCCGCTGTTAGTTAATGGAGAGATAAAGCTTGCATCGCATGAAGGCTGATCGCATCAAGGCAAATGATGCGGGCGGGTATGATGATGGTCCAACATAACAAGTATCAAATCTGTTTTAATGAGATTTAATTACGTCACTACTGGCGTATTTATTTATTTCATAATCAATCGTACATTATCATTGGTGGATACAGGAAAAAACTATAGGTAATAATAATCATCATCATCATCAGCCCAAATACGTCCCACTGCTGGGCACGGGCCTCCTCTACAACTGAGAGGGTTTAGGCCTTAGTCCACCACGCTGGCCTAGTGCGGGTTGGCGGACTACACACCTAAGAAATTCCTAAGAACTTTTAGGTGTGCAGGTTTTATCACGATGTTTTCCTTCACCGTTAAAGCAAGTGATAATTCATTGTGAATACACACATAACTTCGAAGAGTCAGAGGTGTGTGCCTGGGGTTTGAACCTGCGACCGCCGATATTCTCGACCGCGTACCTAAACCTCGAGGCCATCACATAATAATAATAATCTTCTGAAAAATAGCAGTTTTACCAGTTAATTTTTTATTACCAGTCACAGATCATTCATTGGTAGACAAAGACCTCTAATAAACACCTTTTCCCCGTTCTCAAACTGTTTATTGTACTTGAAAGTTTACTTCACCTACGTCAAAATATATTATGTAACCTTCCGGAAGGTAGAAAAATGATCCCGGAGGTACACAAGGCAGGAAGGGCAATTTAACTTCTGCCGTCCTAACTAGTAAACTTCGTTATCATTTAAGTTCAGTGAATTTTACATAATCAAGTTACAGTTGCTCCGGCCCAACGGTAGAAGCAAATTTTTGAACTACGGAATAATTCCATTACAATAAGGACTGTTGACATTTTAATGTTTGAAATAGGTGCGTAGTTTGTGGCAGTGTTATAGGCAGTGAATGAGGCAGTCCATGGTTCGATCACCAAATCAGACTAATTTTATAAGTGTCACATTTTTGCTCCGAATGGTCCCCAGATAAGATTTTTCATAAAAATAATACCCACGTGTAGTAAACCTACTCGTACACCAAATTATATCGCATTTAAGGGATGATCGGATTCGTTTTGGAGATTTCTGTTTGGATGACTCAAAATACTTGTCATGTTTTTGCTAAGTAATTTTTAACTAATAAGTAAAATGTCATGACAGTATTGAAAGAAGTCTATATCTCAACATCCCATTATAGTAGGGTAATACATTAACAGACCTGTGGCGCAGTTGGCTAGACACTAACTTACGAAACGGCCGCGGGCCGCAGGCCGCGGGTTCAATCCCCGCACCGAGACAAATGCTTGTGTGATCTACTTTTTGTTCCGGGTCTGGATGTTTGTGGGACCAAAAAGTCGCACATATGTAGTTTCTGATACCCATGACACAAGACTTGTATCTTAGTGTGGGGTTAGAACTACATTTGTATGTACGTGACTGTTGGGTGTATTTATACATAACATTCTAACAGCACGAATCATATGCATATCTTACGTCTAAGTCGTTTTGTATTTACCATTTGCTTTAGAACGTGAAGCAGTGATGGCCTCGAGGTTTAGGTGCGCGGTTGAGAATTTCGGCGGTCGCAGTTTCAAACCCCAGGCACACACCTCTGACTTTTCGAAGTTATGTGTGTATTCACAATGAATTATCACTTGCTTTAACGGTGAAGGAAAACATCGTGATAAAACCTGCACACCTTAAAGGAATTTCTTAGGTGTATAGTCCGCCAACCCGCACTAGGCCAGCGTGGTGGACTAAGGCCTAAACACTCTCAGTTGTAGAGGAGGCCCGTGCCCAGCAGTGGGACGTATATGGGCTGATGATGATGATGATGATTAGAACGTGACTTATCCTTGGCGCTTTAATTCTAATTTATTTTAGTAACTGGCTTCCGTTCACACAGAATTCACGAATTCCACTCTCAACCTCGACTTAAATCACTCTTGGATTTCATTCTAGAATAACATCGAAATTTGTAGACATGGCTCAGAAATTCAAACTATATTAATCAATTCCCCAGTGAAACCCATTCGTGCTACAGCCATTGGTCACCGTGGTCACTCAAACATGAATTCCCCTGAGCCTAGCAAATAGAGTTATACGGACGAGAACAAACTGATTTTATGTCCGTTACTTCTAGTAACATATGTACTGCACCATGCACAAGTTAACACAAAGTTTGATGGTGCTACAGTTAACTATAAGTAGCGATGGCCTCGAGGTTTAGGCGCGCGGTTGAGAATCTCGGCGGTCGCGGGCACACACCTCTGACTTTTCGAAGTTATGTGTGTATCCACAATGAATTATCACAAACTTTAACGGTGAAGGAAACCATCGTGATGAAATCTGCACACCTAGAAGTTCTTAGGAATTTCGTAGGTGTGTTGTCCGCCAACCCGCACTAGGCCAGCGAGGTGGAATAAGGCCTAACCTCTCTCAATAGTAGAGAAGTTCCGTGTCCAGCAGTGGGACGTATATGGGCTGATCATGATAATGATGACAGTTAACTGTATATACCTAAATTACATCTTTAAACTCATACTTAGCAAACATTCCTTCCTGAGGTTCATACGAGCTTTTTAGGATTATATATACTTAAAGTGTTTCATAGAAACATATTACATATTTACCTTCATACACTCAAACTTTATCAGCATAAGGGTTGTGCTCAAATACTTGCCTTCCTTTTACAACCTAAATTTTACAGAACGTAATAAAGGACAGTATATTGTCATTTTTCGTGGGCATTTTCAGGCTACTACTTGCTACTGAGAAGTTTTTAAATGGAAATTTGGCTGACCCGGGAATCGAACATTCTAATCAAGGCCTTCTTTGATGTATTAATAACGTTAGTTTTCATTGATTCATGGCGCGCGTACCACAAAAATATAAGTATTATTTTAATAACAATACATTCACTTTTTAGGGTTCATTATAACGCAAAATATTTCAATAGTGTCTTACATCAATTAAAAACCCTGGGTTAACGGGTCGAGCAGTGTTATTAGGGTTTCATTAGGAAATTCACAGACGCTGCCTGGTATTTGTGCCCGAGAAACGGCACTACACTCGGGGCGAGTTATTACTTGGGCCTTAAATCAAAACTGCCGAAACCTGCATGCAAAAATGCACCTCTGCCTACAATTTTGCAGATAAAGACATGTGAGTGTTTATTTTTTAACGAACCTACAAATCAAATATTCTAATAAAATATTGAATATTGTTATGTTTAAAAATATATCTTATTTTAATTACATTCACTTACGTGCAATGTGCATCGAGTTCTTCTTTAGTGCTGGGAAGTCCGACTTGAGTCCGAGGTATTAAGTCCACGCATTCTTTCAGCTGCGAGGAGTCACAGCTATCAGTTTCACTCAGCTGTGCGCCTCCGCCATCTGGAACCGACGTAATAATATCAACATTTATCGTTAATTTGCAATTTTTAATATAATATAGTCGAAGTATATTTAAAAAGTTTGTGTGCAAAAAATTCATAGTTTTGCAAGTAATTGCCTTATTATGCAATTGATACTGGGAGTAAATCTTCTTATACGTCTACAATTAGACATAAAATATGGCATCAAGCTATTATTTCGTACCTTTACATTTATGATAGATGTTGAATGGAATGGTTGGTTTTACTATGTGGTTGAATTTCATATAACTTAATTTTATACGAGCATAACATAGTGCGGAGTGCGGGTGCCTATCATATAAGTAGGCAACCAATGCAATACAGTACCTATATAAAAAGGATGTATAAGAAATGTTTTTTTAATATATGAATGAAAAGCGGGCCTTTCCTTTTGATAAGATCTACCTCTCACAAAAATTGCATGAGGACTGCGTAACTCTTATCATCATCATCATCAGCCCATAAACGTCCCACTGCTGGGCACGGGCCTCCTCTACTATTGAAAGGGTTTAAGGCCTAAGTCCAAAACGCTAACCTAGGGCGGGTTGGCGGACTACACACCTAAGAAATTCCCAAGAACATTTTATATGTGTAGGTTTCATAATGATGTTTTCCTTCACCGTTAAAGTATGTGATAATTCATTGTAAATACACACATAACTTCGAAAAGTCAGAGCTGTGTACCTGGGGTTTGAACCCGCAACCGCTGAGATTCTCGACCGCGCGCCTAAGCCTCGAGGCCATAACTCAGTATGCATAACTCAATTATACGCATATATACGAAATTGTGTTTTTTTAATGTTTTAAACTTATGTATAACATATTTAACAATTCTTTTAAAATCCTACAATGTTTGGGTAGAGCATTGCTATTAAATTTCGCAATTGGAATTAAATTATTTGATTTATAGCTTGGATTTAAGATATAAATCACAAAATAGTGCCACACAAAGCCACGCATTAATCTCTTGTGATTATATAATTTTGATTTATATCTTTGATTAGCTGTCAGATATGCTATAAATTACTTAAAGCTCACAAAACGTCTGATTTTCAATATTCAAACAATACTCCAGAGAAATCGAGGCTGACGCAACTAATCGCTACTCGGCTAAACACAACTTTCGAACTTAGTTAATCATTAGAATAACAAACTTGTTCGGGCTATGAACTTTATTCGCGGCGGTACCAATTGGGAATTACATATTATTTAAACAGGTCAAACAACGGTGTTTAGTTGTGATGTGAGGTCAACCTTTACAAATAGCTGCGGTCCCCTTTTTACGCTCATTTTGCATAGAAACATTACTCGAAACACGAGTTGAGTTATGATTTATTGACAGTTAATGTGTTGAAATAACACGCGAATGATTGATTGCTGCACAGACGTAATCGAAATAACTCGCAACTTGATACTCTGTTTGTAAAGTATCGTATTATCTGGTTGGCTGTTATCACTTTGTTGTTCACATATAAAAATAAACGGAATATGAATATTACATACATACTTACATAAACTCACGCCTGTATTCCTCGAAGGGGTAGGCAGAGGTGCATTTCTGCACCCACATTTCGCCAAGTATGTATCAGTTTTTCGGGCACATTTCCAGACTCCGTGCTGTTACCGAGAATTTCCTAATGGAAAAACCCAATAACACTTTGCCCGACCCGGGAATCGAACCCAGGACCTATAGATTGCACGGCACATACTTGTACCGCGAGACCACGAGGCAGTCAATATTACAACAAATTTATATTACGCTATGGTAATTAAGGAATATTTGCAGAAGCGACAATATAAGTTAAACCGTACAAATTTGGGATCCCAGCAGTTCACATTATAATCCATATAGGTTTTAGTCAATTACTCTTTATGGTTTTATCTATCCTGTATTGTCCTTATTTTATTTAATGTGAAATTTTCAATCATTGCAAAAGTGTGCTCTATTAAAAAACATCGTTTCAACTTAGCTAAGTAACATAAATAAATAAATGCATCCAACAGTCACATACAATGTTCCAATTATGTATTATTGTGCTTGATTTATACAACTTGATGGCAATGAAATGCTGTAAAAAATTATGTGATAACTGACAAAGTAAAAGGAAGCTTGTAACTGTAGGAAAAAGAATATTCTACCATAATTTCAAGCGACATCGTTAGTTGCTGTAGATTGACGTCCAATTCCTTTTCCATTACCTGGGACGAGGGAAAGACAGATAAAGAAAATCACAGACCACCGTTTTGCTACAAAGAAAACGCTGCTACGATAAAAGATAAATGAAGACAGTAAAGGTCTACAATAAGAGAATAATTTGAATTCTCTATATCCATAAAGTATAAGTAAAATTTACAAGGCCTTGTTCTAATCCACTTTTTGCAATATTACAGAGAAGAAAACAGGCTTAAATCTTAATCCATCATACGGAGGGCGGGATAACACAATGTTTTTATAACTCCAGCTTGTGTGAGATGTGTAAACACTTTCTGCGATAAAGGCCAATTAAAACTTTATTCTTGTTGTTTTGTTTTCATAATCTACTTTCAGACGAGGAGATTTAAAATTAAGTCTTATTATTACATTTATAGAAACGAGTATTATAAAAAAAATCGTGCAAAAATTATAAACAATGTTCAGTTCAATCATCATCATCAGCCCATATACGTCCCACTGCTGGGCAGGAGCCTCCTCTACAATTTCGAGGGTTTAGGCCTTAGTCCACCACGCTGGTCTAGTGCGGGTTGGCGGACTACACACCTAAGAAATTCCTAAGAACTTTTTAGGTGTGCAGGTTTTATCACGATGTTTTCCTTCACCGTTATAGTACGTGATAATTATTTGTGAATTACACATATAACTTCGAAAAGTCAGAGGTGTGTGCCTGGGGTTTGAACCGGCGACCGTTGAGATTCTCGACCGCGTGCCCAAACCTCGAGGCCATCACGACTTCAGTTCAATAGCTGTTATAAATATTCTCACGCCCTAGACGTTTAGAAAATAACAAATACATTTCACGAATGGGAAAAGTTCAAGTTGCGCAGACAAATCGATCCCAAGCGATTGTCATTGTTAGTCAATGACATAAGGAAAACTCATTCAATAAATCTCGTAGTTATGGCTCTGGTGGGTACTGAGTACACACATAAATTTTTAACTATTTTTAACATTTACAAATATCAGTCTTCTACAAACTGTGTATAATCTCCTTCAAGCTTACATGTGTGAAAGTGAAAATATTTAAAATTTCCAAGTTCAGTGGTTTCAAGTAAGACCGAAAATTCCGACAAAGTGCCAACTTTGCAGATATCATTTATGTGGGTTAGGTCCTTTACAGGTCGGGAGCCATTGTTAGAATTGTCTATTGTAAATCGTTTATGTGGAAATGCTTTTGTTATATAGTTCGAATTTCAAATTTGCGACTGTGATAAATTTATACAGTCTATTGTAATGATTAAATTTATTGCTTTTAAACATTTTATTTATCCTAAATTAAATTATCACTACAAATGTGAGTTTTTAAGTTTTAACGCTGTAGCAACACAATCGATCTAATTATTCATTGGATCATCGTCATTTAAAGTCTGTGTGTAGTCATAATGTTTTGATAGCACAAATTGTACTGAAGATCTTTCTAAAAAATCACTTGCATTGAAACCAATATACTTAGTGTAATAAAAAACAACTACCGAGTATAATTTTGACTTCAACAAATACATAAGTTGAGCACATAAAGCGGATGAATGACATAACAATAAGAAGGAAAGATGAAGCAGAATTAGAAGAAACCAGCGAAACAAGGAAATAAAATAATAATAAAATGTAACTTACATAAAATGTAACTAGAAGGATTCGACGTTCCAATCGTACGGACTTTTGAATAGTTTAACCTTTAAATATCCTTAATTCTACTTCACGACAGTTCTCTATATTTCGTTAGCGAATTAATTAATGAATAAAAGATTCCCTTTCTTCAGTCATACTACATTTCGTGTATGTAGATTATGGGGTATTGGAAAATACACAAAATTGTAGAGTTATTTTTTTACTGCGTTGTTTATTCCAAGTCGTATTTTGAGGGTTGCGGAGTGTGAAATCTCGACTTAGTTGTTAATCGCACAAACAAAAATCTGCGAGCGGAGAAAATTTCAATCTACACAGTTACGGTTTTATTTACAAACTTATAAAAAATTCTCATGGATTAAATGGGGAAAAACGTTATTTATAGTTAAGGCTTCGAGGGTTCGATTACCGGGTCAGGCAAGGTGTTATGGGGTGTATGTGGATCCTCAGTTCGCAGCAAGGAGTCTGGAAATGTGCCTGAAAAAAGGAAATCTGCTCGACCCTTATTACGCGAAACAAAAACATATACTTACCTGGCGAAATGTAGGTGCGAAATGCACCTCTGCCTACCTCTTCAGGGCATACAGGCGAGAGGCTATGTACGTTATTTACATATTTTTTTAAAGTTATGGAATTCTATCTTTCATTTAAAATTAAAGTAAAATTAATGAATACAGCTTAGCTTTATATGATACTAGCTTTTGCCCGCGACTCCGTCTGCGTAGACTTCTGGGTTGGGTGCAGAAACTAACTAAGTGAATCTATAAATCAAAAATTACGCTAATTGTTGCAGTAGTTCACCACTGGAGGTCATTTCTGTCTTTGAGAGTCGTCTCAAGTGACATTATGACATTTTTCATAACCTCAGATCGTCTCATAAATTTATCGCGAAAATGTATCTAATGTCATCTAGGTGCGTATAATGGCACTTAACATCGCATAATTACACCGAGCCCCATAAAAATGCACATGACAACATTTTACTGTACCGGTACCAGTCACCACTACTCCACAGTGCTAAATGGCATTTAACGTGAATTCAAGTCATCCAGGATACTGACTTCAAATAATGGTGCCTTTCGCGATTTCAGTTCCAAAAATGGCACCTAAATTCATAAAACGGAAAAATAGCTCTTCTATTCCTTAAGTTCCACTAAAATTCTTCTAAAATTGCCATAAGTGCCAAATATGGCACCTGTCGTCGCGTGATTTCCAATAACGGCACTTGTAGCCTTATAGATTCGACTAATGGAATCTGATGTCACTTCATCCGATAATGGCACCTGACGTCACTCACCATCCACTAATAGCACCTAACGTCACTTAACATACACCAATAAAACTTATCGTCACTTAATTGTACATAACCGCACATAATCTTCCTAAAGTTACTTATGGGTAAGCTCTTCAAAATCATATATCACATAAGAGAACTTAAAACCACCCAGTAGCAATACCAATCTAATAATGGCAAGTAAGTAACCTAAGTGCGTTTAACGTCACCTAAGTAAACTTAAGACCACCTTATGACACTTAACCGCACTTAACTATATTCAACGTAACTTAACGAATCCTTAGAATCTTAAATGGTCTAATGACACCTATCGTCTTCTAAGTGCCCGAAATGGCACTTATTGAATTATTCAAAAAAGTAGCCTATGTCCCTTTTAAAGGTCTCATTTATGTCCATACCAAAATTCATTCAAATCGGACAAATGGTTTAGGCGTGAAAGCATAACACAGGCAGTGTTACTTTCGCACTACAATATATGCTCATCCCACGGGAACCCTACATATTCCCGGGATAAAATGTAGCTTATGTTACTTCATAGTGTCCCATTTGTATTCAAACCAAAAATCATATAAATCGGGCGAATAGTATAGGCGCGATAGCCCATTCAAACGGGAATACTACATTTTGCGGGATAAAAAATATTCTACGTTGCGTCGGTGTGTCCTATCTAGTCCCATACTAAAAATCATCTAAATCAGTCAAATGGTTTAGGCCAGAAAGTATAACACAGGCAGCGTTACATTCGCATTACAATATATGCGTATCCCACGGGAACCCTACATATTCCTGGGATAAAATGTAGCTTATGTTACTTTATAGTGTCCCATTTGTATTCAAACCAAAAATCATATAAATCGGGCGAATAGTATAGGCGTGAAAGCCCATTCCCACGGGAATACTACATTTTCCGGGATAAAAAATATCCTATGTTGCGTCGGTGGGTCCTATGTAGTCCCATACTAAAAATCATTTAAATCAGTCCAATGGTTTAGGCCAGAAAGTATAACACAGGCAGCGTTACATTCGCATTACAATATATGCTCATCCCACGGGAACCCTACATATTTCCGGGATAAAATATAGTCTATGTTACTTCATAGGGTTCCATTTATATCCATACTAAAATTCATTCACGTCGGTCAAATGGTTTAGGCGTAAAAGCAGAATATTGACAGAGCTACTTATATCCATTCCCACGGGAATACTACATTTTCCGTGATAAAAAGTATCTTATGTTGCTTCGGTGGGTTCCATCTACCCCCATACTAAAAATCATTTAAATCGGTCAAATGGTTTAGGCGTGAAAGCATAACACAGGCAGTGTTACTTTCGCATTACATTATATGGTCATCCCACGGGAATCTAACAAATTCCCGGGATAAAATTTAGTCTATGTTACTACATTGGATTTTATTTATCTCTGTACAAAAAATCATTTATATCGGTCAAACGGTTTAGGCGTAAAAGCAGAATATTGACATAGCTACTTATACCCATTCCCACGGGAATACTACGTTTTCCGGGATGAAAAGTATCCTATGTTACTTCTGTGGGTTCCATCTATCTCCATACCAAAAATCATCGAAATCGGTTCAGTAGTTTTTGAGTTTAAGCGTAACAAACATCCAAAAATCCAAAAATACAAAAATACAAACCTTTCCTCTTTATTATAATAGTATAGATAGTATAGATGAAGTGAATGCCTTATTGCTCACAGTCCACTTGATCTGACTGACGAATGGGTTTTACTGCATCGCTGTTTTTACATATGAATATTCAAGCCATCCAGAGTAATTCACGTTCGTTTACGTTAGCACACTTGACAAAATTCCGACTGACTTAACGTGTTCATTATTGCATGTTTTAGATCGGGCTCGGTTTATGATCTTGACTCACAACGAAATTGTCACCGATCTTAGATTCAAAGGCATAGTGCATAAGTGCTATGAAAATAGTTTCTATCAATGCGGTGCGTCTTATAAATAAGCAGGTAAATAGAACAAACATACACGTCTGTATCCAGGAAGGGGTGATTCTGCGCCTACATTTTAACATTTGTTTCACGTGAAAGAGAACAAGACTTGCCATTATTCGAGCACATACTGTGACTCCGCGCTGCTACTTAGAATTTTCTAGTGGAAAATCATTGCGCGATGCATAGTAATATATGTATTGGCTCGCAGCGTTAAATACGTCATCTTGATCATGATCATCATCATTAGATGATGACATCATTTGCGTGGACATTGTGGGTACCTACATCAAGAGGGAAACTAAGTCAAATCAATAACAAGTTACAGTACTAGTACAATAGCATTTGCTAATATGTATAACTTTCAATGTAAAAGGCGATTCTCTCGCAAAAGAGGCCATAGCGTTCCCCCAGAGCGGCACAGTGCTCTTCTAAAACATCGCGACATTTCGATAGACGTGATGTCGCTAGTAACGCCATGCTGATATATAGTTTTACACCCTAGTCCCTAACCACTGGACCATTTTAGGCAAATTACGCTACCGGGTTATATAAAACCTTGGAGATGTTCTCGGCTTATCATACAAACGGTTTGTGCTAGAGAAATAAAAATTTGCAAGAATATGTACCTATATATTAACCACGTTGATAAAGCGCTAAAGACGATTTTTTTATTTAGATATTTACAAACATACATAATCACCCCATATACGTCCCACTGCTGGGCACGGGCGTCCTCTACAACTGAGAGGGTTTAGGCCTTAGTCCACCACGCTGGCCTAGTGCGGGTTGGCGGACTACACACCTAAGAAATTCCTAAGAACTTTTAGGTGTGCAGGTTTTATCACGATGTTTTCCTTCACCGTTAAAGCAAGTGATAATTCATTGTGAATACACACATAACTTCAAAAAGTCAGAGGAAATTCTCGACCGCGCGCCTAAACCTCGAGGCCATCACTGCTGTACCTATGTGTGTGTTTAGATATTTGTTTCCGCGATATTCAACTTTAAAGAGCATTTTTTTAATAGCCCCCCCCCCCCCCCCCCCCTTTACAAGCTATACCGCGGCTCGAAAAACTTGAAGAAAATCATAATGGTGGTCGTACTTTGCAGGAAAACTGCAATGACTTAGGCAGCTTTGTCAGTTCAGGCGTTATAGATGCCTAACTTGGAAAATGCGCTTACTTGGAAAACTTCGTACATTATGCTTATATTAGGCTTATATATTTTTATGGGTGACCACAGAAGTCTATTCTATGCGTAGCCTGACATGCACTTCCTAAGAAATTGCAAGTATATGTATAACTTTCGTCTTAGTTTCTGCCGCCGCTCAACAAGTATAAAGGTAGAGCTGCGGTGCTTTATTTGTTTATTTCGTTTATCGTACGGTATATATATCTTAATTGAACCCCGTATTTCGAAAATATCTCAATTACGTCAAATTGCGTCATTGAGTTATGTTTTTAGGACAATCAATATGGGACGTCCCGCTGCCAAACACGGCCAATGACTCACTTGATTAATGCGTCATCGTATTAAATCGCTCGAACAATCCGGAAATTATTTTGAATAAGAATTAAACGAAATTAGGATGATTACAAATTAGATGGTCGATTTTTATATTATTATGGATAAAAAACAAGTTAAGTAACAAAAATAACGGTATACATATCAATGTAGATGAAACAGCGCACTGTAAGAGTTTTAATGATAGTTGTAATTGTAAAACTTTCTGTCGATTATTGTGAGATAATTACTGTAGTTTCTTGCCAGCTGATACAGTAATCATAACAATTTCCATTAAGCTAGTGTGGCTTTTATGCCACTTTCAGTCCTTTCAATAGTAGTGAACATCCAGAACCAATTCAATAAATGTGTGCTCCACCGCAAGTCGGCTTGATTGGCATTAAGTATTTCTGTACGCACACACTAGGTGCCATTCTCGGAAGGTATTCAAACCAGCGCAACAATAAATTTAACAAAATTTACGTTTTTATACAGTTCTATGCCAAACGCTCAGAAAATTATCGGCGCGTTCCAACTAACGGAACGCTAAATAGATACTTAGCGACTACCCGATAGGTTTAACAAAAGGCAAAGTTGATAGTTAAATCGATTCGGGAACTTTCAAACTTCGAATAACCTTTATCGTTAAAGCGTAGATGTTCCGCAACATAGTTACAAGTTGCGCTGAACGATTCTCGACTTTGCAAGTTTTATGGCACTAGTTAATGTATCCTCCAAGTGGTCATGAGATCTTCCCGATCATAAATCTACCCTCGTAAAACAATAATAACGATTTCATTCACTATGATATATCTTATACAATTACATTGAAGTCTTTCAAAGGTATTCTCAACTTAAAATGATATTTGTGTAGCTATGGACATTATTCGGAAAAATGTTAATTTTTTTAGCTATAATTAGGTCGACAAATGTCAATGAAAATGAATCGCTATTGTTTTTAAATTTAAATTAGATAATATAATATCCATTGTGTTTTTGAAACATTTCTAAAATCCGGAATGATACATTGAGTAACCTGAAAAAACTATCTAAAAAACTTAGTAAAACTTTGTCCGACCCTATTATCGAATCTCTGATAACACGCCGGATAATTATATGATTTGGGATTTTTACAACATTGTCGAAAATTCCGGATTAGTTTAAACATAGAGGTGAGAAAAAATTTATTTAACTAATATCATTTTCAATACAAGGCATTGATAGAAGAGCCCCTGAACATATTTCTTTCCTCGATTTCCTAACAATAGAAATCATTGTAATTGAAATCCCAGATATAGATGCAGTCAATACGCTTCTTCAACAAACTTTCCAAGGACACAACGAAGCAAATAAAGAAAAAAGTCGAAAAACGGAAAGGTCATTTGAATGGACTTTCCAAACAAGACAAAGGAGCAACAGTTTGACCTTATTTTCAATGTATTTTAGATTTAATGTAGACATATAATTTATCAGAATTTAAGAGAGTAAAAGGGTGGTGGAAAGGAAAAAAAGCTGTGCAGAAATTATTGGGTTCGCGCCAATTACTCACGGAACAAAACACGACACTAAAGTATTTACTTCAAGCCGTTATCCGGTGAATTGTGGTACCACAAGTTACAAACGGAGGCTCCATACATTCTACGTATGTTATTTGGCGGCTACAAAGGCTGTACAAAATAATTTTGTTCTTACTTGAAGATTCCGTCTCACTTACAGTGTTTCTATGCCTTAAAAACACAATGTTTTCACAATAAAACACAAAAGAAAACAATGTCTATTATTTATATCTGCTCTTCAAATATTTGCCTTAACGAAATGTGATAAAGAAGATATTGAAAATCTAAAAAGGGTACGTACCTACATGCGAAATGAAATGGTTCCGCACAAACGGAATAATAGATTATTGGAATACGAAAAGGCAAGAAAGGGTCCGCTGATAAAATAATTTTGATGTATTATTGTATTCATTATGAAAAAAGGGATATATTCTAACATTCATAAAAGTTATTTTTAAAGATTACTATAACATATTATCTTCAATTGTGTTTAAAAAAGGCCTGTGTCTGAAGGTTTTGCTGTGAATATTTAATTGTTTGTACTATGCACCCACTACTTGTACATAGTTTATGTACATACATATATACATAGTTACAACACTTTTTGTTTTAATAAAGTACTACAAGAAAACTACGAGTGTTTCAATAGTCGTACGTGCCAGAAATTGTTATAGAACATCCGACTTTTTTTTCGGGAGTAAGATTGTTTGCAGATTTCATCCACATTAATATTTATTGTCACTGCTTTCATCCAAGCAACCACAGGTGAAAACAAAAAGTGACAGTGACAACAAAAGGCAACACCAGCTTGCGAAACAAGAGGCCCTGGGGTTCGATCTCTGCATCGAGACAAATGTTCGCATGATCCACAATTTTTTTTTTCGGGTTGTTCGGGTTTGTGAGACCGAAAAGTCTCTCGTAGATACCCACGACACAGGACCTAGTGTGGGGTCAAAACTATGTATGTGACTGTTGGGTTTATTTATTTATTTATATTCTTCAGGCTAACATGACCGAACATGCTGTGCACTATTTTTTTAAATTGTTTATGTTTGTATACGAATACTCTCATCTCAGTTTAATATCGTATAACTGATTGTTTGATTTCGACCCAGTTTTACAATCTCAATATATTATTTCTAAGTTGTTTTGTATTTGTTCTTCGCCTCAGGATAAGTTGTTCCTTTATACATTGTTGTTTATTTGCCATAATACAAGAAAAGCGTAAGATCATAAAATCATGTTGTTTTAACGACGCGTCTTTGTTGGGGATATTTTGTGCTAATATTTGGAAATGGATGTTGGAATTGAAAAAACATTGTGTATGTCCTTCGTCTATGTAAGGTTCCTTGGCAAATATGGAGAGCTTATGAATTATTTCCATTGAACAAGTATTATTGTTTATAAAAGCTTGCGTTTGTAAAAAAAATTATAACCTAATTTTGACTTTGAATTGAATATATATTAACTGATTTCACTTCTGGCTCTGGCTACTTGATAGCATAAGAATGTTACCAGATGTGAGTTGAACCAGTTTTTTCTCTATACTAATACATTAACAGACATTACGGCAGTAGGTAATGTTATGTTTTGAACGCGACTGTTATGATAAAAGCATATAAAAAGTATGTGCTCGAGGAGCGGTAGGAACCATAAAAGTAATATCATATCCGTACACAATATTGTATTCATAGTTACAATGTTCTTAAATAAAATATGTTTTTATCCTACATAGCTCCTTTTAATATACTAACACTCAAGCCAGCATAACCTTCGCCACTTGTATTTTGAAGCCCCAAGCCATAGAGGGCGAGCCCTTTACCATTTTTCGTGTTCACTTCCAAAATCAGTGCTTTTACTGAGCATTTCGTAATTAAAATAACCCAGTAAAACTTTATCCTGTCCAGGAATAGTATCAAAGACCTCTCAATGAAATGAGCCGACTTCAGTATTTTGAACGAGGACAAAGCTCAATCAATAGTCGTGAACGAATGAAAAACACGAATTTTACATTAACAAAGTTTTTCAATATCATCACCCAAGCATTTAATTTTACACATGGTAACAGAGTCGTGATGGCCTCGAGGTTTAGGCATGCGGTCGAGACTCGAGTCTCGACGGCCGCAAGTTCAAACCCCAGGCACACACCTCTGACTTTTCGAATTTATTTGTGTATTCACAAAGAATTATCACGTACTTCAACGGTGCAGGAAAACATTGTGATGAAACCTGCACACCTAAAAGTATTTGCGAATTTCTTAGGTATGTAGTCCGCCCACCCGCACTATGTCAGAATGGTAGACTAAGGAATGAACCCTTTCAGTTGTAGAGGGGCCCGTGCCCAGCAGTGGGACGTATATGGGCTGATTATGATGATGATGGTAACACTCGTTAATTGTAGTATGAACATACTGACACAATCAAAATTACCTTGTCATATAAATTGAATGATTTAAATTAAATTAATTGATTTATCTCATTGGAAAAGTACACTGTTACGCTACGACGTAAAATAAATATTGTAAAATGTGTATTTGTTTTCTTTTATTGTTGAGTTGTTTTAGTTTCTGCTTCTGTGTTGATCTAAGACAGTTCAATTAACGTGTTAATTGAATTGGACTATCTTTACATTCCATTCGTGTCTTTATTTGTTTTTGTTACGGTCTTCGTAGTATTTTGTTTATCGTGGGTATAAAGGTGATCTTAAATCAACATGTGCCTTAATTATTGATCATTATTAAAAGTAATAATGAAACCGCTAGAGTTTGTATAAAATAAATTCTGGGTTTGATCTCCGCACCGAGACAAATATCTGTTTCGGCTCTGGGACTATAAGAGACCGAAAAGACTGCTCAATTTTGATACTCAAAACACAGGACTTGTATCTTAGTGTGAAGTCAGAACTATGTGTTCTGACTGTGAACTGTTCGGTATATTTATTATTATTATATATTTATTATTGGAGCGGTTATTAACAGTTATTTTATTATTGTCTTGGTACTCATAGCTGCTAATGGACTGATATCTATGTATTTTAAATAGATCTTCATAAGGAATTATACCGATTAACCGAACAAATACAAATAGAAATGGCACAATTGGTATCATTGAATAATGGAACACAAGTATTGTGTAGATGTTCTACGCTTTAGATTCCTATCTACTAACAGCAATTCTCGTATGGCATCATCGTAGAGGATATCCATACTAAGTACTAACCCTAGTAAAATTTTAAATCCGAAGGTTTGTACCTATGTCAGTAAAAAGTTCGGATGATGGATTATAATGGATAAAATTTTTGGTATTCTAAAATTCGTAAACAAGGGTCGGTTTTTTTTTAATGAGATTAAAATATAAAACCTAAAAAATATCTACAACGATAACAGAAGAATAATAATAGCTCAAGTTCCTCGTATAGCTAATATTACATATGCGAAAAAAAAATGAAACGATTTTTGTGTAAGTGTATGTGTATGTATGGAAAAAATGTTTTTGTAATAACGCCAGACCGGCGGCTGGCTTCCTACGCCTCCGCAGGGTTGTTTTGGTTCATACTGGGAATTCCCATTATAGCAAATTAACCTAAGAAATAAATCGATATTTTCGTGCACGTGTTAAGACCGTCCAACAAACTCATTAATGTCGGATACATTCCGATCGTGACAAATGGTTTGTGATCTACAAAATTTGGGACTTGAAAAATATTATTACTTTAGAACTTTAACGTCGATGAAGAAGTACATCTTTAGCGATGGTAAAGTGACAATTACAAATACATATATAGTGTATCAAATCTTCTTCTCCCCTTTATTTGAAAGTTCTTCAGATTATATGAAATTAAAAGTCTGCATATTTTTTGCACTGTATACAGATATTATTAGTGAAAGAATGTTTAAAATGCATCTGAATTCGGCAGAGTTTTTTATGAATGCTCCTACGCGGCTTGATATTTTCAACATTTTCAATAATTACGATTATTTTTACACAAACACTTAACCACATGTACAATATAAATTTTCCTCATGAATCACTATGCCTAAAGATCACAATGAAATGAAAATTCAACCAGTATCTAGTTTTTGAATTAGTTTTGAAATATGTAGAGATTATGCAAGATAAAAATCTTAAGTATACCTACACCTGCTTTCAACAGCCCCGTAGCGCAGTTGGCTAGACACCAGCTTGCGAAACGACAGGCCGCGGGTTCGATCCCCGCACCCAGACATATGTTTGTGTGATCCACAAGTATTTGTTTCGGGTCTGGGTGTATGTGAGACCGAAAAGTCTCTCGTAGTTTTTGATACCCATGACACAAGACTCGTATCTTAATGTGGGGTCAGAATTATGTAGTGTATTTATTATTATTTATTTAGTCAATCACTCTAAAGCGATACTAAATGAAAAACGTCACATATGCCCAAATATTCACACAGGGTAAAATACTAAAAGTATTACGATAAAGTCTATAATTCTGTTTGTGTGTATGTACATATTTCCTACCGGCCTATATTAAACCGAATGGCTTTCTGTCGGCGCCGTAAAAATAAAATTGGTCTAAAGCGAGCAAATAGTGACGATATTATAAGTACGGGCATATTTCTTTTTACCGTGGTAAGCTTACTGTCGTACTGAAAGTCTAAAAGTATGTCATAAGGACATGAAATCTATACATCTATACAAATAAATAAATGTGGAGTGTCTGTTTGTAATATTGAAATAACCGCTTTTTAATAAATGCATATGGATGTATACACGGTACATATACCAAAATAACGTTTTTTACCATTTTTGTCTGTGTCTGTCTGTCTGTTTGTTCCGGCTAATCTCTGAAACGAGTGGACCGATTTTGACGGAACTTTTATTGGCAGGTAGCTGATGTATTAAATAGTAACTTAGGCTAAAAAAATACAATAAAAATAAAAAAATAAGAAGACTCGACTGTTAGGCGGAACGAAGTTCGCCGGGTCAGCTAGTAGTAAATAAGTGTATAGAACCTCTTGTGTGCCATGTTTAAAACGTCACGTATGAAAAATAACGAGTACCTACATTTTAATAAGTTCTCATTTATGTGAAGTATACCAACCCGCACTAGGTTAGCGTCGTCGACAAGAAACTGTCCGTTTCAGTCACACAAAAGACCCGTGTTGTAGAATGTAATGCGTTGATAACGAAGATAAGTGTTCTCCCCAAGATATTTCTTATTACGATGCATTATGTTCACCTACCAGCAGTAATCTGGCATGGTGGCCTAAGGTATTTCCCAGTCAATTGTTAGGATCAAAATACCCAACAAAACTACTTTATAAGTAAGTGTAAGTATGCAGCGTTCGGTCGAGAGGTCACGGTTTCGATTTCAAGATAGAGAAATTCTCATTAGCTGCACTGAGTCAGTAAGAAGATCCCTCGTAATTACGTGACACGTAAAAAACAACACAGTTGGCAAAGAAAGAGAGCAGTAATACGTTTCTGATTACTCATTTTCACTTAAAAATACAGGCGTTTATATGTGTGTAATAATATATTAATTACTGTAGTAATTATCGCGTTCATTATTAATAACGGTAAGGCTAAATTTCATTTGAAAGAATTTAGTTTTAATATTGAACAATAAGACACAGCATACCTAGTATCCACACGTTGAATCTACTATCAGAGAAAAATCACATCTATAGGTAATATATTGTTACATGATGCGGGTTCCGAATGCTGACAACGCGCGACATCTTTCCCACGATCCAGTGTATTTTTGCAAGCCTCGGGCTCAGAAAAACATCAAATAGCACTTTTGGGTTACTTCGCTTTTCCGGTCCGTACGTGACATAACACTCATATGGACAACTGCAATATATGTACCTATGTAGATTCTGACGGCCCATTGTCAAAATAAAATTAGTGTTTGCCTAGTGTAAGGAGTGTTAACTATTAGGGATAGAAGACAAAGCGTGGCACATATCGTGGCAATCGCATAAAATATAATTTTTCCTTGTGTGTATGTATATGCTAAGTATGCAAAATGAAAATGAAAAATTTATAAATTATTCCGTTGAATTGTACCAAATATACCGAACTTTGTTGCCGACTGTCCCCATCTCACGGGAGCAGTATTTTAACTAAAATATGAAGAGTTACGCGATTGATATATTTTTAAAGTGCTTGAATATATTGCGATACAGGTTTTTGAAAGTCAAATGAAAATTTGTTTTTAAGATTAATAGGTTTATTTAAAAAAAAAACATTATAATTATTTGCGTTTTCAAAGTAGCGGTGAATTTGGTATGTGACTGAAAACATTGTTAAGGTAAATATTTTTGAAATCCTACGCTGCTTGCGATTGGAACTAATGTGGTATTCTAATACATGATGACTAGAAGACCAGTAAGTGATGTCTACTAATTCTCATTAAGTCAGCGTGAGCAACTAAGCCTTGCTACCACCTATAAAGAAGACCCGTGACCTATAGTGGGATGTATGAGTGCTGATGATCATGATCGCACTGAAAATATGTTCGTAGTTTCTCGAATGTTCATATACTATAAATTCATAAATTTCAGTAAAACATTTCACGAATAAACTTTCATACATTCTTTGAGAGTGAAATGCGGTTCCTTTCTAAGATGTTAGATAGTTTCAAAAGGGTTAAGTAAGGATCTTCAAAACTTGCTTAGTACTTGAGACAACTTCACAAGACTTTTTGTAAAAATAATTCAAAATAAAAACGTCATCATCATCAGCCCAATACGTCCCACTGCTGGGCACGGGCCTCCTCTACAACTGAGAGGGTTTAGGCCTTAGTCCACCACGCTGGCCTAGTGCGGGTTGGCGGACTACACACCTAAGAAATTCCTAAGAACTTTTAGGTGTGCAGGTTTTATCACGATGTTTTCCTTCACCGTTAAAGCAAGTGATAATTCATTGTGAATACACACATAACTTCGAAAAGTCAGAGGTGTGTGCCTGGGGTTTGAACCTGCGACCGCCGAAATTCTCGACCGCGCGCCTAAACCTCGAGGCCATCACTGCTTATTTAATAAAAACGTAATAACATTAAAATTGTAGAAAGATAAAGATAACTGAAGAATAAGATAACTTAATGTAGAAAGATAACCCAATTTAACACCATAGTCTAGTCAACAAGTTCAAAAACGTGTTAAATAGAAATAAAGCTCCTAAAAATATGTGCCATACCTCATTCGATTCGGAATGACGTCTAGAAAAATGTTTTTTAAGGGCATATTAGCACATAAAAAATTGCAATAGTTATTAACAAAATAAGAAAAAAAAAAGAAGGTATTTAGTTTTTCATTAATAATTTTTAAAATAATGATATTTAAGGAATTATGAAAAAAGATCCTGAAAGAGGAGGAAATTTCCAATAAAAAAGTCCTTACTCCCGGAACTCTATCTATATTATTTATAATTTTTATTTAACGCTGGAAATAGCGCTCCGCGAGGGCGTTACGGCATAGGCGCGTCGTCTAAAAAGCCGGTATATCACCTAAAATAATTTATTTCTAATATTTCTTTATTTATTTATTTATTTATTTACCCTTTATACAATTAAACACATAATTGTAAAGGTGGACTTAATGCCTAAGGCATTCTCTGCCAGTCGAACCTTGGGTGATGCAGAGATGATGCAAAGTAGGTGTGCAAATAAAATCGTTTATAAACATACACATACATATATACACATATTATAAGCCAATATACATTGGTAAAGAAAATAAGTAATGAATTTAATGTAATAGTAGTTATAATAGTAAATATATAAATATAATATGAATATAAATATTATACATACCAAAATACTATAATACATACATAAAAATAATACTATAATGAAGATTCTGAGATTCTTTTTAGCAGCAACTCGCGAACCTTTGACTTGAACGACAGACGGGTCTTACACATCCTCATCTCTTTTAAATAACAATTTAAAAATTTGAATAAATTATGGTGTAATCTAGACACTTGAACGAAAATAACCACGGCAAAAAAATTGTTTTTTTACAACTTTTCAAAAAGTTACACCATTGTTAATTAACTAATGTTTTTCCAATCTCTGTTTTTATAAATTACGGCATAAAAGTTTAAAAAATTTGTCTAAGAATATTTCACTTCGTGGAGCTCTTCTTACTTAGGTACTTAATAAAGTTATGCAAAAAAAAAATATTAAAGTTTATTATTTTGTTAATTATATTTTTTTAAATAGACTAAAAATGAAATTTCTAAAAAATGTTATCAAAAAATTATTTTTTTGGTAATATCTTATTATTGCTGTTTTTGCATCTAATATAGGTAGTAATTAACATTGGAAAAAAAAAATGTTACGTCATTTGTTAAGAAATTGTTTATAAACAAATAGACTATTTTGCGATTTGAAAAAAAAATTTTTTTACTATCTTATTGCAAAGGTAAAATGATGATTTAAAAAAGAAAAAAAAATCTTAAATATTTCTTTTTATTGTTTATAATCGTTTTTTTTTATATTTCAATTGTTTTTTTTTTTTATAAATAATTTAATTGTTTATTAACTTAACAATTTGTTATAAAGAAATGATATTAACCGTTATATTTTTTTTCGAAAACTTCAAAAAATTACAAAAACAACCATGTATAACAAAGTTAAGAAATTTTATTTTTAAAAATTAAGAAAAAAAATTTTTTTTTATATTTCTTAACTTTGTTATACATGGTTGTTTTTGTAATTTTTTGAAGTTTTCGAAAAAAAATATAACGGTTAATATTATTTGTTTATAACAAATTGTTAAGTTAATAAACAATTAAATTATTTATAAAAAAAATATATTTCTCTGTTATTCCATTGAAAAGGGTCAATGATGATTATTAAGAATAAAATAATTTCTTAACTAATTATTTAAACAATTGAAATATAAAAAAACGATTATAAACAATAAAAAGAAATATTTAAGATTTTTTTTTCTTTTTTAAATCATCATTTTACCTTTGCAATAAGATAGTAAAAAATTTTTTTTTAAAAATCGCAAAATAGTCTATTTGTTTATAAACAATTTCTTAATAAATGACGTAACATTTTTTTTCCAATGTTAATTAATACCTATATTAGATGCAAAAACAGCAATAATAAGATATTACCAAAAAAAATATGTTTTGATAACATTTTTTAGAAATTTCATTTTAAGTTAATTTAAAAAAATTATAATCAACAAAATAATAAACTTTAATATTTTTTTTCTGCATAACTTTATTAAGTACCTAATTAAGAAGAGCTCCACGAAGCGAAATATTTTTAGACTAATTTTTGAAACTTTTATGCCGTAATTTATAAAAACAGAGATTGGAAAAACATTAGTTAATTAACAATGGTGTAACTTTTTGAAAAGTTGTCAAAAAAAATATTTTTCGCCGTGGTTATTTTTGTTCAAGTGTCTAGATTACACCATAATTTATTCAAATTTTTAAATTGTTATTTAATATTAGAAAAAAAATATTTTAGGTGATATACCGGCTTTTTAGACGACGCGCCTATGCCGTAACGCCCTCGCGGAGCCGTATTTCCAGCGTTAAATAAAAATTATAAATAATATAGATAGAGTTCCGGGAGTAAGGACTTTTTTATTGGAAATTTCCTCCTCTTTCAGGATCTTTTTGCATAATTCCTTAAATATCATTATTTTAAAAGTTATTAATGAAAAACTAAATACCTTCTTTTTTTTTCTTATTTTGTTAATAACTATTGCAATTTTTTATGTGCTAATATGCCCTTAAAAAACATTTTTCTAGACGTCATTCCGAATCGAATGAGGTATGGCACATATTTTTAGGAGCTTTATTTCTATTTAACACGTTTTTGAACTTGTTGACTAGACTAATAGCAGGATTGAAGTAAACATCCGAAAAAAAAAACTTTGTTATTGTTTTCGCGTAAAACTTCGCAGTTATCGCTAATTGTAATTCTATCTTAGTTGAGTTAATTCGTATGTTTCTTTGCGTGTATAATATTATATGAAAAAAAAAACAAAGAGTATATCGATTTACATTTTGGGATTGCTTATAGTCTACATTTACGTATACAAAATTTGTGAAAGCGAATCATGTTATTTATAACTTTAGAATACATGCAAGCATTTTTTTAAATTGTTTGATCGGACCCTGAAAAAATATCCATTTTATTCGAGTTTTGTTCAAAAATACACAGTTATTTGCGATTTCCGGCTGCCGTAGCACTTTGTAATAAAACTGTTAGTTTGGTTTTATTTTTATTTTTTGTACAGTTTTCATGACACAGTAAGCAAGTGATATGAAAAGCAACTTCCATATTCATATTGAAAAATGTAAAAAATAAATAATTACAGAGTACATATCATGCATGTAGCTTTTTATTTTACTCTCAATTCCTTTTACTTGCTCTTCCTGTTCTGGAAAATCGCTTTCTTCATGTTCATGTACATTTAGAAATAATTGTGCAAAAAAAATATACTTTGTTGCGCCGTGCAATTTTACTATATTTAGGTAAGATTTTGTTAGTATATGTTTGTATTCGTTTTGGCACAGTAAGGTTCAACGCATAAGTATCTCATACATTCCTATAATTCTCAGTATTTTTTTTCGCGAATACAAATCGAAAATGAATTTTTATAAAAATAAAAGATATTTGAATGCCATTTGGAGGATTTTGCCATGGTCACAACGCTGGGCAAGCGAGTTAGTGATCACAGTAGCTGGAATGCTTCAGCCGACGGTGCTACTACCCACCGAAGGTAAATTTGAATGCTAATTTATAAGAAAGTTTTTTTTTGACAGTTAACTTAAACTTAAATTTTGTTAAAAATAACTGTCAAGTTTTTCATTTATGAACCATACAAACGTAAACCATAAAAATGCTTATAGGTAATATTTTCAACAATTGAACATTACATGCCTTCCATGCTGGTACAATGCGTTAGCAGGTGTTTATAATTATACCAAAACGCATTGCTGTTGTAAAATATAATTTCCGTACGTCAATAAAAGCATTTCGTCGCTCCTACTGCATATGAGTGCGGTCATGCGATAAGGCAAGATGCGAGTTTCAGCCCATTGAATAGGTGACTGATAGCCGACCGTTTCGGAAACCGCTGCACGTTTCGGTAGCACTTACAAGTACGAGTGGATATATCGTTTATAACTAAATTCTCTTGGAAGTTAATAGGTATATCTATACAAAATTGGACATAAAATAATGGCGTTACATTAAATAAATGTTGATTACATTTGCGTCATATGATTGAATATATTGTTTCGTTTCCTTAAAACTAGTAAAAAAATCTTGGTGATGGTGTTATCTTTTAGTTGATTTATAGAAAATATTGCGACCGTCACTTCTGATTCTACCATACACACATATGCCCACTTCCATCTAGCCTGCTCTAAGCCGTTGGAAATTTGTGAATGTTAAAAGTGCAGAAAAGTACGACAAGATAGTAGCTCTGAACTTTCAATAGTCTCTGTCTAACCTTACGGTAATAAGGTAATCTGTATGTAACGAGTTCTAACTTTTTTGGTCCTATCCCACCACACACCCGCCACTGTAAATCTTGTGTTCCAGGATCAACAGCGGCACGCACAGTATTGACGCTGAGCACTGAAGCTCAGCGAATCTAAGGGAACCTAGTTTGTAATGATCCCGTAACAAAATTAATCAGAAATAATATAAAGGAGGTGTTGGAAAACAATGACGAGTTCTAGCTGTCTAGTTTATCATTATGATTCTTATTTATTTATTAAAGAAAGCAACGTGCATATTACAGTGTTTAGACTTAATAAGTTCATCTGTCTAATTATGTATAAATCCTAATAAATAACAAAAGTTCATAATTTTTATCGTTTAACATTCTTACAAAATTTTAGTTCGTACTTTATTCATATTAATTTTCAAACTTGAAGCACACCTGCCGTCTGTCGCACGAGCTCTAATGTAATTGAACTCTATTTGAACAACTCTTCAATTTTGATCATTAATACTAAATTAAATTCTGACGTGCGACTTTTTGGATAAATTGAATACAAAATTCTGAACAAAAGGGGAACTGTTGTGACTATTACAAATACAATTGACTGCCTTGTTAGTCCTGCGGAATATATCAATAGACGTATACAAATCTGAAGTCATTGATTCAACCCCCGAATTCAATTCTGTATTATTTTATTATTTGTAATATGTCCGACAAAACTACGCTTCACTAAATAAATAAACAATAGTATCTTTCTCAAACACCCACATCAAATTATGGTTGAGTTTTGATCAATGAATTGGAGCTTATCGTTAAAGAAAAAATAGTAACAAGAGAAGAAGTAAAGATTATTGCGCCTTGATAATATTATATAATTACTGAAAGAAAACATTAAAGAACATATGTTAGATTGCATAGTGCATTTCTCCTGTTTAATAATTTTTACACGTTATAAATAAACGTATGTAGGATACTGATGTACCAACTATTAATTTCATTTCACTGTCTGACTTTAGCTACTATGCCTGCAATTTCTACGGGTATTTAAGCTTGCCCAGCAGTGCGATGTAGGGGAAGGTGGGCATGAAAGAGACATGTTTTGAAAGAGCCACTTGGATTTTTATCCGACCTTTTGAAATTATCATCATTTGAATTTTATTTTCGTTTAGAAACATCGACTATCTGTGGCCCACAAAGATTTGATATAGTTCACGGAAGTGTAGTGACGGAGCAGGAGGCTATCGAAAAAAATGGCATTGAAAAGTAAGTTTTTATGCTGTTATTCCAACCATTTTTTATACTATGATTTGATTTGACATCAAAATTACATTGCAACTAGAGTCTAAACTCATTTTACCTTATAATTGTAATATTTAATGGACATTATTCGTGATTTGATCATATACTTTTAAGGTTTTTTCATTTAGTGGCTACTCGTTTTGAAAGAGCTAACTAAATATGTGATGAAACAGCCGGCTCTTTCATGCCTAGCTCTTTCATAACAACCTGTTTTGGACCTTTGCTACTTTGTTTTATTTTGTTGTTATAAAAAAAACACGCAAGGGGCCTAAAATTTCTACAATAAAAATTTCTACAATAAATCCTATGGCGAACAGACCTACAAACATTGTCCAAATACAAGCAATAAACGTTTTTTCATTTTGGATCAGGAACAAAAGACTGATTACCTAAAAACTGCATCTAAAAAATTAACATACGATTATACAGTAGCTATTAGTAGTAGTGACAATTGTTTCAGAGGATTTATGCACCGAAATAAATATGAGCCATTAGAAAAACTAGAAAACACATCACTTTCAAGAACTACGAGTTTTGAAATGAGTGTTATTAATTAACTAATGTTGGATAGTTTTTGTTACGGTATTCTAATAAAAAAATGTCATTTGTTGTTAATGTTGTTTAACTTTTGGAAAAAATTATTGAAATAGTTGGTAATATCTTGCATGGCTCTTTCATAACAAGAGGCGGCTCTTTCAACAACCACATGCTATGAAAGAGACGTTTTCCCTCTTTTTAAAAAAGGTAGAATTTTATATTGAAACATATCTCTAAGGAGTAATTGTTGATTGAATGTCATAAAGTAATAAATGAGTTTCGGACTAACATATAAAAAATGTGGTTTTATTATGTTTGAGATATTAAAACAAGTCCTTTTCTAAAACTGGCTCTTTCATGCCCACCTTCCCCTATATGGGCTGATGATGATGATGATGATGATGATATAATGAATGAATGAGTCATCGAAGTTGCATAGCTACATTGAGGTATATTGCAAAAATCGCTCTGAAAATTTGTATCTGAAAATTGTGAAATAGATTTTTACAATTCTTCAAAGTTTTACTAACGTTATTCTCAATCCGACAAATATCCTTTTGATAATCTTTGTCTAGATAATATTCGGGTCAATCATACATAATCTCACGCCTGTATTCTACGAAGGGATAGGCAGATGTGCATTTCTGCACCCGCATTCCGCCAGGTATATATAAAGTGATGGCCCCAATAGAGTTTTTTAGCCACGTTGCGCCTTAAATCGTTTATTTGTTATACATTACTTGAAATATAAACGCGCAAAGGAGATATTTAAATTAAAAAGCAAAAAAAAACTTACATTTTCTTCAAACCTAATTATATTTATACTTGTTTTGCTATGGTTTCCCAAAGTAAATTAAATCCACGGACAGATAATAAGCAATCGTTGCGAGCATACCGCAAGTATTCATTTGATGTCCCAATACTCTAATAAACGATAGCAGCGCCGAAAATATATCAGAAATTTGAAACCGCGACGCACTCACTACACTGTTATTTATTTAAAAACTGTCCTCACTGCCGCATTTCATGAATAGTAATAGAAAACAGCCAATCACAATGCATGAACAAATCTATTTCACACCGAAAACGAGGAAAATATTTCATTTTCGTCCATTTCAATATATCTATCGATTTCATACTGGTTTTGTGCTTTGTGATGCATTTTGCGATATTGCATATCAATTCTAGTGATAGAAGAATTCGTGAGCCCACCCAAATGACTTGGATTTATTAAGAATGACAATCCTTATTGATTTCGTGTCGTAGCATATATTTGTGGTAACGTTCTTGTTGGTATCTGTAATATGCTAATGTAATTCGACATGGCGTGTACCTCTGAAGCAACCATGTAAACACATTATAATGTGACCAGATAAAATTAAAATTATCATCTCTAAATTTGCGACACATATAGGTGATGATTCTGTGATATATTTACGGAGGAGGAATGGAATTTTGTCGGAATGTTGGAACTTTTGTGAATTGAATGTGTGATTGTTATCGATGAGTATTATTGGTGTTACCGTACTAATTGGATAAATAAATAAATAGAGATGAAGATTATCACCAAGTTGTTAAGATTTTACTAATGTATTTTTTATTTCTTTCTTTGTAATTAATATATACCTAGGTACATTTTGTGTAGTTTCTCCTTGCAAATGATTAAAAAGGTAAACCAACTGAGTCTAACATACTTATGTTCGCAGTATTCACCAAATGTTTTTTTTTTGGGAGAGCATTGAAGTATGAATATTTGTTTGCGATGTTTTTCTTCACCATTTAATTGCGTGGTGTTTCATATGTATGCTTCGAAAAGTTTGATGGAATAGGTTGAGTCAAAATGTAAGACAATATACTCGTAAAATTATCCAAAAATCAATATTCAAAGCTCAAAAAAGATTAATCATTTTACTTCGAAAATCTTATGCTACAATATACATATGTATCTTTTGTTCTTGCAAAACATACTACTTGATTACTTACTACTACATTGTTAAGCAATGTTATGATGCTAAGTAAAATATTAACTATTTCTAAAATAAAATAGTAACTATTTCTCACCAAATCAATTGGTGTTATTTCCCTCAAATAATTTATTGGATGTTTTTTTTTATTTGAGAGCAGTTATTTTATGTTGCGTTATATTAAAAATATGGTATCACCTATTTCTAAGGTAAATATGAATTGCCTACAGTTTATTTCTAATATTTCAAAACATGCAAACAAAATTTTATCAAATGTATTATACGCTCCGTGAAAATAATTAATTTATATAAGATTTTATTTAAATTGAACTATCAATAAAAGTACAACGTTAACAGCAAATAAGTTTTATGATGGATGAAAATTATTTAGGAAAATTTATGAACTTTTTAGGACAGCCAAGTTTTTGGCTATTCTATTTTTGGGACCTTGTCATAATTATTTATGGTTTTACTCCTCATATCAAAATACGCAGAATAAATTACCTACCTATCCCATATGACAAGCAACGAGAAAATCGGAATTCTGCCAAAACTGACATAGAATTTATAGTTGACGTGTAAGCTGCGTGTCCCTCCACTCTTGAATTTCGTTTTATGTCCGGAATACACATATATTTTTTATACATGTACCTATGTAGATATAACACGATTGCTCATACATATATTTTTTAAATGTTACATTATGTATGTGATATAGGTTTTTCTTTTTTTTTTTACCTCATGACCTCAACGTGACTGCCATTAAAAATTGCATTGTGATTTTAAACAATAATTCGTACGCCATATTGCTATGGCATAATAGATTTTAATAATTTATACAAAAAAAATATTCATTTTCATAATTTCCCAACAATAATTTGTAAAAAAGTTAGAAATATCGTTGATAAAGAATGTCAAACATATTTTGACTTTAAAAAGAATATAAAAATATTTTAAAATCAAAAACAACTTACTTGCAATGAACAGCGCACTCAACACGACGAAAAACATGTTGTATTTAAGCGTGCAAGTAAAACAAATCAAATAATATTCTACTTTAAAACAACAAAAATACCCGATTTACTTGACGGCAGAATACACCACGCGTAGTGTGTTAAGCAAATTGAAACTGAATACTAAATGAAAAGTTTACTAAAGTCTTGTTGATATCGTAGTAGGAGAAGGGAGCGCGCGACACACGTTCGACTTCGACGATATCGCGCGCCAAACTGATGCTGGTTAGTCTGCTGAGATGAGGAATAAATCTCTCAACCCCACGAGCCACGTGGGAAATCCTAAAGACCCGTCGAACGTGTCAGATCCATTCTACACAAAACATTTACTAACTTGGTAATTGGTTACACTCTCGAACTTAGGTGATGAAAAACAAGCATAATTTATGTTCTGTTCTGAGAGTTCGCTAAGTTTAAACATTGTTCATATAATTTATGGGGTTTGCGATATTATTAAATTGTATATTGACCGATATTGTACATATTATATACGTATAATGCCAACTGCGATAATTACATCAATGGGTGTAGTTTTATGTTAAAAGTATCTATACAATTAAGTAGTCGTATTATTATCGTAAAATTTACTGTTATATTATTATGTTTTTTAAAACATAACAACATTTGTAAAACATATTATGTAATGTAAAGGGTGTCGAAGATTGGACAAACTGGTGAAAAGTTTATGGAATATAGATATCACCGGCTAGGACAACGCAACGTAAACATATAAATGACACTCCGTGTATTTTAAACACATCGATGTTATAAACATGTCAGAATACCATAAATAATTACTGCATAAAATGGAGTAATTTACTCAGCATATTTAAATCGTTTTTTTTTTAAGAAGACAGTCGAACCCAATGTGACCTCTTGTAATTAAAATAATTACTTTACCTCTTGATTTGCTTAGTCGATCAACGGCCTAAGGAAAATTGCAGGCAACTGGGTGTACTGCGTAGTGTAACGTCTATGGCAGTGTCAAATATCTAAATCCGTAGCATGGATATAAACTGATGCCCACCGATCAACATCAGATGCCAACAGTAGGTATTAATCATCATTTTCTAAAAACTAAATTTTCTCTCGTATATAAAACATGAATCCTACAGATCGAAGTGACATAATATGCTGTCATGAAGTTTTATATGTTAAGCTTTACATACAGTGTCATAAAATATTGAACAGACATAGTAATAGTTAGAAAGCAAATAAATGTGTTCTGTTTCTGTGTAATTCTATTAATGCCATGCCATATAAATCTTTCAACAAATTGTAGATCCCTTTTTTACCTTCTTTATAACAAAAATATTTAATTAATTTTGCTTTTACAGGCTACAAAGAGCAGGTCATGACGTCCTACAAAGAATCCACTGGAATTATTAGCTGTTGTTAACAGCTCTCAAAAGCCACATTCAAAAAACCTGCACACTGAAAAACATAAATTATACCTACCCACGCGCCTGTATCCCGGAAAGGGTGGGTAGAAGTGTATTTCTGCAACCACGTTTAACAGCTGGTTTGAGTCCTTAGACCTAATAAGGAGTGACTCTACAGCCCTTTTCTGCCCTTTAAGACTTTTTGTGACTCTACGCTGCTGAAAAAAAAAAGAGACCCCAAGGCTTTGAACTTCTTATCATCATCAGCCCAAATACGTCCCACTGCTAGGCACGGGCCTCCTCTACAACTGAGAGGGTTTAGGCCTTAGTCCACCACGCTGGCCTAGTGCAGGTTGGCGGACTACACACCTAAGAAATTCCTAAAAAAAGTTCTTGAACTTCTTATACTATTCAAAAATCACTTGTCGTTTATGTTACACATAACACAATGCTGGTGTCGAGTAAACATTCATACGTTATACAACAGAATGTTAATTGGTAATTGAAATTTGAAATCGCGCCCGGGTGGAGCTGGGCCTCACCGCTAGTATTTTATAAGTTTAAAAGCTCACACGTCATGAAACGTGTATAGATATTCCTTAATCTTTGCCAAGTAATTAACGTTTTTTTTACATTTGTTGCAAACCTTCTATTAAAAAAAATTATTACTACTTTTCTCTATAAAAATAAAGAAACAGTATAAAATTGTATAACAATGAATCAATCACAATGGAGTCACTGAAGCGCAAATATTATGACGGAAATACTTACTAGACCGAATTCACTACTCGAAAATAATGTTAAAAAAAATGATGAAAATACGGATGGAACATCTTTCCTGTTCTCGTTGTTTGTTTCGTTATTCCAGATACCTTAAAAATTGGGTCACAAAAATGGATCATTGAATACATTTGATTAAAATGTATATCTATGTCAAGTCAACCCGTACATGACTCAATGTAGGGAACCGGCATCCTCTATAGTCGACAGGGGCTAGACCTTAGTCTACAACGCTGGCCTAGTGCAGGTTGGCAACATATATGTGTACTATGTAAATAAGTAATTTTTTGTGGAGAACTAGGTATTAGGTTAGTTGGTTTCGTAACGTGTTTTTCCTCGCCACCAAAGTACGTAATAATTCATTCGACTACCTGTACCTTGAATTCGCGATAGTCGAGAATATGACTCTACCGCGTTCCTAAACTTCGAAGCAAGCATACCATTCGAATCATCACAAGTTATACATGCTACAAGCCATGTTATATAAAAATTTCAATAAGTAAAAATTATAAATTTCTCCATGATTTTTAAACAATTTTTTCATTGCAAACTTAAGAACGCCTGTTGTAGCTGTTGCCTGTCTGTTGTATACATATGGAGTTGTATGGTGTAAATTAAAGTATATTAAATAAAAACAATATACATATGTAAAAGGCAGGTTTGTTAAAAAATATATTTTTTAAATAAATCTGGTGCGGGATCGCACGAAAAGCATAACTTTTACGACAAATTTTCTGAGCATGTGTGTTTTTACGTACCTGATGTTTACGACAGAGATTCTTAGGTAAAAGACGTAACATCACTCGTCTGCTCCAACGACTCCCCAAGGATATGAAGGGAGATGAGAAAGAATTCTTTGTTAACCAATTGGCCTCCGAAATTTATTACGTCAGTACATTACATTGTTTTGTTCAATTTACGTGATGTTGTTACATTATTGGCAATGTCATTGTCGAAATATAACGGTATTATTGGCGTGCATATTGAAATATTTCAAATGGCCATGTTATTTATTATTAATAAAACACCGTGTGGTGATCAGGTATATCTTTATTGATAAGTAAATCAATATACAGGGTGTATTAAGACCGTGATCTAAAACTAAGACAGGCAATAGCCACGATGATTACAAACACCATGACATTAAAAAAATCTCGACAATTTTTTGTTACGTTTTGCTAATAACTACAAAGATTTAATACTCGTGGTTGTAAAGAAAACGTTTTTTTTGTCGCTTTTTTTTTAACGTCATGATGTTTATAATCATCGTGGCTATTGCTTGTCTTAGTTTTCAATCACGGTCTTTATACATCACAGGGTGTATAAATATAGAGATATTGATTTACTTATCAATAAAGATATACCTGATCACCACACGGTGTTTTATTAATAATAAATAACATGGCCATTTGAATTATTTCAAGTTACATGCCCTGGATGTCCCAGCGGCATTATTGTGTACCGATTGGTATTAGGTTTGATTCTCACGTTTTCCAAAGTGTTGTTGTTTTTCTTTTTGTTATGAAATTCTTTATGGCAGCACGGAATCCAAAAATATGTCTCTTTAATGTATAAATCTTTGAACACAACTAGCGAAAATTGGGCGCAGAAACGCACTTTTGGATTATCAATCGGAGATATGAGCGTGATTTAGTGTAGATATAATTTATTTGTTATTGTTCATCTCTCCTTTAATGAATCAGTCAAATATCTGCCAATTATCGTAATATTTTTATTAGCTACGCCATTATGCTGTTTCCATATAAAAAAATTAAAACCACGTTCTTAATATTATTCATCATCTTCGGCCCATATACGTCCCACTGCTGAGCACGGGCCTCCTCTACAACTGAGAGGGTTTCGGCTTTAGCCCACCTTAATATCATTTGCGAACATAAAAAGCACATTACGTGTAATACGACTCCTAAAGAATTCTCCTCATATTTTTAATCTCATGTCGTCAACAGTAGCGCTAGAATTAAAAAGTACCACACACTTTTGCGGGATGTTAAAACGAAAAGTTTGGCTCTTGTTTTCATAGCACACACCGCGTACATTTTTAATAAAGGCATTAATAGTGCCCTATTTCCTGGTAGAATGAAGTTTGCTAAAGCTTTGCCGTTTTTCCATGTGATACTACCTCTCATTCAACGCAAAATTTTAACAACTTTATTAGTTTTAAGTTCTAAATACACCAGTGAAATTTAACTAAGCGCTCAACTGGTTTGTAATAAAAAAATTGGGTACGTCAAGTCCATTGACAAACAAGACTCTCGTTATATCTGACCATGTTTGTTTTTATTTGGAAGTAAATGTGTGTTATCACATATAGAATATACATATATATATATATTCTTAAATGTAGGAAAAATCCCATTCAAATTCGGTATTCAAATTCGGTTCTAAATCAGAAGGTTAAAATTTTAAGCAGGTTAATTACTGTGAAATATCAGGTAGTACCAAGATGTTCTCTCGCGTTTCATTGAACTCCTTAACTCTAGGAAATCCCCCTCTTAGCTCTCTCGATTGGGTTCGTAGGAATCCCGCCAATGCATCATCTGCATATCGTAAAAGGCGATTAACAGGGGTCATGAGGGTCCTGACCCTATCGAGGTATGTGCCCTCAGCGAAAGGGATACTCAGACATGTACGTGGACACGCGACTTTCAAGGACGCTGATGACGACTCAGCGTCCAAAACAGAGTCAAGTGGGAGCCCTAATTATTTTAGGGTTGAAGGAAATTTTAATGAAATTAACTAGCTGAAATTAAGTACCCACCTACAACTCTAAATTGTATGTATGTACATATGTACGAGTACATTTATGTGCTATAAAAAACTAATAATGTGGTCTTTGTATCTTGTCTAAGCCAGTTTCAATATGGCATTATCCAACGTAAAATCTCTTAGAAAACACAATATACCAGCATTAAAGAAAATGCTCGCGATTTTTACAGGCATGCATCCCCGGGAACTCCGGTAACAATGGAATAACCCTCGAACTCGTCCCCTGGCGTTTTGATTTATGTTTAGTACCTACTGCCCTTTTCTTAAGTAAATTTGCTATTCCATTAGTGATGGTATTGTTTAACACCACTACACGTCAAAAACAATTATACATTGACCCAGGCACCCGGAAACTATTGACTGCCTCGTGGTCTCGCGGCACAAGTATGTGCCGTGCGATCTAGAGGTCCTGGATTCGATTCCCGGGTCGGACAAAGTGTTATTGGGTTTTTCCATTAGGAAATTCTCGGTAGCAGCACGGAGTCTGGAAATGTGCCCGAGAAACGGCGATAGGCTCGCCCCCTATTACGTGGGACTGATACATACCTGGCAAAATGTAGGTACAGATATGCACCTCTGTCCACCCCTTCGGGGAATACAGGCGTGAGGTTATGTATGTAGGTATGTATTGTTATTATGTCTTTAGTGAACTTTTGCACTCGCAGCGATAAAATTTTATTAATCGTAGACGGACCGGGAACTTATAAAAAACCCATTACGCTGCCACCAGAATGTTATTAAGTATGTCTTTCGTGAATTGATTTAAAATAAGAATAATACAAGAATTAATTTTGAGACAGCCGTCTAGCGTGGAGTCTGGATTAGGATTTGAAATGGACTGACTGGAAGGAGTGGACGAGGCCGATATTTATAATAGTTGAAAGTGATGAGTAAAAATATGCAAGGCAAGGAGTTAAGGGAGCATTCCGTAACTATAACAATATGTATGTATTGAATTTTAAAAACTACACGCAAAGCCGTAAATTTCAAGTGAAATCATTTTTCTTCTCTTTATATTTCGGTTTTTGAAGTATTCCAAGACGGACCATAACAGATGTTGAATTCGCTCATTAGGTTAGTAATAGGTACCTATCGTGGTTTGACAGCCGCGTGGCGCAGTTGGCTAGATATCAGCTTGCGAAACGAGAGGTATCGGGTTCGATCCCCTCACCGAGACATATGTTTGTGTGATCCACAAATATTTGTTTCGGGTCTGGGTGTTTGTGAGATCGAAAAGTCTCTCGTAGTTTCTGATACCCACGACACAAGACTCGTATCTTAATGTAGGGTCAGAACTATGTATGTGACTGTTGGGTGTATTTATTTATTTTTAATCTTTATTGGGTCAAAATACTATAAGTGGATAGCAAGCCCAGTTGTTTCAAGTTGCCTCTGACGATGAGCAGGAGCCGTCAAGGTTAAAATCTTACACCACATGACCATTGGGAAAACCCCGCCTATGCTTAGATATAAACTTGTAGTAGGGGCAGTATTCAGTTACCCGTGGCCCACTCGCTTTTCTACCTACCGAAACGAAAACACTGTAAACTGAAATAATTTTAAAATTCAGGCACTAAAACTAACTAAAAACTCCGACACTGCAATTGTTTATTTCACTGTTCCGCAGCTTAATGTTGCGTAACAACCTACTTCTAGGTAATGTCTGCGATATAAACCCAGAAAGTTTTTGTGCACCAAAAAAAGGTACGTCGAGCCATTACAATTTTTATACATTCGGTCTCGGAATGTGGCTCTGGGGTAAAAGTTTATGGATGTAGCCATCAAAACTTTACGAAGTATGTATGTAGGTAAAGTAACCCATTTACTACAAATATCGATTTTTTCCAACCTGATAGGTACCTACAGCAGCAAAGTGGCGCGTGTTCGAGATATCTTGAGTTTGTTTTCCGAGTCCGGCAATGTGGTATTGGGGTTTTTCTATAGAAGAATATAAGAGTCAACACGGAGATTATAAGTAATAAACATTACGTATCATATGACAACTGGCGACAATGAGAAAACAAAGCCCAAGAGACCAGTTTGCCTCACGAAATACCGAATAATAATCTTTAAGCTTTTAATCTTTATTTAACAACATCAATTTGACATATATATAAATAAGAATATACTGACCCCACAATAAATAATTATAAACTAAACATTTTAAAATAACTACCTATTATTCTACATTCACGAGGTTAAAGGCGTGGACGTTTGTGTGTTTAAATTAAATTTTATAAGAAGCCTGTTACCCCTCAACTAAAAGGGCTAATTGATGATCAACGTATTTTAATTACTCCAATATATATTTTTTAATAAAAATAAATTTTATTTGCTTTAAAAACGTTTTACAATGTGTTCAAACATTGAGGAATTAACATAGAACATTTGTTGTAAATCATGTCCTGGCGGTTTCTGCACTAGGCTCTAGGCCTGTATCGCAGAAACCAATAATAATATAATACATTTATTAGATGTTAAAACTTAAATTTTATCGATTTCACCTCTTTTCCGAAGATAAATTAGCTTCGAGATTGCTTGGAGCTTTGCTAACACGATTGTACGGCGCACTCGTATTCAAATGAGGTTTTCTGAAAGTAAATAAAACAAGGAGCCAATCACAATACCTTCTGTAAACAGCAGAGATGAATAGGAAAAAATAAATGGATTAAATTATTAGAACTTCCACTTAATTAAACGAATTGAAATTTTCTGCAAAATGCATTTTATTCTGTTTCAGCTAATTTTAATTTTATCTTGGATACGCCAAACTGAAAGCCAGTTTCAAATAATAAAGGAACATATAGACTCTGATTTTTTTCTTCATAATAGGTTTGTAGTTTCTTTAAACTTTGTGACTAAATAATATACATGATACTCTTGTTACAGACAGTCAATCTAATACTAACGTGGAAAAGATGGGTGAGACTGAAAAATAACTTTTTTGACCTTTCATTTCTCTTCCTACATCTCCACATCCTTGGTTGTCTGTAAGAGATCGCCTTGTGCGATGAGGCCGCCTGTTGTACTTATTTATTTTACTGTACCTACTCCAGTTTTTTTTTGTGTACAATAAAGTTTTAAATAAATAAATACTTATGTATGAGAATTTTTTTGACAGCCCCGTGGCACAGATGGCTAGACACCAGCTTGCGAAACGAGAGGCCGCGGGTTCGATCCCCGCACTGAGACAAATGTTTGTGTGATCCACAAATATTTGTTTCGGGTCTGGGTGTTTGTGAGACCGAAAATTCTCTCGTAGTCTCTGATACCCACGACACAGGACTTGTATCCTAGTGTGGGGTCAGAACTATGTATGTGACTGTTGGGTGTATTTATTTATTTATTTATTTGTCATGTCATAATCGCCTCATTAAGGAGGTCGCTTGCCACACCAAAATACCACGTGGTTGTATGGAACAGTGAAAAATATCCTGACGATTGAATGGGGACGTAAGAATTTCTGGATGGAAAAAAACAGAACGCAGATAACTACTACTGTAAACTCATGCAACGTTTATAAGTTAGGAGATTTTTTAGCTTATCATCAGCTTATTTGCGGATAAATAACAATATTTAAACTTTATCCTGCCATGGCTAACCACCGCATCTGAGTCTGACGGTTAATGCTTTGAAGCCTAAACATAAAGCAAACTAGTGTTGCGTTGCCTGACTATGGCCACAATGGACCCGGCCTGCCTAATAGCTATTATACGCTTCGCTTATAGGACCCAATATTGCAGATGGAGGAACGGAACGTGTGAGCCAAATTGTTCCAAGGGTAAATGTGGCAACTGAAATATTAAATAGCAAGCTCTTTGGCTCTTACCAAGTTGACCGTAAAACTTATAACACAAACAAGCGTTGAACGATTAAATAATACAAGGAGTGACGTAAGATTGGCAACTTCTTTAGTTTGATATACGGCGGAGATGCGAATTCAGTTAATGTGGAGATGAGTACAAATATGTGCAGTGTGACCTAGGCCAGAACCCAGGACGAGTTCGATTCTCGGGTCGGGCAAAGTGTTAATAGGTTTCTAGATTAGGAAATTCTCAGTAGCACCACGGAGTCTGGAAATTTTCCGAAAAAAGGGAAATAACCTAGCCTTTATTTGGCTTGAGATTGATCATTACGTGTTGCCATACGTGACGGGTCACGGCAAGTTACGTAACACATTAATCTCATTCAAGTTGGTTGATTCTCCTATGTGCCAATGCTCAACACATGATTGCGAATATGAACAGTCCGTACATCATATCCTTTGGGAGTGCAATCTTTGGTCGGATGAGCGTAACAATATGCTCAATAGTATGTACGTAACGTCTGGTATTGTTTATTGCACAGATCTCGTTGAATCTAGGAAGAATTTCCGTGCTTTTCAGTGTTTTTTCCATGCCTATTATTGGAAGCTTACAGACCAGCCCGCACTTTGGGTCCCATTTATTCATTAAATATCATATAATTATAATTTACTCATGGTGCGTTAATTGCGTCTAATTTCACTAATTGTAATTGTCTTTTTTATGCGAAATTTTAACCTCATATTCAATATTATGTCTCCCGTTTTTCTGTGGAGGGAAGTGGATAACTCTTTGTTTTATAACTCTTCCTTTATATTTTTTCTGCTTAACTTCCTTGCGGGATCATGACAAATTGGGCTCCCTTAGATTCGCTGTGCTTCAGAGCTCGACGTCAATACTGTGCGTACCGCGGTTGAGCCTGGAGCACACGAGTTACAGAGGCGGCGGTGTAGTGGGATAGGGCCTAGGCCCTAGGGGGCTAGCCCCCTATTGCGTTAGATTGATACCTGGCGAAATGTGATTGCCTACCCCGTCGGGGAATACAGTAAACGTTTCACTCTATTACTACTAAAAAGAAAAAATGTACTTTTTTATCAAGATTATAATCACATTATCTTAAAATATTATAAGTTTGCCAAGCAGATGGATGTCTTAGAAGTTAATGAATGCTTCCAAAAAATATTTCTTTTAAAAGAAATTTAGTCTGCAAAATTTACTGAATAACACGAAAATACTTAGTTTGAGTTAATCGAATTTTAAAAATGTTTATTTTGGCCTCGCCGCTTGTCTCGCGATATTTATTAAAAAGAATAAGTGGAAGGTTTTAATCAGAATTGCTAAGGCATTGCGTTGCGTCTACACGTAGGTATACAATCTTTGGATTTTGCTTTTATAAGTCATGAAATGAAATTGACATGAGTAAATGTAGACTAATAACGAAGTATAATACAAATACGAGTATATCGTCTTAAACTTTTGCCTATAGCCGATTGTGGTGTATAAATAATGTCACCATTGTTTACTATATGGATAGTTATACATATATACTATTTTGATATTCTCTTTGATCAGTAAACTTAGGGTGTGTAGTCAACTATGTTCGATTAAGAAGGGCCTGGTATAATTACACTGTCTCGTCGTCCCAAACCACAAGTATGCGACATGTAATCCAGAGGTATTAGGTTGGAATCAGAGGTAGGGCGAAGAGTTATTAGATTTTCCATTTAGATATTCTAACTAAGTAGGGAATCTGAAAATTGCCGCGAAGTGTGCCAAGACTGCCCCGTGGCGCAGTTGGCTAGATATCAACTTGCGAAACGAGAGGCATCGGGTTCGATTTCCTCACCGAGACGTATGTTTGTGTGACCCACAAATATTCGTTTCTGGGTGTTTGTAAGACCGAAAAGTCTCTCGTAGTTTCCGGTACCCACGACAAAGGACGTGTATAGTAGTGTGGGTCAGAACTATGTATATATAACTGTTGGGTGTATTATCTTTTATATTGTCTAATCTCGTTGAGAAAAAGATGTAAAAATACACCTCCGCCTGTTCCTTCAGGAACGCGGTCGTAAAAGTAAGTACAAGTATATAGGTATTTCTCACCAGTGTCGACTCTCACTCAAACTCCATTATAACCCCAATTAATGTACGCCTGTAAATAAATACATACATTAAACCCAAAGCTCTTATGACACCATATTGCACAACTAGCAAATTAATTTATCGAATATTAACGATGAATAATAGAGGATTACTCGTGAATTATGAAATGTAACTCAGATATTAGCACGAACTATGCACGATTAAAGTGAACGTGAGAGCATCACGTAGACGCGGCATTAATATCGTTCGATTTAATGCAGCGGACAAATAGTTGGCACGCAGAGCAAACGCACCGACATTGAAAACAATATCCAATTAATCCGCATTTGCTTTCGGATATATACGTTCTATATCCGCATAGTTTACCCATGAGGATACAAATAATGAAATTTTCGCATGTCGATTTGAGTAAAACAAGTGCCTGCTTACTTTTCTTCCGTATTTAAAAAAGCTGGCATCAAGACTACATATTTACGAGGTGAGTTATTCGCCTCATGGCTTTCCGCGTCTTGGATTAGGGGTGAAAGGCCTGCAGGTCATTGTATACATGCGCTGTGCGGAAAGGCGAAACACCCTGACACATCCCTTAACGAATACTAATCATATTTCTTAACACCAAGCTGTTACTGAGATTTCCTACATACTACGAGTACCTACATACTTACATAAACGGTCCAAACACACCTCTTTCGATTCCTCAATTGACAGTCAGGGATATCCTTAACTAATGATCTGTCCGATAGTAGTTTAAGGGCATCGGAAATGCGACCCAGGCTTCCCGAGCATATCCTATATTTATCCATTATTTCTCCCCCAAATCCCAGTATCTCCCCTTTGATTCCTCTGCTTTCTCTCCTTATATGCCCATATACTAAAACAATGGGATGAGGGAATTCAAAATACTGTTACCCCAGGAGTATACCGGCGTTGCCGAAGAATCCCTCCCTGGGCTAAATTCTGGTAGTTCTATCGTATCTACGGAGAACAAAATTCACAACCGCGACGAGATTTGCCATCCGTCACGTTTTGTCTCCCCGAAAGTCAAAAAGCGGTCTATAGAGTGTTCATATGCTACTGATATTTTCCCAGCCACAACACAACCCATCCTGGGTTATCTCTACGGTAGTGATACATGTGTGTACAAGCATACAAACATTCAAGGCTGTATCTCGAAACTGGTTAGCGAAGGTGCATATCTACACGTTAAATGCCAAATTATCCCCCGCAAAAAACCTTTTTCTGTTTCCTGTGCACATTTCCAGACTCCATGTTGCTGTTGAGATTTTAACACAAAAACCCTATACCGCTCTGCTCGGATCAGTTATCGCACCAATTTATGCCGTAGATCTAACCTCTTAATAAGCTTTGATCTAGAAAAAAAATATGACGACCACGTCAATGCACATTGGACATGATTTAGGTACGTTCACATCAAACATGATTTTTCCAATTTACTTATGCTACATGAATTATTTACGATGGTTGAGTTCGTTGACAGAACGTGTTTGAGAAATATTCTAACTGAACAATATTGTCTGTCTATATCAACCCAAACACATGGCATTGCGGGTGCTCGGGTTGCTACCAATTGACATTATCGTGCGCACATTGCATCCCGGCAACCCTTCTTGATAGTGGAGAACGCCAGAGTCCAACATTGGGACGTCTATTAAATAATATAGATGGTATGTACCTAAACTTATTATGAGCAAAGTCGTAGAAAAGTCTCATATAACAATGTATTAAAAAAATCATAATTATCTTTTACGCACGTCTCAAATATAGAAGAAAATTCTGCCATTTGTTATGTTTGTTATTCCAAATATAACAATATTTTTCCTGCTAACGTTCAGCTATTACCAAAATTTACTGGAATTATGTTACTAATGACTATTACGCTTGCGTTTACGCACTTCAATACCCGTTGCGTTCTTATTAATTATTTTAATTAAATTAGGACACGTGGTACAATTTCAAATTAGTGAATAAATGAACCGAGCAAAAATGTCCTAGGGTTGATACTTCAAATGTTTCATTAAATTATTTAAATAATTTTATGATCCAAATAACATCACAAATTCGGTTTAGACACTTATAAAATATTTTTGTGAATTATTCAAGAGCACTCAACTTTCTTGATATATGATTTTATGCCGTGAACTGACAACGGGCGTATGACAAGTATTTATAGAAATTTCAAGTTTGACAAGCAATAAGTGGATTCTGATTTATTAATGTTCCCATTAATAGACAAGCTTTTTAATATTATGGAATATATATGAGCAGCATTACCATGTCTTTTTTTTTTGCTACTTATGTACCTACCAAAGTAACGTGTAGTATCGTTTGGTATAAGTGTAGTAGGTATGCCAAATTCTGTATGAAACCGAATGTCACTGCAGTTTTTTCATATCATTGATCACAATAATCATTTATACGCTACGAGAGGAACAAAAACAAATCAATGAAAAATAGGTATTTTTTTCAAGAAAACAATAAAGATTTACAAAAAAAATTATCTGCTTTATAAGTTATTTATGACTGAAATTAAATATGAGCCGACTATTTTAACACAAGAAAAATGGAATTTCTTCAAACATTACAAATAACATACACCACTCAACTATTTCTAAACAAAAAGCTGTTATGGCTAACGAACATTGTAATACATTTTGACAGGGTTGCGACCTTTCCCCTATATATGCTAACGCCCATTTCATTAATATAAATGAAAAAGATTAATATCCAAATATCAAACAATTTTATAAATGATTTCATTAATGTTTTTATAATGAAGTGTACTAAAACATTAGTGTGTTTAAGCCTAAAGTATAGGATAACATCTGAGGTAAGCACTTAGAGTGTTTTAATCCGAGAGGAGTGCACTGCTCTTCGAGTATCTAACGTATCCGATAGCAGAGTAATAAAGGTTGCTTTTTTCTTTTTGTTTGCTTATTTTTCCGCTAGCGTTCACCCTGGGCTCCTACTAGTAATTTCATGGCATAACGGCCAAGATTACTTCGTCATAAATTTATCGTTCGACTTCGTTGCCCTATAACAAATATACGCAGTATGCATACTTCTATATCAATAAATTAAAAAATCGACCCTAATCCCTATTTGCAAATAGATCTTACCATTGAATCAATTAAGTCAACTTTTTCAGGCACGTTTGAAGGGCTCCAGATCTTAATATTCCGGGAAGAAGTTACCTGCCAATTTTTGGAAGTACTTGTTTAATTTATTAATTATTTGCTATTTAAATGGTGTCTCATATTTTCCAACGTCAAGCTGTAGTTCACGCGGACGGTGGATTAAACACATGTCTATTATAACAAATTCCATTTTATTAGCAAAACCATATTGAGAATGGAAATGTAAACACAACTTCCAGGAAGCCATGAGGGTAGATTGCAATCTTAAATCAAGTAATTAATTCACGCGGCATTTGTAGTTTGAACTGCGAATAGGCATTATGGTCGCATAGTGACGACGTTAATTAACTTGATCAACGTTCAATTACATTCCACAGTGTTCTGATGATACTAATATACCAACAATAATAACCCGGATTTCAAAGTGAACAATCGTTAATTCTGCAGTCGATAAGACCAATAATTGTAAAAGCTATTATTTATGAGTGACAAAATTCCGTCACATAATAATGTAGTATTCAGACTTTAGGTATCTGAATATTTTTCTGGAAAGTTACACATTATTTGCTTTAATGTGTAATTGGAATACCCAAAATAATTTTTATTAATAAACCTCCTAAGACTTATTCATAAGTAAACAAAGTGCTGACGACATTCCGAGAGTGCATCGGGTTCATCAACTCCCATCGCTCTTCGTTCTTGATGTATCGCGGTTTTTACGTAGCGTGAAAAGTACAATTAAGTTTTCTTTATCTCTACACAACCAGACTTGCTTTTTGTACTGCATTAGATTAACGAAGGCAAAAACATGTACAGTATATTAATGTTTACAATTAATTACTGGCAAATGACCTTGTGTGGCACTAAAAAGTATCTTATGCACTCTGTCGTATTGTGCTAAAATAATTTGAATAAAAATAAAAACAATTTACTAAAATGATAATTTTTAAACAAACGTATGTTGTAAAACGTATATTTTTATACCTTTGATTTGAATAAGAATTTAACAAAGTCTAAAAATCTTTCCACAAAATATCTATCTCAGATTTGACGAAATTTTTATACGTTTACGGGTATCAAGTCCTTTCAAAATGCATAAAATTTAATGGTTAATATAACTAGGAAGAGGCAGCTGTATTTTACTGTCGTTTAACTCCACCACTCGTTAGTCATAAAGTACCGCAGTCTTCGACGTTCAATGAAGAATGTTAGAAATTTTTAAAGAGCATTCTACGTGGAATTTTTTATAAGTAGTATGATCACGTTCGTGACGCATAGAGCAAGCAGCTGAGAAACGATCGACCCTGGATCACCTAACAGTCTTAGATGTTTACGTGATAAAATTTGTACAGCTGCCTTTCCAGTACTGTGGGTATGACTGCTCAGGAATGGCCATTTTATACAATCGTCCCGGCAGTGGCAGTGATCCAGGTGTCCAGGTTAAGTCGCATTTTACGGCGGATACTCCGGAGAAATTGTTTTACGCCCTAACCAGTGGGCAGATCACACTTGATCCTGATCGTACTAAAAGACAGGATTCTACTGGATTATATAAAAAATCAGGATTATAGTTCTAGATTGCTAGGAAATTTTCTGTCTTAATACCGAGGCAAATATTTCTACATTTTGAACATTTATTGTGCACGGATAGAACTTGCGGCCTCACGTTCTTTAGTGGTTCTTTTCATCTATTGCGTCATGAATACTAAAGCTATGTCTACGAAGGATTGTAGGTAATATATTCAATATAAAGAATAAATGCGAAGTACGTGTCTTAAGAGATTAAATGCGCTCTTTTTCACGAGTTTTAACGCTAAGCCACAGATCATTGTCTCTTTTTAACCTTTTAAAGCAATGTTAGCGCGAGCGGAAATGAATAGCGCTCGGAACTTTCCATTACAACTCTTTGAAATTGATTTTATACGTGTTGTTTTGGTTCTGTCGTATCATTAGCATTCTTTTATGTTCACCGATACACTACGACTCTAAGAATAAATTTTTACTTTAAAAAAAAGGGTTATATATTAGAAGCTTTAGTCTTTTTAGATCTATAAAAAAATATTAGTGAAGAATTTAAATGATTGAGAAAACATAACCGTATATAGATAGATTATAACTCCAATAGCTCTTAATAGCGGACCCAAAAATGTGAACCTTTAAATACCAGAATATTATTTTGATTTAACAAAAAGTGGGTTAAAAGCCACGGCAGGCTTAAATACACCGCAGTAAATCTTCCAAAATGGCAATAAATGTCTCGTTTTTTAAATTTAGCTTGTTGACAAAAGGTACAATTTGAATGTTAATTTTTGATTGTTAAGAATTTCGTATTTCTATTTATTTAAATGAAATGTAATTTACCTTACTCCATCAATTACTATCGTTCACTAGATTTCTTACTAAAGCATAAAATTCTATTAAATTTAAAAGTTTAAATTTATAAAGATAAATTATTCTTCCCCCCATCGACGGGAGAAAATATTTGATATATAGCTTTTATTTAACTATACACAATTATGAATGTAAACCAAATGCTACCCATGAAATTTTAGCTTTTTTACACTCTGTAAGCCTGTGATTAGATCTCTTTCATTATATTCTAGCATCTCAAAAATTGGCTTACCTTATATTACTTCTGTTCATGCTGTTGCCCATTTTGGTTTACATGTAACTGATGTAGCGGTGGTTTGGAACCACCAAACCACCAATTGTTTTATTGTCAATTGTTTTTATTTTCACCTGATCATACCGTGAATAAATAACATTTGCTTGCTCAAATATTTTCGTCTACTCGTATGCTCAATAAAAAGGCGTCATGCTTGTTGGATACAATTTAATTTGTCATAAAACAGTCAAGTATACTGTGAATTTTAATTTTAGCTTGACAGCACTTTTCATATTTCCACTTAACAATGCATGAAAAAATATCATTATGAATGTGTCCGTGGATAAAAACACAAAATTGCGTTTTAATAAAAATTATAGCTTTTGTGGATGTAGCGCATACGTGTTATTTAATAAATTAAGTACGTACCTATCCTGTGAAAATTCATAAGGTTCTTTTTATGATTGCGTGCTCTCGCAATATAAATGTGTAGTGTGCGATTTGGAGGTCAGGGCCTCGATGCCCACGTCGAACAAAGACTTATTGTTTCTTTAAGATTCATCATTTAAGTTCTAAAACAGGTGGCACAATGTGGGTTTAGAAATTTTTAGAATCCGAGGCGGTACAAAAAAATCCTTGTAGGAAACTTTACTCGATCCTGGAATCAACCCGTAACCTCTTGGTCGACCATCATATTGTACAAAAAATAAAAATACAAAATAAATTTTGCACTAAAACACGAGAGAACAAGGTGAATCAAGTTAAATACAACTAGGTATTAGAAATTTCTCCTTAATCCGCAAATAACTTAGTTAAAGTTTATTAGGAAACACGAGCAATAGCTTATAGCGAACAAAGTTAGTGTGGTGCGATTCAGCACTGCGGTAGGAGAACACAAAAACAGCAAAATCTACTATAATTTACAAATAAAATTGATTCACTTACTTCATCGATATTACGTCCAACGTTTTAAACGGAAAACCGTTAAATACTCCTTTTATTAGTTATAAATTGCCTCGCGGTACAAGCATGTGACGTGCAATCATGAGATTCCGGGTCGGGCAAAGTGTTATTGGGTTTTTCCATTAGGAAATTCTCAGTAGCAGCACGGAGTCTGGAATTGTGCCCGAAAAACGGCAATAGGCTCGCCCCTATTGCGTGGGACTGATACATGCCTGGCGAAATGTGGGTGCAGAAATGCACCTCTGCCTACCCCTTCCGGGAATATAGGCGTGAGTTTATGTATGTATGTATGCAAACTTTCCTTATCAACGATTAAAGTTAAAGACAATCTACAAATGGCATATCTACGATCACATGCTGGTTACAATATTACTAAAGAATATAATATTGTAAAGAAAGCATCATATTCCACAAAGGAAATAGAAAAATATTTTCTGAAATCATTTGTCATTGCTATGAACTGTCACGTAATTACTGCTTGAAAGAAACAATTTGTCGTCGAGTTGTCTAGAAAATTAGTATATTGTCTACCATGAATCTAACTATTGTCATTTTCCCATTGTGTCTTGAACTAAAAGAATTTAATTGGTTTTCGCACAATAATTAAAATCGCTTCAATTTAATTTCACACTGTTTTAAAATTGCCATAGTTATTCCGAAAATTGGTTTTTGTATTTCTTTAGCGATGCGAAGGATGTAATCGATTCATGTAGAAATTTTATTATACACATATATATACATTCATATATAACTTCACGGAAAGTTGCATTGCTGCATCCGCATTTCGCCAAGTACATTTGTATCAGTCTCACGTAATAGTGGGTGAGTCTATTGCCGTTTTTCGGACACATTACTAAATTCCATGATATTATTGAGAATTTCTTAATTAAATATTCAAATAACAGTTTGCCCAATTCGGGAATCGAACCCAGGACCTCTAGATCACACGGCACATACTTGTGCCGCGAGACCATGAGCCAATTAGATTTTATTATATTTTAACGAACATGAAATTAAAACCACTATAAGGCATAATGAAGAAGCAATCACGGCTGTGGTAAAACACTAATTAATAAAATTGTCCTGTTTGGTGGAGTGTGAATTAATAAATTGGCGGCCGCCTTAATATGATGGTCGAAAACCAATATGTGAAACAAGAGACTGCATTATCGTTTCTGTGCCGAAGCAAATGTTTTCGTCATTAAAAATGCCATCAAAAACAAAACTTGTAAAAATCACCAAGTCTCGCAGCTCAGTTCTTCTACCGTAAAAAGTTGTGAGATCCATGTAATACCAAATCATTCATTTTCATTCATTCAGCCCTTACTTAAGGAACTTTCTGTCTTAAGTTATTACGTAATTAGCTAGCCTACAACATCTTATATCAATATTAAAAATCTTTAATATTATAAATAAAATAGATTGATTTTGTGCTATTTTGTTTCACAAACCTCGGCTTATTGAGAATTTATGCTTCGGCGCCGCAAAAAATTTGCAAACAAAAAAGTGAATAACGCACATCCGCTTAATATATAATTTATACTTTTTGTTTAACTTTTCGATCCACTGTTGACGCTTAATTTTCGATCTCGAAACTTTATTGGAAACTGAAAATAGGGCTTTGAATAAACAAAGGGTATATAGCGTTGTTTTCACAGAAACAACGGGTCTCGGAAACATAACGATGCTTGTATTTCGAAATGTTGAAAACAGTTTTTATGAAAACTAAATTGATTTCACTTGTTTGTTTGACTTGGTGAAATATTCCCGCAGGATTTTAAGGCACGAACCAACGTTTTCAATCAATAACGTCACAATGTTACTTTAGAACACTTTGTTAGTTATTGGTTTTGTGTTTATTCCTTGTATTTTTAATGAGTGTACTTTTAGCAAAACATTGATAAGAAATTGATGAAATGGGTAGTAATATCATCAAGGAACTACAATATAATGCTGAATGATAGTTCTTTGAGAGGAACCTGTAGGCGAAAGGGGTACGGAGAATTATTGTATTCTGTGATTATTCTGAACTAATGGTGGCTAACGAGATGAACTTGACTCGGGTTTAAATCCCTTCTATTTTTCATATCATTCACTTCTATTTTTAAGTTATATGTAAATATTGTATTTAAGTAAATATTTTATTCCATATTTAAATAATTTAAATAAACGGAAAATATTTTTAGCGGTTTAAACTTTATTAGATGTTCGGTTAATGGAATGATAATATGAAATTCTTAAGAAAGTGAATATTCTTTGCTATTTACTCTGTCGCGCCTAAATCAGTGAATTTAGTAGAAGGACGGAGGATATATTTTTAAGATAAAGCCACCAATTCATTTTTAATAATATTGACTGATAAAATCTGTGTCAGGCTGGCTTATTTTTTATTTAATTTTACGTTTTTCTTATATTTATCTTCTCTTTTTCAAGCCAAGGTTGTCTGTTAAACACCATTATTCAGGGTTGATGAATAGTTGACAATCTATTTTCCCTTTTATGATGTAGACCGATTAGGTAAGTTAATAGCCTGTCTCATAAGTCTTTCTAAGGGCATTGTTTACGACCTTTTTTAATTTCGCCAAGACCATTCAAAATAATGTCAATTCCCACATCAAAGTAGATAGCATCATAATATTTGTACTAATATTTATTTGTCTACTAACACAAGACCTCGTAAGAAAATGCTCGACCTTTCTTTAACTTCAAAGCTAGTTCTAAGAAAAATACTTTTGCATAATATTCTTTTACATACAGCCGCAGAATTGAAGAGGCTGAGGTATTTGGCTTCTTATATATCAGGCCCTCATGTATCATGTGGTCATAAAAAATTGGGGTTACATAAATTTAAAGTAATGAGTAAACTTTGATTGCTTCATTGGTCCGTGATTTCAGCAAAGTGTTATTGGGTTCTTCTAATAAGAAATTCTTAAATATTAAAACGTCGTCTGCAAATGTGCCCGCTAAACGGCGACACATTCGCCCCCCCCCCCCTTCCCCCAATTTGTGAAACCTAAAACACCTGTAAACCAGAGCACACTACATAAACTTTAACGTTATCTACCGCTCGTAAAATTTAATAATGTCCAAGCTTTCCGGAATTTATAAACAAATAACTCGTAGTATGAATACATGGACATTTCTAACGCGGATATTGAACGTGCAAAACTGTCCCTAAACATGACATAACTCAATGAAGAGTGTACAGCGTTTAGCATAAAATTTTCACAAACAACGCCAGGAATAGCCCGCTGCTCGCTCGGTGGACAATTAATAATTCAAAACTGTACTATAAATTTCAGCGGAATGCAAATTGAAACTGGACGCAATGACCGATCCATCACACCGCTACATCCGAGCCGGTTTATCTTTACAAAGCAACTCATCATTTTAGTCAGAATACTGTGTCTACAACCACGTTTCGCCAGATATTTTTTCTACCCACATGTGAATCTCTATCACTTAAAAAATCTTCGTTTACGGGCCCATTACGAGACTGTTCTGCTACTGAGAATTGTCTTGTAATGAAGCTCGGGCCCTCTGGAGCGCAAGCCGCGGATTTCACTACGCAATGAGGCAGCAGAGGGTATAAATGCTTTGTAAAATGATAATTTTAATAAGTCGTGATGGCCTCGAGGTTTAGGCACGCGGTCGAGAATCTCGGCGTCAAACATCAGGCACACAGCTCTGACTTATCGAAGTCATGTGTGTATTCACAAAGAATTATCACGTAGTACCTACTTCAACGGTGAAGGAAAACAACGTGATGAAATCTGTACACTTAAAGGCCAACCCGCGCTAGGCCAGCGTGGTGGACTAAGGCCTAAAACCTCTTACTTGTAGAGGAGGCAAGTGCCCAGCAGTGGGACGTATATGGGCTGATGATGATGATGAAAATGATTATAATTTATGTGAATGAGAGATGTGTCATACATCCCGTATTAAATCATCTCTACCACTACAAACAACTACATGGTACTACTACTTCAAAGAATATTTCACAGAAGAGTCATTGAAAGGTGCAACACAATTCAAGTCGCGTTTTATTTAGCGCCTTTTTTAACTTGTAAATCTGTTATAACTATAATTCTCTTCTGTTTTGTTTCCCTTCGCTTCATAAGTCAAAAGACATAGGCAGATAAAACAGTGCATAGTTATGGCTGACTTATTTTATATGAATAAGAGAATTAAGTTTTGTACCCTCCTACCCTTTTTTCGTCTTGAAGTCATTAAAATAGTTTGAATATTGTGATGTGAAACGGTATCATTGCGCTCTATTCCGAGCATAGTAATTTAAATTCGTATTTAAAACAAATTCCGGTACTTATTCCTATGATGTAAATTAAGCCCTGAAGGCTAATGAATTGTTCCAATTATAATGTTTGTCTCTTTTAATGGCTCAAATTAATATTAATTTAAGTCAAACTGGAATAATTATCCTCTGTTGGCTCATTTAATATGTTAAAAGGGTTACATTTTTAATGACTCATTTAGAGGGAAAATAATTTTATTTCGTGGGACATTTGAAGCTAAATTAACATTTAACTACGATGTCCTTCAGTCCGTTAAAATATTCTCTAACTTAGATAATTTTATTGAAGGACAAAATGTATTCTTAAAGTTATGTCTAGTCAATTATTACATATCAATGTTAAATAGGGCAGAGCCTATTGCTTTTTGGATCTATTTTTATACTCCTTGCTGCTACTGAGAATTACCTCATAGGTAAACCTAATAACTGATCCAAAAATCGAAGCGAGAACTTCTCGATCAAAAGTCAAAGTCAAAATTATCTTTATTCAAATAGACTTTAACAAGTTCTTTTGAATCGTCAATTTAAAACTAAAGCCGCTTCGAAACGTATTATCGCTATGGAGAAGAAACGGCAAGAAACTCCCTCAGCAACACAAAATGTATTTTTTTTTAGTAAATTAAAAATATAATTACACTTTTTTTAAATTGTCATTATTTAAATTTTATCTCATACATACCATAACGATACAAACTGTAGCAAGAAAACAAAACTTCTGATCAATTTACTGACTCCCAGGGCGTATTAACCTCAATATAATCTGAAATTTTGTAGTATGTTTTTATATAGTTTATATTTAATTTCAAGGGATGCTCCCTAACACCGTTTGGAAGTTTTTTTATGGAAGCGTACGCTGCACTCGCTGGGCAACCAACATGTACCAATTTAGGCCAAAGCTTTCCAGTGCGTCCGTCAGACTAGAATTGTTTTTGACCATCTCAAAGATAAAGAGCTCAGATACATCCCCATTTCGCTAGGTCTGTTAAATTTAATTCCACGTTAAATCTAAAATATCGACGAAACGATTGCTGTTTTTCGAGCTTATTTCTAGACATCATGTTGCTACTGAGAATTTCGTAATGAAATAATACTCACTAACAGTTTTAATCAATCACTTGGCGCATAATTTGTACTCCGAGTTGAGGAAATTACTTGACAGCGTTAGTCGATAATCATATTGATAGTAATTCAAAATATTGATATATTTTGTATTGGGCTCGGACGCCCTGATTCCTTATGATTGCCCGTGACGACCATGAGCCATCTGAATTACTGCCTCACTTGAGTCTTTTCGGTGAACCTGTTTTGACCACGCAGCGCGACTTGTAGACATTCTGAAGACATTTACGACAGGAACAGAACAGTGTAGTTCTTACAAACCTACCCACAAAGCAGAACCTAAAAAACTAAATTAGAGTAGACCTGTGCAAAGTAATGTAAAGCATTAAAACATAAAACACAGCCTACGGTGCAGATTTCCTATTAAAGAAATGTTAACGCTTGTGATACAAACTAATGCAATTTTGAACAACGTGAAATGTAACCACACAATTCACAGCACGAATCCTTCTTGCTTTTGGATAGTCTAGAACCGAACAAGAAGACGACGAAACTGTGACAAATTGCGCAAACTTAGCCCATTTGAAGATCGAATAAAATGTAGTTTAACTTGGGGTTGAACATCGGCTTTTAACTTAATTCGACTCGAATACATTTATTTTAAAGTTTCTCAGCACTGAAGACACGCATGATATGTAATGCAAATGTTTTGTACAAACTTTTTAGAGAAAGACATCAACTTAATATGTCTGAATCTAAAATTATCCAAATTTATTACAGACATACTCTCATTCTCTCATAAATTAGACAAAGGTAGGATGATACGGTGAATAAGTTAGAAAAACAGCATGCTAATCTGGCAATGCGGAGAAAATTTATGGGAAGCGGCTTACAAAAGTTAATTATTACGATATTGTGAATGGAAGGGCCGGAAGAATGTACCTGTACGTATTCAAATAAATGATATCCTGAATTTTATGAAGAAGCAAAAGCGAATGAGGATTGTATACCGAACACCTTGATAGTATATGGGACTTATCCAGTGCGCTTAGCCACGGTTCTGTTATTGTCGCTTATTTCGTAAGTGCCCGGAGCAGGTGCGAGCTATTATTCGGGGTTCATCCTTAGAGAGGGCCCTGTAGAGTTGTCGTGAATAACTTTGGGATTCTTACAACCTTTACTGCTGAATATCGATACGTTTGAACGGCATTGTTCGTCTGAATGTCAAAATAAGTTTTTAATGCGAGACTATTATTCAGTACATCGTTAAATTTTATTTGAAAATATTTCTATAAAAGGCTTAAATAAGATGATCGTATTAAGACTTAAATCTAAAACTAGTCAGACCATTTAAAAGCAATAAACCAACAACTGTGAAAGCTAATGTCCTTGTAAAACGCATAACAATAAATATGTACATGTGTCCTAGTTTCTGTGGCTGAAGAATATTAAATAATGCGGGAGTTTCTGTTGGAAACCAGTCAAACGCCCTGACCAGCGGTGCTGGCATTAAGCCAGTCCCATCTCTAAGTTCCTTTAAAATAAATTATCCATGCGTTCCCCTGAAGTATTAATTGTTAATGGAAATTTCTCTGATTTTTTTTTAGAGATTAATTTTTTATATTTTTTGTTTGTATTCGAGGATTCACAAAGGAACGGAACCCATACCGTTATGGTTTGTTTCATCGTCCCTTGATCTTTCCGAATTAAATACTTGTAGAAGCCCTGGTCTGGCTGGAACCTAAAAAAATATTCAGTAATCTATCGCTGAAACGACCTTAGAATTATATTTTCCTCTTGGTTTATCATCTTTGCTTTTTCAATAAACTGTAGTTGTTGTAAACTATTAGTGGATATTTTTTTAGTAGTTTGTTGTCATAAAAACGCCTACAATGCAAAATGTTGTTAAGTCGACAACAATGTATTTTAAGAGCTCATAAAGATTCTATCCAAAAAAAAAAAAAAAATTCTTTAGTCGCGTGTTATTTGACCGTTCCGTAATCTCATAATACAAATAACTGCTTTTTAATTAAATTATCCTTTCGCCGTATCACTCTTTTATGTATAGGAATAAACACATTTTATTTCGATGTAACAATGAAAGCAGCACGATAAAATAAAACAATTTCATGATGCTTCGCCTCCAACAGAACAGAGAAACCTTTTGTGTTAATTCTAGAAGAAAACGATACCACGTTTTTTTTTTTTTTTATGGAAAAAGGAGGCAAACGAGCAAGTGAGTCACCTGATGTTAAGTGGTCAACACCGCTCATGAACACCCATAATACCAGAGGAATCATCGGTGTGTTGCCGGCCTTTGAGGAAAATATAGGCTCTCTTGAAGGCCCCTAAGTCGTATCTGTTTGGAAATACCGCCGAGGCAAGCTGATTCCATAAAGATGTAGTGCGAGGAAGGAAACACCGTTTGAACCGCACTGTTGAGGAACGCCATTCATCCAGATGGTAGGGATGAAACTTCAATTTCAGGCGTGTGGTGCGGTAATGAAAGTCAGCAGCAGGTATTAACGTTATCTGTTATTTTACTCTTAGACGAACACACCACAACGATAGTTTATGGAATGCACAGCCTCATTTATTAAAAAACAAACAATTATACAACAATAGATGATAAAAGCAGAAAAAGGAATCCTTTGAATTCATAACAAAGAATTTTTAATAAAGATCAAATATCCGTAAATAAATCATTTGTTGTGTATTCTCAAAAATCGTATTTATTTAAAATCTCTTGGTCTCTCACAGCCAAACTTAATTAAAGCCAAAATGTTCGTAAAAGGAGAAACTCTTAAAAATTAAAGTACTTTCTTGGAATAGAAATCCAATTTCATTAAGTTCACTCTTAATCTGTTTAAATAGATTTTTCTAACAAAGGATCTGCATCACAATGAACCAATGGGTTTTAATTCGTTAAAACACTACATTGATAGCTTCACAGAGCTATAGTAAGGTAAAACGATTAAAGTTGTTTTTCAATTTCTCTTATTAAAACGAATTGGATAAAAGTTGTAAATACCGACTTTAAAATGTAAATTTTTCTTTTAAAACTCACCACATGCTTCATGCTATTTTTTATTTAAGACATAATCTGGTGCCAAATTTTAACAATAACGAGCACTGCGTATTTCATATTTGGACGTAGCAGCATGTTTAACACTGTAGCACCAGTAATAATAACTTAAATCGTTGGGAAATAAGAATCTGTTAAAGCATTCAGATTAACATTTAAAGAAGCGTTTTATTCCATTGACAGTTGGGAAAGCACGCAATAAAACTAATAGTATAAAATAAATTAGTAGGTATAAAATAGTTATGAGCTTTCTAAATCTTAAAAGTTTAATATATAGATATCTATGCATTATAATAGAATGAAACATACATGGAATAAACAACTGCTTTTGATTAATTTACCCATAATTGCATACCATACTTTTAAGACTATACAATATTAAGTACTTTACCTCCTTACTAGTTACAGTGTCCTTGGAAACATTTTTAAACTTGATAGTATCCAATTCATATACAACGTAACCAAAGTTGCAAGAGTATAAATTCCTAAAATAAGATTTTTATGAAAAAAAAACAGCTTCTTGTACCCTGTAATTCCTTAAGCTCCGACTAAATAAATTACGTAGAAAACTTATAAAGGCAGGCAAATGTATACTTGGGTGCCTTCACTTCAGCATAAAAGAGGTGTATGTTAAAGTAAACAAGATACTGTAAAGGAGTTTCCGCCGTCTTTGGCTCAGTTCTCGTATTCAGCTGGCGTGGCCGCGGCTTTGTTTTTATTTTACATTTACACTTTTCCCGATACTTGTTGGTTTTGCACAAGCTTAACGATCACGCGAACCGCATAAACCTTAGTACAGCGTACTGTTAGTTTTCTTTACAACGCATCTCATTTATAGTATTAGTGATGTGATAAGAATAATATTGTTCGTTATTTTTCTGGTAATTTTAATATTAGAATCTTTTTAGAAATACAAATGTAATTAAAAACATTTGTTGGCCACAAAATAACATACGGTTAATCGGATCAAAATTACACCCCTTCATAGCACTTGACAACGACATTCTATATTTTTACATAACACAAAATAGTTTAACAAATTTTTGTCACTTTCATCCAGTTCGCGATTCTCCCTTTCATTTTTATTCAAAACTCGTTATTTTTAATATCACGTTTCATTTTGAAAAATTAATGGCATAGTGAAATTAAAGATGATAACTTCAAAAGGCGCAATTTATTTCATTTAATAGACGTGTTGAAAGTAATTAGAACCGCACGCTCATTAAAACTTAATGTCTTCCATTAAACAGTAACTAAGCAGTTCTAGTTTCAAAGATCCATTGCATGGCTTAAAGTGTTTATCGAGCTTGTGGTTCTGGCAGATGAGGCTTTCATCCGGTTTGAAGAGGGTTCGAGGGATAATATCGGGCGCACTTAGCCCACCTAATAGGTTTTACGTGTTATCAGGGCCTAAATTGAATATATGAAAAATTGTATGGCATTTTTTTTTAATTACGTTTTTTTTTAACAATTATCAGCATTCACCACAAGAAGCGACATGTAACGTATGTGTGCTTGCACCACGATTGATTAATGGTGTCTAGCATATCGGCACCTTATAAGCAACGTCGAGAGAAAGTCGTCTTATAAAGTTAAGATACTTAATACTCTACTTATATAAACACTATACTTACCATCAAGTGTGGTATTATCAAAACCAGAAGAATATGAAAATGAAATAAAAAGATCAATAAACCTCGTTAATAACTTTTTTTTTCATCCTAGTACCTATATACTTAATATAAATGTTACGTTAATAATATAATGATCTTAAATGATCGTTAAAAGCAAAATTTTAAAATACAAAACCTTTTACGATTAATTTAATTGTCGCCATCCAGAACTATTTAACGATACAATTTGAATAAATTCCAAACTGCACTTTCACGACTCTCATCTAAGCTCTACGAAAATAAATGTTTCAATTTTGTACATGACAACTACTTTACCAAGAACGGGTGATGTGTAACGTATGTGAGATTCTTTTAAAATTAAATATCATTAGTTTTGTGTTTATGTTTTGGATTTTGAAATGTTAGGTAGTGGTTCTACACCCGTAAAAATATATTTAGTTTCCTTTTTTTGAAGCGGTACCGTCTCCATAGTGATGGAATCGACAAGTGAGTCAGCTCGACCTGTGAAAACCGTATCTCGAATCAAATGAAGCAACCCTACCTTTCTATTCGATCCGGTCATTCATAAGCCTGATGTCCGAATATTAGGAAATTGGTGGTACTTGTAGTCGTGCTATTATACCTACTGGTAATTGGTATGTATAAAAATCCTCTGAGCGATGCCGCGTCGCCCGCCAGTGTTGTACTCGTATAAGCAGCATTTTCTTACAATGATGTGAGAAACGGCGAACTCGCGCCTACATTAAATCGGATCGAATACGTTTGTTAAAAGTACATACACAAATTTCAAAACCAGTTAATCTAAAGTGTAAATAAACCAACGTGAAGTTTTATTTAATATAAATTAGTAATATGTAATCTAAAATCCAAAAATCTATGCTACATATAAATACTGATCTAGATAGTAGGTATTAAATGTGGTTTACTGAAATTATGTTTGTATAACTTTGAATTTTAATTAAATTTGAAAATTTAAAATTTAATTTTATATGTTCCACAATTAAACTAATTTAAACATAGTAGTTTCGTAAAATCAATGGCGCAGCGATAAAATATCTAACCAGTAATTGTATTCATTACAGGTTCAACTTCAGCGACTCGGCAATAACTGTCAACTTGGCCAAATTTATAGAGAAACATTTTTCCACGCCCAAAACCTATTTCACTCTACGTGAATGAAAATGTAACGTAAAGTTTCAATGTTATGTCTTTTGTCTGAACATTTTTAAGTGCGGTTCTTATAAGAAATAACTGTGTCTTTTATACTTCATAACCTGTCATTAGAAACGCGACCGCGAGTGGAATCTCAGAACTACACAAAGGAAAGTTTTTCAATTACAAGATCTTACAATTAAAAATTTGCTTGACAAATGAAACCACTCTCTTGACTTTCATGGCTTCGTTTCTTATTTCTATGACAAATGACGTCGCTCTCTAGAATATGACAAGATTTAATATAATGACAACGAGCTTTAATGGCGTAAATTACTCCTTTTTATTGTTAGTATCAAATAGGTGTTTTCCTGTAACGGGTTATAAAAATACTAATTTATTTAAAATGATTGGCTTTTTTCGTTAGGAAATTCTTAGTAGAGGCATTGAGTCTGGACAAACGTGGTGCCGAAAAAACGACTACAAGCTCAAAACACTTGCCGAAACATGGGTACAGAAGTACACCACAGCCTGCTCCTTCGAGGATGTATGTTCTTAAAACATTAGTTAAATAATTCTGGCTACCCTAAAATCTATGCTAACAAACAGTTTTGCTTAATAAACAATACTCAAAGAGGCGAAATCGTATTTCAAATTACTACGAATTTACGTTTGTTCGGCTGAATTTTAGGTTGGAACGGAATAGCACAATTTTTGCCATAAACATTCACGATACACAGCTGTGGACGTTAATATTTCATTTTGTTTTTTAATTTATTTCTTCGAGGTGCGAAATATTCCGATTTCGTTCGTAACCTCAATATGGAGAGAACAATAAAGTATTGAACGCGTAATATCGAAGGCAATGAATGAAGATACAGCTCCGGTGCTATTGTCTACTAGTTCTGTTCAACATAATGCACGATCTAGTCGGCGTTTAACATAGTTTCATCATACATCGTGTAGGAACATGAAACTGTGCTTGGAACATCTGCTTTATAAAGTTTCACAATAATTTTCCTTTTAAATTGTAACACTGTGCATTAAGATCTCAAAACAGTCGTTTCAACTTTATCAAATTATTTTTAATACAAAATGAATTGTGATATCCCTAGCTTAAAAAAATTCGTTCATTGGAAGCCCAATTGATTTTTCAGCGTGAGGTGAAAGCGTCACGCTGAAAAATCATAATTTTTTTAACTGCTTAGGTATGATTCCACTACAATCGTTGTCGTATGTAAGTACACCAAAGACTTATGAAACACAGTTTGATGCACAGTTGATTAATGGTTCCTTCTAAGTTCTGACTAAGGTTTTGTGAATATAATATTCTTAAGAAGGCTTTAGAAGAATCTAAAGCCTCATCCCTTCTTTTGTAGAGGAGTCCCGTGCCCAGCATTCGGGCTAAAATCTAAACAAAGAATTTTCAACTTTTAGCAGGAAATGTACGCAATTTGTCACGTTATACGGTTCAAATAATTCCCGGTGCGAGGGTTAATACTATGTTGAATGGAACAAAGATTCAGACATAATGTCTGATTTATTACATACATGGAATTTGTTTTGGTAATTGTCATTGTTTTACACTGCTCGTAATTTCAAAAATATTGTAATTTATGGCGACAGTTGATAAATATTCATGTAACATAATCACACAATATAGACTCATTTACAAAGGAATTTATGTGTAAAATAAGTAACATTGTGAGGGATACAAACTTGAGGCTGTGTTAATTTACGTCGATGAGTAAAAATGTCCATATTAGCCCTCCTTAACTTTTTATGCAAAAAATAAAACTCATGTGTAGGTATTACGTATATGCTGATTCCTTGAACTCGTTGACGAAAATAGGTTCTGAAATAAAGACCCCAGATTTGATCCTCGCACCGAGACAAATTTTGTGTGATCTGAAATCCACCGGCACGAATGAGATAATGAGAGATTTTTACGGCATTGGTTTTTCAATATACCACCAGTGGTATGCTTTTGCGAGGTTTGCAAAAAACCAGACGCCGACATATTCCATACAGTCAGACCCATATTACTGATACATCCTTGTCCTTATTCAAAAAAGTCTATGTGGTGTGGTAGTATTACTACAACATTTGGAACTGTAGAACAAATATTCTCATGTCAATTCTTTCGGAGAATAAATAAATGTCTAAAGGATAAGCTAGCTGTAGTGGGCAGATTTCGCAGAATTGAAAACCGTGTTTTGGAGTGGAATGTATGCCCTCTGGCTAGGTGGGGTGAAGATACCTATACGTAAGGTGGCTGGCACTGGTTGGATGAGGAGGCCGGAAGATCTAGCCAAGTGGTGTGCCATAGGAGTTGATGTGTTTTACAATCGGCCACTGGTTGGAGAAGACGCTCTAAAATACAGTGTGCCCAATACTTAATCCAGAGCATAATGACGCAGCAAAATGTGTAAATCAGAGACAAGGAGATATATTACTCGTACCTATTCCACCTACAAGTAAAACGGCATCCAACGCGGTCGCACAATTTAGCACACAATAAACTAACAAACAGTAGGTATATGTTCTTGAACGGTGTACGTTAACAAATAACGTAATTACTATGCTGAGACGAAGGAGATAATGATTCAGTAACATTTGTGTTCCGAAGACGAAGGCTCTAATGGCAATGTTGTGTTTCCAATACACAATTATTGGAATTTTACTTGTACAAAGCAGAAAGTAAATACACAAACCGTATCGGGAACCATGCCGATTCTGAAAGGGTAATAATATAAGGTAGTAAAGGAGTTCGCTGGAAGCAGATGGTTTCTATCGGATATTTTGGAAGTCTTAGGTCAAAACTGATGATGGTGACGATGAATAATGTTTGGTATTCTTTAAGGACCGTTATGTAATATATGTTTTGCGATTTCGCTTGTGTTAATATAAATTTTGCCAGTATAAGCTATTAAAAATATATTCCACAGGAACGTTACAGCAACCCGGGATAAAAAGTAGTCTATAACTGTCACCATTAGGTCCCTATCTATGTTTGTACCATACATACATAATCTCACGCCTGTATTCCCCGAAGGGGTAGGAAATTACTGCACCCACATTTCGCCATTAATATATCAGTCCCACGTAATAGGGGGCGAGCCTATTGCCGTTTTATTATGTTTGTACCAAAAAAAAACTATTCTTCTGAAATAAGTTATACTATTATTTCTAGCCACTCTAAGCTGACTTATATTAATATACTACACGTCCATCGCGCGTACGTTTCTTGGGGCAATCATGACATCTTAGATATTTTATAAGCCCGCAATGTAAAATATTACAAATTTAAAAAATATATATTGCTTGATTTTTATATATCTTGTAGATACTTATGCCAGTAAATCAGAATCATATCATAGTCTTAATATTTTTTTTGGAAATCTAAACATTATTAAGCTATAGACGTTTATCAATATAGCCCTCGAAAGTTACAACCACAAATTCTTCTTACTTGGTATTTAAGGATCCAATTTGGTAAAGAACTTATTCTTGGAAATATAAAATTTATAGATAAATTTGCATGAAAGAAAGAATCTTGATTGCTTTACCTGTTTTCCAAGAACTCTACGAGATCGGTTTTCAGCAGAATATTTTCCAAAGATTTCTACAAGACTGTTGTCAGATAAACTTATTACTATAACACCAACGCTCGTAAAAGATACCTACTGAAAATAAATGTATTCATTGAAGATACGAAGTTTTGAAAACTAAAATTTCGATATTTTGTTTAAGTAGAATTCATCTCATATTTATTAGAGTACGAATGTATAAAAGCAATCAGATGGGGTATTTCAAAGGACTAGAACTATAAAAGCATGAAAACTGACATTTAACGACTAGTACCGTTGCGTTCCTAAAGCCTAGTACGGGTTTTTAAGATTTATATATTAGAACACAAGTAATTTCCAAACTCATTACAAATAATTCATTAAACATATTATTAAATTTACTCTTTCACGAAACTGTAATTATGAAGAAAAGAAATATTAAGATATTCTACAGTTTTACTTAAATTCTACGGCCGCATTCATTGCCAAGAAGAGATAGATAATTGGCATCATCATCCCAGTCTCAATTTACGTAAAGAGTTCATAGTTCACATCTTTGAGGTTATTTTCAATGCCGTTTGCCATGTGATTGATGTTAGGTAACGTTCGGACAGACACAAGGGGCTGTACATTCGCATGATTTACTGCTTAATTACGCTTCTCTGACCTACATACATCATTCATGTCCTTGGTTCAGACATAAAGGATTCCTTATTACTTTTATATCAAGAACTATAACGGTTGTATTGTTCTGTAGGTTCATATACACATACGAGTATATGGTCTTCATGAATATTTAACGCTGACTTAGGCATTCCATCGCTATGCACAACAACATTTTGCTAATAGTAACCGCAAGCATGTCGTTATTTCGTATTTCAATGTTCCCCTATACGAAATCCTATATAAAGCCTACATTATAGGCTATAACTCATATTTATTTCTATATAAAACAAAACAGTGTTTCACAAAAAAGTTTATGTTAAAGTATAGGTGAACATTATTCTATTAAATAAAATATATAAATAATGAATTACCTAAATGCTCAAATTATATTTTTCGTAGAAGCACAAAAAATGGTTAAGCTGTAAATATTATGAAAGAATCCGTATCTCAGTTATTTCGTCCGTCTCTAATGCGAGTACAATAGTTCATTTTACGGGGGCCAGGCACTCCTGTGGACGGCGAGATTTTCTTTTTTTAAACTCCACTGTCCGCAACAAATCTGTGTGTATCCGAACCTTTTCTTAAAAAAACATTGCTAGGCGTTTTACGTGCGCAAATTTTGTTTTTTCAGCGGAAAAAAAATAAATGAAATACTGTGTGTAAATATATTATGTGAAGAGTAAAATAAATGTTCGAATACTCTTTGTTTTTTTTATGAAAAGATTTAAAATATGAATAATGGTATTGTTTGGCCAACCAATTTCATGATTCAATATAAGTAGTCTCGCTCTAATACTTGGCAAGAAACGCAAAAAGGCTATAACAATACCTATTTCCATTATCAAAAAATTGCCGAAATTCTGAAATAAACTCTACATACATATTATTAATAGATATCAATTTATATTTCAATAGAAAAAAGAGACTTTATACATTCTCTCAAAATGTGAAAACATTTCTCACTTTGTTGCGAAACTTGAACGATAAAAGAAATATTTACACAAAAATAAACAAGACAACATGCCATCTAATTGAAAGTTGGAACATGGTCTACAAAAAAAAACTTTTATTATATATGATCTCAATATCAATGATTCTTATTAAAATAATAAAATAAAATTACTTCCAAAAAAAGGGGCGATTTTTTTATTAGAAATTATTGAATTTGTTTTACTATCAGAAGAATAACTTATATTATTTAACAACGATTTGATGAGAAATAAATGTATTATATTAAATATATTAGTATTGGTTTTCTTCTTTAAAGAACAAAAAGGTTCAACATCCATTAGTATTGTTACATCAGACATAAATATTAAACTGAAATGAAATTGAATGAAAAGTTCATTTATTAGTCACGTAGAAATTAAATAGCGCTTATGACGAGTCAGTACAATAAAGAGAAATATTATAATTATTAGCCTAAAACCATTGTCTTTTATTTTATTACAATGTATTTTTTTAATAAATTATTACTTGTTAATATTGCACTAATATCATTAAGTCTAAAAATTATGAGTATCTTTGAGACTCCTTCACGATCAAACGGCTGGACCAAATATCATGACGTTTGGTATGGAGCCATCCCCCTGGATTGACATTTTTCCAGAAATTATCACTAAAACATCGTGAATAAAAATCAATTGACTCAAATTGCAAACAAATAGATCATAAAAAATATTAGCAATCTTTAGTAGCCATTACATGGCTCGGTGTACACGCAATCAAATTTAGTGGCCATAACACGTGTAGTTCGCGTAATATACAAATTGCATTTAAACGAACTGGCTTTAGTGGCGGTGTAGCTCGTTGCAAGCAGGAAATGCTCGCATTAATCAGCCGCTTCACTGAAACCACGCTCTGTGCTCCCCGTAAAAAGGATGCAAGCGAATCTACATTCAAAACACAGATTCTAACGTCTTTTTATCATTTTCGTCACTTTGGTGCTATAAGAAATATGGATGTTCCTTTTATTGTGTTTTATTTTAATTTGATTTTGTTCTTAATCATTTATTATTTAACATATCAATTGTAATAATAGTTTCTCATTTGATTTTAAGTATTTTATGTGGATAACAATAAGCGTACCTACGTATAATGACAGGTATGTACAAATCATACAGAATTTTATTAAAATACTTTTTAGTATTTTTTTTGTGTGTCTATCAATGGTGTTTTTAATTCAATAATTAATAAATATATACAGCATTTATTTTAAAATTTAGATGGTCTAGTGCAGGTTCTTGACTTAAGTAGATACTCAATAAGCAAGAATAAGCAGAAATGCACCTCTGCCTACCCCTTCGGGGAATACAGGCGTGAGTTTATGTATGCATGTATGTAGATACTCAATAAATTTCTTGTGAAGTATCAAGTACCTATACAAATTTCTTGGAAATGTTGTCTATCAGTATTAACGAATATTTGTAGATCATATAAAAAATAATGGTGCCTTAAGATCCACCCACGACCGCCGAGATTATATCCCATAACATTGCAATTTAATCTTAAAATATATCTACAAACAACAAATTATTTTACTATAATAGAAATGTGTGATAAATTCGCCTTTCCAGGAATTATGAGGCGGTACAAGCGCAATATTTCCGGTACAGTAAGCCACAATACCGCCGAACATTTACCACTACACATTAATAACACATGTGTCGTCGAGTTATTCCCCAGGTGAGTATTATTAACTTTAGATCATAGATTACAATTTCAATTTGAAGTTTCAACAATTAAGCTCGTGGTATTTAGATTGGATTTTGTGAACTACTTAATTGCACCATTCTATGTTTCATTTGTGCTTTTTCAATTACCTATGTACCTAATAAAGTAGGGATAAAAACACAAGGTGAAGGAAAACATCGTGAGGAAACCTGCACACCTAAAAGTTCTTAGGAATTTCTGAGGTGTGCAGTCCACCAACCTGCACTAGACCAGCGTGGTGGACTATGGCCTAAACCTTCATAGTTATAGAGGAGACCCGTGCCCAGCAGTGTGAGATATATTATGGTGATGATGAGTACACATACAAACATAATCTCACGCCTATATTCCCCGAAGGAGTACGCAGGGGTTTATTTCTGCAACCACATTTCGCGTATATTCGGGTTGATGAGGTACTTATGTGGTTCATTCCGCCGTTTCGCGCAAATTTGAGCGTTCCGCGGAATCAAAAAAAAATCTACTTTTTTTATTTTTTCGTGCAATAGTTGATTGAGAATCCTTTTCTGAATAGATTTATGCAGGAGGCACAGTTTTACCTGGATTATTTACAGAGAAAAAAGCACTTGAAATTTTCTTATGAGATGGTAAAGAAAAGTGCAAAGATAGTAATGAAATACAGCTAGATGGTAATGAATTAATGATATGTTATTTATTCATTTTTGTCTTCTTTTTTAATATAGGGTCTCCGAGAAAAGGGCAGTTTATGAAGCACTCTATATTTTCTTAATCATTCGTCATTGATCATTCTATCCGCCAAGTCTCTTTTTTCTTTCTTGGTCATTATAATATAATTATAGGTATGTAACATAAATATTGCGTGACACAGTTTCACTAAATAGCAATTATATTTGCTTAAATTTTTCTTTCTGGTCGTACTCCTGTCAATATTTTATCCATTTTTTTCCAATTGTGTCGAATAGTTTTATAAAAATTGGAAGGTAAGGACGGTAATGAAAAGGAGATGAATGAAATATTTAATCCTTTTCTAAGATATCTGCCTAAGTTTGTATTTTAGTTTATTCGTATTTAAGTATCAACAAGGATAATTTAAAAGGTAGGTATTAACATAATAAGTATTTTTTTCTTACCTTGTAAACCTCTTAAAAACGACGGAATGTAATGAAACGTATTTAGGACAAAACGCTATCTACGACACTTGATTCGGGAATATTCTGATTTTTATTAACGCACGACCGGCTTGCTCTGCCGTTCCGACAGCCTGACGAGTTGAGGTATGTTGTCACGGGAACCGATATTCGCTAGGTATAAAATGTTGTTCAAACTTTAACAATTTTTGAGTACGGATGGTAATGAAGATTTTTTCGTGACAAATTAAATATTGCTTTTATTTTAAACTATTTATCTTAAAAATGCTTTTTTACCACATATAGTCGAAAGATAATGATTAAGGTAATAGCATCAGTAGATGACCACTTAAGGACACAGAAATTTCTTTTTTAATGTCTAACTTTAATCTTCATTCGAATTCAATGAGTGTTTTGTTTTGTTAACTCTGTGCAAGTCTTTTAACGAAACGAGCTAGTTTTTTTTCTTGTACAATGGTTGAATTCAAGTAAAAAAATTAAAATAAAACTTAATATAAGAGATTTAGTAGTTGACCACCTAAAAACTAGTAGTTGACCATGTTTTGCATCAGTAGTTGACCATTCAGATTTTTTAATTATTTGTTAAATAAGAAGCCAAATTAAGTCAACTTTGCGTTTTATTTGAAATATAATAACAATAACATCCCCCGCTCGTTAATAAATGTTCTGGCCATTTCCACAATCGACCATTTGCTTTCATCGATGATAATGTAGCTGTTTTTTTTTATAGCTTTAAGTACTTTTCCGGGATATAAGTTATTATCGTACTTCATCATCATCATCATCATCAGCCCATATACGTCCCACTGTTGGGCACGGGCCTACTCTACAATTGAGAGGGTTTAGGCCTTAGTCCACCACGCTGGCTTAGTGCGGGTTGGCGGACTACACACCTAAAAAAATCCTAGGTGTGCAGGTTTCATCGCGATGTTTTCCTTCACCGTTAAAGTGCGTGATAATTCTTTGTCAATACACACATATGCAACTTCGAAAAGTCAGTCATGTGTGCCTGGGGTTTGAACCTGCGACCGTCGAGATTCTCGACCGCGTGCCTAAACCTCAAGGCCGTACTTAAATATGACAAATTCACCATTTACTTTTTGCCGAGGCTTTTGTCAGATTCTTAATCAGACGACAGTAGTTGAAAGTTTACGCATATTTTCAAGCATATCGTTAGGACCTATGATGTCAAATTGATCTAGAGTGGTTTCAAATATATCATCAGCAATGCTAATTGCTGGTGATCCTGGGATCGTTACTAGCACTAGTTCGTCACCAACAGTAATATGTACAGCAGTTGCTGATGGTTCCATTGTGGTTTCCAAAACACCATCATTATTGTGAGAGGATTTTTTTTTCAGCCGTTCTTATGGGTGTTTTATGAAGACGAACGTCATTTACTGCTGAGAGCATTGCAGCTTTAGTATAATTTAGGAATGTACCCCTTTTCCCAGACACCTACAAGGTGAACATTTGGTTTTAGTAACTGATCGTACCTTACAATAAAGGTGGTCAACTACTAAATAAAATTAAGTTATTGTAAAAGTAAATAAAATAGTTAATTCTAATTGATGATGCCCTTCATATATTATTCCGTACAGTACATTTACATGATACAGAAATTCATCAGAAGTTGACCATCCTGGTCAATTACTAGAAAATCATGCTAAAACGGAATCAGTAGTGGACCACCCCCACATCTCAATCTTGTAAACAAATTTTCGTATTTTAAATACCCTGTTACCTCAATTAATCCTTAACGAATAAGAAAAGCAAAACACTTATCATCAACAAGGTGACAAAGTTGTTAATATTTAACTTCAAACTTTTTCAATCCTTAAGAAAATTATGACAAAAAAACGAATAATAGATTTACGGTGCGTCAATCAACAAACAACTGGAGGCTATTTTGAATATTTGAAAATAATGGAGTCGTAGTTTGCGCGCTTCGTAGACCACATAACAGCACTGACTACTCAATATGGAATTAGTTTAAAAATATGCCGCGAATTCTTATTTTATCAGTTTATGTGCATTGGTGGTCAACTACCGGTACATGGTCAACTACTAGTGCCATTACCTTATGGCTTTATTATAGAGCGCTAATTACGGTCATCAATTGAAACGAAAAAAAATTATTATAAAAAGTCTTGCTGAGTACATTTTTTTTATATTTTTAGAAAACTAATAAATATAATTGTAATATTCGTGATACTACTTATAAAACGACCTTTCTTTAATCAATTACACTCCCCAAAAATATTATAGGGTATTATTTTCATAGGTAAAAGAGCCCGGAATTGCTTTTTGCACGAAATGGCGAAATCATGTAAAAATAGAAGAAATGTTCGTACACATAGCCTTGCCACAAAGGAACTCTTTTACACCTACATTTCCCAATCTGTGTTTTTAACCTATATGTAATAAAAAGGGGCTTTTAGGGGCTGCTGTTTAGGGCATATTTTTACTACTACTGCCACTAAGAATTGCCTAATATAAAAAAACACAAACACTTCCTACTCGGAGAACGCTAAGCTGAGATCTCTCATACAGGCCTGTACCAAAATCCTATAAAATTATTTTAATCAATTTACAGTTGTTAAAGCATCGTAACTTACTTTTGCTTCTATAATGTATAAGTTAGGAGAATACGAAGGAGGTCAAGATAATATTTTATAGCATGTAATTTTGTACTTTGTTATTCGCACACGAAACTTAGAGATAGGCCTCATATAGAAGTTTTCGACCACAATACGCTCCCTCTAACAATGAGGATTTATGGACGCTGTTTGGGTAATGTTCCCACAGTTTATCAAGTAACACTAACTACCAACGATATTAATTTAATAATAGTACAGAGCAAAATGTACTTATACCAATTTTCTGGTTAATTTTGTTATTTCGTAAAGATGATATAATACCACTTTATGCATAGGTACCTATTTTGAGGCCTGCATCACACAAAGGCTAAGCAGATTTATTTCTACATCATGCAACTCTAAACTATGTACTTACGGAAACAGTATTAAATCTGTGCCTAACCTAGAAACCTAAAACCTCGCTATCGTGGGTCGTACCTATTATGTACTTACCTACACCGTAGGATATTATGACAAGGCAATATTTTTATGGTTCAGATCACATAAATATAGACCTAAAATATATTTTTCCTGGGTTAACAGAATCCTATAACCAGTGTCCCATCTATCTCTGTATGTACTAAAATTCATCAAATTCGTTTTAGTGGAAATAAAAACTTTAATAAATGTCCTAAGCGTTCGGCATTTACATCTTTAGTCTATACTATTTTGAGTACGGCGCTTTATTTAAAGTAATTTGTCATGAGTGTCCCCCACAAATGATACGCTTGTAAATAGAGATGATTGATAGCATTCATTAGCTGGCCTGCGAGCTCACCAAAACAGCTGACGAAAATGAAAAACAACTAAATTTATTGCTCAATCTGAAAATTCTCTAAAATCGTGAGTAATTTTAATGAGTCTCCGGAAATTATTTGTTTTTTTTTTTACCTTTGAAACAATGTCGCCAAAAAGCAGTGATTTCATAAAAACCTAAAATAGTTGTCAATAAAGACCATGTAAAAATGTTATTGAAAAAAAAAACATTAACACCAATCATTTTAGTAAAACATTTCTATTGCAATTTCCTATATGCAAATTACAATATAGCATTAAGTACGTACATACAAATTGTACAACTGAAGTTTTTAAGTAGTACACTCCCTGAGCGCTGCTTAAAGCCATTATTTCAGTTCTCTCGAGAACAAACAAGTGTTTTAAGCTCTTCAAGTTTTCGTTAATTATTTTCACAACTACAAATTAGTCTGTCTTACGTAGTTTACGTCATAATTTTTTTACTATCCTAAAACTTAGATAGAAAGATGTTTAACTTAATCGTAGACGGACAGCAATCAAAACAAAAGCTATACAATATATCTGCATGAGAAATAGTGGTAACAAGTAAATGACAAATTTTGCCCAATATTCGCACACATTAAGAAAATACCATAAATGTCTTATGACAATTAATTAACTGCCTCGTAGTCTCCCGGCACAAATATGTGCCGTGCATCTTGAGGTCCCGGGTTCGATTCCCGGTTCGGCCAGAGTGTTATTGTTTTTTTCCATTAGGAAATTCTCAGTAGCAGCACTGAATTGTGTCCGGGAAAAACGCCAATACTAATTACTACGTACTCGTTCACAATTGTCGAAATGTGGGTACTGAAATGTAAATCCAGGAATCAATCGACTAGTTAAAAAAGCCTTAAGTTCATATTTATTTTCATCCTTAAGAGCTTTTCTGATAAGCACTTTCATAGTTACTATATAGGACTTTGTAAGGTATCTTTCTCTTGATTTCTTCAAAAGTACCTACAAGCGACAGACGACAGTTATTACTAGATTCATTATAATTTATACTTATTTTCAGACCACCCCTTAAACTTATTTTAACAGGAGAATTAATTTTAATATTCACAAAAGACATCAAATTCGGAGTAAAGAGTTGAACCTAATGACGAGTTGACGCCCTAAGCACACTCTGATGTTAATTGGCAGGGCGTGCCCGCAGTGAATTCATCTGTCTAGTAATTCCGTCCAATTGTTGGTGAATATCATATTTTATATCATTATCATCACTCAACGAGCTATGGAGAGGGCTATTCTCGGCGTTTCCCTACGAGATCGAATCAGAAATGAGGAGATCCGTAGGAGAACTAAAGTAACCGACATAGCCCAGCGGATTAGCAAGTTGAAGTGGTAATGGGCCGGGCACATAGCGCGGAGAACTGATGGCCGATGGGGCCAAAAAGTTCTCGAGTGGAGGCCACGTACCGGTAAGTGCAGCGTAGGAGGCCCTCCGACAAGATGGTCGGACGACCTAGGAAAGGTCGCGAGACGTCGTTGGTTGCAGGCTGCTTCCAATAGGTCCCTGTGGAAGTCATTAGAAGAGGTCTATGTCCCGCAGTGGACCTCTATTGGCTGATGGATGGATGGATCATATTTTATTAAAGACCAAACCAAACCCAACCCTATTTGTATGGATTATAATTTTTCTCATTGTTCTTTTTTGGCGTTATATACTCGAATAGCGTCAATGATTCTTTAATAACGATCCAATGTAAACTAAGAGTACCTACTAGTCGGTTCATCTCACTAACTAAAAAGCAATCTACTGATAGTGCTTTTATTTACTATCTTCGACAAAATTATGATTTCGAAGGCACCGTGTGCCTGTAGTATTATTGTGGGCGTTTGTGAATTGTGTCCTTCATCTGCTGATCTCAGCACTACATACCATCTGGTATGTATGTCCAGTAATCCTCATTGTTAAGGAGACCCATCGGCTCTTAATGGAATTTAGTTTGTTTCGAGAATTATGAAAAATGCAATACACTTCATTTACTCATAAATAATAGCATTGACCTTATAAAAAATACTAAAAAAGTATAAAGAATTTTTCTGTGATATAATATTTGTAAATTATTAACAAACAATACAACTCGCTCAATAAATTGTTTTGAATTATTTATCATAGGAAACCTATATCATTTAGGAAAAAAACCTTATACCTACCTACATTACCTACGCAATATCTCATAATATAATGTGTAATAAGTTATGTGACGCGTAAAACGAAACGATATACAACTTATCTTGTTTTTTTTTTAAAAGCGAGACTTACTTTCCTACCAGTAAACAAACTAAGAAATTAAGAATATAAACTGTACAGAGTGGCGCTAGTGGACTACACACAAATAGCTTGCTACGGCCAAAGTGGGAAAGAGATGATAAATAGTTTCTACCCGTTTGTACCCCATGTGATAATCTTGCTGTTTGGCATTTTGCGCTGTCATATGTCAAAATAAAAATCGGAATAGTATCGAAGGTGCATCAAAGTGATATTGCTACGATTAATAAACTTTATATTTGGTGGTATACGTGGTAATATCAAATCATAACATTCTACATAGTATTGTAGATATTGTTTACATGATTTCCTTGATCAAATGAACAGTTCAACATAATGGGCTGCCTATCGTGTATTCGAGGTATGACGTTCAACATGGCTTATTTTATATTAGTATCCGCTATTTACAGACGGGATTTGTCCAGTTGTGAAATTTAGTAGATTGTGTATTTATATGCGCAGCGATATCCTTAGGTATCGTGTCATGTCGTAAGTAGCTGGTCTAAGTGAATAACAATTTGCTAGTATTACGTTTTCCTTGAATTAATAGTGTTTTAAGGACGTTCCTAGGTGCAACTTGATTATATACCGGCTATATATCAAATAAACAACAAAAGAGTAATCTTAATGCATAAATAAACACTTAAAAAGACCTCCAGTGAAGCATCTATTTATATCATTTTTTTCACTCAGTTAAGCACTAATTAGTATTGAGCATCATTAGCAAGTACGCGGTTTGAACGGAAATCACCTTTAACTTGTTAGTTTTATACATTTAATCAAAGGCATGTTCATCAAAAAGTGTTAGTTTTTCCTTATTCCAGACATTATTTCAGCGTGATAATGTATAATAGTATAATATAAGTAGTGATGTCCTTGAGGTTTGGGTATGCGGTTGAGAATCTTTTTTGTCGAATTTTTTAAGTTATGTGTGTATTCACAATGAATTATCACTTACTTTAACAGTGAAGGAAAACATTGTGATAAAATCTGCACACTTAAAAGTTCTTAGAAATTTCTTAGGTGTGTAGTCCGCACAACCCTCACTAGCCCAGTGTAGTGGACTTAAGCTGTAATTCTCTCAGATGAAGAGGAGGCCCGTGCCCAGCAGTGGGCTGATGATGATGAATGAATGTACAAGTAATAATGACAAAAATTTGAAAATCACAAATAGTTGACTCAACATTAAGATTCAAAACCCTCTATTTGTAATAATATTATTGTTTGTATTCACTTTAATGTGTAAACACATTCCCACATATTACAAGAATGTCCATTTTATCATATTATTTATAAAATATGATATATATTGGATGTTTTACTACCGTCTTTTTAAATTTTATGCTAGTATGGGTGTTATAAATTGATGATGAAAGGATGGATGAAGGATAAGTCCTATTTTTGTTTAGTTTTTGATTAAAATATGATATTAATATAGAAAGTGTTTGCATAAACAAACAAAACCTATGTATGAATATGTGACCTAAGCTTATATCATTTGCATATATGTTAATAATTTTTATACTAGTTAAACAGATAAATGTGGAATAACATCATGCACAACATTTCTGTTAAAATTTGATTAGTGGACCATATTGTGTGTTGTTTAGTGGCCTATTAAGGCTTGAATGAAAACACAATTATAAATCAAGGAAAACTCCCATTTAGTATAGGAATATATAATAACTAACATAATACCAGTATTATTGTCATAAAACTAATATTACTAATACTAATATCAATTTTACAGGCCTGAAAATATCTTTTCCATTCAAAGACAAGGAATTGAACAAGATTGCAGCATTCTTCAATGTGTCCACATTTCTATTGACTTGTGCGGCGTTGGTGCAACCAAGTTGGTTCAGGATAAAAGGATTGCACTGCACACAAAGCCTTTCTCTGGCACAGTTCTTTTCTTTTGATGATGATGATGATGATGAACAAATAAACATTCACCATAATACTCTCTTTGATCAAATTAATAAGTCTGAATTAAGTGGTAAGTTTTTGCAGTTACTACAGAAAGCTTGCAAGCTAGCATGAGCATGTTCCAAGTAACAAGAGATATGTATATTGTCAATAATGTCACTTATTGTAGTGAATAGTGTAAGTAGTGTTTACCAGTGGTGGTACTTCCATAGAAGCCCAAAAGCACAGCTTGACTTACAAATTTCTGAATAATAATCTTTAAGCTTTAAATCTTTATTTGACAAAAGCAATTTGAAACGTAAATGAGAATAACCCGAACCCACAATAAACAATTATGAACTAGACATTACGAAATTATGTACATTGCTTTTGGGGTTCCACCACTGGTGTATATAATACTATTTTAAAAAACTAAATTAGTTAAATCTCTTGCCCCACAATACTATGTTTGGCCAGCTTACGATCAAGTGTCAGTTTGCCATACTTGTATATGAAAAATGAGATACAACTGGCTTTTCATAATATTAACACAAATACCTTACTTTTAATAATCCTGGTGTGAATATGTATGTATGTAAAAATAAACTGTAATATAAAAATATCGACAACCAAAATTCTATTTTCAATAGGTAATTTACATGACAATTACAATATATCTGTTTTTAAGTATGTGTCTGTTTCGAACTATGCTTGAGCTCTTATTTTTCTAAATTGGCAAAAACACATATAGGTAATTATTATTATTATATGAGTTAGCTAATTATATTGAATTTCCTATCCAGATCAATCATAATAATGGAAATGGTCCTATCTATCCTATATGGAAGTTTAGTAGATATATTTTCAGATGATCTTTATTTTGTACATCACTGTGATGGTATAAAATTGGGTCATGAATTCCCACTGTTAAATGATGTGTTAGGACATTTAACTCACATATACAACCAATAATTTATCAAGCTGTTATAATCTCCATGCTATTGGTACAGTTTAACAATCCATATAAATTGTGCTATTGGTATACAATTTATTTACTTGCACTTTCAGGATGGCCGCCATGTAACACTGTGGAGATAATATCATTAATGAGAGTACTTATACTGCTTTGCTTTATGGTGCTACTATGTTCTTGTATTGGTACTCTTATAAATCTGACGAGCCTTAACAGCAGAGTTGTAAAGATGCTACGGAGAAATGCGATACCAAGCATAATGTGTGTGTTTTGGGTAATAGCTATTGTGGGTGTGTGTTATTACACCACTGTGGTATTGGGCAATGCAAACAATAGCGATCCGGATTCCATCCAAGTTGACTATGAATATGGATTCTACACAATAACAGGAGCAGGTCAGTATTTTTTTATTATCCATGAAAACTATTTTTTTTTTCGATTTTTTAATTGTTTTATAATTCTTAATCCAATATGTACCTATCAAGCTATTTGTGTTGATTGATTCCAAACACAATAATGCTTATGGGAATATCGTAATGGAAAAACCAAATAACAATTTACATGACCCGTGATCTCTTGATCGCATGCACCAATTACTGCCGGGAAACCAATGAGTCAATCTTATAAATAGATGACATTTTTAACATTAGATAAATACACCCAACTGTCATACACATTGTTCTGGGGTCAGAACAATGTGTATGACGATGTATCTTAAGATAACAGTATTGTATCTAAGCATTTAGAGACTATGACTGACTATCACAAAAAACCATACTCGAAACAAATACCTATCGGATCCACATTTCGAGAGACCGAAGCTGCGAGACTGAAATCGCGGTGTCGCAGTTCACTTAATATGTATCGTACTATGCATTTAATAGTAAAATCCATTTCTATGTGTTTCTGAGTATTGTTGTACCAAAAAATGACTATGTTTTTCAGGTAATTTTTTACATCAAAAATATCTTTGCTAAGAACTTTATTGAGTTATTTATGTACCTACTTCATTAAGTTTTCTGCTTTTTACACTACAGTTTTTTAATATCAAATGTGTTGGCTATCAAATCTCATAAAACATTATACCTACGGTTGAAGAGACATCTGTTTTTACAGTCAGTATTGTGAAAAAACATTACATACAATCTGCATTTTTTATCTCTGATACTGACATAAACCATTAAATTAATTTATTTCCACCTGTTGAACATCTGTTATGTTTCACCTTCCAAAACCTTTATGTACATTAAGTGTATTTTAGTTAACTCTATCCATACAACTGTGCATGTTTTAGTTTAAATAAAGAGGAAGCTTTACCTATATAAATGTTGTATAACTGTGTTACCTAATCAGCGTTGTCAGGCATTGTCGAATAACCTATGACGTCAGAGAAAGCTAGTTAAAGATACATAGTTATTACTGGTATATATTATGGTAGTACAAGGGGACAATGCACATTTTAACAATATAACACTTTATACTCACAATAGGTAACATACACAATACATGTTGGGTGTATGTACCTGTAGTATGTATACATATAGTGGTAGGTAGGTACCTAATATCAAGAGAAATCTATATAACTGAGGACTGATGACGTTTAGAAAAATTAGCTTAGCTATATAATCTGGAAAGTCTCCACAGAAAACACTCAATGGACCCAATTGCTTATTTAATTTATTATGGTTTACCACAAATTGTTTACACACATACAAATTCCAAATTAAAAATACCAATATGGAGGATAACAGTAGTTTCGTTACAATACGTTCTATTTTGCTATCTTTTACAACACTGCAACATGATCAAACTTTATATAAAATGTAAAAACATGTAGTTCCATGTCCAGTTCAAAATTAGACACATACATACATACATAAACTCACGCCTGTATTCCCCGAAAGGGTAGGCAGAGATGCATTTCTGCACCCACATTTCGCCAAGTATGTATCAGTCCCACGTAATAAATTGCGTTGTTTTAACTCCCAGGTGCCCTAGCCTTGTTGGCGTCTGCCGCTAATCTGTGGGGGGCTCCATTGACCGGTGATGAAGATATTCAAAGGAGGAACCTCATGGAAGATTGGGATGGGTATGAGGCCCACAGTGTGGGGCCTACTCCAGCCGTGCCTACTTTACCGCCTTACACGCCAAGTGCCGACTATGTGCCTACCCTGCATCCACCATACGCGCCTCCGGTACTGGGAAGCCAACAGTACTTCCCCTTTGACGACCTCTCGGTACTTCCACCACCACCGCCTTATACCCCTTGAATATTATTTCAAATATTACTTATATTTACAAATATCATTAGGTACTATAAGCGAACAACACAGGCACGCATGACGCAGTCTGTCTATTTTTACTACTTAGTTGTTTTGGTGTAATCATAACAGTCATAAGTATGATAATCACTTATAGCCTTGCCCCAAATGTTGAGTGACTAAAACATTTAGTTGCAATTTTTCTATCTATGCATGTACTCGCATAGATGAGATAAACCTTCAGTGTTAAACTTATTCTAGTATTTATGACTGTAAGTATAATTTAACAAGAAATCTGCAAAATTGTAAGTAAGTCTCGTCAAATTTCCATACCCAGCCATAGCAAATATTTTATAGTCGAGTGAATATATCGACACTATAGTATATGGTCATTAGCTGAATAGAAAAAGAAATTGGTCTGATTTATTAAACCTCCGATTAATTATGTCTCATTTAGCATCTGTTTTGTCTATTCAACACAACCCCTCCTTTTCCGTGATTGTCAAAAGTTATAATTGTTTTTTGGACAATTTTTTAAATGACCATACTTTATATTCTGCATAATGTATTATGTACCTACTAAATATATGTAGTCAAAGTATGTTATAATTTATTGTTATATAATTACTTCCTCAATCTATTATACATCACACTGTAAAATGTTTGCTAGTCATGGGAAAATGTTCCTCAATCCACGATTGATTAAATTCTTTAATGCAAAGTAAAAGATTGAGTTTCAGTGGCTCGCCCTAGCGCCCTAGGATTGTAACTTTATAAAATACTCTCTATAATTTTTCATTACATTTTTTTTTCCAATTTCACCCTCTTGAACTTATAAGGTTTTATTTTCGCAATGGATAATAGTCTCACGTATTTCGAATCCCCACCTGTTTCCAAAATCATAAGCCATGGAATATATTTTGGTATGAAACTCATAGAAATACTGATATCCAAGATCATTTTCAATATTTCACAACTTAATTTCTCAACTGTCATTCTCGAATATATTATATAGAAATGTATTATCTTGAATGGGATTGATGTATATTTTCCTAATTAAGAAGTATGCTTTAGGTATCCTTAAGTATTAAATGAAATGAAGTGAAAACTGAAATCATCAAAATTTGTGAATGTATTGATATGTTGATACAATGAATGTGGTTGTATGGTTATTACTTTAAAATTATAAACTCGAATATTTTTTCACAATGCTTTTATTAGCTAGCGCTTTTAAAACTTGTTGTCCATAAGGCTTTGTATGTAAACTAATTTTGTAATAGTAATGGTGACATTGAAACAGTAGGCAAAAATTTTTTTTCAGTGTAAAGAGTATATTGTGGTTGTGAATTGTTTAGACAATGACCTTACTGTTCACTTCTACATGTGATTTGCCATTTTAGTGCCTATTCTTGAAAGGATGCTTTAAGATTTCTGTAGAAAATTGTGTTTAATGCCTAAGTAGTATTAAGACTTATCACACACAGCTTATATGCTTATTTTAAATTTAAATTACAACTTATTTCTTATTGTCTAAATATCAAAATTTGCTTATATTTAGTTAGAAATATAGTAAAACTATTTTTAACCATGCAGTGTGAATTTGCATTGTATTTTTAATGAAAAGTCCTTTTAAGCAATTTAGGGCATATTTATAAAATTGCATATTAAATTTTATCTTTCTCATGTGTTTTTCTTAACATTTCAATAAAAAAAAATACTAAAATTTTAACTCACTATATAATTTGTCAAATATTTGAAATAACCATTTTTAATGTTATGGATTTTAGTGTTGTATATAAAAGTTACTGATGATCAACAAAAAATATGAGCTTTTAGGATTATAAATTGTGATCTGATTTTCATCTAGATTGAATGAAATGTACCTAAAATGTTGTAGAAACTTCAGTCTATAATATGTAATAAATAGTAATGGTAGCATTTGAATATTATTCCATGTTACCAAAAATATAAGAATGTTATTAGTTATATTGTTTGTTAATTGTATAGATTTCTTCTAGAAGTAAGAATAGTTATTCCCAGTCTCTAACTGGGAAGTTTATTTTTACATTTAAAATGAGAGTAAGATTTTATTTTTGTGTAAGACCAATATTCTGCAATACATATCTAAATAATGAATCATGTTTTATTTCTTTGCCACATAATTTTATTATATTATTTGCATAAAATCATAAATATAATATATTTTATGGACAATCACAAACTATTATCCACTGGTAACAAACAAATTTAATACAAAAATAAATAAATAAAATATCTATTAAAACAGTTACTAATTTACATGTCTGAGAGATAAGAAAGTTGACATTACTGAACAGTCCAGAAGGTAAGGCAACATTATCAATTTATTTAATTGTCTTTCAATGCACTTAGATCAAAGTGTGACTGTTGTACATGTCTATCAATTATATCTGAATTTGTAGGTCTGCTTTGTGATGTTGTCTTGGGTGTTGTTGGCCTTAACATTGGGTCTTTATAAATACCGTCACTTTCCATGTTCAAAGTTGAAAAATTATTCAACAAATCATTGGATGATGGCAAATTTAAATATTTGATTCTTTCCTTTTCTAAATAGTTAACTCTTTCTTTCAATGTCATGTTTTCATCTTTAAGGACTTCAACCTGTAGTACTAATTGTTCTACTAATGAATGGAGGTTCTGACTTAATATTTGTAATTCTTCAACAACAGTCTCTTGTGTCTTTTCTGTTCTTTTTCCATCTGTAACATCTTTAGAAATGCTGTCTTTTGTAGCTGTTTCTCTCTCAGTTTTATTCCTTAAAGTATGCAGTAATGAATCTGTCTCGTTGATGGCCCTATATATTGCTACTTGTAACTTAGCATATTCATGATCTTGCAAATTCGACAGTGGTTCTTTGCCAAGCCATTTAATGGTATCCATAGCTTTCTTTACGCGAGCATATTGCTCTTTTTTACTTTTAATTAAATCTTTTTGTTTTAGATGGTAACTATGTTGCAACGTAATAGACTCAAGCGCAAATGATGATGCTGTTGATTTCATTGCATCAAGAAGAAGTTCTGCGGCGTTATGATGACATTGCATCGCCTCGTCATATCTGTTATTCATTAAATGGGCTTCCGCACGTCGATGTTGCTGGTGGGCCTAGTAAATTGAGGAATACATCAGTTTTCATCGATCAACCCTATTATTTTAATCTTACTTTATATTAGATAACGATGAACTTACCAAATTCAATGGATGAGATTCCATTTCTCGTACTGCTTTTACAATTAACTTTACTATAAATAAATCCCAACTTCCTGCACTATGTAACTATGTTCGCATTAAACAAACAAAAAATGTCAAGAGTAGACGACATGTCAATAAGAAACAGCTGTTCAATTCTGATGTGATATTGGATAGATAATAAAATTAATGTACCTAATAATGCTATAAAAAGTGACACCACCAGTATTGTTGTTTATTAAAATATCTATATTCAACTAATTAATTTACAAACTTTTTAATATAGGAATGTTTAATACATACAATTTAATCTCCAGGTAGACGACAACGCCATCATTCGGCATTAATACAAAGCAGACTGGGACTCTAACGTGATCTGTAAAATTATTTAAAGTAAATAAATAAAAACAAAGGAAATCTTCTACTCATCGGTAATCTTAAGTGACGACGGGACTAATGATAATGTTTATGATGACGAAACTATATACAAAGAATAATAATAGAGCACAATATAACAAAGAGCAATGAAAGACAGTAGCAATATTAAATTACAATCTGGGTGATACGATAGGAAGAAAATGAGTGTATCCATATCCACATCTTAATAAGATTATAAAGTAGCTATTGCCAAGAGCAAGAATAGGTTATCTATATATTTTAAACTACCTCATTAACGTCGTTAACTTTAATACTAAGCCACGCTGTGATGGTAGGGCCTAATGTTGCAGAAAGCAGTCTACTCGAAGGCGATCAAACCGTTCCGCAGATCTTTTGCCTCCTATTATTCCGGACGCTTTGGATATCTTTAGGGAGTGTCTATTAGCTCATTATGATTATACTATATCTGCATACATTTCACGCATCCTGTCTATCGCAACTTTACTATTTTTTCGGTACCTAAGCAAATTTTCCTCATTAAAATATAAAATTTATACAATCTAATCAAAAACTCAAGAGAGTCAATTCCAGGACAATATACTCATTAAGCAATTGATTTCTAAAATCATAGCTGAAGTCATGTAGGTAAGTAAGTCGGTACCAATAGTTATGAATACAACCAAATAACACACCATTTGTTCAACTTTGTTTTCATAACAAAAGTACCAAAACAGAGTCTATGTTTTACTGGTACTATATAGCATAGCACCAACAGTCAATTTCTACGATTTCTGGTCTGTTCAAAAGCTAAAAAGCTAAGATATAATAATGATACCTTTGATAATAATTTTAATTTCTGCTAATTTCGCATATGGAGTGACGTCACAATGTTCCACGTCTGAAGTAAAAACCCTTCTTGAAGGTTGTGACAGATTAACTGGACTGAATATAACTAGCGTTGGGGGAACTATTGTTAATGACCACAATTGTGATGTACTTCTTCCAAAACAAGTGTTTTTAGAAGAACCACTATTTCAATACTCAACGGCGGACTCGGTACGTACCTAAATGATTCTTTATAAATACAATAATAATAATACACCCAACAGTCACATACATAGTTCTGATCCCACACTAAGATACAAGTCTTGTGTCGTGGGTATCAGAAACTACGAGAGACTTTTTTGGTCTCACATACACCCAGACCCGAAACAAATATTTGTGGATCACACAAACATTTGTCTCGGTGCGGGGATCGAACCCGCGGCCTCTCGTTTCGCAAGCTGGTGTCTAGCCAACTGTGCCACGGGGCTGTCTTCAACAAGATTATTATCTTTTTATGTAAGTATGCGAAATTATATGTTTTTCTTTTTAGAAAAAGTTTTACACCATAATAGTGGTGGATCCTGACGCACCGCCCCAGTTAGAAGGGGAATTTTATTTACACATGTTGAAGTCCAACATTCCTGTAAGTAGTACATACTCCTATAATACTAGTTCGCTCCCTATATTTTCTTGACGGTAAAGCTGCTATGATTCTTTTTCTTTTCTTTCTCTTCTAATACTAAATAATTTCAACAACTTTGTATGTCCTTAACTTAAGTTATAACTCGCCTGCTGCCGTCAATGAGGGGATTTCATAACCACTTTGCACGAAACGGGAATTGAAACGGAAACCGAATGTCGATGACATGTTTATAATCGACGTTATTTACGACTTAAAAAGTTTTGGTTCAGTAGTCGATTTTAATATTAAATGCCTTATTATATATATTTTAAAAGATGTAGTATATTTTCAGGGCCTCGCATTGAAGGCGAAAGAAAGCAGCAAGACTGTAGGAATAGATTATCGAGGTAAACGATTTACTTTCGTTCATCAAAATTTTTATTTTATTTTAATAAACATAATTTGGCAAAAAAAAGGACTTACAGCTGCCTTTTTACACTGTAAAATCAAAGTTAAAAGTTTCGACCTAATTGATCAAGGCACTAATAGTTTTAACAGTGGCATTGCTTACGCGAATTAAAGTTTTGCTATCAATGTATTATTAGTGAAGTTCGAAATAAAATATTTAGTTCTGAAATGACTCAAGTATAATTCTCGTTATATGCAAATGGAATAGGCATTATAAAAATACATACATACATACATAAACTCACGCCTGTATTCCCCGAAGGGGTAGGCAGAGGTGCATTTCTGCACCTACATTTCGCCAGGTATGTATCAGTCCCACGTAATAGGGGGCGAGCCTATTGCCGTTTTTCGGGCACATTTCCAGACTCCGTGCTATTACCGAGAATTTCCTAATTGAAAAACCCAATAACACTTTGCCCGACCCGGGAATCGAACCCAGGACCTCTAGATCGCACGGCACATACATGTACCGCGAGACCACGAGGCAGTATAAAAATCTCTTTAATTATCTCCCATTATATTTCAGGATATAAACCACCAGCGCCACCTCGCGGCTCTGGCGTGCACCGCTACGTAAGCTTACTTTACGAACAGGCTGATGGCAACAATTTCCTTCCAAGCGTGCCTAGTTCACGTAACCGCTTTCCGCTAGCCAAGTGGCTTATCGGAAAGAACCTCTGCGGACCAGTCGCTGGCATTCAGTTTAAATCGGAATTCTAGATGGCGCTACTTACCACATTTAAGTTATAAAAGAAAAAATCATGATTAATTTTACTTCTCAAATAAATTTATAAGTCTTATAAGATTTATAAAAAATATTCCTATTTATGTTGTTATAATAGGATTTATTTATAAATAAATAGTTAATTATTTTAATTATATTCTTGTATGAAGCGGAAATTTAACTAAAATATAGTTAAGATTATCTTAATACGATTGCACTGACTTATTTATTTATAAAATTGCAAAAAAATATTGGTTCAAACCCTTTATGTAGGTACCTAAGTATATGAATATCATTCATAAAAAATCAATACAAAGTTTCAAATTGATAACCAGTTTGCGTGTAGTAACTGTATATTACAGCATTACTTAATTAAACCGAAACCCATTCGTCTCGCTTGCCAAAACACATTTCTTTTGTTTCGTGCAGAGGCTCGAGTTGAAAAATAATGGTGGCACGGGCTGTGCGTAGGTTGCGCACGCGCACGCGACACTTCCCTCTCACCTTCCAGCCCACGCCATCGCAACGCCTAATTTATATAAACAAATGATTTTCTCATCTCTTACTACTGGGTTTTATATCTAGTGATTTATGCGTGACGGATGAATGATATAAAACCGCTTAAGGTTTTATGTTTCCCTGGGTGGTACTTTTGGCATACTTGCACTAAAGTCCAAAACGATATAAGTTAAATTCTTTACATTTTATACATGACATTTTTCCACAGAAAACCGATTTTTAAAGTTCCAAAATAGGTATATAAAGCCAAATAACATTTTAAAATATTAGGATTTTTTTAAGAGCCATGGTAGGTACGTCCTTATAAAGTATGCTTACATACTAAGTATATGTAGCACAGTTTCCAGGTTTCAATGACCATAAGGTACATCAAAAAGTATTTTCACTGTTTACAAACTTAAAATTTCCGTCTTGCCACGCTCTGGCACTCAACAGTACTGCCTTAGGTCACCAAAATAATGTCCATGTCACGTGATGAGACGTTTCTCGGAATAAGCACCACATGTCTCGGGTGGTCCCCGAGTTTTATAGTGGTACTTAATATGTCAAAGTATTATAGCGGCTGTTGTTTTCGGACACCAGTCGGACACTTACAAAGAACCATATTCATCATTCTCTTGCCCTGTTACAAATTCTACGAGTATTTGGGGTCGGCGCAATAATTATGTTTTATCCTTCTAAATATCCCTATCAGCCATCATGATTTCCTTCACCCCTTTTTATTTCATATCTTCTATCTCTCGCGCACTCTATATATCTATATTTTCTTTGGCCTTTCTCTGCTTGCGCATCCTTCAACTTTCATATTACAAAGATTTATATTTATTTATTTATTTTTTATTTATAACACTTTATTTTACACCAAAAAAAAATAAAAAACATGTTTATATTGACCTATATTTAAACCAAAATCCAACCTGCGATCATTCTAATTATACCTATAGTTTGTTGACAGTACGTCACGGAGTTATTACGTTATTTATAGCATCTTCCATTATCTATAGATGCTTTATGTCTAAACAAAAATAAATTGTTGACTTAATAATATTCAGAGTGCCTATTTTAACGTAATACCATTTTAATTGGCCCCTTCTCACACAACTACTGAAGGCAATATTAGTGGGTGATTTTTAATAATCGAGATGTCTATTAGGAGTTAGGTATATTATGAAGGGCGACTTGGGGTGAAGTCAGGGTAAATCAGAACGTACTAAGAAAAACATAGCGTGGGTTCCATCGATATTATTAGTGTTACTCAGAAATTTTGTATCAATTTTACGAAAAATAGACCTAATAATGTATTTTGAAATAGAATGATTTGATGCGACAATAATTTTTTTATAACATTTAAAATATTTCAATCTGCCACAATAGTGGTAAGCGTATTACTGGTGATATCCTAATAAAGAGCAGGTAAGAAGTAAAATTGAATGAAAAGATTAATCAGTCATGGAAGTCATAATGTCTGCTTACCCACATGGGACGAAAAGGGCAACAACAATTTTATATAAACGCATAGAATCATCACAGCAAAATTAAACGCCATTCTTAGAATTGTATGAGTATCACTTATTGTTGTTGAATGGTCGCCGGATGATTAATTTCGGTTAACCGCAGAGATTTATCTGCGTGTTATTATACTTGGCTATTAAATTTCGTTTGCACAACCGCTTTTAAAACTCGTCAACATTTAAAAATTATGCCGTAACAAAATTATACATCGAATAAGAAATTATTTAATGGCGCATAAAACTAGAAAAGTCTACAGTTACATAATTAAGCACTTATCATATTATGTGATTTTATGAAACCACCTCCCCACAAATTGGAAGAAAGAAACTCTATCTATTTGCCTAAGCCGTCGAAGTTTTTTTTTTTAGGGTAAAAACACAGCCTTTGATTTAGGTAAATGCCTCTAAAACATTATTACATATGAAATAGGGAATTCAATTTGTATGGGAACCACACAAGCGTCATGTTTGATATTATACGATCAATTTAATTTTATATTTTAACATTAACATATTATTTTTTTCTTCGAATGACATAGAGTTCAAATAGATTTTTATAAGATTGCGCCAGAAGAAGCTAGGCCGGCCCATTAGTAACGAAATAATTTTGAATATCGTTGATGGCCTGTCATTTTCGGATGCCGTCAATCGTATAATTCGAGGTTTCATCTCCTTATCAATCTTATTAACAAAACTGTTGAAAGGTGAAATGAAATATATATTTTTTTATTTGTAAATGCTTGAAATGTCAAATCAGGTACTCGAATGTCAGAAACAGGCCCGTAGCTGGATGTATTGGTGGGAGCATAAACTCAAAATATATTTTAATTAAGTACAGTAATGTTTACCCATCATCTGTTTTTGTCAAAATATACTATTTACTACATATTTACTTATAAGTGATACAGCCTTTTTAGCTAAAATAAGCTTGGACTAAGAATAGATCTATTCGATTGATATCGCACCAATGCATATCGAAAAACTGAAAAAAATCAATCCAAATTCTTGGTGATATGATATTAGTGCCGTAATCAGAGCTGGATCTTTGATCAACTGAACCTGAAGGCTATGTTCATCATTGATACATAAAATCAATGAATTTAACTATTATTTATTAATGAGGAGATAGGTCACGCTATGCCCGCTATTTAGAAATAAATGTTCCAAAGGTACCATGTATGTCCTGTCCATAAAAAAACCTTCTAAATCTGTATAATATTATTTGAGTTTATCCATATCAAATAATTATATAAATAATTTTTCCTCCTTATGATATACGTATAAACGTTTTTGTATACCTACACATGTTTTTGCGAGCAAAATTAATCGGACAGGCACTCATGGTTATCTTAACCTTTAACTAGGGACATGACAAATTTATAACACTTTAAGGGACATGACGTCTCACAGGCTACTACTTCGAAATTTAAAAAAATGTCAAAATTGCATGTGGATGATTTAAAATCGTGTTTGTATTTAACTCTTGGTATACAATAAAACAAATTTAAATGAATTTAATCATATTTTTATGATTACTTAGAAAAAAAACCTATAATTAACAATTAGTGGTAATTTTAAGCCTTAATTGACATGAGATCCTTTTTACAATTTTAATAGACTTTATATAAATTCTATGCCAAATTCAACACTTTTTTCTTAAAATCTTATATTAGAGGCAACAAAAAAACATTAAAACCACTTATAAAAACTAAAACTAAAAATTCTGACACCCACTCAATTTGGCATAAAATCATTGGTATTTTTTGCAAAAAGGGCGAGAACATTGTAATAATAATTCGATATTTGTAATTCCGAAAGAGGCTGGTCATCATCAGAACTATCGGTCCTCTTCTGGAATGTTATTGTCTAGGTCTTTATCTTGATCACTTTCACGAAGATGTAATATTTCACGATCGTAAACCAAGAACTCGTCAATATCACATTCACTGTCATATTGGTCTGAAGCCAGCATGAGGACATTGAATTCCTCTTCAAACGATGGGTCATATGTTCGTATTTTTTTTATTTTTTGATGAATTCGTAGGAGAGGTAGGTTTCCTAGTGTTTTCTGTTATTTTGCACCAAACATTAAGAAATAGATCGTAAAAGTATTTGTATGACAACTAGGGACATGTAGCCTCATAGGCTACGGTCAATTTTCTAATTCGTATTACTTAAGTGTAAAACAACCGATAACGCGTTTGCCTTCTTCGATGGTCGTTTTAGCACTAAAACAAAAGCTACTAAGACGCTGGGTCTCCGCAAGCAGGGAGAAGTGGTCAATTCTAAGAATTTGCAAAACACGCGACGCCTGTGAGACTACACGTCACTAGTTAAAGGTTAAACAGACAGAAAAAATGAATATCGTACCACAAACTCAACTTACTGCTTAAGTTCATCATCAAACTTACAACTTAATTAAAAACATCCTTTACTGAACAAATATCAAAACATAAAACGTCCTTATTCCGCGCCCTGGCGTTTTTTCCGACAGGAAGCTCGTCTATCGTAAATTAATCGACGTGGCTATCCAGAAACACCAAATTACAAAACCGGTTTGGCGTGTGCGCTCAGAGCGGTGTGCCGATGCCAGCGACCCGGCCGGAAATACTCGCGAGTCGCCATCACAAACTTGCGACGGTTCTCTTATTCAAATCTAACCAATTACCTTATGTTTTAATAGTTTTCCAATCTACGTACTTAATTAATCGATAGATAAAAATTAAATAGCGAAATAAACGGTTTAATGTTTAACGTAATTGCTGGTTTAATTAGATTTTATTGAATGTTATCAATATGAATTTGTGTTGCTTAATTTGATAATGCTTAATTTTAGTTATAACATTCAAATTACTTCATATGATTACTTAAATCAATGGAATCATTTGAAAATCTTTATTATATGTACCTATTTACATGTCGCATGTATTTTGCGATTAATTGTAACAATTATATCATAATTAAAGTTGATATACCTATTTGATGAAATCAATGCGGGATGCATTGACTGATGATCGACTGTTTCAGGGTTTCATCCGCGGTCCTACAAAGTGCTATTGTGTTTTTTATTAAGAAATCCTCAGTAACAAGTCTGGATATTTGTCCGTTTAACGGCTATAGGCTCGCCACCTCTTATTTCGTAGTTAAACATTGCTGACGAAACATCGATGTGGAAATTCACCTATGCTTTGGAGATAAGGAAATGAAGTATGTATGTAAATTTATACTGGTCCCATATATTTCACTTTAAGAAACTAATGATATGGATTGGATTCGCAAGTCCTGTAGTTTAATCGATAAAGTTATAAACAGACATGAAATATACAAACACATTCACACACTGTTATACACTGTCTCGGATCCTTAACTATCTCGAATTGAAAGCTACGAGAGATTTTTTTGTGAAAGAAATGTTTGTGAATAATAAAAATATATGTGCTGTTGTGGGAATTCTTACATCAGCTTTTTAACCGGCTCCTATTCAAATGCTCTATTACGGCTAGTAATACTAGCCTACCTATTTAGTTTTTTTTATACTGTCGCGGCACAGTGACATCATCGTAACTGATGCAAATATGCAATGACCAAGTTGGATATGATGATTATGACCAACCATCTGTTTTCCTTGTAGAAGATGCTTATACTTATATTATATGAAACGAATTCATCTTCGGTCCGGCTGTAAGACATTTCTTACAGAATAAGTGGTTTAGTTTTTCAGGAAAATTTCTCACATCGTCAGTTTGAAGACAAAAATGTACCTGGAAAACAACAAATTATGTGGAGTCTAAGAAACTGGCGAAACATGAGTGCGGAATTACACCTCTGTCTACATATTTCAGGAACGAGCGTGAATGTATCTATCTATCTTTACGAGTATAAGACAATTTGAATGTCTCGCTGTAGGTACTGGACTGCAATAAGCATGAGCTAGTCAGCGGACAGTCCGGGGTAGTATCAGTGGCGGTACTTTTATAGAACCCCAAAAGTGTTACACGTTAATTGTGAAATGTCTAGTTTATAATTATTTATTTATTTATATACTTTGTTATACAGTATACAATAATATATACTACATGATCGAAAATAATGAAGATATTAAGTATAGGCACAATAGGCGGTCTTATCGCTAGCTGCGATCACTTCCAGACAACCTACGGGACTGGAATGAAATGTTTTAGTTCAGGCATTTGTCTTCAGAATTGTAAAAAAATTGTTTATTGTGGAGACATTTATGTCATATTGCTTTTTTTTATGAAGATTCAAAGCTTAAAGATTATTATATTATATTATTCGGTGTTTTGTAAGGCAAGCTGAGCTTTTGGGCTTCTATGGAAGTACCGCCACTGGGTAGTACTGGGTAGTAGCCACAGAAAGTCGATGTGAAGCAATTCTGTTGTATTTCGTTCGGCGAATTAAATCGTTGGACACCTAATTTAGAACAGGGTGACCTCCGCACATAAGATGAAAAGGCCACCACAATGTAGCCATAGGACAATCTGAGTTGACTGGTGGCTAATAAAAACTTAGTCGTCTCTCATCGGTCGATACTTCATTTAAAACACTGTAACTTACTTCAGATGTCAGTGCAGTTACAATGCAGAACCAGTAGAAAAATAAACAAATAGCTCTTAATTAATACTCTTACAGGTAAGATTTGTTTGGAAATATAGGTTTGTGTTACAAGTTTCGCGATTGTATATGTGAAAAGCCGAAAGCTTCGGCTTCCTTCCGGTCGCCCACGCGCTGCCCACGCGTGGCCATCGCCCACACTCTAACATTATCAATCAATTCCACCAAAGCAGTTTCTAGTCTACGCGACCTTTGTTTTAGTTAAATTGTTTTAGTTTAATTTTCGGGGGAACTCATTTAATATGTATTACGGAATAAATGTCAGCGTAACTTGGAGGCGTTGAAATTATGAAATGCATAACAATCTAGTCCCAACAAATGAAGTGATTTTCTCTTTCATAAATATAAATTTAACGAAGAATGCGTGGGTGTGAATACTCGTAGTCCTAAATTTATTATTTATCTAATGTTGTGAAAGAACTTGTACTTAATATTAAAGATCAATAGATATTGGCCCGAAACGTTACGATTTAGATTGCCAAAGAGGGTACTGTGATGTAAAAAGAGGAAGAAAACATCTGTTGCAATTCCGCAGATTGAGAAAGGAAAGCCCCATCCATATCTTCGCTAAACCCAAAAAGTCCGTATCTGTGAATTTGTGGTATAGTTTATCAGCTCATATGATTCTTTCTATCCTTATCCCGTATTCACTCTCAAGCTGCGAATTTTCTATAATCATCATTATCATACAATTAAATGGAGAAAAATAAGCACCATTTTTACCCGATACCCTATTCGAATAACACTGCACTTACCACGAAAATAAACGATCAGGCTCATGTAATAATTCCATATTAATGAGGATTATTACGCCAGCCAAACTTTAAAACGGTTGGTAACACGTTACTTGGTTAATTTAATACTAATGATCAAACTTTCATAATCAAAAAGGCATATACTTCCAAAACAACTCGAAAGGAACAAATTATATTTCACAATTCAACCACTGGTTGAGCGAATATCGGCACCGTCATCAAAATTCACTTTCATTTTTGTTATCTCAACGCATATAATTTTGCTTGCTAAATGCAATTATAAATTGTCATCTATCCAGTATACGACAAACTAAACGGTAATTACGAAATAATTGTTTATGAGTCCAATATTGAAATGGTAGGTACGATTTATTAATAACTTTGTGTTATCGCGGCTGAAATATGATGGTTTATAGAATGTTTAATGCCATTGCGTGGTACGTCAGTACTAAGGACCACGTATCAGGAATAACTGATTGGAAAGAATCAAAGATCTTTCCCAACCCACACTGGTGTATAAATAAATATGGACGTGTAGGTTTAAAATATATATAGAAGAGCCCTTTATAAATTTAATACTTAATTCGAGTCTACTTATAAATACAACAGGAATATGACCTTAACAAGGGCGCCGGCATTTAGTTCATAGAATATTAGTCTTTTGTAGTTTATATTTCTCGAAGTGACTTCGTATTGCTGTGCGGCGATCCGTGTAAACTAGAGGCAGCGAGATCGATACTCAAGATAAATATTTGTCGCAACATCAACATCATCACCTATTGGACGCTATCGACCTCTCACGTGTAAACTTAGTCTTAGAGAAATTTAGTTTGTTATTCCTAACAGAAAAACCATCTCTGCAATTGCTAAATATGTGGGCATAACTTTTTATCGGATTGTAAGGTCCTTGTAGTTTTTAATAATTACCATTAAAAGTACTTTAGTGTGTGTTACTACTGTTTTCCTTAGATTTCAATGTCCTAAAGAGTCTAACTTTAAATGAAAAATCTCACTAACTTAAAAAATATTAGAGAGGCTTAGTCCACCACGCTGGACTAGTGCGGGTTGGTGGTCTTCGCGTATCTGTCAAAATTCCTTGCGAAGCAATCTGAGACATACAGAATTCCTCACGATGTTTACTTCTACCGTTTTACGTACGTGATAATAGATTAAGAATACATATTACATTACTCGGAACTTCCAAAAACAAAGGTGTTTGTATTATATTCGAACCCTAATACTTAAGGTGAGTTTATACCATTTTCACGATATATTCTTGAATTATTTAAATTCTATGAAATTAATTGGTTTGAATATGGCGTAAAGTAGCGTTAAGAGAGTTTCTAATGCAGTCATCGCCAAATACAGCTCGGCTGGTCTCTCTCTCGATACTACGACTACGTCATGGTTAAATCTGAACGAAGGCTAACTGGAGGCGTTAACAGTGCCGAAGCAATTAAATTAATTAATTATTTCCTTTCCAATTCGCTTGAATAAATCATGTAAAGTTAGACTTATGTTTGGAATATTTGGTGTTTGAATATAGCTATTCTGTACCTCTTCTATGCCCTATGATGATTTTTCAAATTGATCTGCGCCTAAAATAATATGAATTATTAAATTTCGAAAAGAAAATATCTAAATATTTGCTAAAATATAGATTGATGTTACTTATTGCATAACAGGCAAAATCCCTCGTTTTTTTGTTCCCCAAGCAATTAAAGCTAGTCGCTAAAGCATTCATATAACCATAACCTCGATCGTAAGCTATGAAGATAATTAATGAATTAAATATGCACGAGTGTTTATACCTATACTTATATTAAAAAAATATATATATATCAAAAAATCTTTATATCGTTTGTAATACAGAAATAACAACAAAATAACACGATTCTGAACTATTAATATAACTATGCTTCATGTTATGAAACGTCGTCATATTAAACGTAGTACGAGTATGACAAAGAATCAGTGCCTTTAAGAAATTGCGGTCATTTAATAACAAAAATGTTAATACTATAGCAATTGTTTTCAACGAAACTCTTTTCTATCATTGTGCAGTATTACGCGTGTGACAGTTTGTTTGTTCGTTTCGCAACGTTATCGTCGAGCACACGAAAATCAAACACACCACGTTCCCATCCAAATTAAAATTTAGTTAGTAACGCAATGCGTTTGTGTGTCAGCATCCAGCGATTGAGTGTCTATTGACATTCTCCATTAGCGGTGCTGGTGTTGTCAGGCTGCACGGTGGCCGCTCGGCCATGACACGGAGCGTCGTGCGTACGCCACAAATTCGCCGTTCATTGATAAAAACTGCCGCCCACTCACGGCTCGGAGGCTCCATTCACCGGCGCCAGTGGTTGCGCAACGCGCATGCGTGTCCCCCGCACCCCGCAACCTCACCGCCTCACCGCCAAGACCTTCATTCGAATCGGTAACTGCCTTCCGCAATGGTTGTCACTGTTTGCCTAGAAACGTAACTTCTGGCACAGTTCGGCGACGTTGCTTCAAGTTTATGCGGCTGTTTACCGCTACTACACTGAACCACGAGTAATGCAGACGTATGTTGTAATCATCATGTAAGCGTTACGCATTCCTGGGAATGTATGGCATAATTCTTTATCAATTATAGCACGATTTCAAAATCATATCAACATGCAATTGTCTTAATGCGCATTACAATTAACAACCAAAGCTCTCTTCACTGCGGTATCAAATCTTGGACACAGCTGAGGGAATAGCAATCGCCTAAGCCGTTTAATAAAGATTCACAGACTTCTCCTCAGTTAGAAACGAAAGAAAAACCATTGTTATCAAGCAATTCAGTTTGTCAAGATATTAGAAATGGACCCAGTAAAATATAATCCGATGTTAACGATGCTTTTACACAGGGAACATTAAGTACCGCCATAAAAGGGCGAAAGGAATCTCAATTGAGATTATCGGTTTACACACCACTGGTAATATAATATCACTCCACGCAAGTAGGAGTCGGTTCGCTATCACATTAATGTCCCAAAGAGTTATGCGACTATAGTATTAATTGATGTTAAATTTATACAAATTTACAAGCCCCATAAATACATAATCCCATCTTATTGCGGTACTTCTTAGGGGACCTCTTGTCGTGAACCGCTTCTACATACGAGTATGTACGTTAATTTACTGAGAAATGCTCGGTTTACAGGTTATATCGAGCCAAAGTATTAAATGCTAGGAAACTTGGAATTTTAAGAAAATATCTGGTAAACATTCAATAGGAATTGAAACTGATCTCAACGAAGTTTTTAATTAGCGTCATATTGCTTTAAATCAGCTGATAGAAATCTTTATGTGTATTACAAAAAGTTGTGAATGTTTGGAATTGCTTTTAATATTTGTTTATATTAATTCTAGTTGCTATGGTTTAATTAACTATTTAGTAATATAAAACATTTTGTATTTTGCCTTTTCACGTATAAACCGATGACTTATTACACAGACACACGGGAACTTGGACAGTGGACACTATTACGTATGCATAGTTTTAAAGACACGTTTTACTTATGTCCTTACAGAACTTACAGTCATATACTACATTTTATGCTGGAAAAATGTAAGTTAACTGATGAATTAAAATAAAAATGAAAAACACAGTATACCTACTACATTGTATGAATCACAGCTTTTTCATTCTTCTCTGGACCCCATCATACGAATGCCCAGGCATACGAAGTCGTAGGTAAAAACTAGTGCAGCAATTAATATTTATGATCTTCATATGGGTGATGATGATGATTAACAAGAAATAATTGATTGTAAATTTTATACATGCATCTTTCTTGTTCTTTTATCTGTACACCACACGCAGGGCCGCGGATTACGACTTCTAAGAAATCTGACATCATTTGCAACTATTATTTTTATAATTGGCAAGCATGGCTAATAATCTTATATGGCGTTGTACTGTTTCGTAGAATTTATAAGCATTTCCGAAATATTTGCGTGCGTAGACATTGGTTTCAGTATAATTAAGATCAGGAGTCATATTTGCAATCTTGCCAGAAACAAAACAAAACATGTTCGTAATGTGAGTTATTAAAAAAAAAATACTTGCACGACAGAATTACAATATCGTACCTGATGGTAAGCAACTCGAATGCTTTGAAGAGTTATTTAATCTGATTTCATTCTCTGCTTTGCCTAACAAAACCAAGCATATTGGCTTGCGAAGCTACAGCTTCGTGGCCAATACAATCCCGACTGGAATTAAAAGGTTCGTAACCTCATTTCTTTGCCACACGACGAAGCTGTTGCTTGGTTTCTCAGCTCACGTGTTCCTTCCTCCCTATTGTAGTAAGGATTTTAAACTCGTGTGAAGAAACATTTCAGTATGTCAGTATGAGGGTATCAAGTGACTAGTCTCTTGCAATTTCACGCTCAATTTGAACAGCATCATGCTTTCCATCGGGTAAGTTGTTGCCCCTTTTTGGTGCCATGCAATCAAATAATCATTTTAATTATATACATTTTACTGTAATGGACTGAATCATGTATAACTCAACCTATTATGCATTCATAGGTTTTTAGGTGACACGAATAAAAATATTTTTTATTAGAATTTTAACTTAATTAGTTTTAACTTAACTTTAAGTAGATAATTTTATACATTTATTTCATTCCATTTATGAAAGCAGATATACATTAATGTTTTTCTCGTGTTCGTTCTTATCCTGCACTTTGTTGATACGGCATAACATGATTTTTATGTATCATCAGGGTTATGATTTTATAATTCTTACTATCTAATGTATTTTTTATTCCAATTTATTACTAGATTACCTAGTAAACAAATCATTAATTGATAACGATAATCTGCCAACACAGATTATATTATATCGGCCATATTAATAAATGCTGATAACATCGTTCTCAACTAGAACATGTTTTGTCTTGCTCTATAAAACGAATTTTGACATTAGGGGAAGCGAAACAAAACATGTTTAACTTGAGAAAAATCTTAGCAGATCCTATATCCTATATCGGCAGCGCCGAGAAATCATTTTCTAGAAATCTGGATAATTTACTGAGGCGCATTAACTTTTCTTTAACTATCGTCAAAAGAAAATTAATAACTGGTTTCAAACGTTTCTTTATCACGTCCAAATTCATATCATGAAATGTGTTTATCCAAACTCAGAAACTTATTCAGTATAATTAACTCGTGTTAAAATCATGAAGTCAGGTCATTACGCAAGGAAAACATGCATCGAATCTTTTCCAAAATGAAGAAGAAAAATAAGTGCCAAACTTAAAAAAACGAACGAATTAAGTAGGACATATTTCGTAAACGATATTAACATCAGGACCCTCGTCATATGAAAACATAAAACTACCTACAATTAACCCTTATTTCAAGCACTAAAGCTTATGATGTGGTTTATACGTGACCATAACAACAGGAAGAAAGCATCGCATTCTTACGAGTAATCGTCCCGAGTACTTACCTAAATGCGGGTTAACGCACCTGAACCAGTTCGTAATTAAGAATAAATTTAAATTAATTAAAGAGCATTAAAACTTTCCTCGGCCACTGATACACTTTCAATAAAAGCGACTCGGTTAAGTGGACACACCAGTACTAAGTACTCCACGCCTATATATCATTTTGGGTGCGTGGCTGTCACCATGAAATGCGTTCAGGAACTTAATCCAGAAAATGCAATAGATTATAAGAGATTATCGTGACAGTGTACAGCATAATTTCTTCACTTGTAATGTACTCTTGAAATAGTAATGTCTGGAGCTCCAGAGACTTTAAAAATTTAAATTTATTTTTTGGAATTTCATGGCGATCTATAACGCAGTTTCTGTTACTTTACCAATTTTATTTTGCGTCATAATGTCCAATAAGAAGTAGATGTTTCTTCTCTGTTAACATATGTAGGTAAAAGCTTCTCTTGCCCACTTGTCGAATATTCAAATAAAATACCAACTTGACTTAATGGATTATTATATAGTGTCGAGATAAAATTACATTCACCGTTTTAATCTATGGGCAAGGCTCTACTAATAATGCAGTATGCAATCATTCGCAACCATCACAAAAATAAGAAAAGCTATAACCATTGTTTTTAAAATACCCATTACATAATGCCTCATCCACGTAACATATATTTTATTAGCATAAACTGCACTCTCATTTATAATCTGGTTAATAATCGATTTAACCACCTAATTTACTTCAAATCCGGTCAGTTATGGCGCAATTGCATAAACTTAAATGTTGTAAGCATCAGTTTCAACTTTAGAATTTATATTATTCGTAGGATAATCTTTCTTATCCATATCAATGTCGTTTAAATTATGCCTAACAGCTGGGCTTATAGCTTCAAGTGCTCCGAGAATTGCTGAGGAAATAGGCATTTTGCAGTTTACATCAATCGCTGTTCATGATCTATTCATATTTCTAACAGTATATTATGTACAATTATGACTTTCCTTTTGATGATCGATTACAGCAACGGCTAAGCAATTGGCTTTCCACTCCAAAAGCTTGTAGATCTAATCCCTAGATTTCATGAGGCCTGCAGATATTGTTATCAGATATTTATATAAATATTGATTTGAATAAATAAATAAAAATTAAATCGCATTTAAGATGCAATTATTGAAAAAAGTATTAAAACCAAATCACCATGATAGCCAATCGTTCCTAAGCACCTCCACATAAAGATGCGTTTATTTTGATTATTAACTTTCAAGCGAACTACTCATGTAACCTCAATTACCTGGCGTATGATTTATGAGAGCTCTATGTCGCGTCTAAGTGTCAAGACTAACTCACAAGTGAAGCTCACTCGGGTCAAGGCGTTTATTTTTGTTGATTATGTTTCAATAAAGTGATTGTCGTTGAGGCCTCCACTCAGGGTTAAGCGTAAACTTCGCCGAGGCGGGTCATTCAAATTATGGCCAAAGGTGATCATTAAAGCTGTTTAACCTCTCATTTTAAATTTCACGACCCAAACAGGAAACATTTGTCTAATATTTACAACCGAAATGGCGTATTATGTATGCAAATGACTGTTGAATGGACAGGATCAGGTTTTTGGTTTAAAACTGAGACACAAACATTAGTGACTCTAATAAGCATTATCAAGGCAGGAAGTGAGAGGCAGTTGATGGTGCAAATGAAAGACAATATGGCTGTGTTGGCAAATAATGTGTGTTGTTTTGTTAGGCGCGTGCGGCTGGCGGGGGCGTTTGGCATGAATGGAGGCGAGTGATTCACTGCGATCCATTCATACGAAACGAGCGCCGCGTGCGCATCAAAACGCCTCGATTCAATGCCACTTGCGTCTGCTTGCAAACCTTCCATTGATGTGAAAAATAACATCTTATGTTAATGAAGCCGCTCATGTACGCCGACAAAACGTGTACATGCAATCATTCTGATCCATTCATATATACTTAGTGCAGTGTTATGTTCTCAGCGGTTTATGCTGTAGTGTCTGATGCTGTATTAATTTTACATACCTGCTAGCCTTCAGAAATCACACTCAATTCTGGTGCAAGAAGGTTTTCATTCATATTCACATCTGGCATATTTATTCAGTTTATGGTAAACTTTATGTTAATCTCAGTCAGAATAATTAGTGCGAACATGTAATGCCTCAGGGTACTGAATTGCAATACTATTACTTCTTTAGCATACTTGAATTGGTCGAATACTAAAACTGGTATTTCTTCCACTTTATAAAAAATATATACATTTACGTCTCGTAACATGTGAACGGCCCCTTCAATGCGGTCAATCCATAGCTTTTATAGCGTACAGTTGGTTTGACTTGCAGGCAAAAGGTTATGAGATTTCAACCCATAGATTTGCTGATAGCATTTAACCGGACGGGTAATTGTTTGGTGAGCGGGCTATTAATTTTGTATAATGGCTCCAAGTTCACATTAAAATTACCTAACGAAAATTATGGCCGCGGATCATCTCCGCGCGAGATGCTATTGAAAACTTTTAACGGCTCCACACAAAGCTTTGTAAATTATAGGTTTATTTCCTTTAATAAGTGGAGTTATTCTTGTTGTTTATTTGAATACAGACATTTATAAAAGGAATACATAAACGAGTACCTACGTGTTGGCCATTATGTTTATTTCGCCATTGATACTCATATGGTGTGTTTACAACAAACACGTGGATAAATCTATCGCAATTGACTCCATATATGTTACAAAGTAACGTCGCGACAAATGGTAATCGTATCAGATAAGTAAAGAAACAACCGACAATTTATTTACGACAAAACATTTGCATGTAAAAACAATCACGCTACGAAAATATTCTGCCGACAGCCTAACAAGGATTGTCGTATATTGGAGCGAGTTAGATAAGCGATAGGTTAACAATAAATAGTTTAACAAGCTCCAATATGTTTACAGTTTAAGTATTTAACAGATAAGGGTCCCCGGACAGTCGCCGGCCCGCTTGCCCGTCTGGATCTTTCGCAATGTAAACAAGATCTGATTAGATCTGTCCGTGGATAATCTAGCCTTATTTATTAACACCTATTGGCAGACCAATCCAATATTCATATATCATTACGGAAAATACCCCTACTGCAGTCCAAAATGAGCCTTAGAAAGTCACAGACAGTCGAGTCTTGCTCGCAGTACGTACTGTTTTGAGGATTTAAGAAGATTTGGAACTATACATAAATACGAATGAAGATTTCAGTCCCTAGTAGTAGAAACTGCGAAGCAACTTTAAAAGAAGACACAAGTTTTTGTTAATAATAATTCGGATTGCATAAGGTTAATCAATTCCTTCTAGCACATGATTAAACAATTAAGCTATAAAATAATAAAAAAAGGTCTATCATCGTTTTTTCGGGCACATTCACAGACCTAGTGCTGCTACTAAAAATAGGAAATTATAGTGAAAAAGTTCGAAAATTAAAGGAAATCTAAAGAAAAAATAACATTGCCTAACCTGGAGAGCAAACCATGGCTTATTGATCGATGGAATTGAAATAAATTTCGTATTTAGTTCTTTGAATCATAAAATCCCACAAACTTAGTTAATAAAACGGTCGGAAAGGAAAACTAAAGCAACAAAAAATATTTACAAGTCATTTAATAATCTTTATGGACTTTCACAAACAATTAACATATCGAGATAAAGCATCGGAAGACAAACAACACAAAAGCCGTAATTAAGACCTCATCGTGTAACGGCTTTATCTTCGAATCTCGGTACATATTGTACTTAATGTTGGTACGAGACAAGCAACACATTCGCTGTGAATATGAACGTCCAGAAACTGGAAGTGTTTCAAGGCTGCAAGTTATCTGTTGAAATAAGCATTAAGTGCGAAATTTGGATTCATAACGACCCAAATACTGTTAATATCCACCTTGGCCAAATTGATATTTATTTTCATTGACAATCACCGAGGCAGGCACCGCTATAAACGTTCTTGTTTGCCCTAGTGTCTCGGCTCCATTCTGTTCCTTGTGCGGTGCTTATTTAAAATTGCCAACTTGGGTTAAATTGGTTTTACGCGTATCGTACATCTGTGGTATAAAGCGAGCAGCTCCATAAAGAAGTCTATGGCTGTCATGAGAGATGGTTATCGGCTAACTAGCCGTTGCAAGTTCACAGCATGTCGCGTTAAACTGTGCCATCGAATGGAATCTCTATTTCCGTAACATGCACAAGATATCTATTAATTTTAATGTATTGATTTACCAACGGAGTTATTCCAATTGATTTCAATAAAGTATTAATATACTTTTATAAAAAACATCACTGCAAAGTCTAAATATAAAACACTTTCAATTGAAAATAACATCTGTCTGGAAATTAAAAAAGAATCCCTTTTCTAACTGATAACATTATTGGAGATTATTTTAAAGGTTGCGCTTATTTATAACTCAGAAGAGAGTTATGAAATTATTTATTTCTATAATTAGCTTATAAAATCACAGGAATCAATTCGTCATTCAGTTCTAAAGAAATTTATGATAGCTTGAAGTAGTATTAAGCAAGTCTTGTAAGGTTTCAAGTGAGCGAAATGTTTACTAGTTACTCTGTTGCTTGAATTGTTATAAAGCCTCCGCCCACCCGCTAGATTTGTGAATGGATCAGCATTCGGTGTGCGATGCTATGAACTTACTAGTGTTGTAAGCTTAATATTCTCGGAGTTTGTACGATCCATAGTTTAACTTCGAATTTATATAATAATTTGCCCCGTGGCGCAGTTGGCTTGACACCAGCTTGCGAAACGAGAGGCCGCGGGTTCGATCCCCGCACCGAGACAAATGTTTGTGTGATCCACAAATATTTGTTTCGAGTCTGGGTGTATGTGAGACCGAAAAGTCTCTCGTAGTTTCTGATACCCTCGACACAAGACTTGTATCTTAGTGTGGGATCAGAACTATGTATGTGACTGTTGGGTGTATTTATTTATTTATTTATTTTCAATTACTTCGCTGCCGCATTTTCAATAATTTGTTAGTCGTTGAATTACAATTGTAAGGTATAATTCTTTTCTGTTCATTGTAAAAGGACATCTTGTTTCGAATGACCCAAATTATCGAGAAGTGCGTTGAAATTGGCAACACTGCCGTCTCGATCTAATATTGTGACGCTGTGCTCAACATCGCTTGCAACAACATTCGCCTACGTACCCAAGACTGGAGGTCGCCAACTTTCATTCATAGCTACGATGAAGCGTCTAGTCTGTTTGCTATTTAAAAACTTATATACCAAAACTTATTCTAACGTTTTATCACTGCTGCTACAATATAATTTCGATTTTTAAATGTATTCAATTTTTTATATAGTGTACACATTTAATTTGTGGCCGTATGCGAGTAAATAAAACTTCATTGTATTTCGTTTCCTGCTTGTATTAAACCCTACGATATGTAGGTAGATAGAACCCACAAATGATGGTGCTAACATATTAGATATATTGACTCAACACAACATGTTCCTATTGCATATTTAAATACAATCGTAGAGAGCTTTGACGGAAATTTAATGATGAAACCTAATAAATTTAAATGTCTTTCATACAGCAAAGTGGCGTAACGGTTATGAAATACAAATTTATTATAAACCAACATTGAAACGAGCGTCTATTAAACGGTTTAAATCATCCAACCGAACAACTTTGGCTCAACTATGGCGTCCAAAATATTCCCGACGTTCATTGACACGTGCCAAACCTGTTTCGGGCGAGTTTTTCTGAATGGTCGCTTCCTTTGTAAGAGTAAACATATTCAAATGTTGCGATTAATTCATAGCTAGATAGTGGCTTGCTTTTATGAATGGAACTCGTAAGGCAGTAGTGTGAGTGGAGGTTGTTCTGTAGAATGCACGTAACACATGCGCGCAGATTTGCATACTTGCCTAGGCGAGCCACGTGCTGCCTTCGTTTCCACCACAGTTATTCCTCAATATTCGAGAGGTTAATTTTAAATGTAAATGTTATATGAACATCTAGTTTATTTCTAATGCAAAATGAGATGAAACATTGAGTGCTAGACTTTTTTGTATACAAATATAATTGACATTCCATACCTCAATACATTTATATTTTTAAGGTTTAAACAATTTGATTAGTGATTTACAAATAAACAAAAATATTCTGTATGTCTACTGACCCAATTCATTTACACATTTCACTTCGGGAAAGGTTGGATATGTAAAAATAAAGAATGACTCGAAGCATGAAAAGCCCTTTTGCAGTTCATTAAAGTCCATAACTCATTAAGGGTATAGCCGAGCGCACATTGTGTTCGCTGTCGCACAAAAGGATAAAGGTTTGCTTGCCCACAAACGCATCTTGTTAGTATGATTTATTAACGCGACTTCATGCACATTTTAATAGTCAATATACAATAAATACTCGGCTTTATCTGCTTACGTAATGCTGAGTTATTTTTATCTAGAACCTTTGCCACAATAGGTGAACAAAGAGCCGTATGCCTTCCTGAGTTTGTAATTTATTGGATTATAATAAACTTTGCAAAGTTAACTGTTAAAAGATGAACTTCGAATGAACTACTTATAGAAAATATCATCTTTTATTTATCGCTGGACCCTACTCAGAAATCAACGCAGATATGGACATTTAAAAGTATGGAATAAAATATTTTTTTGTACCCCTGTAAGTTACATTCTTGTAAATTTTGGCCACAATTATAATTATGGCCACAATTATAATTATGTCTTGGAAAGTGACTATTCATGGTTCTTTAGACCACGAACTACAGTACCTACTGGCGCTTGTATTTACTCTTCACTAATTTAAAACATTTTCACAGAATTTTATTACAATTATCACGTATAATATAAAGGTTGAGACGTTGTCAAAAGCTAATAAATAAACATAAAGGTTATGGCTGTTCGATTTCTCTAAACAATACGTGCCTACGCCGAAGCCCAATGCATGGTATCGCGTGCTCAAGAGCTCGGATGAGGCGGCACGAGTCATTTCCGGCGCTAAGCCTCTTGTCTACCACGCGCTGTTGCAACAGAGAAGAATCGCTGCTAATAAATAATCGTCACTTTCATAAACACTGACTCACGAACAGGCGCGCAGTCAGACACAATTATACTTAATGATTATATTTTTAAATATTTTCTATGGAATTAATTCATTAAGTATTAACCAAATATTTTATTTATACTTAAGTATAAATAATAGTGGGCGTGGATTTCAGAGAAAAATTTAAAATGTTTAAGTAGGTAATGGGTAGCAATGGATGTACCTAACTGTTTTTATCGGTTGATGATCTCTCAGCAATTTAACATTTTCCCGGGATCAAAAGAACCCTATAACTGTCTCTACAGTACCTTATATAACAAAATTGATCCAAATCGATTTATTAATTTAGGCATCAATGTGTAAAAATCTTACATTGGCATTAATATCTTCAAGTATTAGGATAGATAGGATTAAGTTTGATAAAAAGGGGATAGGAAGGCAGGGAATATAAGGATACTTATGGGTTACTTTGTATTAGTTCAGGAAAAAAATCCTCTCATAAAAAAAAACTTAAATTTCGTGTCTGTTCAAACAAAGCGCTGCGGTGAGTCGTGTTGGCGGATTTTTATTGATGTAATACTATTTGCGCAATTTCTGTGCTCATCGGATTACACAAATATTGGCGATAATTAGGCGCCTACTTTTCGGTTATGTTTGCGCAAGTATGAACCGAGCGAACATTTTGTGACCTCTTTGTGCATACGAACTCGATGCATTAATCAGCTTGTTTATGTTATAGGAGACATTACTTATTTTATTTACTTAGCTATCTATTCTCCATTTAACTAACTATATATTATAGTTAATACGTCTACACGTTGTATTGTCAACTTGTTAAACAAGGTAACATTTAATAATAAACAGTTTTTTATCCATAGAAATGTCCCATGTTATGTTAATGGCATGGAAGGAAAGAATGCAATTGAAATAAGTTTAGAGCATTTTTTGTCCCGGACCATTTCTCGAAAACGCATATCATCTAATTATGCATAAGAGCGTTGCGCCTATTGTGTGTTTGTTGTCACTATTGTATCATTATGCATAGGAGAAACGTGTGCATTAGTGGTCAGTCCACACTTGTCCACATGTCGATATAATATTATGTAGATAGATAAACACGGTCGCGCCGGCGCCAACCTCGAAAGCCATTGGAACCATCCCAATTTTTCCGTTTCCATATCATTAGAGGTCCGAATGCGATGTAAAATTTATTCAACAGGTTTTTATTACGTATTTATGCAAACTACGGGCAGCCAGTGAACTGGACCTAATCGCACTGTCCAATCGTAATTGATTTCGTTATCGAACCGTGTGCCCGACGAATAAAAATGTCCATTTCCAATTTAATTACCTGTATCGAATTTTGGTTAATTATTACAAAGATAATCATTTAAAACGTTGTAATTTTTTATTATATTTAGATAATAACCATTTGAATTAAAGTCCTGTTATAAGAATCATAATCTCAATTTATTGGTGAATTTGTGGACGGTAATTGCGTATGAACTTTAATGAACATAATTTAATTGACAGCCTCCGTTGCGCAGTATGTTAGACGCCGACAGTGATACTAGTCTGCGGGTTCGATGCTCGCACAAATAATTGTTTCAAGTCAGAGTGGCGCTTTAACGAAAAGCCTGTCGTAAGATTGACATGTACGGTTAGAAGTTTGCGTCACACACAGTTTATAATCAACAAACTATAAATGTTTTATCGTGAGCTTTTTATACTTTAAGAAAAATACTCAATGAAGCAATTATTATAAACTGTGCATGTTTCCCTTAATTATTTTTTATTTAATTTTAAGAGAATCTTTTTTTAACTTTTCTAGGAGATGAAACGCAAATTCAAGCTGTTACTTAAATATTTCACTATTTAAAATAAATAAAAAAACTAAATAAACACAGCATTTAAAGGTCTCTCAAGCTATAGGTATTTATGTAGTGAATAAAAACTTATTTTTAATTATTTGTCCAATAATTGTACAAAGTCAATTTGGTTTTTCATTTATAATTTATTTTAAGGTGACTACTATGCACACCTTTTCAAATCTACGATAAAACTAATAACACACCATTAAACTTTCTCATTCATTTTTATTACTACCATTGCGATTTATAGTCGGGAAAAATTAAAAATATCACTTCGAGAAATGTAAATTACTAATCGAAATTCATAATAAAAAAATGCATACATTCGAATACGTAAATCCAATTTGTATCGGAAACTAGGAAGCTAAAGCTCATCTCCGTGGGCGTGTAACGGGACCGTGCGGCGCCGGGCGTTCGTTACGTGTCGGCGTCGTCCCGACGACGTCTCGTGCGATACCGCCATCGCACCGCACACTATTGTCTGCGCTTTGACATCCGGCAACTATTGCGGGACCAGCTGAAGATTATTGTGCCATTAATTGTACTGTTCTTATACCTCGCATGCATTAGTTTGACAGGCTATTTTCTGCTTTAATGAACTATAAACTTAAACACCTTGGGCAGTGTAGCAGAATAAGTTACTGATCAACGTGATTGTCTTAAATTATGATCAAAACTCGTCGTCAATAGTAGTCAATTCGAGGGTTCGATCCCCACACCGAGACAAATGTTTGTGTGATCCACAAATATTTGTTTCGATTCTGGGTGTTTGTGAGACCGAAATGTGCCTCGTTGTTTCTGATACCCACGACACAAGATTTGTATCTTAGTGTGGGGTCAGAACTATGTAGGTATGTGACTGTTTGGTTGTTTTTTTTTTTAATAAGAACGGGTTCCTGTAAACATAATATGATCTCTGAGTTGCATTTGTATTTATGGCCACTTTTACATAAGCAATTTGACACATAAATGAGAATATCCTGACCCCACAATAAACAATTATAAACTAGACATTGCATAATTAACGTTTAACGCTTTTGGGCTTCTATGGAAGTACCGCCACTGCCAATTATAATGTATTTATCAGTTATTTATGAAAACATAACACAACAACAGGACAATATTTATTTATTTATTTAAACTTTATACAAAGTTTGTATAGGTGGACTTAATGCCTAAGGCATTCTCTTCCAGTCGAACCTAAGGTGATGCAGAGATGAGATAAGGCAGGTGTGTAAAATACCAAAACAATACTATTGACGAAATACAAACATATAATACACATACATATATACATATATAAATACATCTAAATATAAAATAGATACATATAATACAAAAATAGACAGAAAGTTATAGTTGTGAACATTCTGCAGTTTCACGAGTCAGCAGTTGACGAACCTTGTGCTTAAATGTAGAACGGTTTGAGCACATCCTGATCTCCAAAGCCGTATTGATTGAACATAGAAAGAAGCATCAGTAAAGCCAGATTTGTGTGATGGGCAAAGAAGGAGAGAATTATTTGAAGAGTCTTCCCATTCAAGATTCTGAGCATCAGAGCACAGTTTTTCTACATCAATTCGTCCAAAACAACGCATGTGCAAAACTTTAGCAAACTGTTTAGGAGGTTTTAGGGAGTAGGATAAATAGACCAGATCATGGTGAGAGAAGCCAGGGGCTAAAAATTGTCCATGACTGGCCACAAGGGAAGGGTTAGAAGTCAGCATAAGGTCAGGCCACGTATCCTCTCCATCAAAATTATGATGTTTTGGCTGCAATGGGAGTATATGGAGACTGGAAGATTGAATGATGTTAAGGATTTTACGGGAACGAGAGGAATGAGGCTCAAGGATATTGGTATTAAAATCTCCCATGATGATATGATGTGCATATTGAGACCCTAAAGATTCCAGAATCGATTTGAGACTGGAGAATAAACAACACCAAGAACTAATCTAGCTCCCTTGACACAAACCTCAAGAAAAATATATTCCGCTGTGATTGTATCGACAGGGGAAGAGGTCGCTATAATCTTATAGTTTAAATCACAGTGGAGATAGATAGCTACACCCCCTCCTCTTCTGCCAACACGATCGTTCCGGATTAGGCAAAAGTTTGGAAGTCGGTAACAGGTAGTTGAGGTTTGAGCCAGGATTCAGAGATCAGGATGGCATGCTTGCATTGTAGATGCTAATGTATCTACAAAAGTCTCAGACAGTTCGCTATAGTGACTCGCTACGCTCTGTGCATTAATGTGACAGACGTTCAAGTGCTTGCTGTTGTGTCGGTTAAAAGTTTGGCGTACCAAATCACCCAGCGTATCAGTCACAGAACAAAAACTGCTATCATCTGTGTTAATTTTTTGGACTCCACTGTGCTTACCATCAGGTACAGTGGAGTCACTTTGCCGTGCCAGTATAAAATAATAATTAAAAATAATAATAATGATAATTACTAGCGGAATAAAAGGATTCATCATCAGATATCATTATGTCTCATAAATATCATATATTACTACTGCAATATAATATAATAATAAAACAAGCTTTAAAAACACTATAAAATAAAATATATAAAATAAATTGTATACATAAATTTAAAATTAAAAAAATATATATAATAAAACGTACCAACTATTGCTTTCTTCAATCTCTGCGCCACCCGCCAGCCATTACAGTTAAGAACATAATATAAAAAAACAACAAAATAACGATAATAACGAAGAACTAAAAACAAAACGTAATTATTTAACAACGTTTCTGAACGCAACATTAACACTATAATATCTGGATGACATATGGGGTAGATGGAAAAAAAATAATAAAATTAGTAAAAACAAACAAAAACACAAGACTAGCGCAGTACACAACTTGAATGGCACTAAGATATACGCGTTTCGTATACTCGCATGAAGCTAAGTTTTTCGCGGTTTCGCGTTTAAATTCGAGGTCCCAGAGCGATCAGTGTCGCGTTTGGTCGCATGCATTGTGGTGTTTGTTGCCTTTTTGTGCTTTTGTGACAGTGCGTTGTATTCCTCCAGTGTGGTGATTTTTACGATGTCATCTGCAATTTTCACCACAATGGTACCATCTTGTGTCCAGCAAGCACGCTGAAAATGCTGGCGAGCTTTAGCAAAAATCTGCTGCCGAGGTTTACTTAAAAACTCCTTCAGGGATAAGGATGTACCCTTCAGCTTGGACTTAGCCTTCCAGACATCTGACCTTTGCTGGAAATCGGAAATTTCACAAGTAAAGGCCGATGATTTTCTTTGTTGCGGGCACCAATTCGGTGACATTTAGTAATATGAGACGATGAGATGTTCGTCAGCGCCAACTTTTTGTGAAATATCTCCAAGATATCCGCAATATTGTCAACCTTATCAGATTCAGGGTGGCCCAGAAGAAGAAGTGTTTTACGCCGATGTCTGGTCTCCATTCCGTCAAGTAAACGCGCACACTCAACGATTTGTTGTCGAAGTAACCGCAGCATATTGAACATTAGTTCTCTGAATGTTCTAAACTCCTCGGCTACGCGTGCAACGGTGTCTTCAGCAGGTACTCCGGTCTAAAGCTGAGCTTCAAGTTCACTCATCCTCGTCGCAAAACTGTCCTCCAACCTGCTCTGTGCTTCCTGAATGTCAGCCAGTTGAGCCATAACGGTTACGGTAAGATTTGTTGTTTTACGTTAGGTTTTGTCCGTGTATGTGCCAGCAGGTGGTGTATAAATTATGTTTTAGTCACATAAGAGTGATATACTACTTTTTTACAAAGTCGTAAAGTACAAATATACTGAAAATTAATTAAAATTGTGAATTTAAAATCAGTCGATTTACGGACACGTCTAAGTCTATACGTTTTGACACCCACCGCCAAAAAAAACCGCCAAAAAATTGCCTATGAGTTCCCCACCTAAAAGTCAGTTTAGGGAATCCTCCACTGAAAAGGAAACAAACTGATATGAATGGATGTGGTCTCTCATTAGTCATTACTACTACGCTTATCTATATACGCTTATCATTCAGTACTTATTGTTCTAGTTAGACGTACCTATATTGGAGGTCGCTATCCAGGCGGATACAAATATTAAAGAACCAACAAATCAGGTCTCCAATAATCGCATGAGCACTTCAGGTCCCTTTTTTATGAAACAGACAATACCTTAGTCAAGCAGAACAATATGTTTTGTACTTCTATCTATAACTACCCTACTACTTCATAATGTGTATATGTACATAGATGTAACGACATTAAAAAATCTTATTAAAGATAAAGATACAGAGAAATAAAATCTAATAAAACTAGTTTTGTATTCAATCTGTCTATCTGCGAATGAAAATTAAATGGGGATAAGTAAAAGTATTTTAAAATCAATCCCGTTCGTCTCTGGCCTGCATCTCACCGGGGGCAAAGACCTGTTTTAAAATGCATGAGAATAATACTTTAATATGTCTTTCAGACAATGACAAGCGGCTACCGTATTCCGAATTATAATATTATGACGCAATAAGATGAAATCAATCTGTGCATGTAAAATGTAAGATTTGGGTTTCGGTCCTAATGCTTACTTTTAAATAGAAATAATGAAGAAATACTATTATTTTAATTTTATAAAGGTTCATTATGAAAAAATACTATTACTCACTCTTGGTCCCGCAGCTTAAGTATGTGCCGCGCGATCATAGGTCCCGGGTTCGATTCCAGGTTCAGGCAATGTATTAATGGGGTTTTCCAGTCGAAGTCTGGTGATGTGCCCGAAAAAAGGCGAAAAGCTCGCTCCCTATTAAGTGCGACTGATACATAACAGGCGAAATGTGGGTGCAGAAATGCACCTCTGCCTACGGCTTCGGTGAATACAAGCATGAGGTTGTAACGTTAGTACCTAATGATTCCTCAGTATTATACATATAAAAACAGTAATTAAACCGCATTTAACCAGTGGGTTAAGTTAAAGAACAACTTCGTATTTAATGAAAAGTTTTTTATAATAATCAACATTGAAATAAAATCTACATTTTAATGCGAAATATAATGTCTATCAACCTTAAACATCCAAGACATTAACAAGTACCAAAACGAGATAATTAAAAATCCAGTCCAACTCGGTTGAGTCCGCACTTCCTAATTAGGAACTCAGCACTCGATTGCCATATCGATAAAAAAGCTGAGAGTTGTGAGTAGAACCCCACCTTTATACGCCTCCCTTTGATATACAGCCGGCGCCCACACCGATGCTCCGAAGCTTGGTACAACGTCTGCATACTAACCATAATGGGTGATTACGAATATAGGTCACATGAGATTCAATGACTTTTGTATACCCATTGTGATGTATGTGGGTTATGGATTTTGTGTAAACATATTCATACGATGACCATTGTTATTTTGGCATGGTATTGTTCTTTAATTAATATTTTCGAATGAATTGGGCTTGGATATTTGTGAATAATATCAAAATGCCCGCCAACCCAGCCGTCAGGCCAGCGTAGTGGACTAAGGCCTAAACTCTCTTAGTTGTAGAGGAGGCTCGTGCCCAGCAGTGGGACGTATATGGGCTGATGATGATGCAAATCTTACTTTTTATAATTGCTTAATAATTTTGGAATAATTTTGGTGTAGATATTGATGAAACAATAGAGAAGGACATAGAGCAACTTTTCTCCCGAAGGACATAGATAAATTTTCCCGCAGTTTCTAAACCTCATTTAGAACTTAGGTATAGCTTAGTAAGGAGTCAGAACTTCGTGTTGCTATCGAAAGAAAGCATGTATATGTATAAAACACCAAAAAGGTGTCAAATCGTGCGCACTGTTCCAAAGTTTGCGAATATTTTTGTGTCAACACATTCGGTTTGTGTAAACAATTGAGTTATACGAAAATTTACCTGTACGATACGAATGTTGGTATAGACGTATAATGAGTGGGGCGTTACGTAAACAAAGAGTTGGGCGGACCTGCCACCGGCCGCCACCTCGAGCCCCTCCCCGCCACCAACCCCTCCCAACCCCTGCCCCCCCACAGCCAGGCGCCATCTGCGCATGGGCAGATTTTCGCAATCAGCACGAAATTGAATAGCACAGAGGCCGCACGAAACGTGATCGCCATAGCTTAGTTGCACAACGAACTTAAATATTTTTTTAATCCATTGATCATGAATGTGTTTTATTAATCTATAGTTAAATTCAAAAATGCTTGCGTTTTTTATATATTCTGGTATTATAGGTATTTTCCATCTAAAAATATATGTAACAAAAAATATGTATGTCTTATCATTATTATTATATTTTAATCCTTTAAAAAACCAAGCCATGGATATGGACAATATGATGAGACTATAGTCAATGGGTCCCCAAGATTACTCTCACCCGAAAATTAATTGTTTCTTAACCGAGAATTAGCGGAGAGACAGTAAAGTACCCTGGTAGCGTCAGACAACTGTTCCGCGCGCCGAGTAGGAAGGCCAGAGACCCCGACATACCCCTTTCGGCCTCCCCCAAAGTACCGAACAGGAGAGCTTTAAGAGCTTTCCTCTCGTAAAAAAAAAAAAAAAAAAGCGTCAGCTAATTCAAATTACAGTCTACACTGACAACATGGCATAAAACATTAACAAAGAAAAGTTCATTCCCAAACTAAAGAATGACGACAAGCTCGAATCTATAATACTCCTTACAAATATCTAGCAATAAAACTGACCGACCAAACTGTTAAAGAAATTGAAGGGGCAAACACTAATGATTTTCGTTCATTTACATTCCACATTAACAAAATACACTTCCACATATGGCGATTCGCCGCCACCTACTAATTGAGCGACGTTGGACAAATACATCGCCTTTTATGGCCGCGCTCGGTTTCAACTACACTGATTGGTCATCATCAGCCCATATATACCTACGTCCCACTGCTGGGCACGGGCCTCCTCTACAACTGAGAAGGTTTAGGCCTTAGTCCACCACGCTGGCCCAGTGCGGGTTGGCGGATTACACAACTAAGAAATTCACCGTTAAAGTACGTGATAATTCTTTGTGAATACACACATAACTTCGAAAAGTCAGATGTGTGTGCCTGGGGTTTGAACCCGCGACCGTCGAGATTCTCGACCGCGCGCCTAAACATCGAGGCCATCACATCATCGATTGGTAAATAAATATAAAGGTATAGGTTGATGAATCAGCTCGCGCTGTGATTAGAGGCGATTAGCATGCGGCCGAGCTGAGGCACCGCTTCCCTCCGTGCACCTCGTGGGAGGGAGGAGGGCCGCTCTATTGTCTCACAACGCGTTATAGCATTATAATAGCATTGCCATTGCACACTATTTATGTAAATTTGAGAATTCAATTTGTCTATTGTAATACACGGATATTAACAGCACAGATTCTAGTCAACTTGTCGCCTTGTTTGGTGGGTTTTAGAAAAATCTTTGTAGATATCCTTAGTGTCAAAACAATATGAAATGTATACAGAGAATCTCTTTATATAAATCCATTTTAAATTATTTTTTGAATACTTACTTTCTCAAGTTTTTCACGAATTCTTGTATCCTATAAAATCAATAATGATAACAAATTAATATTCTGCAACTTTAAAAAAAAAATCTGTCCCTGGTTTCGAACCCGAGGAATATAGCAGACGTAAAGACAACTAAGCCTTCTTGTACTTCATTCATAAACATTAGTTCAAAAACGTAGCTAATGTGCTCTACCAGTTTCTTATTAAAAAAATCACCCTGAAACTTTGATTATGTCTAAATTAACTAAAAAATAATTTATGTTGCTTACATAAATAACTTATAACACTAATGGAAGTAAACCAGTATAATTTAGTCAAAGCACACAATCAAAATTTATTATAAAAGCTAAGTTTATTAATAGCAGTTAGTACCTATAAAATGTAATTATTTTGTTAGTTTAATATAGAAAATTCCTATTTTTATTTCTATTGCTCTTGAAAATTAACGATTTTCTAGATATTAATACTTATAATCGTTATTGTAACTTCTTACTTCTTAGTTGGTAATGGTACCTATCTAATATTTGATTTAATTACTCAACGTACACTTAGTCTTTTCCCAAAAACAAAAAAATTTAAATATGTTTTAACTCTATTTTTTTAGTTTTGAACCCTATGATACAAACAAAAATATTTCTTAAAAAATCATTCATTTTCTTTAATAAATAAAGAAATTAATGTATTTGTAATAAAACCATCATGTGCCGCTACCGGTTTATGATAAACACGCTACTGTGAATTTCTTTACAAATTACTTCGCATATTAACGAAATATCCAATTACATTTCGTTTATATAAAATTACCTCTTCGAAATCGTCGATGTTTATATATTTTTCTTTTCATTCACAATACTCTACTTATTGAAACATAAAAAAACTAAAATAATTGGTTAAGTTTTTATTATTAACCAAAAAAGTATATTAATCATCGCGAATCTAGAGAATATTCTTTCGAAATGTATCTCAGATGTCTAAAGTTAATAACACGGAAATGAAGATCAATATTACATTAATACATAAAATTGATGAACGAAACAATGGTCAAAACAAATCGCACAATCCGTCAGTACGTAATTTATCGGAACGTAATTTGATTTATGTATAACACGGTATTTCATTTAATAGAGTTCGGGTCAAGGTTCGTGCGGGCTTCCATTTGTCGGACATTCTCGGTCGGCGCTAACAGGTATCCAGCTTTATTGTTATCCTGTCAGTGTAATATATGGTCAGTGCGAACCGATAGCATCTCGGATGCCTCACACACTATCATACAGTATCAGCATTTCAACAATAAGTGCGTATGAGTCGTGGAAGCAGTGAGTTATGTACACGTCACCGTAACGCGTGCTCACATTGGCGACCGTTTTATTGGTGTCGGCGCCACCGGCAACTTTCACGTCTCGCAGACAATGACGCTCAAATTGGAAACCAAAATCATTTTTATAACTCCCAGTGTCCACGTAACAACGCGTCTCGCAAACGCCTATTACCCATACGTGAAATGTCGTAAATTCCGTAAGCGAAGGGTCACTTAACGCGGGAGCGATACTCCGAGTTATTCGGCATGTTTGCTCGTTACTTGGAGTATGTACTTCTAACGAAGGCACCCGAAACGTTCCCACAGTCGTCGATCACCGGTGAAAAAACCGAGTGTCTACGAATTAACACGTCCGCGCGCAGTGTGTATAAAAACACTCGGTGGCCTCGCGGAGAGCCCTCGTGGTGACGAAGAGCTGTCGCGAGACGCCTGCCCTGACGCCACTATACCCAGTCGCGTAACATAGACACACCATGTCTTTAATTCACTTTAATTTCATACACCGACGGGTTTTCAAGAACTCTCCATAATGACTACAGTCTCGTACGTTAATCTTGCAACGCAACAAGATGCTCTTACAAATGAATTAAATAAATGAGTTAATGCAGCAATAGAAGTGCGGTATGGAGCGATAAATATTCCAAAATGTCGCAATGGTCGTTAGTAGCGACAGTTACGCTCCGCCACTAATGCCCTAAACAAACACCGAGGCCAGTGCGTGTGTGAAACTCAGTCCAGTTCAGATTGGATGCACTCGTTAATATACAGTGTAAACCATGCTTAATCTTTCACTTTGTACCGCTTAGAAAGAAATTAACAAAGAAATGGTACGTAAACAACGACCATACAAGGCTTATTAGCGGTTTCCTTTGCCGATTGCGGGAACTTACACATCGGTAAACCGACGTCAGTTAAGCCTCTAATTTGTGTTAGTATGTCATGGGAACATTGATTTTTAATCTGCTTTAAAATTAATCAACTTACATTAATTATGCGATGATCAAATGGGATCCCGCGCCATTAGCGCTAAAATATAGATAGTGGAACATGCATTCGCAAATGTCAACAGCTCCATATTTAATCTGGAATCCTTGAAAGAAATTGATTCATTTATAGAAAATGCTAATACTGACTATTTGAAATGTGGATGTTTTTATTCCATTCGAATTCAATATCCGTTATCAAAATGAATAAATTAGATTATTCGATTGAAAAAATCCTAGCTATGTTGAATTTAAAAAGAAAAACGCAAAAAATTATCTGTATCTGCCTCTGGGTTATCTAATAGATACAAATATGTAAGTTAAATATCTGGAGTACTTGCAACAGCATAAAACCGTTCAGAAGCAATAATTCTAATGTTCAAATATAATTTTAATTCACCCTCGCGCCGATCTCAATTCCTACGGGCGAGTGTCCGTTCCGTAGCGCAATCAACATAAAGCAACAAGGAGTCGGCAGTGCGGTGCGACATTGAGAGTCCGGCAGGGCCAGAAGGCGGGTATAAATCAGCATTTGCCGGTAGATGGACGTTTTAATAATTGATTTATTGTGGTGTGTAGTGTGCGAGGCGCGGGCGCCGGTTAATTGGTCTTGGCGAGCCTTCGCGTGACACTGTCTCTATACTGGAATTATTGAGACAAAATCGACCAATATTGAGCGCACGACTGTGTATTCCTTCGTTACCTTTATCTGTTCACGGCGCGAAATATTATTAGACCACGCTCTTACTATTTCGCTTGAATTTTCCCAATATGCAATGGCGAAATAAAGAGCGGCTCTCGATGTTTTGTTGACTGCATATAAATCACGTAACAAAAAAACGCAACCTCATTTATACTAATTATGTTTCAAGTCATTCATTATTCGTCGCTCCTTGCTTATTATTCCATAAATCAATCAGCAATAGGACAGTTTTTCAACGTCCAATTCACGTTTGTCGCGCTTCACTTTTTACACGGTCAATAGAAAAATGGACCGGTATAGCGATGTGAGTTATTCATGTGTCCAAGGCAAGGATGTTTGCTCGTTAAATCATTCACTTCCGAAGGTGACGGCCGTTATGTTATTAGCTTCTCTGTCTAAACAGAAACTCGTTTCAGTGGTCGTTTCGCAGTGTCCACAGTGAACTTTACCGTGCGCGGCGCGGAGAGCGGATGCAGGCGCGGGAGCGGGCGCGTCACTGAACCGTGCCAGTACGAGAGCAAATATGCGCGTGAGACACTCGTCACCCATTAGGATTGTGCGCATGCGCCAACACTATACACCACATTACACTAAGCGATTTCCACGTTATTAATATTGAAAGTGCTGACATGGTTAATACAGATATGGTTTGGGGAGATGCAGCATATGGTGTGCATGGATGAAAATCGAAGCTCGAAAATAATATTTTTAAATAATGAAGCAAATTTTGAAGTTATAGTAGAAATTGCTACTTCCGCTTTATATTCAAAATAAAGTAAATGAGCCCGGACAAAAGTAATTATGGACAATGTAAAAATAATTGGAATTTAGCTGCAGAGTAATGATGTACACAAACTTTATATCTTGCAGTGGAGGCGCGGCGTCACTCACATGCATGCATGTAGAAGAGGCGAGCACGCACTTGGCCCTCGTTTCAATATTTTAGTAGCGACACAAAACAAACAGAACTCCTTTGTTGAAGGTTAGACGTGTGTGAAGAGAATTTCCGTGTCACTCACGCTCTTGGTTACACATTAACGCAGACTTCACGGACAAATATTTTTTGTTCTCCCATGATCATTAGCTGGCCTGACATATTACAGCCGGTGCTGGTTCACTTTTCAAAATTTGAATCCCTATTTTTCATACATGTTCGGTCTTAGGTTATGAAACCATTTATTATAGACACAAAAATTTAATTTGCAGCCTCAACACTTTAATTGCCAAAAATAACTTTTAAAAATTATTAAATAAATTGATGTCTGTTTGCTTTAGATAGATATTAGATAGATCAATTTATATTGTACAATTCCTAACTAAACTAAAACTAATTTAAACTCCTTTTATTTTTAGTCATTTTAAGTTTCTCGTCTTAAATGCTCCGATTTAGAATTTCTGTCATTTTTTATAACCCATTAGTCATCAAAACGGCGTTAAAACTGGATTTTTTATTTCTAATTTAGGAAATATTGCTACATCAAAAATCATTGTTTTTTAGTATTCCAGGTAAACGTGGATTTAAGAAGATATTATGTTTGAAATTACCAAGTCTATTTGTATGTAATATCATTAAACTAGGACTATAAAATTTAATACTACCTAAGTAATTTTATGACTTTGTGACCTGACCCAAAGGTCTTATTCAGAACACCATAGCGGTGACCTTTTACTTACAAATCGATAATAGTAAGGATAACGCGAAAACCGACCTCGAGTGTCACCATATCGCTTTAATACCCGATTGTGGGGTCCTAAGTTTGTAGCAATTTTATGTCCCCCCGATAACACAATATCTATAGGTTATAAAGTTGATAATAGTCACCAGTGCAATAAAGAAACTTGAACGTAAACAGCCAATAAATAAACATGAAATTATGTTTCCACAAAGTTATTATCGCATTTTGTGTTCAACAAGGCTATCAAGATAAAATTCTGTCAAGGTAGTAATATAATGCACTAGAAGAGAAAGCGCGTCGTGTTTTGTTTTTTATATATAATGAATGAATATTTTTCTTTGTTGACGTTGCTGATAGTGGCCATTGTATTCCTGCTCTCATTAATTAGCATAATATTTCACCTCCTTACTTTTATATGATTTCGACGCATGTTGTTTTGGTGTGTTTTGGACAATTATTAGGTATTAATGAATTTGCGAAAACATGTAACGTCAACTGAGTTAATAATGATGTTATTAGTAGAATTAATATTAAAAAACTTGCATTGAATTTTAAAAATACATCACTTAATAATATATCATAATTAATGTCAGCAAAACAATAAAATCTTAATATTCTTAATAAGTATACGAGTATAGGTATCGTAAACAGGTGCGAATCATTAACATTAGTGTGGCATGTCTGATTTTATATTTAGTTAATGTTATAATATAAACACTTGTCTTAGTTTAGTGTCTCTAAGTGTTTTGTCATACTGTAAAATATTATAAGTAAAAGCTTCTAAACAAAAATAATTTAAAACGAAATCATGTACATATTTGCAGATATTCACTAAAATGTCAACAGCGAATTGTTGCTACTTGTATCCAATTTATAATATTAACAAGTTCGCAATGATAAAGAGTTCTCGAAACTTTATTCTTATCTCAACACCATAAATAATTGATATTTTAATGTCACAAATGATCTGTATGTAACTATGAGCCGCTTTAGGTACAGAAAAGCTTCTTTATGTACTGATCCCACAAAGAAATAAACCATATTCCATTACGATACAATTCAAAATTGGTTATCATGATTTTGCATCATGAGATGTTTTAATAGTGCATCGACACGGTAACGTGTTTTTCAAGCAAGTGGCGTGCCTATCCCATAAGTTATCGTATGTAATAAAATTAAATGTAGCACATTTCTCTTTTTCATGTAATCTTCATAATTTATACACATTTTTAGTTCGCGACGTGTATCGGCGCCTGCGGGTACGTGCGCGTTGGCTCTCACTCACCGTGTTGCAATTTGGTTCCCTTGTACTGCTTTTATGCATCACAGTGTGAGATTATTATTTTGCTTTTAATCACTAATATTATGTTGAAAGAATATAAAGTTTAACATACGATGGAAAATCATGTAACATATCATTTGTTAATTGAGCCATCATAAAATCTTTTATATATCTTTTTTATTATATTTTTTAAGCAGAACAATGCTTAAATATGTTTAATGAGTAAACGTTATTTTTTCGAATAGGTTAATACCTAATTTTAATAAAAAAAACTTAACAAAAAATAACATCACATTATTTTGGAATTAAAACCATAGACAATTTGTTACATTTCAAGAATTTATTCACGAAATATAAGCATGAGGTAGTATACCGTACCTTAGATATCGTTTTCTACTAAAGAACAAAAAAAACAGTAAATCTACATCCTATAGATTACAACCATTCAAGACATTGTTTTCCCACCACCTGCATAAGAAATGTCACGCTTTTCTAGTGTGACATATAAGGGCAAAAATTTGTTTGTTTAAAAAAGTAAATAATATAGTCAAAGGTACCGAGCGGTAGGTTCAATTAGTCGACAGAAATATCTGTCACTCTTTTCAGTTTCTCAGGAGAGGCATATAAATTAGTGCGAAATTAGCCGCCATACTAAGGAGCACGTAATTGACTCTTGGGTGTTTGTATTTTGTACATTCAACTACACCACAGCTAAAGAAATTTATTCCAGACCAGCGCTGTGAACAAATTTTCGTATAAAATAATAATTTGAATATTACATAAATTTTATTAATATTTAACAACTATGACAACAAGCTATTCTATTTTTATTACGTGCTTAGAATTTGTTTACAAAACAACAAATAGGAAACGAGTCGCTACCGTTCGGCTATCAAGTATCAATAAAATAAATATGCGCGACCAATCAATTATTACCATCTGATTTATGCGAGTTAAATATTGCTCGTATGATAATTAAATTGTATCAAGATTAATTATCTCAGCATCTGCGTATTAATTACGATTATCATAAGCTTAATCGATTGTAGGATCGTAATGTAGTCCAATTATTCGGTACGCTCTTTTGTGTCTACCTACGCGCAAACTGAATTGCGAGCACTTGCGTTGCGCCATCGACTATCGTTTAGTTAAAATAATTAGGATGCCAAAATTAAATGTCACATGGTGAAGGACTGTTGGCATGCCCCCAAATAATTAATTTTCATACAATGCTACATTGCTTAACTCATAAATTTTTAATTAGTGATGTTATTTCGGATGAATAGTATTTATGATAATCATTGTCTTTTATAATAATTAAACTCATCAACTATTTAAATTATTAGCCAAGAGAGTTATGCAGACATATTTATTCAAAAATTGGATTGCACAATATTCAAATTACAGTACAGGTCTGCCAACAGAGTTCGCAAACTTTGAATGTTACTATGTAACTAAGAACCTGTGTATTGAGCAAATATTTACATTGTATAAGCATTCACGAAAATTCATTATCATATCTATTATCGTCTCTGCCAAGGGGTGACTCTATAGTACTCTATTTTAAAACGAAAAAATAAAAACAAATGAAAAAGGGTGTTTGCTTTACTACTAAGCATTACACATGCTTAATAATTTATGTGTCGTAACTAAAATACCTCCTTTTTTGAGTTTATGTGTTTTATTGCTTGTGTTATGCAATTTGTGCATAAATGCGTCATGGCCTGGTTTATAAAAGTTCTTGGTGGTTGAGACAATATTCCCACAGTCGCGGACTCGAACCCAAAACACAGATCCTAGTCTTTCAAACTTATGTGTGTTTATCAGTAATTATTACTGAAGATAGAACAAAGGAAATAAATAGAATATAATCCCTATTGACTGAATGCAACAGACTGCAAACTTTCCAGACAGTAGCAATTTCGCACGGGTAATAAAATGTTACAAGTCGCATCCTACAAATACTTGTGTAAAGAAAGGCATATAGGGCCCGGCTCCCACCTACATGATAAGTGTCGGAAGGAATGTTATTGTGGGTCCAGTTTATTTACCCAACAATGGGCCGATTCAGCACTTTCTGGGGCGGCTAACTATGTTTGTATAAGTGGCCCACTAACAAGATTTCCGGTGCTGTATTCTCCCTTTATGGTTAAATGAGTGAACTTGGAGGCGAGATCGACGTCACTTCGTGCCACATATTTGACTACACGTGGGCAATTACGAGCACGGAGGTCGGTGTGCCATACTTAGAATATTCTCTTCATTAAGTTTATTTCATTTGTTTACTATAATAATATTAAATGTACAAATATGTACATGTGTCTCTTTAATGTAGAACATCTTGCAATTCAAAAAGTATTTTTTCGTACATCCGACTATTCAGCATCAGCTAGTTATAATGTAACCGTCGCCAAAAAAACACCATTAATTTTTGAAGTTCCAGTAACGGTTTCTTAAAAATGGCTACAAAAATCCCGAGAGAAACAAAAGAGATTCAAGCATAACTAGACTAACACTTACCTTATAAAATTTGTCGACGGCTTACATTCATGAGTATTGTTTGAAGTATAACTATTCATTCTATAGTCCATAGGTACGTACTGAATCTGTCTTCATTGTCTAACAAAGAATTTTTCACTGTACTACGAGGTATTGCCTTATACTTTTTTATAAAGGGCTGTTAGATCTCTAAATGTATTCATTACTCCTACACTGATAAAATGCGAAATTATCAATTTTATAAAATAAAAACCTTCATAAAATCGTAGTTTCTACACAGGACTGTTATCTCAGAAGCTCTTGACGCTAATCCAACTACGTTATTACGCGCCATTAAATTTATCTTTATAATTATTATATCATTATTAAATAATTATTATTTACATATGATATCATCACTATCCGCAAATGCTGGCATTCTGTGATGATTTGCAACAACGTGCTACTTTTGACGTTTACTTACACCATCGAACAGTTGACCTTGAAAACTTATTGTTGCCCGTCGACTTCGAACATAATGCTCGGTGATATTAATAGCTCGTATCAACCCCACTAACCTCACGCACAACAATCTATTATTCAATCTCATACGTACAGACAAATGAGCAAACAATTTGTACAGAAATCATCGCCAAGTTTTCAATACGCAAAATCCATCAACCGTTAATGCTGGTTCGTCTGTGATTTATGTAGTTAAGGGCGCGTCCGCGGTCTTGTAGCCGGAGGGATGCCGACCAGTGAAAGGCAATAGTACGCCTCCCGCGGCGGTGGAGCCAACCACTCCAACTAAGAAAATTTATAGTCAGATCTGCCATCATACGGAACATTAAAGCTTATTCTTTTAGCACATTATCCGCGCACACTCGCATACGCGCCAATGTAACTCACTTTTATTACTTTATTAATATTTATAAATAATCCTTTCAAAACAGAGCTAATGAGATTTTGATTGTTGGCCGATGTGTACATACGCCGCGTTTATTAACTTTATACATACTCTTTTTAGATTGGCAAAAACGGCGTTGTACTAAAAAATAATTAAAAGTTTTTCATGTCATGACAATATGTCCATACTGCTATTTGTTAACTACAATGCAACCAAAATTGCAATATTGCATGGCCAGAAACTATTGCAAACTGTGGTTTCTCATTTATCAAATGTTCCGATTTGCGCGAATCCCTATGAACGTAGACTCATTTCGGAACAAGACACAGTTACGTGGATCACCACAATTTTACACCTAATACGACTGCTATTCTTTTACACATGAATATTCTACCACCATGAAACATACTGGCTACTTTTATGAACAAAATAAATTTAAACTTCACATAAAATATCTCCTACTCTGCATCTGCAACTACATTTCGAAAACATTTGTTATGAGATCTCCTTATAAGTGCAGTAACTGTCTTCGCATTACGCCAATATGTAATAAATACAATTTCCTCTGGAATGTGTTGGCCTGTACGTAGTACCGCTGGCATTGCGACTTGAGCCACCACTCGCATCGTGCTATAGGTGGCACGCACAAATAACGCAATAAATACACGCTTATCGCAAATCAGCTCGTCTCACCGAGGGGCGATTTATTCATGAACATCGCGCATATGCTTAACTCTACTTACATTTATCATCGACATGTGGCTCAGTCAATTAGACCGGCTCGTCAGTGTTGTTCCAAACCTTTGTGATTGTTTTTGTCGTCGTAAATGAAATGATACTAGTAATATTGGGCACGTAGAAACTTCGTTTTAAGTAAACTTATTTTGTTTTCGTGTAAAAGCTATCAAACTTAATTGTAACCATTGATCATTTGGACACTACAACATGTCCTCTTCGTGAGCAGTTCTCTCATTATGCATAGCACGTCGCATCATAGTCGGTTTGCACAACCCGACATCATATTACACTTACGAGATACGGTCATTAAAATAGATTTCATGAACGTTTTCACACCAAATATAAAAATTCGTGCGCTTCGTAATCGCGTCACGAGTCACGTCTATGTTAAAGTAATCCTTATTTAATCAGCGAATACTGTCCTCATCGGTACTTTGTAATGTGCCGCCGACAAGGCCCCGCTTTTAACTTGCTAAACGTTTTATACGATCATCACAACATTATCCTTTCGACACGGTAGCACTAATTGGATAAAACATCAGAACAAAAAACGTCTAAGAAACAAACACTTTAATAATACGGACGTTCGTAATTTCGAGGCGCAAAGGGAATTCCATTTAACATGTGAATTGGATGTGTCGGGTCGGCGCGAGAGCTGTCATTAGAGGGCGGGAGATGTGCGGAGCGATAGAGCGGACTGTGGAGGCCCAGAGTGGCGCGCTCACACCTGAGCGAGGGACTCCATCCGGACACAGCACGTCAGCGCGGCTGATTGATGGGCGGCGCGACCACAGCCACGAGCAAACGTTGTTAGTGTTTAACTAACAGTTACGATTCAAAACAAAATCTCAACTTGATTGATGGACTAATGATATAAAGCAAACACGATGTTACGTCAGTAGGTGTGTAACTGTCTGTCGCCCCGGGGTGACTTATTTTCATTACGCCAGATTCATTATGTAACACATCGTAAGAGCCAATATATCATCACTCAGCTTTCACGCTGTGAATTAGTTGATAAAGCCAGTTTTTGAATATTCAAGTAGCAGGTGACACTTAAACACATTGCAATGCCTTTTAATCATTCACACCACTATAGCTCCATGATGAATGTTATGCTATATATTTCCACATAAATTCTGAACACGCAATATCCTCTTCATTTGAGAAAGTAAATTAAACCAATTCGCTGGCCTCAGGACTTTACACGAATTCCCTTTTTTGGAATTACATTCGCATCTCGGCATGGCAGTCCGATTTACTTCCAATCGTAAATCACTCAGTCGTTAACTCACTCAATTCTTTGACTATTTTATTTAATGACTGGTTAAATGTATTAAGAGTATAACATTACGAGGGCAGTCCGATAAGTACTTAGCCTCACCGCCCGATGGCACCACTATCGTAAGATAAATTTACCATCATGTAGCACATCTTCGTAGACGGCTATTGTCAAAATTTCAGCCGAATTGGATTTGTAGTTTTGTTTTGACCGCGTGTGTAAGCGGACGTGTCCGCGGATTTTAGAAAAATGGAAAAAGAGCAATATCGGCCGGTGACTTTATTCTTGTTTTTGGAAGGGAAATCGCGCAGCGACATCAAAGAGCGCTTGGATGCTGTTTACGGTGACTCTTCTCCTTCAATGGCGACCGTCAAAAATTGGTTTAACGAGTTTCAACGTGGTCGCACGTCAGTTTTTGATGAGCCACGCCCAAGTGCCCCAAAAACGGCTACCATGGAGGATAACGTGAGAAAAGTCCCGATCTTGTATTGGCAGACCGCCGATTGAAGGTGCGCGAGATAGCTGAGACAGTAGGCATCTCAAAAGACCACGTGGGTCATATCCTGCATGAAATATTGGGCATGAGAAAGCTGTCGGCTCGATGGCTGCCGCGTTTGCTCACTTCGGACGACAAGCGCATCAATGACACAACTTCAGAGCAGTGTTTGACACTGTTTAGGTGCAATCCGAAGGGGTTTCTGCGTCGTTTCGTGACCGTCGACGAAACATGGATTCACTGGTACACACCAGAGACCAATAAACAGTCGAAACAGTGGACTTTACCCGGCGAATGTGCTCCGAAGAAGGCGAACACTGTCCCATCGGCCGAAAAGATGATGGCCACCGTTTTCTAGGTTTCACAAGGTGTGATTTACATCGACTACCTGGAGAAGGGCAAAACGGTCACAGGGCTTTACTATGCCGAACTATTGGGCCGATTCAACGCCGAATTGTAGAAAAAACGGCTCCATTTGGCGAAGAAAAAGTGCTCTTCCACCATGACAACGCACCGGCTCACACCTCCGCCGTCGCAACGGCCAAATTGGTCACATTAGGCTACGAACAGCTGCCCCATCTACCGTATTCTCCAGATTAGGCCCCGTGTGACTTCTTTTTGTTTCCAAACTTGAAAAAGTCCGTCGCCGGACAGAAATTTGAGTCGAATGAGGAGGTTATCGCCGCCACGGAGGCCTACTTTGTAGACCTCCAGAAAACGTTCTTTTCAGACAGCTTAAAGAAGTTGGAGCATCGCTGGGTCAAGTGAATCGAGTTGAAAGAAGACTGTGATGAGAAATAAATCGCCACTTTTCCAAAATTTTCGTTTTTCTTTTGTAGGCTAAGTACTTATCGGACTGCCCTCGTATAGTGTTATAATGTGCAAGTTAGTCCATCTCTATTTTGATAAAATTTAACGATTATTTCCGGCCAGCCTGACCCGGGACGTCCGCGCGCTCGGCTCGCTGGTCTATCACGTACATTTAATATTATAAGCTATTAGGCGCCTCGCCGGGCCTCTATTACTGTGTCCATATCATAATACGGAATTGTCCGTTGAACGCTTAGATTTTGTACTTTTTACTTTCATTAAAACAAAAAGGCGGGATCGTCGGCGCCGGCCATTGTTCTCCGCGGCCATTCGTCGCACTTCATGCTATTCACATTCAAATTAAATGCCTTGTGTACAAAATTAATTTGTCTTTTGTCTTAGCTCGGGCGCAGGCTTGCACCAACGCCGCTGACATGTCGCGGCGCAGCAGGGCGCGCGCTGCACCGTACTCCATACCATACCCCACCTTACCTAAACATAAAACACTGTTTATGATTTTGACGCTTTTGTTTTCTGTCCTCGTAACATTAAGGGTTACGCACAAAACCAGAATATATTCATATTTGTGGTATCTTCTTCTAATTTATTCATTAGAATTTTAAGCAAAAAAAGTAATAAAACAGGGGAGTTTGGTTTATTCGTAAGAAACGCCGAAGCCGAATATCGCGTGGAGAGCCTATGACCAGTAGCAGGCCGCTTTAAGCCAATCATTTCAAAATTTATAAATCGTTGCAAGTCGTGCTACGAATAAATCTCGTTTGCAAAATAAAATAAAAATGGTACATCAAATCATAAATAACTAATGAGCTTAAAAGACAAATTTACTCGAATTCAGAAGAGAAAATGAATGCAAAATAAAAATATTAGCAAATCGAAGTTTACTAAGTGGCAACAGCAGCGATAAACGACACATCAATTTGTTAAAGCAAGCCATAGGTGCCGAGTACCAAGTGGGTTACGAATATTTCACTCGTATCATATCAGACGTTCAAAGATGGATGACGTGTCGCCACGTCATCGGTTAATTTAATATTTACTTGTCATCGTAACGTTGTACTCTCGACCCCGTTGCATTTTTATTATATTCAAAAATTGATACTGCAATACTTTTTCATTCTTTGGAAGTCATAATAAAGTGTAATTTTATACTAAATTGTCAGAGATTGAGAGCTTACAGCGATGTAAACGAGCATAGAGGTCAAATGAAACAAGGAAAATATATTTTGAAAGACTAAACCGACAACCATGACTAAACCGTCGCACGCGGCCTCTAATAACGTACCTTTAGTTTTGAGTAATTAAAAACTCAGGCGCCGATGTGTAACAAGCTTTACAACACTGAGTCACAATACGTTTTGACAGAACTATTATTAGATGCGTTATTAATAACCATAATGTCATTGAAACTTGATGTAGGTACAATTAGCTCAGTATTGTGGGCTGACACCAACCAAAGTAACCGAAAACTTTATAGATTTGAGCGCAATATAACATATTCAACTTAATCTCAGTGACCACAGCCCTGATAGTACATAACGATTTCAATCTTAATATCACGCCAGTTCGCAAACAGCCATGTGTCTGGGTACATAAATAACAATAGCGCGAGTGGATCTCGCATAACACTAAACAATGTTTATGGTAAACAAGAGGCGACAAGCAACGATCCGCTGCGTCTTTGCGATCTTAATTAATATTCAGTGACTAGGCGAAACATTGAGATGCTCACTTATAATAGTGAATTACGTGTCTGGCTACAGAGACCATTAATTTGGCCCAATTGTTTAAAGTCCGATTGAATGATTCAGTTTCGGGTTCATCAACGGTAATAGTTGATTGTTTTCCAATACGTATTCTGCTTAATACTTTATTTGTAGTATATTGTACGTAGTTCGTTGAAAAGACGCATATCTTCAGATCTTCTGGCATGAGTGGCGAATTTGCGGGTAATTAAATTTTGACGCATGCGCAATGCCGCTGGCTTAAGATCGTACGATACTGTCGACGCGTGTAATTGCTGGCCTGACGACGAACCCGATGAATTAATATTCTTCACACATTATACTTTCATTAACAAATCGTGCACTTTAAACAATTTAATAAAGTTGTATTTTTATCATTAAGCATTCGGTGCACGTTTTATTTTTTCAGAGTACACACTTCATAATGTTGATCGACACAAGAAATGTGTTAAACGTTGTATAGACATTAATTTATAGAGCTGGCCAAGACTTAAGTTATTTCTTGGAATGTCGAGCGAAACACTAAAGGACTCGTGTCGACGTTACCTGGCCATCGAACGGCACTCAAAACCTGTCTCGATCAATCCAACTCTTGTTGCTCGTGTTAAATAAAAACCTCTCTTAAAATACCAACCGAATGAGCTCGCTGACACTTGTCATTCCGGCCCTCAATCCTTTATATTTGTCTTTGAAATGTGATGACAGTGGTACAAATTACGTGTACAAATCTGTGTGTCGTTCATAACGCGGTATCTGAGGCGGGTGATGGATGCGCCCGCGACACTCGCCGCCTCGCTCGCCACCTCCGCTCCGTCGCTCCGCCGCGTACCACCGCGCGCCGCCGCTCGGATTAACGCACCGTAATTAATACCGACAGCCTCTCCTATGGGAATCGATGTCACTCACCACTCCAGCCACGACTAACAAAGCCACGCTCTAAACGCTCCTATCAAAAACATTCTACTTCTAACAAGCACATATACCACGCCGGCCTTTGAAGTGTTTGTAAACTAGTGAATATAATTTAAGATAACAAGTGAATCGTAAAGTTGTTGTGGTAAATAGAGGCTCGTCGGGCGGACGCGAGCCCCGGACGCGTGCTATTGTTGCAAGCAATTTACCGCCGCTTCAATCGTTGAAATATTTCGTGCAACGGCCATGTCCAATTGCTAACGAGCCGAGTGCGACGCGCAAATGAATAAGCACCTCATGCATAGACTAAGTGATTGCAGTCGTATGTTACTGACACATGTTCGGAACGACTTAACGCATTGTTAATACAAAATAACTTTACAGCGTAAACATTCCGCCATTGTGTCTCTGACAAAACATACAAACTCAATAGAGATCAATACACTCTCTTTATCCATACGTTTACGACGAGAGGTAAATGTTTGTAACTTGTAATTTGTTCCACGTATCAATAAGTCATAGTTAATTGTGCGTGATAAATCACTTGATACCTAATTGCACATCTAACGCTCATTGATCTCGAAGGTAAGCGCTGCTCAAGAGTCGGAATTAACTGCACTTAGCCCGTCTAATAGATCAGAACACGTGTGCGCGGCTTTCATTGTGAGCCGTAACAAGAATCTACTTTAATATGCAAACGTCATACGTATCATGCGCCACGATAAAACGATCTCTTATTATTTCCTTACTGGGAATTGTAGTGACTTTTGATTCGACATTAAAATTGAATACAATAATAATAAAAAATAAATAACTTAACAATTACAATTCAGTCTAGGAAAAATAAAAACTTCGAAGATAGCAGAAAATAGAAATAATCTGTTTTAATTAATCACAATATATTATACAGTTTGGTTGATTCATTTTTAAACTAACTCTGCATTTCGGAATGACACTAGTGAAATGTTCATACAAAGCGCCTCACGCTTTTAGAACAGTGACATTAATTTCCTCGTCAGTAATATTATTATGTTAGGTTTTTTTTTGTAGTTTGATTTGAAGTCAAAAAAGCTGTTTTCTTAGTATTTTAAAAATTTTATATTTATTTTGACACTACTAATATACCAAATAGTACAGAAACTTTAAAATCTTTCGGTGACTTTTCTATTATAAAGATTTATAACTATTGCGTACGCGCATACAATCGGAGATGTTTCCCATACGAGTTCGTATTTCTATTTGCCCAGAGGCGCGCGATGTACGCCACTCATTCGTTGAACATATGCTTTGTTTAACAACATTAACCCGAGACAATTATCTTCACAAGCAATCTGACTCTCTACGTTCTAATATAAGTAATCAGCTAGGCTTGGCGCCCTTTTTCTCTTTTTAGCAGAAAGCAATTATTACAGAACTTTTGTGTTAAAATTAATGTTGTAGGATTGATTTTCTTGTAATAACGTTTATGACGCATTTAAATGGAAAGCATTAGCTCAAATGTCTATTGATTTGCTAGAAACGACTAAGATCCCTGAACCGTGTTGTACTATTATAATTATTTATACGGTAATAAAACACCATGCCGTAAACCAATGTTTTATATATTTAAAAAAAAAAATAAGTTTGAAGAACTTATAAAGATTTTGTGAGGTGACTTTTAGACATGAAACTGGATATAAGTATCCTATCAGTAAATTGGGCCTCAAAGACATACAATGTGAAGTGATAGGGATGCTTCAAATCTGTTTTTAGCTTATTTATACTTGCGAACTTGTATAACTGCGTCGTGATTCTCACATTCAACGCCTCTTTCGATTCTTTCACCGCTGAATATATCTGTTTGAAGCTATTACGTCTGAATATAACAAATAAAACTTTTAAAAAAATTCAAAAATGGGCTCGTAATCAAAAATAATACTCCAGGAAAGTATTGAATTAAAATAACAAGTATTTTAATAAGAAGCGTTTTCAATTAAATATCGTCTTTTCAAAATATTTGCTGTAATTTATTGTCGATTCGAGATTATTTGAAAACGATATTATGTTTTTGCAATTTTAACTTCTCAATTGAAGTCATTCGACAGAGTCGTCTGTTGAAGCGAAACGTCGGATTCACACTGGCCTAACGAGATGGCCTCTGACTCTTCTCACTCGCCGCCTGCCCTGCAAGATCCCATTACACTTGTCTACTTTATTGTCTATAAAGCCTTAAGTGTCGGTGATCTCTCAGCGACACATCAACCGATACTTATTACATAATACTTTACTGTGAAAAAGGTAAAATTACCCAATTTTACGTAGATACAATCTAAAATGACTATTTTAAACGCAGCACTGCAATAAATTTAAACCCGAAACTCACAATGGTATGGTTCATTTACGACATCGCAGTCTATTCAAGGGCCAACAGTAAAATAATATAACTCTGTGACAAAACGTATATTTGTAACAAAGACGTGTAAAATTTCTCAAAGGTTGGATTTATACGGCGATCGTCTTCGTCTCAGCGCCAGTGTTACAGATGAAAGTGCGGCCTTCGGTGGGAACACGTGCGTGTAACCGTATCGTCTACAAAAGATTAAGAGGTGGTAATTTGACGTTGATTTAGGGAGGACGTTGATGCTTTCATGGCGCGGATTGTCTTACCCCGGATCTGGAGAGGTGCTTTGTCTGCTTCAAGTGACAGCCTTTAACATTATAATCCTGGAAGGCATTAATAAATCCCTATGTGGTACCTATTAATTTGTCAAACGAAAAATATATAGTGTATTGATCATTGTATAAATTAATATTAAGTACACCCAAATGTCACACATTCCCTGATCTAACAATAAAATACAAGTCCTCATTTTTTATTTTATTTTTTTATGTGAAAGGATGCAAACGAGCAAGTGAGCCATCTGATGTTGAGTGGTCAACACAGCCCATGAACACCCACAATACCAGAGGAATCATCGGTGCGTTACCGGCCTTTGAGGAAAATATAGGCTCTTTTCTTGAAGGTCCCTAAGTCGTATGTCATGGTCGTATCTATGATAGACTTTTCGGTGTCACAAAACCCTTTATGGCACACATTGCCTTGCAAGGATCGAAGTTGCGGTGTCTAACTGCGCCACAGAGTCTGTCTATTGTATACAATGAAGTAGGTAATATACAGTTAGTGTTACAGATAGTGTGGCGCGTGCGACGCAGCACGGCCCGGCACAGCTGTGCGGTAGCGGGCGCGGCGCGAGCGCTGATGTCATCGGCTCAGCTTAAATGTTATTTTCCATCGCGCGGCGTCGCGTGGGTGCGCCAAACAATCTCTGCAGTGACCACAATAAGTACACGCTTCATTATATTAACTCTTAATAAGACACCGTGCAGTATACTTCTCGTCAGAGTAACAAAAAATTGACTTGAAAATGTCCATTATAACGGACATAGAATTTTCAGGATACTGAAATGGGTAGATTTTTTCGAGTATTTCTTCTATAACACCTCACAAGCTAAGTTACAAAATTTGTGATGATCAACAATTTTTTTTTTTAAATGGTCTATCGAATTAAAGGTTAAATGTAACGTTTAACTAATATAGATTTTTCGTCACAAATTCATAAAAAATATAAAATATCTTAACCGATGCGGATAGAAACTAAACCAGCAAAATGTCTAGGTTTTTATAACACAGTCTTAATAATGCACAAAGTTAAAATGTGTAATTACGAAGTTCAATTTTCAAAAGTCGCTGATTGTGTCAAAATCCAAACCTGCAATCTAAAACCAATGTGTACCGAAAGATCAGAATAATTTTATGCAAGTAATTAGAATATTATGCGCCCGGTGTGTGCCAAGCTTAATTTAAAGTTATGAATGAAATAACGTTTTGCAAGAGCGGATGTTGCGAGGCTGCTCGTGTCGAATTAGGTTTAGTACCTTATGGAGACTTGATGAATGAACCGCGGCCCCCTCCCGCGCGCCGCACTCCACCCCGCGCTCGTTGTTCCAGATCAACATTTACCTTGATAAAGGTGAATTGCACCTAAACTTATGCATATTAAACTAGGTTTATATGTCTGCGTTAAAAAGCAACAGGTATTTTAACAGTCCAGTTTGATAGCGTATAATTAAACAGGGTAATAACCTCATAAATTATACGTATATTTGCAAGCTTACTCTGAATTACCCAACGGCTTTAACATTAGTATTGTTATTAAAAATGTCGTATAAATATCGCGTGTATTTAGTTTTTTGTTTCATTTTTGTGTAGAACTATTATATTTTAATACAATAGGATGAAATGGGATTTAGGACTCTGAATATGATACAGAAGGTCACCCTAGTTAAAAATACCTAAAATTATAAAAGGTAGTCGCACCTATATTTTATTTTTAATATAAAATAACCCAAGAATGCTCGATAAAAAAGAATATCAGGTGTGGTTGGGCGGGAATTTTAATGACTGACCACGGATTCCTTAGCAAGTTATTTCTAGGTTTTAGCGGGAATTCAAATGGCGCATCTGATGGATTTATTTTAAAACTATTTTAACAATACAGGTAAGAGACTTTTTCACGACAAATTCTTTCGCGTAATATAATAGCACGAAAAATAGCACAATAGAAAAAAAGCACGATAAAATTGTGAAAAATATAATATACTATGCTTGATAGTGGTTTTGTCAACGGAACATGACGGCATAAACCCGTCGTACCGTTTACCGTCACGGCGTACAAGATTTTATTGCAAGATGTAGTACAAGATGTTGCATATCATAAAGAACTGATTTAAAATGCATTTCCACACACATGTAAGCACACGTCATGACGCATCATAATTAAGATTGCATTAGGGGCCATTCATTCATGGACATAATTAATATGAATTGCATGTGTTAACGCACTCATTTACACAATTTTATAGCTCGAGTATGAACGTAATCACAGTAATAAATACGCCGGGCAATAATTGATTAGGCTGAGATGTTATTTTGCTGCGGGGAAATTATTTTTATATAAGCAGCTTCATTAGTCTATTTAGATAATGTTTTTCTTATTTGGCTTTATTTTTTTAACAGTTAATTGTTTATTTTAGTAAGGAGTTACCAAAAAGCATGTATTTTAAACTTTCATAAAATAATGCGATAATTAAAAAAAAAGGTAAATATTTTAACTTACTGAACCCTTAATGACCTTTATTTATTCTCGTAGTACTAATAATGATGATGGATGGATGGATGGATGGATGATAGATGAAAAAACGTACTTATTCTACACGTATCACATTATATGCATGTGGAAAATGTGAGGAAATCGATACTTATATCGATCCACACATCTTAGAGTGTTCTACTTTGAGCAATATAAGTACATATTATATCTACTCAATCTAGATAGCTCTCCGCGTTCAAGATGCATTGAAGCGATTTTACCTTGGTAAGACAAATAATCATCAAGTCGTGATGGCCTCGAGGTTTAGGCACGCGGTCGAGAATCTCGACGGTCGCGGGTTCAAACCCCAGGCATACACCTCTGACTTTTCGAAGTCATGTGTGTATTCTTAAAGAGTCATCGCGCACTTTAGCGGTGAAGGAAAACATCGTGATGAAACCTGCACACCTAAAAGTTCTTAGGCGTGTAGTCCACCAACCCGCACTAGGCCAGCGTAGTGGACTAAGGCCTAAACCCTCTCAGTTGTAGAGGAGGCCCGTGCCCAGCAGTGGGACGTAAATGGGCTGATGATGAAGACAAATAAAAAACTCATAAAAATAGTCCTCATAGCGTCCTTATAAAAATATAGTATTTCAACTCCATTCACGCTTGTCATAAAAAGTTTGTGGCTTTCGCAATGATTTCATGAAGTGTACAATGCAAATGCAGGCATTTAAATGTATTTTGTATATATTTTCGTGTCATTATATTATTTTTATAAAGTTCAAGCATTTACATATAACAATAAACGTATCGGAAACGGTCTGTATTCATCGATATAGACATATATATTATATTTTCCTCATATGCTTGAACAAAAAACTGTCAACATTTATTGCTCCGGAAACGTAAAATATCGATGCTTGAGTATTTCGTTCACATCGCGAAATATCATACCAATCGTCCTTTGGATCGTAATCGTGTGTCAAGCTCGATGAAGTCAGAAGCGAGTGAATTACATACTAAATGTCAAGATTGGGAAAACATTTGAATTTATAAGGGTAAGCATAATGCGGCTCTGTAGCTGTAAATGAACACCTACGTTGTTCTACCATACTTTTTAAAAGTGGTTGAGACTGAGAACAGTCAACTTGCACAGCTGATGAAAAAAGTCCGTCCCACAAAGGAAGTATCAACTAAAATTTAATAAAACCAAATTTTAGTCATTTTTCCAAGTAGTGATGGCCTCGAGGTTTAGGCGCACGGTCGAGAATCTCGACGGTCGCGGGTTCAAACCCCAGGCCTATGACTTTTCGAAGATATGTGTGTATTCACAAAGATTATCACGTACTTTAACGGTGAAGGAAAACATCGTGATGAAACCTGCACACGTAAAAGTTCTTAGGAATTTCTTAGCCAACCCGCACTAGGCCAGCGTGGTGGACTAAGGCCTAAAAAGCTCCTCAGTTGTAGATGTATGGGCTAATTATGATGATGATATTATTGCATATTTTATTCTAAAGGTTTGAAGTTTGAACCTTTAGTTTCAAACTTTAATTTTGTGATTCCACCTTTTAAGTTAGTTTAAAACAATTTCATATTCAAATTCAAAATCATCTTTATCAATCATTCAATATTTCTTTATATTGAATACAGTATATCTTCTCAAGTACCTACTATTGCTTTTCAGAGATATTTTCAATGATTGCGCTTGCGCGGTAACCAAACTTTAAAGCGACATTAAAAGATCAAAAAGTTCTTATTATTATTTTCGAATTACGTGCAAAAACAATTTTAATCCTATTACTTTTCTAGTATCAGCTTATAATTGACTCGTGTCCACACTCCGCTGCTACAGTTTCAATATCCATTCCCGATAGAGTAATTAACGCCTTACGTAATAATTACCAGGTGTAAAAGCTGTGTCGTGTGTCCGAGTGTCACAGTGAAGATTGACGCGCGTCACTGGTCGAGTGAAATGTCGCAAGAGAACGCGCACTTCATCCCCCCCCTTTCCCCTCCCTGTACAGTCTCCTCTCGCCCCGACGCTCGCCAGCTTAACATAAAACTTCAATTTGCATAATGCATACGGAATATGTAAACTTATCTTTGACACGCCCTTGCGAGTGACACGGGCTGAGGTGCGCCTGGATAACATTATTCTCGCTGCGACGATATCCAAGTCTAAATAGATCGCATTTGCAAAGCCGCATGTTGTGCGCAATTTTATAGGCACTGCGCATGCGTCGCTCGGTGTTGTTTTCATGCTCCGTCGAAATCTTAATACATAAAATAGTGTTTGCGCTAAAAACGAACATTCGCTTTGAAAGTAATACCCGCATTTATAATCATTACAAGACGTTTCCAAAATAAACCTGTCATATTGTCGGTAGGTTAGAGAGTCACGTACACTCGAACCAGAAAATGACTCAAGCCGAGCAGGTGACCACACTCATTTCGAGACGTTTTTGGTAAGAACTTATGAAGTTGGACATAATAAAACGTGATTTCATTTACCACGCGACGGCAAATATTATCGACGTAAAATCGTTAAAGAGCGGCCATCCGTTCCTTATTAGCCTAACACGCGCCACGAGCCCTATTTCGAATGCAAATAAAATTACAAGGCTTACCATAAAAAGTGTTTATTAAGACTTTATTTGCGTTTAAAAATTCGTAAAGTCTTATTCTGCACGAACGGAGCCCACTCGTTCGAGTTCTGAAGTTTTAAAATGATAAAATTACTGTCCGCTCGAGCTCAAAAATGAGACGTAAATGGGCATGTCTGTAAAAATGCAAACGCGGAGCGACATATCTTCTTTCACGACAGAATCCGATCATTGTTGCATAAAATGTGGGATGAAGGGACGCTTGCCCTAGAAGGCGCGGTGTGGTGCGCTCTAATTCTGGCCGAGTTCGTAATCGATTCATCTTTTATAGCGGTTTGATAGGTGCGATATTTCACATAGTGGTGTCCCGGCACGCACCAGCACCTCGCCGCACCGCCGCACCGCCACGCCACCAAGCCACCACGCCGCACGTGCGTATGACACAATGATATTCGCGACGTGTTTCCAAACCATTTAATTTAATCATACCGGTACAAATCACTGCCTACGCTTCAACATTTAAATAATATCATTACCCTACAGACAAATTAAGAAATAAAGATCATTTGTGTTGTATTTTTTCCTGTTACATATTTAATATACTGGATTCATAAACTACTCAGCCGCATTATTTATTTTAACATTGCCTAATAAACCTTATTATTGACCGTAAAAATCCTTCATTGCATACAAATTTCATCTAATGTAAACTTTTTTGTCGACAAGGCAAAGAGATTTAATGAAAATGAGTTGAACTAACATCCAACAGTACCAATTACAGTGTCAAGTCGGCTTGCATTGTAATATAATTTTTTTCTTTTACAACTATAAACACCATGAAGCTATTTGATTATTGTATAATATAGATAAAATCATGTAATAGTGATCGGCGGCCATAATTTGTGGCGACTCAATTGAAAGGTCACTCTCGGCTAATACACATATTCATATCCGTTATCCGAGCGTCCTCTCTCCGAGACTTTCCAATTAAGCAATTTAGATACGAGGCCCGGTTCTGACACGACGTTACACCAATGTAAAACAACGGCTATCGGAATGATAATTCAGTGATGTAAATAACAATAAACTTATCAGAGAAGCCAGCAAAGCTATGGGTTTTGACAATAAAAAGCGTCGTGGAGTGCAGCGAGCGGGCGCGACCCGCCGCGAGCTCGGTATTAGGACGAATTTATGATCACTCTCAGCGTTGTCTCCTCTTGCATCACACACTTGCGGTCCACCGTCCACTATCCACTATCGACGCTCTCGACTATCTGACCGACGAGAATCTCCAGTTTTCAATTCGTAAAATGAGGCGACACTTAAAATGCTTGTTACTTAGTACTAAACCTTTCAACTTCAGGCAATTTATTTAACTCAAAATTTATAGTCGCCAAGAATTTCTTACACACAATTTATTTATGCATAAATAATTACACGCGGTTACGATAACATTAATCTCGCGAGGCCGTTGGAGGACAACAAAGGGATCTCGTTGAAGTCTTTTGTTCGGACAACGTAACTACTACAAGTTTTTGTATAGACTTAAATTTACAGATATAATATATGTTATACATATGTAATGAATGAAATGAATGAAGCGCGAGATATCAATATTGACAAAATTAACATAGAGCGTTAATTATGTTCAATTGTTTATTAAGGTTCAGATCGCTGGGCATAATCTATTGCCATTTAAATAACAGATGAAACAATAATGGCACAGCGAGAGAGCATAGTGGACCGGTCTTGGCGCACGTTATTCCGAACCTGTTTGTGTTGCTCTAATTAACAATACACAAATCGTAGGTTGTATGCAAATGAGGCGGGAGTGAGGCCGCGCGGCCGCGGGACCACAGCCGCTCCGTGCACTGGAATTCCAACCCCAACACGAAAAAAACATTACCTTTTATTGAGAGAGGTCAATTTCGACTGTCATATGAAGTCGTGTGCTTTTTAATTTCCGTTATGTTGATTAAAAAAATTGAAGATTTTGTTTTCTACTTGTTTGTTTTGTAATAACAATTATTATTTATTTTAAATCTATTTACGGTAATTTGTTAAAAAAAATATTATATTTAGCTGTATTTTTGTATATTTATTTATTTATACTTTATATACATACAATGAATGTATAAAGGCGGACTTAATGCCTAAGGCATTTTCTACCAGTCAACCTAAGGGTGATGCAGAGAGATATGAATAGGTGCGTAAATTCATGTACATATGTGATTCCATGATATAAAATAAAAAAAAAGATAAATAAATATAATATATATAAATATATATATAATATATAAATAAACACATATATATATAAAGGAACCATTACATACATATACTATAGTGATACTTATATAAATACATATAGATATAATATAAACACATACACGTACTTACTAAGGAGCTTCTTTATTCCAACAATTTTAACAATATTATCTTTCTTTTTATAATTAATTACATATACATATTGGAAGAAAACTATAATCATTGTCAACATATTACTCATACATACTATTGTTTTGTCGCTCAAAACATATAAAGCAGTGTGCACGAGACCTTATCGTAAAATTGAATTAAAAAAGAGAGATAATAAAAGAGGATCGCGTCGTAATTCTGGCGCGCGCGACAACACAGCACTTTTATTTGGAGGGCGCGCGTGTGGCGGTCGCAGGCGGGCCGCGGGGTGCGGGGGACGCCTAATCTTGCGAGCTTCGTTGTGCTCCACTTGGCTCCGAGTGCTTCGTTCCTATAGATAATTATAAATTAGTATTTCCATACAAAAATGCTAAAATATCATAGATAAGACCTCCATGTTGGTGTACATATAAAAAAAATTGCTCTAACGGAAACTCCAGTTTGGTAAAAAAAGAGTTGTATGACCCAAAACTAAGAGTTGCGATGATTTTCAAACGTGTCCAGAAAGTATTTGAGTAGTTGACTTACCTACAAAGTAGAGTGTGTCGGTTTTTCACGACAATATTGCAACTACTTGCATGCCCTTCAAAATTTAATTCAAAGGAAAAATGTATGAATGAATGTTTACCTTACCTATATGAACATAAATTACCTTAACATGATTTCGTAACAATCACAGAAACCCCATCAATTTCAACGTCAACAGGATTTTCTACCATATGAGTAACCTACGTTACCTTAATCACATCCTTATTATCAGTGAATAGATTGTGGTAGAAGGAAATACGACAATTATTGTAATTGCTTTTATTTACGCGGCTGCACTGACGGGTGCCATGACAGGATACATTACCGCTTCGTCGGATGTCATATTTTTACTATATGAGTAACGTTGACCGCAATATCTTGGTAAAATACAATAAAACGTCCTTATTTCAAAATTGTGATATTAGAAGAAAAGAAAAAAGTTTATTTGTTAAACTTAATATTAATATATTAGAGATTTATCGAGTTATCAAAACTAAATTAAATGAATAAAATTTAATGACGCATAACTAACTAAAACAATTTTACATAATTTACTTTATTTTATAATTTACTTTATTTTGACTGCCTCGTGGTCTCGCGGTACAAGTATGTGCCGTGGGATCTAGAGGTCCTGGGTTCGATTCCCGGGTCGGGCAAAGTGTAATCAATTTTGAAAGAACAAAAAATGGATATTTTAAAAATAAATAAATGAAACATAGACGAAAGCGGCGCCCACCGTACATTATGGAGCGCGGTTCTCGGGGACAATCTTCTTTTATTTATACCCGCTGGTCTGTAACACCTCGAGCTCGCGCCCGCGGCCCTTCCACTAGCTCTCCGCGATGCTTACAAGCCGTTGTTCACTTCTACATCTCAGTACCGGTTTTGTTGGGTAAACATTCAATGATTACTGCAAACATAACATGTAGATTGTATCTAATTGTTGAATAATGTTTAGCTTTTAATGTATTTTATTTGCCGCGATTTACACTTTAAAAAACTCTTTAATTATTTTATTTTGGGCAACAGAAATCGAATTGATTATGACTTCAAACTTTAAGGATCCTTTATTGATTATAGTAAAATATTCAATATTCATATACCATAATTAGACTTGCTCCCTATGAAATGAGAATTCAAAAACTGAAATTCCTTATGTTTATCTTCAAACAATGTTATAAATTAATTATTATTTCAGTGTCAAATACTTACGAATCGAATCCCATCAATGCCAACAGTTGTAATTCAATAAGACTCTTAAAAGTCAACACTTAAGTGTTATAAGCACGCAGATACTTTATGTTATATTTTAAGGCGGTTTCGTATTAAAAATAATACGAATAAAGTGAAGTGAGAAGACCACCAAAGGTCGAGTGAGCAGTATTTTTATTTTCATCGAGCGTAATATTGGAAGCGCATTTTTCCGGGTACACCACGAGACGAGACTGTCCGAACTGACTTGTAATTTCAAGTGTTTACTCAGTGTGCGCACAGCGGGGTGCCTCACAACAATACCCATATCCTTTTCACATAAAATATATGAAAAGTCCGACTACCAGCGAGCCACGGATCGGCGACGCGATACAGCGACGCATTGTGCCGGCTAGCAGACTACCGAGAAGTTTTTATTAGGGATCAAATTGATTGGTCCGGTGATAATATCGATGTGACGCGCATTGTCCTCCAGCCGCGCTCAAACAGCGCAGATACCAGGGCTTTAACACATCAGCTTCCGTTGCACCGATTACGTATGCAGCTCTACTTCTCACACCTTTTAAGAGATGTAATTTAAAGATTCCGAGAGATATGGCTGCGTAATTTATATGCACATTTTAATTTGAAGCAGTAATCACGGGGAGATGAGAAAACGTTTACGACTGCGTCTAATCTTCAGTATATTATACATGCATACGTTTGTGCGTTTACAGCCTCAATGAAGCGCTCCCTAGCCTAATTTTTCAAAGTGAAAAGAAATTGTATTGTGGTGTGACCGCGGTTAATGTCTTTTTCATGGTATCAGTGGTCAGATATGACCAAAATTGAATTGGAGATACAATGAAAATTTATTGAACGCTCGCAACGAATCATGCGCTGCTCCGAGCAGGACGTGCCTCGCCATCGAGAAACACAAAACCACGAAGATAAAAATATATTACAAAATGAGACCCACTTTGTGTTTTGAAATTACAATCAAATAAATTACTTTTTATTGCTCAATCTTGTTGGGTTTTATTAAGGTATCGGCGCTGAATTCGAGAGAATAAAACATGGCGGGTTTACGCGAGAGACAAGATGTTTCCGAGCGTCTTGTAGCCGGCAGATAAACGGAGGTGCTTTACATGGCCCTCGAGTTTTTGGAGATAAGCCATCACGTCGTGTTCATGTCGACATGCGGACAATGAGGTAACACACGGTCACTTTCTCTTCACACTGTCATCTTTGTCCATAATCCAAAACGCACTGTCTGCCCCACGCCGTTGCCTTAACAATTATGCGCGATACACCTATAAAATGTTTTAAGAACGACCCAAAAAATAAATAAATGTCTATATTATTTCGCCATGTAATGAACTCGTAATATGTATTAAGAAAAAGGACACTACATTCCGGATTGCTAGACAACCTAATGCCGCTGGAAAGAAGTACATACCATAGTTAAAAAACTAAATTGATTAAAGATGATGCTCGTTTGGTAAAATAGTTTTGCAGTAGTTTGACTGCTGCTCTCATAAAAACTCGTTACTTTTATGTAACCGGACTGGATCAGATTACAGAATCAAAGTGGAAGCCCTTAAATAATGTCTGAAATGTCTAGCAATGTGACGTATCCGGTCAGATACAAATAAAGGTACTTATTACTTACTACTCTTTACTTCCAGAGCGACATGTTAGAAAATATTTACCCAAAATGTAACTGTATTGAAGTTTCCTCATTAGGTACCATGATACACATTGTTTATGTTAAATTACTATAAAGTCTTGATAGTAATTCTAAATAATTATTTAAGATGGAAAAACTCCAACCTTTTTGAATGATTTAAATCCCATCCTCAATTAAAAATATTAGTGGTTTGTGAATTCTGTTTACGTAACAACAATGTTTCCCTGTCATTAGTCCTGTTATGCTCACCTGCTATACGTCTCAATGAAAAACATCGAGAACTATTTGTTTAAAACAACTTTATACGACCTGGATCCACGAATATCTTACGGCATAAATAAGGTCACCTGTAATGCTTATCAATATTTTGCTATAAAACGTATTATCGTTAAATATGTGTCAAAAATAAGTAAATAATAATTCCAAACACCAATTACTCAAATTTCGCATAACATTAATCACATTAAGTAGCGTTTTATCTAACGCATTCATAATTATTGGTGCACGTTATCAAAACATATATTTCATGGCAAGTTTACGAATGCATGCAACTGTCGAAAGATACAAATCAATACAAATCGAAAGGCTAAGACATAAGTGTATATCGTGTTGATTAATGCTGATTGCTAAAGTGCGTCGACGCATGTATAAGTAATGTTGGTGCCCGCCGCGACGTTTCCTCCTCGACCGGTCGTAGAACAATGTGCCCAAACGTTTACTTATTCACTATTCAACGGGGAATCGCCCCCTTCACTCGTGGACATTTACGACAGCTTACATAATTGGTATAGGTGCGAAATGTGTATTAATGCTGCCTTCATAACATTTGTCCAACAGTAAACGTCCAACATCTTGGACCAAACAAAATTGGATCCAACCTGCACTGGAAGCCCCACGAGAATCTAATCCCCGACAATCCCCGTGCTCCGTGTGTCTCTTGCCCAAGGAAACCTATTTATCATCGTCACGGCGCGACCGGCGACTTGTAATTGTGCGCCATATTGTTACCTTGAGTTATGGGCCCTGTGTGCAAATGTGGCCCCTTCCGCTTAACCTGCGCTTGAACTTACAGGATTTATTAAAATAAGCATATCTACGAACAGCATCACACTTCCATATATGCATCAAGATATAAATAGTCATTACAAAATACCTCGAATCACAAAAATGTTTGATCAAGTGTATAGATTTAATTCCGTAAGAAACAGCACCACTATATTTTATTGGAAGCATACCCCACGCAGTGCCACTAGACAAAAATCGCATTGCCTTCCCATATATTTCCCTTGTCATTGTCCGAGGGACAATACGGTAAAGGATTGTAGAAAAGTGAGCATAAAACAACGCACGCGCGCGGACTAGCGTCGATCGGGCGGGACATCTTACTGCTGCAGGGAGATGAATTGTTAGTAACGCACGTTTTGTTTAAATTTGACTTTATTTGCTCGCATTAATCAAAATTTTAAAAAGTAACAACTGATTGCAAATATTGAATGCAGTAAATTGACAGTAGTAAACAATTTATTAAAAAAATTGTAATGTGCAAGTGGTATATACAAAGTCGCAGTACTAAACACTATTGTCACGGTGGCGGCATTGTGACGGGTGCGCGTGCACATCAGAGGGTCGCTGTGGCTCGCGAGGCGATCGCACGATTTGTCGTTATTTGCGCACGCGGCGGCAACGAGCCGAGGACGCGCCGACTTATGACGGCTCTTATCCGCCATCGCGGGAGCCGCGCCGCGCCTCTTGACATCCCTCTCTAGATCGTCGCCTACCTGCTGCCACCGAGTATTTCTCACAGAAACAATGAGCTTTAAAGGTTTATTATGACAACAATTCCGCGCTAAAGCTTTCCCTTTAACACTTTTTATTTTCGCCTTAATCTTAAATTATGCAGTTTTAATAAAATACGTGAATACTGCGAGGATTTAATGCGTTGAAACATTTTAAATCAGTATGCACACCTTTTCAAGGGATATATAAACTTTGGTAATCGAACTTAATATAAGAACCACATTCTAAAATACAAGTAGAGCATAATACTTAATTTCATTTATTAAAATGTACAGTCAGTATTTATGAACCATTATAACAGTTAAAAAGTTATCAAATGTGTACTAATATCTAAAGATTTATAGTTAAACATAAGTATTATGTAATAAGTATAAAAAAATAAAAAACAATTTGTAATAAAAAGTGTGTAGTTGCGTGGTTGTCGGAGTGCCCGGAGCACATCGCGCACAACGTATAATAACACGCGTCCGACGAGTATATCTCACTCGGAGATCACACCCGAAATCAATTTTAAACAAACTCTAGCCATCACCTACAATTATCAACGTATCGAACAATACGTACACACTAAATATCGCTCTAATGTTAAAGGTCGAGAGGATCCATTGATAATGCTCGGTTCTTTTCGTTTCGTGCGAGATACAATCGCGATGATTTGTTGATCGTATACAAACTTTAATATTGAAATTAACATTCATTTATGATTTTTATCTAACCGCTGCATGTTGTAAAATATCTTTGAATTTAATACAATAAGAAATGAGAAGATATTTTTTATTTCAATCTAAACGTAAATCATCTTAGGATGTGAAGAGAGCGCGAGTAAAACCTATAAAAGCTGTATCTGTGCCGACAACAGGCGAGAATACGCATGGCCCGAGGCCTTTTACAAAGCTACGCTATTTTCACAGAAACAGTGAATTATGCCCTTGTTAATGTTTATTTAAAGTTCGCGAGAAGTAGGAAACCTACAGAGGTGACTTTCGGCTCTGGGTGGTCCAAGAACCGCGCTTCTACAGCTCTGGCGCATCGCAAATAAGACTCGCGCGTAAACACGCTCTGATGCTTAAAATGCAAATTGAAGGTCGCACCCCGCTAATAAAATTCTTAACCTTTATAAAATGAACTTTTAGAACCGTATATCATTTAGACTTATAAACAAATTTATAATAAATTTAAAATATAATATGTAAACGTAAAAGTATATCAATCAAAGCATTTGATAAAATTGTAAAAATAATTAGACTTTTCATAAACTACTCGACGACGACGACGAGTATGATATTTGTATTTACAATGAATAGAAACGAAGTTACGTAGTGCCATTATTATTGTTCGTAAAACCATTAAAGACATACATATCAGTGGCGGTACTTCCATAGAAGCCCAAAAGCCCAGTTTCCCTTTTAAAATTCCGAATAATATTTTTTATGCTTTGAATCTTTATTTAACAGAAGCAATTTGATATATAAATGAGAATATACTGACCCCACAATAAACAATTATAAACTAGAAATTACAAATTAACGTGTAACGGTTTTGGGCTTCTATGGAAGTACCGCCACTGATACATATGTACGTATGTATCTCTCGGAATTTTTATCGCGAGTTAGTTTGATGTATCGGCGTCAAATAAACAGCACCGTCAGACTGCGTCATTGATTCATTTCATAATAAAGATCTTGTTACCACATTGTAGAGAACACTTTTATAACACAAAAAGTAAATGTAATTGATTTATCGGCGATGGTCCGCACAGCAGCTCGGGGCCGCACGTCGCGTATGGTAAAATTTAAATTGATGACCATGTAAAGTTTATTAGTGGAAGCATAAAACGTTAAGTAAATCAAAGTGTGCGCTCGTATATTGCATGACGCCTCACGAATTACCAACGGTTCACGCTTTGTCGCATTGTACTAAATAACTGAGCATTGCTTATTGTATGTTGCATCTTCTCAATCATCATCATCATCATCCGCCCTTACATGTACGTCCCACTGCTGGGCACGGGCTTCTTCTACAACAGAGAGGGTTTAGGCGTTAGTCCATCACGCTGGCCTAGTGCGGGTTGGCTGACTACACACCTATGAAATTCCTAAGTACTTTTAGGTGTGCAGGTTCCATCACGATGTTTTCCTTCACCGTAAAGTACGTAATAATTATTTATGAATGAACACATAATATCGAAAAATCAGAGGTGTGTGCCTGGAGTTTGAAAATACGACCGCCAAGATTCTCGACTGCGCGCCTTAACCTCGAGGCCATCACTACTTGTGGCATACTATATACTTACATCTCCATATCTCTGGTTAATCAACAGGTCTGATGCAAATTATCCTGGACATTTCGAAAATCCTTTCTCTCGCCACTTGTGACCTAAATATTAGAAGCGGTAGAGTAGACTTACATGAGATTGTAGTGACAATAAAATAATTATTATACCAGATTACTAAAATGCTACGCATAAAGGACCCTTAGTCCTTACATCCATTATATCACACTAAAACGTTAATACTTATTAAAATAGCGAAACGAACCACAGTGAGTCTTCTGTCTGCACTGTCCTCCGTTAATCCTCAACCCGGATATACCGCAATTCCTTTTCGACCTCATCGTCCCAACGGTACCTACCTGGGTCGTACAATATGGCGACGACCGCGACGAAAATACTATTTTCAATTGTTGAAAGTTTCATCAGTCTGTGGTCTGTTTTTGATTGAGTGGTTAAGTTGTTAGATGCTGGCTGCTTACACGAAGCTTTAGTGCCTTTGTAGGACGACTGTAGACGTCATGTGTATCATACATATACTGATGATGATGTATAAAAATATAACCTTCAAATTTTCCCGTACCTTCGTCTGCTCTCAAGATTTTTTAAATTTCCCAATACGTATGGCATGGTTGGATTACAAACAAACAATAAAACACTTCAAATGACTCACATTATATTTTTATTACTGTCGACACCATACCGTTATTTGAGGCCAAGTGTTACTCTAAAATGTGAGCTCACGCCAAACTAAATATATTTTTCCAATTTCAATAGTTACGATTTCATGGTATCACGTGTCAACTTTATTGCCGTTCATACTTCTTGCAGCATTCTGAGAAAGTAAATTACTCGGCGAGATCGTAAAATTAATGCCTTATACAGTAATCCAGTATCGCGACTAGTCACTGTCAATTTTTATGATGCACTCGCTTAATATCGCGAACTGAGACACTTTCAATTGAAAATGCATAAAAGAAAATCATTTTCACCGCACGATCCATATGTTACGCCATTTCGAAATTTATTATGCCCGATAAATATTTCCTAGATGGGTAAATTCAACATAAATTTCTAATTTATTTCCAACAACTTGAAACCAATTTATAAGCACAGAAAACTACTAGCAAAAAGTCTACGGAACTTCCAGGAACAATTTTACAGAAGATATGTGATGTGTGTAGAATTGTTTCCACATACACTTATCCACAGCTGTTTAAAGTCCCACGTTACAAAGTACAAGCCTATTGCGGCTTTTTGAGTACATAAAAGAAAAACCCAATATCAATTTGTCTGACCCGGGAAGCATACACAACACCTCTAGATCACAGGCCGCACAGCTATATGACTAACAAATATAAACAAAAACTCTTCTGTCTACTTCACAATATTTATGAAACTAAAATATTTATGGTCTATGGCATTACGCCAATTCCAAAAGTATGTGTAGATATTATTAAATTAAATTGCATTTCAACTAAATATTTACGAGAGCAGTAATTTTTCAACTCGACAGGCCCTCGAGCGGCCGACGCTGAGGCCTACTTCAGTCTCAGTTTTGGTCGCCGCCTGCTAGATTTAAACTGGCTTTTTATAACAACTACATATTTATTTTAGTTACTTGCAAATATAATGCAATTACTCTGTCGTCTTTTGTTTACGCGCGGTTCGGAATTACAAATGATTATATTTTTAATAGATTTTTTCATATGCAGCGCAATTATACTACATATTTTGAACGGCAATTTGTTTAAGCTATCGACGAGTATGGCAATTTCCCAAGAGGTTTATTGAGCACAAAATGGCAAATACAACCAGCAATCTCACACAGTTGTGACCTTAAATAAGTAATTAAAATATAAAACATGCAAAGATATCGATCTCACAAATTCTATCCCTAAAAAATTGCTATGGATGAAAGCGTCTAATTGTTGCCACTTTCTTCAAATTGGCGCTCGTCTGTTGATTTACACACTCCTAATCCTAATATGATTAATACGAAAAGGCCTTTGTTTGGTTTGCTTGCATGAGCAAACCATTGAACCAATTTTGAAGAATCATTAACGTTTATTTATAAAATTGACAACGAAAATAGAGTTGCTCAATATTATTAACTATTGGCATCTCTCGGTTAATAAATAACCAAATTCGGTCCAAACCAAAAATGAGTGGTTAAGACGCGAAAGCGTAAAAACTTGCTTCCCATTATTTGAGGATTTTTCAAATATTTTGTTTCTATTTCACAACAATAGTTCGCCCATTGCATTTTACCGGTGTAAAACAACGTTCATACCGACATGCTGTCAAATTGACGAATGTGTGACCCTGCCCTTAGCCTACGGGAACTTCTGGCGTAGAATGTGCAGCGCTTATTTCACACATTTACCGCCCCGTGTTATTTCTATACTGAAATATATCCGTGTTTGAAACTACGACAATGTTTTACCATCATTACTGTAAATCTCTTATGTGATACCACTGCATTATATGAATGACTCCCGAATCAAAAATCACCACCTTTAACCAAAAACCAAAGTTCATAAGTACATGCGGCATCCATTTAAAAGTGCAGAACATGCTACTGTTTTTGCAATAGGACACGAAGAAATCCCATAAAATTCTCTCACTTTTAATATTAATATGGTTGACTGCACTAACACCTGATGTTTTTTTTTAAATAAAATTGGATAAGCGAACAGCTGATCAAAAATCAAGCTTATAGGTTACGATGTTACACGCCTGATATAACTATGTATTTGAAAAACTAAATAATGCTCCGGGAACAAGTCAGTTGGTAATTTGTTTTGTAAGATCCAAACTGAGAGTTGTCTTACTAAAGGATCGTTAAAGATTTAGTCGAATCCAATCTCCGACCATTTACACAATTATAACACATGCTGAATATATGTACGTACATATATATGCTGATCCCAGAATGGAGCCCACTTATGTCACTGTAGTTAGTTTCACTTGTATGAAGGTCAATATCGGAACCGCAACATGAATTTTTTAAGGCATATTAGATTCACCAACACGCCACTCAGCCGGTGAGAAAACCTATTATCTAGCAGAAAGAAGTGGTAGTAGAATAATATATCATATACTATTAGTATTATGTTATCAGGTAATTTCTTAAAAAGGAAATCGCTTGCTTAACATTGGCATTACGTTCATCGGGTGAATGGGATTATCTTAGGCCTTACTAATTCCCTGGAATGATCCACTTCTTGTCTCACAAATAAAAAACAGAACCTAAATACAAATACTTATTTGTACAAAAGCTTGAAAAATGGATGTTGGAATTATGAACAATAAATATTTATTTGGATCGTTATCAATAATAAATAAAAATGTAAAGATGATCTTCTTAAAAGCTTTCAAAACAGCAAATATTAAGTGATAGGTCTTGACCGGTCATCGAAACTAAACTACTTGAAACAAGTGATGAGACAAAATTGACTCTCGTTTTATAAGTCAGAAAAAACAGCAGTGAGATCAAAGTCTCAATATGATAGTTCGATGTCTAGCAAAAATAGATCGAAAGCGCTACACATCTGCCAAAGTTATTAGTCTAAATTACGTACGCCATGAAAAAGAGCACGTTTATTATAAATACACCGCCATATTTCAAGCCTTTGAAATCCATTCGAACGTAATACTTAAAGGTAACACTGGGTCCTTGGGCAAGCCATCGTTCATGTAACGAGATTATTCCATGAACTTCACCTGGGAATCATTATGCCGCGACACTTGCAATCAATCGCTGGGCCATAATTAAACCAGGGGTACTCTACTTTTATTTTTATAATTAATACAATTTAAATGCATTCTTCACGGTAGTAAAAATAAATTAGACCGTATTTTTCAATGGATTTCACTTTTAATTGGATTTAAATTCGAAAAACAGATATGTCTATGGTCATGCCGAACAAGGTGCCTTGCATCAGGAGTACTAGCTTCGAATCTCGGGTCGAAAAGTTTCACTTGGTTTTTCTATTTGTAAATTCTTTGCAGAAGTGTGAAGTTTTGAAATGTGCCGAAAAAACGGTAACGGTCTCGCCTCCAATACATGGGACTCAAAATACCATTAACAAATTATGGATGAGGAAATCTACCTATGCAGATACGGGCGTAAATGTGGGTATGTTTATTTAACATTTAACTGGATTAAAATGAGAAACAAAGAAGAAAAAGAGTTTCTTACATGTACATATATAAATTACGCATTTTCTCAATATTAGCGAACATGTTTCATGCAAATAAAATCTAAGAGACATTATATTATGAATATGTTGAGAATTATTAACGTGCTAACATTAACAAGGTATTTAGCAATAAATATAGTAATATTGGCTGCGTCCGTGTTTCACTTAGTAAATACGCGCTTACAAGGCTCACGTTGATAAATGTCTCCGGAGCGGCGCGCGCAGTTCACCCGGGGGCTCGTGCAAAATAATTAAAACTACTTAACATTCAAACAGAAAGTACGGACAGTGGCAGCCAGTTTGCGGCTCATTTAGCGTGGAGGCCGGTCGAGCAGCCACTGACGACCATTACTCTCTCAACCGATTGATATATTCCCTCTGGACATGCGAGCGGTGACACGTCACTCCGGCCGATGCTCCACCGCTGGTCCACGCTACTGTACGCTTATTACTCCCTTTATAAATAAGCGAGTAAACAACCACTATAAGGCAATAAATATCGCGTCCACCTCTAACACCGCCCGCGACTATAAATCGGACACTTCTTTTATTGCTCTCCGTCTACTCCAATTGATATTAACTCGTAATTGCTGATAAATGACTGGTAATAAAGTTAGTTGATAAGTGAACTTGCTAATAATCTACGAGCAGCCGAATGTTGTGGAACACTATATAGTTAAAACGGTCATCAGTAATTTAATTACGGTGTGTTGGCATTCATTACGTCCGGTACATTCGTTGAGACGTTAATAAAATACTTGACGCTTTTATGGTAAAAATAAAATGTCAATGTGAGGACTTATTTCCTCGGTTCTTGTTCATGAAAATGTAACAAGCAAAAGTAATTTCCTTTCTGTCTAGATACGACATGTTTGTTGAAACAATAATGTAGTAATTTAAATGTTAGTTACACAGTAGAAAGTGGACTATGCAAATGCATCTATTTTTAAAAGACGGCCACATTAATAGTAAATATTAAACGATCGTTCGTATATCGATGTCAGATTAGACACAAATATTTACATGAGCACAAAGGTAGAGATATAAAAGTTTCACCTTTTACAAGCAATTTGAGGTTATTTATCACGGCCAGTGGTTGTACGATCCGCTTGAATTTTGGTGTAGCTTCTTTACACGGAAGCCATTATAAGTATCAATTTCATATCATAGATCATAAACGCATTTATTGTTTGTTGTAGGACCGGAGGCCGGGTTGCGGGGGGTCCTGTCAAGTGAGCCACTCTATTCATTGTTACTTTTATTGTGATGCGTAGGTCACAGTATTCGTAGACCTCACCAAACACATCCAAACATTAATATTGGACAGAATAATGTTCCGTTTGGGATCCATAAGTATTAATGTGAAGAGTAGGAATGTAACTAAATCACGACTTGGAAGTCGAACTAGCCTAATCTTTATTTTATTATAATCGTAAATTTCAATTTGATTTTAATAACTTATTTACTTTTTGTTGTGTCACCCGTAGTTGAAAATTAATCTTGATAATCTTATCGAAGTGCTCGGAAATTATTTTCTCCTTTCAAAACATACCTTTATATGAGAACATTAATTTTAAGTATTTCCCATTTTATTTTCAATATATATCAAAAATGTTACGACATTTGTAAAAGTATATGGAACGATATAAAACGCTTAACATTAACAGCAAAGATCTATTTAATATTTCTTGCAGCAATAATATTATAACTTACCATCGGGCACCACTTTAATAATTAAGGAAAATATATATAAATATTTATATCTTTTTCAGAAAAATAAATTATAATCAAAACAATTATAATCTCTTCACAAAATATAAAATATTATAATGATATCACATTCAAATCAGATTTTTTAGCTCCTATCTTAAAAGTACTAACGTGGCTCTACTAATTGGCCGTTAATTTTACGACAAGCATTATTGATCTTAGCCCTCTTAAGAAATAGGTCCACCACACAAAGTGATATATATTATATATTTTAGATCCTTTTTTAACTAATTCTAATAATGTTAGGGTAGACTGAATGCTATAGGCGCTCTCTTTTAAGCGATCCAATGGTCATACAAAGATATTTGTTCCTTATACACTATTTTTAGCATATTTATCTTAGCAATAAAAAATATATACTTTATGCTGATTTGCTATCTTTACAATCTCACGACTGCCACCATTAGTCCACTTCATACCAATTAGGCTATCGCCCGCTAATAGTAAAATATTTATCGGCTTATTGATCCGTTCTTTGAACGTACAATTCACATATATCACAATTTACTCGTTTATGATGTAACAATGTAATTTATATAGCAGTAAACAAAGGCGTTACAAGCGACGTTCACGACGTTCTACTAGAATCAATTGTTTTACTCGTCTCCTCTACTTTTACCACTAACTACTTACGAAACGACGCACTCAGGCGTGTAATAAAATGTTAATAAAGTGCGTAAATCAAGATAACGTCAATAGTTAAGAGTTCGACACAACGAAATAGTCTCAGGCGAGCTGGAGAAATTACCTCACGTATGCTCCGAACATAATTCTTGGTGGCTTTCGCCTAACGCCACCTTCCGTCGACACAAAAAAATTGTTTATTTGTTTAATTTGTAAATCATAACTAATGCTATAGATGTTAATGTATACTAAAAAAATATCGGCAAAGTGATTGGCACGTAATGCTAAACGCTGTAGAGTCAAAATGAAATATTGACTGGCCAAAAATAATAATTTTGTTAATCATCCACCAGTTAACAACCCAAATCTGATACACAAGCTGGGACAAGCTGCAACGGTTAAGGTATTTTGAATCTGGACGAATGCGAATAAAATTGTATGCCATTGAATAGGTAATTAATAGGAAAGAAGGAAGAGAAAGAAAAAATTGTCAGACCATCGACACGATTCGACTCACAAATAAAAAAAAAACTAACACTTCACATCAGTTTTCAGTGATACAAAGGTATGATTAAGATCTAACCAATCAATGTTTAATGCAATACAAACTATCTCCAACTGACCCCAAACATTACGAAAACCAACCGTACGAATATTGAGCAAAACAACTAAATCGTAACTATGTAAGGTGTACAATAAATAAAGTTATTATTACATTTGCACGGACAGTGCCACACACGAACAATTTGAGTCGGTATTAAAAACATCATTTATGTAACCGACGCCGGAACGTGGCGCCTAACGCCTCTCCGCGACGCTTGAGTGCGTCTAATGCGATTCGATGCGGGACTTTACTATCCAATATTATCCAATTTCATAAACCACACCTTGGATAGGTCCTAATTGTACATATTTCTTGCATACAGCTTATCTACATCGAATCCGCTTCTTGCAAAATTTGTTCATGCAAATTTTATAAGCATTATAATTTACAAAGAAAAATACGCAATTATTTTGCGATCCCAATTTTTTTGTGATATATCTTAATTATATCATCATCATTATCATCATTAGCCCATATACGTCCCACTGCTGGAATTTTTGTTGTGTCTGCTATTGTCAGAAGGTTCTTATAAAAGAAAAAAATGAGAACATTGAAAGGAATATGGTAAAAACAATAATTTTATTTTCCCATATAAACGTTTAATGTTTATCCCGTCGATACGGTTTAAGGTCCTCTCAAATTAAAGAACATATTTAAATAAAGGTTTTGAATCGACAACATATGTATATCTACAATATTCGAATAATTTCATATTTTAGATTTGAAAAATGTAGAATAGTGTCAGTCATCATCATCATCATCAGCCCAAATACGTCCCACTGCTGGGCACGGGCCTCCTCTACAATTGAGAGCGTTTAGGCCTTAGTCCACCACGCTGGCCTAGTGCGGGTTGGTGGACTACACACCTAAGAAATTCCTAAGAACTTTTAGGTGTGCAGGTTTCATCACGATGTTTTCCTTCACCGTTAAAGTACATGATAATTCTTTGTGAATACACACATAAATTCGAAAAGTCAGAGGTGTGTGCCTGGGGTTTGAACCCGCGACCGTCGAGATTCTCGACCGCGTGCCTAAACCTCGAGGACATCACGGCTTTATAATATCAGCATGTAGTTAAAACAATATATTTAAAGCGTACTTAAAAATATATGCTAAAAATATTTAACTGTCAGTCTATTACACCAAACATGGTTTTGTGCAATTTCGAAAAGGACTATTAAAATATATATTAGGTAATATGTATTTTATTGGCACCGAGTACAGCAAATTACCCTTCCAGCTTGATGTAAACCCATCAACGCTATCCATACATCCTTTGGAACCTAATTATATTTTGTTGTCGCGCAAATAACTCTACTGCAAACAAAAATATATTAACACGAGTGAAATTATTATCATCTAAATTGCACAGGAATGTGTTTGACTAATCAAAGACAAATTTACTGACTTATATGTCAAATATTTATTTAAATGGTAGTATAGGGATTTTTTGGCTGGGTAAAATAAGTCTATCCGTACCTATTTATTTTTGTTATCAAAACATACACACACAGGGTGTCACACACACGTCAGTGTTTTAAGTTCAATGTAACAGGGGTCGAGACTACTGCTAATTTTTAGGCACTTATCCAGACTCTGTGCTGCTACTGAGAATTTCACTTTAAATTGAATCTATGTTGGGATCTCTAGATCGCACATTCAAGACTATTATGTCACGGGGCCAACGAAGCAATCATTAGATTCACGCGGTAGTGTGGATGATTGTGCAATCACTAGGATCTTTTCAAATTGAAAGGAAAACTTGTACTCAGTAATACGACATAGGCATGTATGTATATATGGGTCGATATTTCATATATGGCCTCAAGGTCGAGAATTTCGGCGGTCGCAGGTTCAAACCCCAGGCACACACCTCTGACTTTTCGAAGTTATGTGTGTATTCACAACGAATTATCACTTGCTTTAACGGTGAAGGAAAACATCCTTATAAAACCTGCACACCTAAAAAGTTCTTAAGAATTTCTAAGGTGTGTAGTCCGCCAACCCGCACTAGGCCAGCTTGGTGGACTAAGGCCTAAACCCTCTAAAATGTAGAGGAGGCCCGTGCCCAGCAGTGGGACGTATTTGGGCTGATGATGATGATGATTTCATTATATGGTTTTGAAATAACTCAAAAATTTTATCTGCTTTTTTGTATTAATTATTGGTAAAAATATTGATTGTGTTATCTTCACAGATCATACAAACCGAATTAATACATTTATTGACAAAAAAATCGTAATATTAAATACTTGAGGTTACATTTCGGTTCCCTGTGACCTGGATAGCACAATATCGTTTAGCATACAATGGACATGTAACTACTACGTCATCTAATTTGACACTGCTCTCGCTGTCTTTTAGTCTAATGAGACAGTTAAATGAAATGGCCGTAATTTCATCAACTGGGAGAATTATAATACTTTTGCAATGACACCCCGTGACAGTTGGCTAGACACCAGCTTGCTAAACGAGAGGACGCGAATTTGATCCTCGCATCAATTTTTTGGTGTGATCCACAATTCTTTCGGGTCTGAGTGCTTGTGAGATCAAACAATTTCTCGTAGTTTCTGAAACCCAAGACACAGAACTTGTTTTTTGGTTTGGGGTCAGTGTATTAAAAAAAAAATTATGGCATTATCAACAGCTCAAAGGACTCAGCTCCACCTCTTCACCAACCATGCGATGCTAGCGGAGCTAGTTTTCATTGCATTTTTTGAAGTCTTTGTTAGTAAGAATAGTCCATACCTTAATATTTAGCTCTTGTTAATACGAGGCATAATACCCAATCATCAAAAAGCCGGTGTGAAGCTATGAAGAGTTTTCCTCCTTTGTCCCCCATTTCAACCATCCACGTTCAGGCTCCTATATCCATTATTATCATTCCTTATACAATCCCTAAACATACGCTATTCATTATATTTCCATGACCATCCGATCTCTGTTCCGACAAATTTATCTATAAATAACGAAATCCTTATGTTCTCCTAAAATAAATGAATGCTTTAATTTCAATTTTGACAAATTCTGTGCAAACGATGAAAAAAACATCAAGCAATCCAGTTCTAATTTTGAAAATATACGCAAAGCAACAAAAATTTTACCAATTTACATTTATTGTCATGCTTTCCAAAGCCCAAAGCATTTGAGATGGTATTATCTGATAAATTATTTATTTATATAAAACACGTGTGTGTAATATAAGAAAACGCGGCTGTAAAAGTCGAAGACAATCAAATGCTAAGCGTCAATAAAAGTCTGATCATCGATATAGTTTCAAATGTAATCTTTTAAAATTTAAAACACGCTTATCTTTTTATTTAAGCACTTTATATGAATGTACCCATTAAATCACTCATGAATTTAAAACATTTTATTGTCATTTCGAAGTGAAAACAATATAAATGTATTTTATGTCAACATTGATTTATATTTTATAGGTGAGATGTGATTTATTATGGACCGATTTAATACAATCTTGGAACTCTTGCGCCAGATAGTTGTCATCCTGAGCTTCGAGCGAGCTGTCATCTCGAAATAAGAGCTATCTTTTCTCGGAAATTATTTAAATTCCTATATATTACTTCGCTCTTTGTTTATAGCTTGATTATTTGTTTTACCATACATCTATCATTCAATATAATCTAAACTAACACTCAAATAGAAATATCGAGATCAATCTCATTTCGCCGCCAGATAAAAAATATACCTACACTTTTAATAAAGTTGAAGAGTTGTTTAAAAATAAAAGTGCGCTGATATGATCTTGTTGTGACACGACAGCCTCCTGACTGTTTTATTAATTACAAAAACCGGCAAAACGGCTAATCAGTTTAATGTAATGGGCTAGAAGATGACTGGTACGTAATAGGCTCCGAGCACTCTCTACGTACACGCATTTATACAATGACTTGCTTGTAATAAATGTTTATGAAATACTATTCAATGCAGAGTAACATTTAATGTGTGACTTGTTTCATATATTTTATGGGGAGATAAAAATTACATGCTCTTTAAAATTTATGTCAAAATATTGTGTCTGATTATGTGCTTATTTATAACGCGTCGTAATTTAGTTTGGATTTGTTATGGTCGCCGATAAGCTGGAATTTATTCGAGTCACAACTTCTACGTAGCTAGTCTCAAAACAAATTATATAATTAGTATTGAACAGCTTATTTGCTTTTTATAGTTTGTGCAAAATGTCATGGCTAAAGTGATTAAGCCATCAGCATAATTAATGACGTCAATTATTATATAATGCTATTAAATATGCATATTCTTTTTTAACAATAATTTATTCCGTATTTTGTGTTCAATTTTTAAGAACATTTACTTAAAACATATTTTATTTTACGAAGTCACTTGATGGAATTTAATTAACTTTATTTGATATTCACTTAATCTTATAGCTAGTTAGAATGGTACAATAATCAGTTGTATTAGATTTTTATGCTGGCAAATTTTCTTAGTACAAACAATTGCCAACGGTTGAAATCTAAGAAGATAGACATAATTTTACAACATACCATAAAGGAATCCAATCAAATATGTGCTTACATTCTTGGAACCACCGACTCCTCAATAGCAATCACCTTGTCCGATTATAATTTTACCTTGGATTTTCAATAGTTATTTTCATCGTACATCTTTATTTATTGCAACCATCATAAGGTCATAAAAGCTAGTTTACAACAAAGTATAAATATTGAACTTTATAAGTTCTCAACTAAAATAACAATCAAAATCCATTCATAAAGATTTACATCCTCCCCGGTACAATGCGTGGAACGGTTGTATTTACATACACTGCCTATATTCACTCATATCGAGCGTCTTAAATCTAAAGTAACATAATCTTCTAAGCACCTAAAGAGCAACCGCACAGACATCGTTGTTCAACTCATATCACGTAAGATTACAACGTTTATTTAGAGGCTGTACGCCGACATTCCTATCTCGGAGTTTCTCCTAAGATATGGGTGTCCATTGGGTGAGCTGGCGTTTCAATTATTTGACGTATACGCGAATTAGTTGTTATCAGATGTAATAAAATGCAAGTATGTCCGGGCGGGGCGAGTAGCGCGATGGAGCGTGATATCGCGCGAGGCCGCACCAGGCCGCACCACGCCGCACCACGCCGCGCGCTCCGCCGCCCGCCGTCGCTGGGTGGCCGCTACTTGTCTTACGATAAACTTTATCTTTACAATCGATCCCTCCGATAAAAATAAAAACACCGATGCCTTTAGATGTCGAATGCTTGACGCGCTGCGAAGCAATAACGTTTCGAATTTTATCTTAGTAGCTATCCACATTTGCATCTGTATGGAACCTAATACATTTTCTAACTGTATTATTAGCATTCAAACGCCACTTGTGTATTCATGTGTATAACCTATAAACTTGGACAAGTTCAATGAAGCACTCAGTGACCTTATTATAATATATTTTTTCAAGGAACTATTTAAAGTATATTTTATTAAAAAATATATGTCACCGTTTAAAAAATACGAGTGTGCTTTAAACCACACGACTGAAGTAAAACTTATAAATACGCCCAACAGTCACATACATAATTCTTAATTTACACAACATACATTTCTGAACGGACCCATAAATATTTGACAACTAATAAATATGTCAATTCCTTTTTATTACTGACACTATTCTACATATTTAAATCTATAATATGCAATTATTCGAATATTGTAGATATATGTTGTCAATTCGAAACCTTTATTTAAATACGTTCTTTAATTTGAGAGGACCTTAAACCGTATCGACGGGATGAACATTAAACGTTAGACAGGAAATAAGGTAGAATAGTTTATATGGGAAAATTAAATTATTGTTTTTACCATATTCCTCTCAATGTTCTTATTTTTTACTTTTATAAGAACCTTCTGATAATAGCAAACACAACAAAAAATAATTAGCGAAATTGTTCCAGCCGTTCTCATGTTAGAGCGTGACCAGAAAGTCAAAGTCAAAAGTCAAATTGAAAGAAAGTCAAAAACGTGCGCGCGCTCTGCTCTCTCTTGCTCCTACAGTAATATACGAAATGTAACTTTGTCTCTTTCTATCTCTACTAACGTATATCTCCCTCTCAACTTCCGTTCGCCTCGTCTGATCACACTTTTCGTGACGCTCTCATCACACCATCACACATTCACCATTTTACTCCCCAAGTCAAGCGTGTGTAAATAAGTTTTACTTCAAAAACTAAAAAAGTGTCAAGCATTTTAAACTTCAAAACTTTAAATATTCAGATATTAAAAATTTCCATTTAATTATTCAACCTCAAATCTTATAATAAAATTAGAAAAGTCTGAAATATTACATCATTACAATCTCCTTGAAAACTTACATTTGTGGCCTCAAATATGACCCACATTTGGGCGAAAACCATTAATCATTTTATATAATCCTTCAGACATCCTTGCAAAAATTTTATTATTAAATTCATAAAAAGATAACTCGTGTGAAAAGCCAACAAAGGAAAACATTAACTCAATAATCGTGACTGGGTGAATAAATTCATAGCGAGTTAAACACACGTTGTAATCACATGGAAACACTCCATGTCATTTGCTCAAAGTATTTCAATGTCGTGATTCAGTGGAGGCTTAGGTATAATGGCGTATTGTGAATGGCGACGGCGTGCGGGTGACACGGCTCATACGCTGATATGACTATGTGAGCTTGTTCGGGTCAACGGTTGCGCTGCGCATGCGCGACGCAAATGTCAAGGTTCGCTTGTCGCGCACCATCAGTTAACCATGTTACCTCACCGGTACACAACTCTATGCTACATATACTGATATAGTTAGAAACGATTTACTATTTATTTAGAACGAAAAATATATAACAACTTATTTCTAGATACCTAATAACCCCACGCCTATATTCTCGAAGGGGTAAGCAGAGCTGCATTTCTGCACCCACATTTTGCCAATTTTGTTTACGTTCCGTATAGGAGGCCTATTGCCGTTTTCGGGCACAGTTCCAGACATAGAGTCTGCTGCTACTGGTCAATTTACTGAAAGAAAAACCCAATAACACCATGCCCGATCCCCGAATCGAACCCAGGACCTCTAGTTCGCATGGCACATACTTGTGCCGTGAGAAAACGAGATATGTATTTATTTTGACATTTTAGTATGTTTATTCTACATACTTTAAATGTTTTATAGCTATTGAAGGAAAGGACAACTATTGCCTTGTTTATTAATTACTTGGAAAATTAAATAATTACAAATCTTATACGATCACTTCCACCCAGAGAAAAAGGCAGTCTACTCTCACTTTGTTAATTATAAGAATTTGGCCTCATTCATATAACTCTGCAATTATAATAATGATTAAGAAATTTCAAATTGCTGCATAAGAATGCAACATAATTTTAATTTATTTATCTAATCAGATCTAATTATACGAATAAAATACAAACCTAATATCTATGAAGATGGCCTACTCGTCTTAATCTGTAACACGATTGTAGGTTTAAGTCGTGAGCTCGTTTAAGTCTTTCATATCCACGGGCTAAACTAACGGTTAGGACACGTCCCAGTTCTAAGTAGCACATATTTTTTATCGCAGTATCTAGGCCTTAAGAGCTCTATTGTTAACATAAGAAAATTAAATGTCAATAGCAAACAGCTAAAGTGGATGGTTTATTCATAGACACGTAGCATTGTTCGCAATTTGCACCGCGGCCACTCGTACCCGTGTTACTCAATGGGTTCGACAAGAATGAATGAAGCAATCTCAGTGGCAGTAAACGTTATTTATATCGCTCTCTTCCATAAACGACGCGGCCATTGAGGCAGCAGTTAAGGGGCAGCGCGGCTTCTGTTCAACAATTAGGCAAAGTGCGCACACAACACGAAACGGTAACGTCCTTATCGCAGCTCAGTAGTCGGCAATCGCGGCACAATCTCACGAAAACGCCATTCCGAGCTGCACCTGTCATAAACGCGCGTTCAACGACCCAAGGTAAGATTCAATTAGCCACAAAATGGTACATTTTAACAAAGTTTAGATAAGTAAACAAACGTGATCCCCGGGCTATTTGGTTACGGCGCGCTCTCATCAATAACGCTTCGGAGGCGATAATATCGCGGACGCGTGTCTCGCGTAGAGGAACCTCCAACACCGTTATTAACCTCCCGATAGTGATCGCGACCAAGAGATCATTTAGCGATACGCTTTATATTAAATTACTCGGTCGTGCGTTGATAAACTATCCCCGGTATTCTATTACCCAAAATGAGATAAACGCAGCCGGAGGTATTAACAGCTTAACCATTATTTTTAACAATCTTACAAGGAAATCGACACAGATAACACGTAACGCTGAAAACATATAACTAGACACATGCATGACGATAATAATCATCATTCATGTTTTGAATACAAACGTAAGAATGATAGTAAAACATTTACACCCTATAGGTACTGCTAAATCGAATTTGGTGATTTTTTGGGCGTGTTATTGATAAGCCGCAGGAGGTAATGGTGGTCTACTTTTATCCCATAAAGATATCAAGTTTTTTCGAAATAACACACTAAGCTGGCCAGAAGACATTCAAATATATTTTTATATTGACTTTTAAGTATCAAACCAATCGCTTCTGGATAATAGGAGAATAAACGTTTTTATGCACCAATTGCGTCATTTTACCCCGATTCTTGTAAATATTATGTTAACATATGCAATATCTAAATGTAGGCTTTAATGCGCTACCATTTAAATACTACGCATGATTGTATAATCTGGCTTATTAGCATGTGCACTTAGTAAAATATATTACACACAAATCCATTGAAAATGCATTACTAGACAAAAGTCAAGGTGCAATCTAATTATAATTTCAATGAAAATAAAAAAGAAAGCTATATAAGTTTTCCCTTGGGTCCACGGTTCTAATTGCGCCTGTAAATTAGTTAAGTTGAAATGAAGTTTTGTTACTTTCGTCTCACATACAAGAGCATAATTACCGCATTATGTTGTCAAAACAATACTAAGTACTTCTCAGCAGGACACTAGTCACATGCAAAGAACTCGTTGAATTTTGACCTTTCTCAAACAGTGTCTGTTTCCTGCACATTATTTCTGTTTCCTTGCAACAATATATTTCTGCCAATGAAAATATATCACTATTTCGATGGCTTCCTGTATAATAGTAGTTATTAATGTTAACGAGAAAGCTGAGGGCGTTCGACAGCGTCTCGTCCTCACAAATGTATGCAAACTGTGAGTGCGTTCGTTAATCACTTGGAAGACGTTAAGTTTCAATGCATTATCATAGTTTAAGTCGGAAACTAAGTGAAAACATCAGGCGCCTTTCTCCGTTGCTAATTTCTTGTTTCATTTCGCATGCCGGTGATGTTTGTTATATGAACTGGGTTTATTTTTCACGCAAATGAACAGTCTATCGGCTAATACGAGCGTTAAGCCGGCAGAATGCGGTCGGGGCCGGCCGCCGCAGTCTCCACTTGATGCACGCTATTTAGTCATTCAACATTGTAATGAAGCTCTTTAACTCTATCTAAACCAGATTTTTAAATATCGCCATCGGACTGAGCGGACTGAGCAGATCGTGCAGTGGCCACTGCCCGCAGTGACATCGCCGTAATATACAATCCGCTGTCGACCTGTCCCGCGGGATAGTTAAAAACTCTATCGATATATTATTTACGTCGACATTAACTGAGATACATTGTAAATGTTACGCAGTTACGTAGAAACTCTTATGAATAATGGACACCTATACAAAGTCAATTTGTAGTGCGGCATCTTCAATATAGATGAACCATTAAATCAAATACAGTTACACTGACATTTATTGCTTTTGCGCATTAAAATTCATGTAATCACTATCGAGACATAAAAATTAAACGGCATTAAAATTACTTCCATTAAGGTCTCATTAATTTCCTAATCTACGCTCTGGGGCATGTACTATCGAATATGTATTTGATTTACAATTAGTGGAAGGCGGCGCGGGACCGAGGGGTAAAGAAAGAATGTTTAGCCGCCAAAAAGCAATGGGAATAATTTACTTCTCCCACAATGGTTCTAATTAAGATCATTCGTGAGCCCAATGAAGCTAAGGACTATGTACTCAGCGCACAAACTGGACGTTATAAATAACTCAAATCGTAACTCATGCTCAAGATGCACGAAACGAGGAAAACGCATGTCCAACTTTTTTCGTTTTGAACTCTCATTTGAATGGGTTAAAGCTGAGTATTCGTGTTGCGTGCTCGCACACGAGGGTCCAATATCGAAATGCGGACTGAGTCGAAGCTATTGTTACAAAAACCAAATAAACCAAAACACGCTGCACTTATTTGTTCCTCCGGGGTAAGCATTGATAGCTAAATATTGTGGTAAAAGCTATTCAGAGCCTTATCTTGTTACTTGGAGTGAAGACGAGTGTGACGATTGAAACTTAGCAATTGCTTTGTTTATTTTTGCTTCATTTTTATGTTGATTTTGCTAACTAGCACGACTAAAGTGCTCGTAATTAAGTGCGAGGGATTATTACGTGTGATAATATAACTATATTATTGTTTAAATATACCTATTATTTATTTGTAAAGAAAAACATAATTCGTTAAGTGTTTATCCAGTTCAAGTTATCTTGATACAAATTTAATTATAGAACTTAGTCGGAAGTTTTCTCAGCTAAATAAAGCTATATAAAACCAATGGGATTTTTTTATCACTTAATTGATATGTAAAATGAACATGGCAACAATTTTCGCAAAACGTTTATACATTTACTCAATTTTTAAAACTTCATTGGCACCAACCTCTGGTTGGAGCACAAGTCTCTATGATTAGAATAAGTAAGGCTTTTATCTACCCCGCAGGACAAATCCAGGTTTGAAGACTTCCTTTGAACATACAGCGTTCTTCATGATATCTCCTCATGATCTCATGATCTTTTATTGGCAAAGTGATATCAAATTAACTATTTAGCACGCACGTAATCTCAACACTAATATAGTAAATTTTTATTAAATATAGAAAATATAAACAATGTCATGATAATTCTAGTAATTTATATTTACTTCCCATCCAAGATAAAATGTTACTCCACATTTAATTTAATAGTTCCACAGCATATCGGAAAACGGAATCCATGTCCTTATTATTCCATTTTGTTAAACGAAAAAAAACACAGTTTGTTTTAATGTATTCCCTCGTATGTTAATGAGTCACAATGACACGAAGAAATAAACTAGTTGTAGCAGGACGTGCATTCCTTCTCAAACTGTCAACAGAATCAATAGAGTACAATAAAATTGCTCCTTTCAATGCAACGTAGTTAGGTTTAAATGAGGTTTGAGTAATGCGGCGGGCACACGAAACCTTTGCGTGGCGAGGCGCATTATACGCAGCCCGATGTACCTAACGCCTCAATGATTTGACTACATTCAGCAGTCGCGCCTTTAATGTATTTATACTGAACTAAATTACATTGACGGAAATTGTTTAATTTGTATAAACCTGACAGCTCATTTTAACAAGTGTGTATTGTGGAAAAAGTTGTAATTATTATAGAGGAATTTTATGGATTCGATACTAAAGGTTATTAGTAGCTAAATCATGAAAAAAATATATACGTAGTAGCATTTAGATTATAATAGTTCTTCTCAGCGGCTTTAATAACTTAGGGATTATTCTATCTCACTGGCCAACTCTTTTCTTAATGGGAAGTGGTTTCGATGAGGATCTTATTTTTATAGAAGAGAGCCAAAAGCCTCACACGTCCACCACCTTCCGTAGAAGTCGACAATTCATCTAAGTATTTTGGATACAGACCATAAAGATCTCGTCTAAACAAGTGAAATGCATGCTCCATTGATTAATATAAAATATACTATACAATAGTAATAAAAACGAAGCAACGCTACAATTAATATATTCTCCTATTCCCATTTATCACACGCAGTATATTGTTATACACTAATTATAGAAACGAACATAAAATTTGTAATCATAAGTTTTAAACAATAAATTGTGAAGTCATCCGTTACGATGCCGACAAAGGCCGATGCAGCGACCGCTACGTCAATTTATAATGCGATTAACAGAAAGAATGGCGACCGGACTGATTGCGCGGATCCTTATGCGCTTCACCAAAATCCTCTATAATGACGGTTGCCTCCTTTATAGTGAGATGAGAATGGCCGCGGTTATATATAGCCGCACATTTGTTTCCCTACATCCGTTACCGGACAGTAGATCGAAATGTCTCAATTAATATTTAGCCTTAAGATAGGTTGTAATGAGAGCTTTAATGTAGGAGCGCGTAAGCCGAGTGGGGCCGCTGAAAGTGATTAATATGATGAAGTGAGCGCATCCATCGGTGTTGCCGGCCGAGAAACGGACCACCGCGGTTACATTCGAACTCGTCGGGGCGAGACCATGTCTGTATTAATAATAACATTAATTGCTCCGAGTCTTTTCACGAGATTTCACGTGAGAAGGGATTATCGCTTGCTTGTTTGATTAATCCGAGCCAGCGATATACTGTGGGAAATGCGGCCAATCGATTTCTGATGCCCGCCCGTGAGAAGTGATCGTGTTATAGTTTTAATTCTCGTTTAATATCTTCATACAGACGCTCACATTAAAAATTATTAAACTATTTGCAACATAAACACTTTATTGATATATAAAATTGAATGTAGCAGTACTTGTTGATATTTAGAAAAATGCCGTTGAAAAACTCAACTTCAATAAACATTCAAAATTATATTGTCATAAAAAAGCAAGACCACGTTGAGCTGACCAAGCCTCTATGAGCATTCACGAAATTGGAATGTAATAACATAGAGCAAGTTTCCGTTTACGGCACCGAGACAGAATAAACACACAATAACTGATGGAAGTCACAGAGTCAAAAAAGATATTATCGAGACGATTTACAGCCGATCGAATACGGTTACGAGCGTTAGCTTTTCTCACTTTACTAATTTAGACGTTACCAAAGTAGCACAGCGTTAAATAGAGGATCAGCGGTTACACAGTAAATACGGACAGTTTATATGGGCGGTAAACAGCGCGACGTGAACTGTACACAAGGTGATTTTTTTATTTGTATAGTTGCCAGTTCTGGCTCAAATACCCGTGAGAAGGGACGCGCCTCCCAACGCGGCCGGGACTACGGGCAACACGCCGCACGGTCAAGTGCCGACACGTAATCTTGACTGACAGCACGATCACAATAACAACACCGATCATCACGCAGCTCATAGATTAACTAATTAAGGCCCAATATCGTAACCAATGCACTGATCTTTGCGTAATGACAACCATGATTGGCTTTCGACGCATAGCTGTCAAATACTTTGCTAGATAATCATAAAGGCAGATTTTACAAATACCGTAATTTATATTTATATCAAAGATCAGAACGCGCTTATAACAGTGTTATTAAGATTTTGTTCAATCCAGTGCGTTTTGACGTGTGGCCAGCCGTCGACACCATCAATTAGAGATTACCTGAAAATCCGTGGAGTGAGAAATTTCCACAGGCCGTAAGCGAATGTCATTTGAATATAAATTGTATCAGACAGGGCACCGGCGTCGAGGGCCCGTGTACCTTTCATTGTGCGTATAACAAGATCAGTATCGACTTAATGACAATATATTGGTAATAAAATTAGATAGTCCATACCGTCATCTGAGCGAACATCACCACGGCCCGGATGCTCCGACTCTCATATTTATTGCGAACTAACTAGAAACATTATCCAATGACGGGTACAACCTGCTCTGGATAGGCGACTATGGGCCGACACCAAACGTTTATCGAAACCAAACCTTATTCCTGGAAGTGATGTTTTAAAATGATCCTGCATTGCGGCATGTAGAAAGCGCGCTTAACTTTATGACAGTAGGTCATAAGAAAGCTAAGTTATGGTATAAATATTATGACACTTTTATCTCTTAGCGAGGTTGAAAAGTAAATACGGGGCGGTATAAGAAGGCAAGGGAAGATGCGATTTGCACATGTTACGTCCTCGGTAATACCGCCGCACCCAACTTTATTTATTGCCATTTGATTACAGATTATCGGATCGAATTATAGTATAAAGCACATAGGTCGTAATTTAATGCTTAGGATTAATTTTACACCGCCAGGTACAGTTGTGGGACGTGTGCTTATTGAATAACGAAGAAACACCGAGATTAAGTAACGTAAGGGAGGCAACATTTGCCTTGTTATTAATGTGTACACGACGTGATAAATAAGAGATATTGGCGAGGCAGTTTAGATGAATCTACACTTAAGGGGAAATCACATCTGTCCTACAAACGAATAAAATTAATGAGTACACCATACCAATAGTTTATTTAATTCATAACAACTTCATCACAATGCCCCACTGCATAATGGTAGATTTACACGCCTTTCAAATACCTGTCAAATAACACAGGTAACTTACTTTACTATATCTACCACCAGTGCTAAAGCGAATATTAATTCACTATGAATACGATTATCACTACATACTCATCTCACCACAATCTTATGTTATGGATATGGATATAAAAAGTCCCCAGAATTCCGAGATAGAAGGATATGTTTGTGCCCCTAAAAAAAAAAATTTTATCTCTTTCTATGCTTCATCAAGTGCAATAATGGTGGCACCGTTTTGAGTATTGTAAAATATTTTGTGTACAACCAAAATGAACTTAGTAATGTACGCAGTTCATATCTCGAAATCGCTCACAATAAGATATTTCGAATGTATTTTCTTTAGCATACATAAATAAAAATAAATAAGGCCAGTAGGTGCAGAAACTCGTTAGATTCACATACAATATAAATCATCTTTGATGTTTGGAACTTGGTACACGAAAAATGCATTATCATTTACAAAACTAAGATATGATGCAAGGTACTTGTGCTGCGAGAAAAGGGAGCTCCCGGCACTGCGTAAATCAATAACTGCGTTTTATTATTTTCGCATAATATTTGTATATCCGAGCCTTTTATTTTTGTACTGCAAATGTATATAATTCTCTCAATAATTTTAGAGAACTGGACTTATAAAACCAAGCACCTTGTTCGATAGTTCGCTGTTCAGGTATTTTATTGTCTTGATTAAGACATTACCTGTGTGTATATGTAGCTGCATATTATATTCCTTATCTTTTTTTCATTGCAGTTAAGAAGCGTTAAACTACTCCAGTAAATCCAGTATGAATAAAAGTATTTACGAACTGTGTACTCGGACTTACTCTTAACCCACAGATAACCTTAATAAACCCTCTAAAGCTATCCTTACAAGAAAAAAATTCCTCTGCTTAATACCATTCATAAAAGATCAAAGTTTTTTGTTAAAGGACTGTCTTCAAACAATCCTAAAATAGCAAATCATTTTGCAAAAAATATTAATAGGCCAGCCAGAACAGTACACAGATTCGAAATACGAAAAATAAGTGAAAGAAATATATTTATTTATTGGTGTTTTGTTGATTCCGCCAATGCATTGTACTATACCGAGTGTGAGGGGCCAACACGCGATCACCACGATAGCGATCTGCAAGATTAACGGCCCAACGTGTGACATCGCCTTAATTACTCACACAATAACTCTTATCGATCGATTTTCTCTGCATTTGCCACATTCACACTGGCTTTGTATGAAATTTATCACGTAATGTGCGGTAGATTTTGCGGACATAGTGACAGGCGATTTCAGCAGCTTGAAAACTTTTAACAGTGTTAATTAACATTTATAAATAATGTATTTTATTAGTCCGTGTAACCAATAAGCTAGTAGTAACTGATCTTGACACTACAAGAAGAAAAAATAACCTTCGCTAAAAATTCTTTTCTCATAGTTTTAAGCTTAATTTTGAACCCACACCACACGCAAGTCTATCAGTATAGAAAATACGTTAGTAACAGAAACTACGGCGGTTGTTTCTATCCTGGACAGAGTCTAATAACCTCACATATATATATATACACAATTATGCACTGACGCCTGTATTCTCGGAAGGGTAGGCAGAGAAGACATTTCTGTATTTCGCCCATTGTGTTTCGTCCCACATAACAGGGGGCAAACCTATTGTCGTTTTTCGGGCACAATTCCAGACTTAGCAGACAGAGCTGCTAACAAGAATTTCCTAATGAAAAAAATCAATAGCAATTGCCCGACCCGAGAATCACTTCACATTTTATGAAATAGCCTGCTACCAAGCCCTTGTAGTGTTATCTGTAAGAAAGTTGTGTAACTTTGTCGGTCAACAGAACGGCATGTCCACTCAAACATAGATGTCCGTGTCTCAGAAGCGGTAGGAAGAGCTAGTTTTTTTCCCTAGCTGGAAATATTTGCAGACTCCATGCGTACATCAATTTATGAATGTATAGATAATCACAATTTCTTACTTGCTAAGTTTTTACTGAGTGCAATGATATCCAGGCAGCGTAGCATAATGAGAGAAGACTTTCAAATATTATGGTACGTTTTTCTTTTTTTTAATTAGGTAGAAACTTTTATATGCCAGCCCCGGCCTACTCAATTCTTCACACTACGTTTAAACGAAATAATATGGCTCAATCCACCTGATACTCGAACTAAGAACTTAGTGTTCTCAACTTCTGTAATCATTAGATCTTAAAGAACAACCGGATTACCTTCATTAATAATAATTTACGTACATTAAATATTAATTAGACCGTACTCTTGCCGTAAAGGTCGGCAACACCCACGGTTCCACCCGTGGGCGTCATGGGCGGCAGTGATCATTTGCCATCAGGTGAAACGTTTCATCGCTCCTCTGGTGCAAACGAGGATTTATAAAGTGTCATCTACAAACTATCTACTGATTAAATATAGGAGAAAATTACTTTGTGTCTAAGAAAATGACAGGAACACACATGCTCGTGATCGTAGACTAAGATATAAAACTCGCCAAAAGCTTTAAACATACTACATCGTCCCACCATCCAACTAGCATTTCTTTCGATGCAGGTACTCAATCGCTTCTCATCGCGTCTCGTGTGAATTTCAGCTTTTCGTTGACTTAGTCACGAACGTCTGCCAATGATGGCCTTACATTTGGAGATTGCAAAGCATTGGTGGCCTTTTTATATAAATTAATAAGTACACTCAACAGTCACATACACAAGTCCTGTGTCCAAGTGTCGTGGGTATCAGAAACTCTGAGAGACTTTTGGTCTCACAAACACTCAGACCCTAAGCAAATATTTGTGGATAACACAGACATTTGTTTCGGTGCGGGGATCAAAACTGCGGCCTCTCGTTTCGCAAGCTAGTGTCTAGCCAATTGCGCCACGAGGCTGTATATGTACTGGAAATGGCAGAAGAAAATCTGAGAAGAAAAAAAGACAATCAATACCATACCAAAAGGAATATTATTATTAATTGTAGAAATAAAATTATTCTTACTTACTCTGCGATTTAAAACTCTCCTTAATATCGAGTTGATTCTTTATTCTGTTAGCTGACAATGATTATAAAATAAAATAATGGTTCTAATACACCAAACCTTCGTAGTATATTTCACTGTTCGGTGCTAAATCGACACTAAGCACACGTTACAATCTTCTTTAAGATTTACAAAACCCTGTCACTAATGGAGTAGGTGTTAATAAAGTTAGAACATTTGTAAGTATTCCTTTATCTAACTAATACAATATACTGCTGTAAGCTAATTAAATTGAATAATTACAGTCTGTACAGTACTGTGGGGTAGTAAAAACTCGTTGGTTGATGAGATAATCATTGACAGTTGAGATGCAACAGAAAATATATCAGATGAAATAACGCCAGATACTCGTAGAAAGAAAATTTTAGACGAAGGACGAAAGAACAGTACCTACATAGACCTTCATTCTCCTCCTTCTTCCTTCCCAAAGGTTCTCAATGTAACTTAAGAGTAACTTGAGGTCCTAATGATTTGATAGTATTATTAAAGACATATTTCCGAAACTAGACGATAAAAAATCATATACCTATCGTGTCATTAGATGCTTCAAAGTCTCATTTTAACAATACAACGCTTTCTCCGTCGTGAGTGAAATAAATTGAACATCTGCAAAATCAATTAAAGAATTACCGACGCTGTAAAAGCAGTTTTTCAATTGAAACAAATTAAGGTTACTGGTGTTGTTATCCCGTGTTAGTAGTAACTCTCGTAACAAGTTTTCTTTAAACATTCTTGCGGCTTAAACAAGGACAATTTATTCGTTCAATCTGTCGATATTAAATTTCGTGTACCTATAGAACAATATTTAGATATATAGCATGTTTAGCATATATTTGCTATAAAATACAACGATGTTGATTTACAGATCTAGTGCATATTACAGTGCTTAAGACAATGGAACAATAAATGGTTAGTGAGATCATAATATAAGCAACAAGTTTGTCGATTATGTCGTGATATTGTCTCGCGCCTTCGTACTTAATTAATTCTGATAAATAATTTCGTATGGTATAATTTTATCTCGATTTATATTTATTGGGTTTGTTTTATTTAGGATGTTTTTCTTCACCAGGAGTATTAACTATAGAAATACAAAATTAAGAATCTCCGCTCTGGTATGGAATTGAAAACCGAGAGCTTATTTCTTGTAGTTTGTTTATACTGAACTGCGTTTATTTGATAATTATTGTGAATTAAAATAAAAAACAACGTTATAGCGAATGAAAATCGAAACATAAATTTTAATTTGTTAGAATTTTGTTTTTACTCGCTCACTCATTACCAGCACTTGACGATTGTTGACACCTAAATTAGGCAAAAGGCAATACATAGGTATAAGATTTTTTGTATAACTGAAAAAACGAAATCTCCATGCACATCTTTGTCGACGTCCACAAACGCAAATGTTTAAATTATAGGAAGATTTGATACCAATTTCTCATTCAGTGTTAATTGTGAGGTCAATAATCTCAATGTACAAAATGCTCCTTTCATATAACCCAAAGCTGCATAAAGTTACTGAAATAGCTGCACACTAAATGAGATCCGTTGTGACGGGTTTAAAATAGGTAGCTGATAACATACTCATGCGTGTTTGTACAAAAATAACTGCGCATCAACGTTGACGTACGCCAAGCGAGTTCCATACTGCATAACAACAACGCTTATACGTCACACATGACGTCACAATAACTTTCCACCAGCACGTAAGCAGACAAAGTAAACACGGAAACGCCTACATAGTCTGGATATTGGGAATCGAAATAGCAGCTCGCGTCACACTGATAACATTCGTGTCAGCGTTAATTCACTTTCGTCATCAGATACACGCGTACCTGGCATAAGAATTACATAAACGCTGTATACACGACAGTTAATTTTACAACAGGTTCGAAGATATTATCTGCTTAGACAAATGTATATTCCTTTTGATAAATCTATGAAACTATGAATATAAATAGGTGCACGAAATGCAAATGATCCTCTCATTATACGATCGACTTTCGAATACGAGATCTATAAAGCTGTGATAAACAAATGTGCTCAAACGTATTAATGAATGAGGATACAATACTGATGGCCGCGATAACTTTGTGCGTGCGTGTTGCAGCGTACCGGGTTACGTGCGCACTTACCGCACTGTGTGCCTATCTCCATTATACTTACTGTGAAAATACTTTTAGAATTGGAAAATGCAATTAAGCCTTGCCCGCGGCTTTGATTACGTAAACATATTACGATATATTCTTTCCACCCTTTGCAATCCTGCGCCTTTCTTCTGATCAATAACCTAATACCGTTCTAATAGCCTGACTTTTGCATTTGTAGTATTAGTATTATATTTATCTATAAATTGCATAGACGTAATTTTGCAATAATTCAAGATTAGTGTGTTATTATTATCGCCAATAGGTACTTATAGCCTTTTTATATTGCTTCATTATTCAGATAGGTATAAAAAATACTCAACAGCTTAAAAGTTATTTAAAAATTCAGGCGAATCTCTTCTTTTTATTACGGTGGATGTCAACGCCATATATTCCGGCATTAACGAGCAAACGAATATTAATCTCCAAGTGCTACTTAAAGAAAATTCCACGAGCTATCAATTTCAGCCGAAAATCTTCAACCATTCATTCTAATTATGTAGACGGTATCGACGAAACGATCGAACGTTATCATTAACATTTATAAAGGCATCGGCTGAGTTTAATTCATCAATATGTGTCTGATGTTACGTCACCGGTATTACGCTATACAAAGGAATAATCATCGGACAATCCGTTTGGTCTTTACCATCGTATTTTGTCATTGTCTCTCTATGTTACTATTGTGTTTATTTATATATTTGTTCTATGTTTTGCAGTCTTCAATTGTTTTTATTTCATAGTGGATAGAATTATATAAAATGGGATCACACAGGATCTCTATTAGACAGAGTGCTGTGTACTCTGAAGTTGTAAAAGCTTTAGAAATCACTATAATATTCATAAGTCCAAAAGGACATTACAAGGACTGGAGATAATTTCATTGCGCTTTTAATTCGATTTAACTTCTTAAACGTTCAAGACTTCACAGCCGTCATGGTAACTGTAATGAAGACAACCTTTATTTTAGATTTAGGCGAATTTAAAATACTTTTAAATAGTGTCATTTGAATATCTTATTACATCAGCATTGGAAACCTTTGTAAAGAAGACTTTGGAATCTCTTCCAAACCTATTAAAGCCATCATGAACATACAAAACTTGGCAAAGCATTTTAACTAATGCGTGTAACAAACACATTTGTGTATTAACAAAACACGTGAACATATCCCCAGCTACTTTATGTTTATTTTATTCCGAACAAAATTCTCTTGAAACGTTACACTTGTTAAAATTTAAAGTGACTTATAAACCGTCAGGTAAACGAAGCTTAAGCGTTCGTTTATGCGTTGCGTCGTGGCGTTTATAAGTGGCATTGCATACGTCGTCTGCTGTAAAATAATGTGACATCTGTAGTCGTATTTAAGTTTTATCTGGTTCATTAATCTGATAGTGAGCGCGTGCTGATGTAGATTAATGAGGTGGCGCGGCGCCGATACCATCGCAGGATAGCATTTATTCCGGGAGTGATGTGGATCTCAGCAGCGATGTGCATCACACGCGACTACACCCATGCAAAAGATGCTGCATATAAAAACAATAATATAAACGCCATATCGTATGAGAATTATGTATTTCCACATTTGCTGTAACGTTTGATATGCAATTTCGAAGTTATGTTGTAACATTCTGATGCAGCTCCCAAGTTAAGTCTGGATTTCAATCTGATCTAAAGCGAATAATGTTAATGCTTTACAAAATAGTGCTATAGCTAGAAAAGTATTAGGTCAATTATGTTTTTTATCGCTATTTATCACATAAACAGTCCTGACGGTACAATAAATACAAATCTTACGTTGAGGATATGAGAAGCCTAGAGGCTTTTCGGTCTCACTAACACAAAGCAATATACGCATTTGAATACACAAAGGTTCGTCTTAATTTAGGTAAGAAGATAATTAATTCACACTGACTTCAAAGACCAACTGAATATATAATACTGTCAATAAACATTGTCTAATACCAATTATAGGAAATTATTGAAAATTACTGTCTTTAAGGATACTTTAAACAACCCATGAGTCATATTCCATAAGCTTCTCTAGGGCTGCTTGAGTGAGCTTTGTGATCTTGTCATAAATATTTATAACTAGCTATTGCCCTTGAATCTGTGCGCGTGAATAACAATTCCGTAACTATAAAACTCTATCTGTAAATTCTGCTACAAACATAAAGTATAAAATAATATAGACGCTAATTATACATAGGTATCATTAAAACATAAATACCCTCACGCTTATGTCACCGAAAGACAAGACAGAAGTGCATTTCGGCAATTTCTAGACCCATTCAATTGGACACGAGCGTAATCATGTTTTTGGATGTCCACGATCCTTGAGAAACGTAGTATAACTTTGGCCCGACCCAGCAATCGTATCCGGAACCTCCTGATCCCATAGCATCCACTTGTCTCTACAAGTACGGAACACGAGGCATTTTTATTAATGACACAGCCAATGAAGCGTATCGAAATTAGAGGCACGCTTCCTAGTTCCGTTCCCGGCCAGAATCCAACACATTTATGAAACCACCATTAATTATCCAAATAATCGATCGTAGACGTTAGGTGATTTATCTAGCGTCGATAAGATTTTAATGAAGTACTTTGATTGGGCGCGCATGGACAGCGGTGACGTGGTTATCGTCGCGATAGCGTGCGCACCATTGCCTTCCTATACCTATCCACGTATTAAGTTATTAAATTAAAAATAAATTTCACGCAATCGCAAACGATATTCAACTCTAACACCCCGGTTTGTAAGTGCATTTCAATTCGCAGCGAGTAATTAACAAGGTGGATCATTGAGATTAGAAATTGGTAGATATCGGCACGTCGTTCATTGTGGAAAGTACTCACGATACTACCGTGTGATAAGATAAATTAAGTTGAAAACTTTTTATTGATAATGTTGAGACGGCGGGTGGCGAGATTGGCTTTCATCACTCCAGGAATAAAAACCTCATTGCTGTAACTACTGCCTATAAAATTGAATAGCCTTATCATATCGAAAAATCTCAATTAAACCCAAAGGTATGAAGATTTTATTGTATTTCTGTCAGATCTTTGTTATTTTTCAATATATCCCATGCTCAAATTTTTATTTGAAGTCTAATACTTCAAGTCAGATGCGGTACTTACATAGAAGCCCAAAAGCGTTACACGTTAATTGTGTAATGTGTACTTTATAATTGTATATTGTAGGGTTAGGGTTATTCGGAATTTTGTAAGGCAAGCTAGGCTTTTGGGTTTTTATGGAAGTACCGCCACTGCATCAGGTAATCTTATCGATACTCCTAATCTTACCACTTTAGCAAGACTTGTGTTGTTGAGTTGGTCTTAAGCCTTTTGTTTCAGATACCTGATATCGTTCAGGACATGATGTAAAATATGAACATATTATACAATCATAAGTTAAATTCCCTGCTTGTCGCATAATAATATATACATACAACTCACGCCTGTATTCCTCGAATGGGTAGGCAGAGGTTTTTTTTTTTATTTATTTTATTCTGGCACGGCAAAGTGACTCCACTGTACCTGATGGTAAGCACAGTGGAGTCCAGAAAAATAATACCGACCAGCGAGAAACGATGGTCACCCGCTGGTCGACACAATCATGCCGGCCCGCACAAATGCTTCTTCACGCTTCGCTTAAAGGATCCAGGATCATAGGAAGGAGGGTGCATTTGTGCACCCACATTTCGCCAGGTATATTCGCCACATTTCGCCGCGTAATAGGGGGCGAGCCTATTGCCTTTTTTCGGGCACATTTCCAGACTCCGTGCTGTTACTGAGAATTTCCTAATGGAAAACCCAATAACACTTTACCCGACCCGGGAATCGAACCCAGGACCTCTAGGTCGCACGGCACATACTTGTACCAGTTGTTGTTGCAGTCAGGCAGTATAATAATATATAAAGGAAGCTAAGTACGTATCCACGTTAATTTCCTGTTGATGATGATGATTCATGGTAGTCCCACGTAGAAAGGAAGTACTTATATGAAGTTTCTGGAATCAGAAAACCGAACTCGCGACCGCTCGGTCGTTGATGGCATTTGAATACTCAGCCTAAAATCACGTACAGAACCGTCAACAAAACCAGCCGCTTTGTTCTCACTCAGCTTTTCTGCTTATGCTTCGTTTTATCCAATAAATTGCGCATTCAATAAGATTCTCCGGCGAGGCGACATAACGTAGCCAGCGTCTCCCGCGGATGATCAGTAAAACCTTAAATTAATGCTAGCTGTAAAACTCTGATCGTAACAGCATTGTAAAACAAACTGCAATTGTAAATATAACACATTGGGCCGTACAATAACGTGCGTAGTTTGCACAGATTGCTTCAAACTGTTCTCTGTTGCTCCACTGCGGCTCGCTGTGATAAACATTGGGTAAAAATACCCATTAAATAGTTTATGTATGGCTACATTTTTAAATAGACTTTTGCAATTTACTTCTGTTATAAACGTTCAATTCAATTTAAACACAAAACGTTGGATTTATTCATTATTCTTAACAAGAATCAATGTTGTAGTAGCAAATAAATTGTCAGTTATAAAAGTATGTACTTACATACACACCAACTCTTCAGTGTCAACTCTTCATATGTATATGAACAACCACGTTACGTCATACAATTTGTACATTTTTACTATTACAGTGGACTACGACTTGACTCCGTTCTATTGTGGAAAAAATCTACTAATATATTAGACCGGGGAATCAAGATCTTTTTAAATACAATAATACAAACCACGATATAACATTTAAATTTTAAAGTATGCTTAACATTGTTCATGTTTATAAATTATCAAGCGATACAAAAAAGTTCTGCAATAAGATATCTTTAGGTGATGTATCAACCTACCAATCCGCAATAAATTATCCAATGAACCAATCTGATGCTGTTAGAGAGAAGTAACACAGGCAATAGTTAGGTTCCGGTTTAGATAGGCCGGCATAATTGTGTCTAAGGACGATCACTCTGTATTTGGAACGCACTACACTTATCACCCATGGAGGTGTTGTCACTTAACTGAGCCAGTTGAAAAACAAAAGTCTATGCGCAGAGTTCATATTATAATCACAAAATATTTTGTACATTTATAAGCGAGCTTTTAAAAAATAAAGCGTAAAATTACGTTTTTTTTTAAATAAAATCATTATCGTCAACCATATGATGCCCACTACAAAGCACTGACATATCCTAAAACGCCGAGAGGCTAAACAATACGATTGCAATTTCATTTGAATTCAAAATTGGAATCTTCTCGTTGCAACAGGCACAGCAACCTGTTCCTTTGTTAACTAATGATTTTAAAACAAATTCAAAGACTAGTCGCGTGTGAATAATAATCAAGTATCAAACAACACCACTGTTAGATCCCGGGATTAATTAACGAAAAGTAACGTTAGTACTACGTGTACGGACTAATGATCGAGAATACATTCATTTGCATTAAACAGACGACGCCTGCTCTTAATTACTGGGAAAAATACAAATTAAACAAAAATTAATGGGACAACAGATTGTACGCGTCTCCAACAGATTGTACACATTCGACAAATTTTCGTCTGCTCATAATTTTTGAATTTTATGAGGATAATAATTTTGTATGTAGTAAAAACTTTACAAATCTAGGTAGTACCTACCAAAATTCACTAAAATCACTTTGGCGATAGCACAATAAACAGACTTGTTTCTGAATTAATTATATTAGGAGGGTACATATTAGCATCTCTTCCATATATTAAGTAAATTTTATTAAAGTCATCTAAGGATTGACTGCAAATTACGATACGACGTTTTTGTTGACATCAAAATTACCCTAAAACATATGTAGACCACACAATCACTTGTGCCGCTATAGAATTCAAATTCGTTGTCTGTCATACTTCCTTCCTTCTTTGTTTTCAAAAGCAAATAAAATCTTTTAAAGCAAATAAAGTCTTTAAAAGCTCTCCAACAGAATTTTAAGAAATGCATTTACACCATTTAAATGAGTGGTAGGTGAATTAGCAGGAGACTGTGCTACCGAAAATGTGGCCGTAAGAACAATGAACTTGCTACTAATATTTAAACATTACTAATATACAAACTGTATATTGCCTACATTTAAATTAGAGATTCTTAGTAGAAAGGCAAAAGAAACATATGACTTTTTTTCTCTCAAGAATAAAGTTATATTTGATCTTTGTTACAATATACTCGCTATCACATCAACGTTAGTCAATTGCTCTGCCAGCTTAGCTCTTACTTATTACCATCATCATCATCAGCCCATATACATACGTCCCACTACTGGGCACAGGCCTCCTCTACAACTGAAAGGGTTTAGACCTTAGTCCACCACGTACCTAGTATACTTGTATAAAATTAAAATATGGGATTTAGAACATTTTTGTACCTACTGTCAAAAATCCGACTGATTTTTTTTATGCTTCTATCCTACTCTACATGTTTGCGACATAAAAATAATTTCGAAAGGTATCATAACTAAACGCCAGAATGTAGTAATCCAAAACAAACTAAAATACAAATCCACTGAATTGTTATGAGGAAATGTAATAAGAACCTTTTAAAACAGCACATTAATCGCTCGCAACAGTTCGCGGTAAACAGACAAGCCATAGGATCGATGCAAATAGCTTATAACACACTAAATTTATTCCAACCACTTGAGTTTACTTAAATCTAAACTGGATGTTTATAAATAGAGCAGGCAGTAAAACTGATATTGTAATAAATACACTACTTTACGATATCGTGGCCATGCAATTTTTTAGCGCTATAACGATATTGGAATGTCTGTAAAGTAGAACGAGGAACGAGAGTATTTTTACCGCTTAAAAACGCAGCAACATTTCTTCACAACAGATCGATGTCACGCCTAAAATAACAAAGCGAAGCTAATGTTATGCCGTAAACAACGTATAATTTATTGCTATATGAAAGAGTAAGTTGATATTCTTAATATAAATGAGAGAAACGCTATAAATCATTATATCTCCCCGCTAAGTCAGATTTAAGTCAGCTTTCCATTGAGGAATATAGTTTCGAAGCTATAAATTAATCATGTAGGCTGTCGCTAAAATATAGGCTGGGTGTGATGTACGTGGCGGTGGCGGGGCGGTGGCGTGGCGGAGCGGCGTCGTATCGCCGATAGAACATGGACTTGCAGGCGCGGCCACAATAAAACCACGTGAAGCGGTGCCCCACGCCGCTCGCCATCATTTCCTGGCGACAAAATCAACTGATACCATCAAACCTTCGTGTCCTCCGCGCCGCTCAGATATAAATCAACCGTAAAGAATAGTCTCTCAATACAAACCCTTTAGTTCATTAAAATAAGCTATCAACACCATAGTGGACGTTTAATGAACACGAAACTCCAATAAAGCACAGGAAAATAATAATAGCACACAACAAAAACCACTCTAAAGGCACATCTCATTTGAATAATGTAAATTACAAACTTCCATTCCGCTTCGATTCTAAAAAGTTACCTGCAATTAATTAAACGAGCATTTCTTAATTATCTATTAAAATAATAGTACTCGGTTTAATTGGAAACTTTTATATGGACACGCAAAATAATTAAGTGATCAATTAACCGTACACGACGATGTATATCCAGCGGCACTCTTATCCACTTGCATCTACAACATTGTTTATACAAAGATTATGCAACGCTTTCGGTAATTTATCGTCACTTTGAGCTGTCTTGTGGAGACAATCTGTACACATTTATTAAGCCGGCCGCAAGGAGGCTTGTAATTAAAACGCGCCCATAGTCTTCAGAGCCCAAATAACGTATTGTCATTTATAATTAATAGTGGATTCCAATTTGAATAAATTAATGCTTGATATTATATTAGCCATCACATTATACGACAGATAATAAGCTTATGATTTTGTAATTTTGTTTCTCATTTGCACATATCAATAAAATAACAAAATTTAACGATTGGTGTGAGTAAACATAGTATATTATCATTCAATATATTTATGAATGGTGTTATTACTTTCATATAAATGACTGTATATTTAATGTCGTCAACTTCTTTATTAAAGAAAAAATACGCAATGAATTTCAGTGGTATTTATTCAAAGAAAAAAGTTTTGTATCGCCTACATAAGTACTCACAAGAAATCACGGGCATTTTATTGAAATTATATATATATTAAATGTAAGTCAGGTAACAAATCAAAAAATTTCGGCCCATAATACTTTAGAAAACCAGAAACCTAATAGTAACAAGAATTTAATAATGTAATAGGGGTCACCTCACACAAAAAGGGTTCATTACGGTGACAATAGAAATGAGTCACATTCCCAATTTAGACTTTGTACAGGTTTTGAAAGGGGCTGCATATTTTCTACGACTGGTACATATACTAGTTTCTTCCCAATTGATACTACAAAATCGCAAAACACGTAGATACCGACGTAGTATTTTTTTATGTGCGTAAAAAATATAAAATATTACACCTTAGATTAACGCACGTTAAATTTATTATAATAATAGGCTTTATTAAGCCACGTGTTAAGCGCTTAATCAAAACGTGTACTGACGGATGAATAAAGACATCGGCGATCACAAGGGCGCGCCACCCATGTTCTTTATAAAAATCGCTGAAATTACAAAGCGTGTACACAACGGCTAAGTTATCGTGGCTATTAGTTTAATAGTTGACCGTCAAATGGTGGCGACGACGATCCGTGTCCCTTAATACGTCGATGCTTGTAGCTATTTAGTCACAAAGGTTTTTTGTAGTGATATATTCACGGGTCACTTTTCACCGTAAGGCTGAATCGACGTTACACAACAGAGATACTGCATAGATAAAATACAAAACCGATCTGTGAACATTATGATAAATACCTTGTCCATTACACTTGACCTACCAACGAGCAATGCTCACCCAATGGAAAATGACGCCCAAGAATAAATTAATTGAAACATATACCTATGCTAATATTTCACAATAGAAGGTTGTGGGATAAAATACAGGGGTCAAGAAAACATCCGAAATATTTCGTAACCTATAAAATAGTGGTGCCATAATAGAAAGAACTACCTACAGTGTGGCTCAGACACAAAAATCTGCATCAGCCCATATACATACCTAAACACTACTCGAGGCTAAACTCACTCTTCGTAATCATAAAGATACATTTATATATGTCGCTTTGACAGTAAATAAATCTTCAATCCAGATTTCAAAAATATAGCTACAATCCAAACTAAGTTAGACTTTGAGTTTGAATTTGAAATACTTATCTTTACATGAAAAATGCTATGTAACTTCATATATTAGAACACATCAATTGTGTATGAGGCTTACTGTAATTGAAATAAGTACTCTACTTTTCTTACTGGATATTTCCTTACCTCAGTGCACTTTTCATATTCTAAGTAGTATACTTTTATGATCTCAGCGGATTCAGATTTTGTACATGTTGGCTTACGACTGATATATCATCATCATCATCATCATCAGCCCATATACGTCCCACTGCTGGGCACGAGCCTCGTCGATATATAAGTTACTCAAAACATCTTGACATGTATTATAGTGGAACGATCTGAAAATGTAGCCAATACCTCACATTTACATCACTGTTGTGGTTAAAATAAATGCTAACCATAAAAATCAAGTAATTTCATCAATGTCATACAAATTATTTAATAGTATAATATTATGGTACGAGGGAAATCTCTTCATACACCATACTAAACTATAAAAAACAATAACGCTTTAACGAAAATAGAACACAGAACAGCAATTTTAATAATAATAACTCGTAAACGTCTACCAATCAAATATTACATAACATTGATTTTGTGCCCCATAATTACATACGAAATGGGCACATAATAACATGCAACATCACAAACTATATAGCACAAAGCACATGCTTAATATTTAATAGCAGAAAAAGCATTCGTACGTATCTGCGAACTAATTATGTCAATAATAGAGTTGTTTATCGGTTCCGCTTGATTACCCACATCAAAAGTAATTGCTCCGAGATATTTTCTCGTGAAACGGCTTAAGTAAATATTAAAATGTTAAACTGTACTGCAGTATTATAGGTTTGGTATTACCCATCAGGTTTATTGCGTCGCGACGTTATATGTGCACGTTTGATTGGACACTGCAGGTAAGCGACGTGCAATTAGAAAACTGATAGCTTGTTTTTTACCTCAAGCAGTAAATGAGCTTGGTGGTTTTAGTTGCTATATACAGTTTTTGTCACAAGTTGAGTAATAAAAAATTCTGTCGCTTTTGGCCTTATATTTTTGTCACAAGCTGGGACATTCACATAGCACGGTAGTTTTGCGAGGACAATTAATGCAATTATTTTAAAATATTAATTTTGATATACCTACTTAATGCAGGTATATAAATAACATAAGTTTTTAAATCAGCCTTTTATACAATCTAACATTTATCCCTACTCAACAGTAACTTTTTTAATGATTTATAAAAGACGTTTTACATTGTAAAATTTTAACACAAACGATTCGAGCCAAAAATGCCTATGCAACTTTTCAGTTGATTTGCACAAAACCATTGTTGCCATAGACCCTGATGTCCATTTTGTTTTGTTATAGAGAACATGTACATTGTTATGGTAAACAGATATTGCATTAAAATAATTCGGTGAGTTCGTTAGTGTATCGCAACTGTGTAACTTGGTGGAAGCGCAACAGTCGACCGCGCCTCTGCCGCGCCGCCTGTCTCCCGACGACACTAAATGCATATAAACGTTGTATCAACTGAAAATCGATGCCGATTTGATTTTGCGGCCTTCATTAGGGATCCGGTTGTACATTTCAATAAAGCCTCCGAGCCTTAATGATTCCACGGTAACAACGCTTTTATACTGGTTAATGCCGTATTTAGGAAGCGGCCCCTTTGAACTCGCACCGACGTTTAGCTTGTACCAGTTTTATTCTGTTCTCCTTGCTTGGTGTCATTAATAATGCATAATTAAGTTTTATAGGCAGCTTATAAGCAACAATATTTACGACTGGAAAACATCGATCGAACCCTGCTTTTGCATAGATTGGAGACACGACACCACAGTTACATTATTATGTCTACATATAATTGATGAGTTTGCGTATATAGTGGACTCATACATCATCATCATCATCATCATCATCATCAGCCCATATACGTCCCACTGCTGGGCACGGGCCTCCTCTACAACTGAGAGGGTTTAGGCCTTAGTCCACCACGCTGGCCTAGTGCGGGTTGGCGGACTACACACCTAAGAAATTCCTAAGAACTTTTAGGTGTGCAGGTTTTATCACGATGTTTTCCTTCACCGTTAAAGCAAGTGATAATTCATTGTGAATACACACACAACTTCGAAAAGTCAGAGGTGTGTGCCTGGGGTTTGAACCTGCGACCACCGAAATTCTCGACCGCGCACCTAAACCTCGAGGCCATCTATCTAAAAGTGAAAATTGTTTTGTGCTTAAATAGCATACATTCCCTATTCCAAATTTTCTTACTAGAAACAAACCATAGTTGCTACAAAAGGAGAATGGCTTGTATGGTTTCCCGAAGAGGAGAGATAGCGCCTATCCGACCAATTAATATGCCTAATGCTAACATCATTATTACTAGGCACGGCGAACTTAACATACTATATCCATTTACATTTTGATTTGTGTAGAGCTGGGCCGCGATTAATCGGCGAGCGGCGTGCGCCGGCGCCGCTGATTTATAAGGAACGCGCGCGGAGCTGCGCCTGCGCACTGCGCACGGCACGCCACGCTATACACTATACACACTTCACTCTCGGACCACATCAAACAATAATAAACAAATGGTCGCCAATTAAACCTTCGCCAATAACACTTCTACCCCATAATGTTTGCGCTAAACATTTAGACATTCAGTTTCCACACAGCTCTAACAAAATGACTCTCGACGTTTATCAGTAATATCGTACTTCTCAATTGTCATAAACATTTTCTATATAGGCCCGACCGATTTCCTACGAAAATGATGGCTCATAACTATCGCATCACACGGAGAAATTCAAACGACGTAATAAGTTTTAGAAGCACGGAGAGGTACTTTATAAAACAAGCTTTTTAACTTAATTACCGGTAACTAGTTTACTCAATTATAAGTAATGAGATTCTACTAAAAGGCGACGGTCTTAATGGGTCAATTTTAATTTATTACACCCCACAGAAAGATATTTAAATAAGTCTAGATTGCTCGTAAAATGCACTCTACCAAGTTTAACTAAAGTGCTAAATCTTGCTTATTGACTTGTCTTTAAGTAAATAACCCTAATAACTCCGTGCATAGATTGAACGCGCTTTTTTACCTACAATTTTCCACGCAACGACTATCATTTCTTTGCCACTCAAGAGAGTAATTTGATTTTTTGCTCAAGCTCTCCTCAAGGGAATAATGTAAGTGTTATGACTACATCTGAATTGCTTTATTAACAGATGTTAGCATTCCATGAGCCAGGGATAAACATAGTTATTTTGTAATCCTTAAAGCAACTAATGATACTAGTAATATTTTGTGTAGAACTTTAGATTAATTCCTATACAAAGGTGCAACAGAGACTAATGATATTTTAAAGAATTGAGGACCACAAAATTGAGAATATGAGGTTATTGTTTTGTTACGTCTTAATAATTAAAATAAAAATCTTGGGAAAATGGGTATTGCAGTAACTGGGACTTATACTCCTACATCCGTCTATTTTAGTGAATAACTTGGAAACTATTTATTTTAAAATTACAAAAAAATACATTTAAGATCTTCACCTTTTATTTGATATGTCACACGATGCAGTTTTCAAATATATATTTTTTAATTTTCCGCCTTCCCCCAAAAATGACCTGCCATATACAGATTTCATCTATTCACGTCACACGTCTGCGTTTGGGTCACAGAAATTGATGTGTGTACCAAATTTCACCTTAATTTGTCGAGTAGATTCGGAAATAATTGACTGTGAGCGACAGACAGACGGACACACGAGTGATCTTATAAGGGTTCCGTTTTTTTATTCGGACGAACGAAACCCTAAAAGAACTTTAAAGTAAATGCATACAATAATAGATTTGTATGTACCTATATGATGTGATCGAGACATAGCGAATACAACCTGCCCATATCACCGGCGATGAAAATGCTGTAAACTTTTATGAACATGCCTTAGCGTAAAAGGATATCTAAAATAGTACTTTTGTCGATAAATTTCCTTTGACGAACCAATTTGTGGGTCATAATGAAAATAATGACACTACAATAGCTCGAAATATTTTCTATATTATCTTTTACAAGTATATTCTCCGCATAAATGTTGAATAAACTTTAACTCGTATAGATATTATAGACACATAAAGACGCAGAGTTCCTTTCGCATTTCTACTTATACTAGTGCATGAAAGAAGAGCCTCGTGGTCTCGCGGCACGAGTATGTACCGTGCCATATAGAGGTCCCGGGTTCCATTCCCGGGTCGGGCAATGTGTTATTGGGTTTTTCCATTATGAATTTCTCATTGGTAGCACGGAGTCTAGACTTGTGCCCGAAAAACGGCAATAGGCTCGCCCTCTATTACGTGGGACTCATACATACCTGGCGAAATGTGGTTGCAGAAATGCTCATCTGCCTACCCCTTCGGGGACACAGACGTGAGGTGATGTATATATGAAAGAATAGATTTTATTAGTATAGAGCATCTTAAACATCTCGTGCGTGCTGGCTTGCGATGCCACAACTTCGTGATTACTACCACAACGGGACGGACCAAACGGTTCACAAATTTGTATTTACCCATGTTGACGTTATTAAATAGTTTGCCTGCCCATATGTTCCCCTTTTTCCATTATCCTAGCGTAGGGTGAAGAAGCATCTCAGCAAGCTGATATTTGCCAAGATCGATCATTTTGTGTCTTATAGCCGTACTGACCACCAGGTGCGATGTAGACATTTTGCCGTTTAGTAAAAAAGAACCACACACTTTTCAATGAATTTTCAGTACTCTACAAGAGAGAGACTGACTACTACTGAGAGAGTTTAGACCGTAGTCCACCACGCGACCCTAGTACGGGCTAGCGGACTTAACACCGAAGAGATTACTAAGAACTTTTAGTTTCCTCACGATGTTTTCCTTCTTTCTTTCTTATTTTTCTTTTTTTTTATACTGGCACGGCAAAGTGACTCCACTGTACCTGATGGTAAGCACAGTGTAGTCCAAGAAAATAATAACGACCAGCGAGAAACGATATGGTCACCCGCTGGTCGACACAATCATGCCGGCCTACACAAATGCTTCTTCACGCTTCGCTTAAAGGATCCAGGATCATAGGAAGGTTAAGGTCTTCGTTAAAGTACGTGATAATTCATATGAATACACACATAACTTCGAAAAGTCAGGGATTTGTGTATGTGGTTTGAACCCGCGACCGCCGAAAATTACAACAGCGCGCCAAATTTTTTGGTATTGGTTATATTTTTTTCCTAACTTTACTCTGATGATAATTAACCCTTATAAATGACAGATCGCTTAGAATTTAGTAGGAATGGGTCGGTGCTACCCGTATTGCATTAACCGTTCTCTACTTTGTCGGACCTAGAAGGCTTGAAATAAAATTGTAAAGTAATTTTAGAAGTCTATATGTACCTATATCAATCCGTATGCGTCACAGTGCTGGTTGTTAAATTTACAAGAATACAACCGTCTGATAATGTTATTACTGGAAGTAAATTTTTATGAATAAATAAACTCAACACCCAAACTAGATGGCGTGAATTTATGATTTATATTACAGAATGGGCCCTTTAATGGTTTGACAGATATATAACTGGGCTAGACCAATCACCATATTTGCAATTACAGCCTCGTCTTATGGTACGCTGTAAAACGTTTTATAGTACAGTTAATTAAGGGTAACACGCTTCTTATAGTAATTCTTAGGCGCCCTCTATTTATAAGTTACAAGTATTCCGCTTATAAAGCAATTAAAATTTTAAGCCGAAAAATTTATGGCGCTGAAGCGAAGAATAATTTCTCAGGACTAATAGTGCCTTTTATAACGTATTATACAAACAACAACACAGCAATACCATCATATGACTTAATATAGAGGAAATAAATAGTATTTATGAGGTCGTGTATTCGTTCTAAAAACTAAGAAGATTTGTTAAGTGTAAACTTGAAAAAAAAACAATAAAGCGGTATTAATATCTACCAAATGATTTAAAAATGTTTAGGTACATTAGTAGTAGTGAGAGGGGCGGAACACAGGCGTAAAAGTATTACGTCTGAAGTTCGGACTTCTGTAAACCATCGGTGTTAAACTTGTGAACCAAGCAGCCACTACGCAAGCCTCTATAAACTTGATATTTTCCATTCCATGCCAGTTATGTGCACAATTCCGGATAGAACTAACCTAGTATCAAGATTCGTTGATACACGTTGAAATATATCCTAGCTGACACTACAGTAGTACCTACATCTGTGACTGCCACCACCATAAAGTTATACAAAAATATTGGCAATAACTGAAACAATAACGCCTATAGCCAGATGAGAGTGCTTGTGATATCTGTCTGTTTTATGCGGTGCATTTGTTGGAAGCAACATTAAATCAAATATCAGATGATCAGAGGCAGGTAAACGGTAGCAGTTATTTAGCGGGCAGTGCGCCGGCAGCCGCCGCACGCCGCCGCCCACTCCCGTGATTTATCCGCGCTCGCCCTGTCGCAGACGGATTTACTGGCCTGTTGAAATATCAGCAGATCCGTGACGAAATGTGCCACAGTTCCCTCGAATAATCTCTTAGATACGTCGAGGATAGACGCATTGATTTGTCACAGATCTACGCAGATACGGAATCGCTTTGGATAAGGTCATGGGTTGTGGAATGTGTCAGTTAATCGCGTTAGGATAAGGGACATGATGTACGTCATAATTGCGAGAAGGCTTTAATTAAAAATACTGCATATTAAAGTTATGACACTATGATAAAAGTTTTGCATTAGAATACAAATTGATTATTAGAAATTACCTATTACGTCCGCACCAACACTCAAGATTGATACGAGTACCTACATGTGACAATACATCCAGCTCCAACCAAATTATTTGCGAAATGAACCTTATCTTATTCGTAAGTTATATATTTGCCCAAGTAACATTTATAAAATTACATTTAAATATTATCACTAGCCGCTATGATTGAAGTATGCAATTTTTTGTAATCTTCAGAAAGTTGCACCAATTAGTAATAAAATATTGACTATGCTTTGAAAAATTGTATACGAATGAGAACATGAATCTTAAGCGTCGCTTTCCATAAGCTAAAGAGTGTACCTTACAATTACTCCAGCAGTTATCTATGATAATGTTAGTCTACGGTTAAATATTTTATAAATGTTAGCAACTTGTATAATAACGACGGGAAGATAAAGATTACAGAGGGTTATTTTCCCTCTAAACTCTAGTAACAAATTTGCCAAAAAGACCATGTTAAAGTATTTGTATCTTTTATCTACGGAGATACAAATGTATATGATACTTTATTTTTTTACTTAGACAAAAAGGAACAACCAAAATAGCTCTGAAAATTTAAATAAAGCGAGCTGAAAACGGTATTTATAATCTTTGAAATCAGATCAATTGTTGAGGCAACATTCAGTGAGCTCGTAACAACTGTCAGTTAAGGTTGGTGTTGATGATATAGTGAGTGGTACAGTGCCTCCGACATTACCATACCCACCGGTTTATGAGCTCTTGTAGTGTTTAGGCGCCCACTCGAGCACCATTTAAATTTATCATCTGCGTGGATTATTGCTTATTGGAACAACAACTGTCTTAGATATGCAAAGATAATACCCCATGGAACTGCACTGCGTTTCGAGCGAAAAATAAACGGAGATAACACTATTGTAGCGTCCACGCATAGGTGCGCTTATCACGAGCAATCAAAATGTTATTTATCGTCTTACTTGTTATGTACACCCATATACGAACAAAGTTTAACATAACGTATACCTATAACTCAAAGCTTTGCTACTCCCTTTTATCACAAGTACAAAACTAAAAAGGTATGTGAACTGTGATATTTTTAGTAATGTTTTGTCGGTATGGTATTTTCATTCCGCTTTTGTATAGCTAAGCATATAAGCGTCCTTTGAGCCAGAATCTTCGCCCCACAAAAGAATAAAGCATTCAATACCGTGCACGCAATCTCAAATCTCAAATAAGCTACATAACATCTTAAGCCATTATCTTCCAATAGTGTTGCGAGAGCGCTCGACTTATCTGGCAATTAAATCGACATTCGGAAGCCGATGTGGCTTTAATTCTGTACACGCACCGGCAAACGCTTTACAATGACTCGGATGCATGACAAATAACGTTTTGATTGGCCACTCACTTGACAAATGCCGTGTGTACGTCTCCATAACACGACGGCGAGCTCGCTGTTATTTATTGCCCAAAATATTTACATTAATTATGCAAGTTTATTTGTAAATCTCACACGGGGTATACACTTTATCACGTAGGCGACGTGAACACGACGCGAAACGTTCTGAAAGTAACTCAAGTATTTTGTTTACGAAATTAAAATATGTGCATGAGGTAACATTAAACATGTATGTATTTGTACTAAACTCATATTTTTATTTTCAATAACAAAAATAATGCCTTCACAAACTAATATTTCACAATCGTTATACTCATAACGTATAATAGTGCCCGTCAATTTTTTTCGAAATAATTACATCAAATACAAAAAAAATGGCACTTTCAATAATATTATCGATGTTTTAGTCTGAACTATATTCCATATAAGATCATTCATCCACTAATAACTCAGAACACTAATAAAATATTCGGAACTGTTGCTATTTTGACTATGCAGTATGTACTTTCTCTGTTAAACAAAACAACAAAAACCTCAACAAAATTCTAAAAGTATTTTTTACTTAAAAGCACGCAGTATATTAACTCTACACTATATTTCCTATTTCTCATTAAAATTATTATGTCATCTCGACGGAGGTAATCCCGTATGATAATGGAGAAGCTATTTAACAAAATGATACAGTCATCTGCATCGTTATTACGTTCCATAATGAACAGTCCGTGATGAACTTTCATATCGGATCATCGAGCCCTTGACATTTTAAGCCACTAGATATAACTTGTACCTCATACTGACATTAATGTATTAATTCACTCAAATAGATTTTGAACGCCCTTACCAACATGCGTTGTATCGACTTACACAATGCCACAATCGATTATGAAGTTAATCGATTAAGAATGTCTCTTGGTCTGTTACGCAGCGGAGAGTAGTTCAAATTATGCTTTATTTATAAATCATAATTTACACAAAGGTTTGTTAGGGCAACTGCAAAAGGTATCTACCACAGCTGGCACTGATCTTTAACCTTAGGTATATTATAAACATAAAGAGTAGATAGGCTGTATACCTACCTACCTACTACATCATGGCTTGCCGGTGTTATAGGCTAGTGGAGATCAAGTATGTGATCACAGTCAAGGTCAAGGTCATAGGTAATTATCATACACGAAAGCATGCTAATATCGGATTAGTGTAAAACATAAATTTTGTTCAAATAAGCTTTATATGAACTTACATACAGTGTAACAAATCTTAGATGTCAAAGACTATTGATGTATGGAGTTGAGTTGGTCGAATGAGCTAGACATATCATTCAAATTAGGACTGAGGCGGGCTGCACCCGGCGCGGGGCGTGTACTCCGAGCACAACACTCGAACACTCGTAAATATTTATAACATCAACTCGGCGACAAAATGCTTTTCAACGACGCTAGCACGGTTGGCCGGCCACCCGACGCGCGACTTATGGCGCGCTCTTCTACACCCGACATCCCTCCATATAATACCATCGTAGATCTTTCCGAAGCGGTTAGTTCATAGCCACGTTCACGCGCAACACCGTCCTTTTAATTGCGTTTTTGTTACACAACAAACCAATAAATGTGATTTTTACGGCTTTATTCCGGGACAGCTAATTTTCGTTCCGTCTTTCGCGTAATAACTTAAAGAGTCGTGCTGAGCGAATCACAATTACCATGCGACCGTCTTCTCAAATACATAATGAGTATTTAGTTAAATTGTAGCCCAATATAACTTTTATGGTCGTTTATAATGTGGCTTATTGCTGCACTCGTATTGTTTTACCCATTCAAAATTCACCATTAATCGAATGTCATAAAGTTTCAAACTATTTTGTTTCCCATAAATTACTTTAGATAACTTTATTATACAACATTATTTTATTTTATTATTCAAATTACACACATAATATTGTTGATGTTTTGATTGTATTATAAAACATTTCACACGCATGTAGTAATTGTCACTTGGATAAAACATGATACCGCAAGGTGTGGAGCGTGGACGCGGTGCCGAAGAGGCGTTGCGAGCGCGATGTGGATCCAATTTCGCCGTTCCCACAACAAATTGTAAAGTCAAAGTTCAGCGCCTAATTGCGCGGCGTTATCGACAGATCCGGCCGCTCCGCCGGGAATATTTATCAATAACATGTAATTAAAATTATTTAGGGGAGAGGAGGCGAGCCGGAGCGCGCCCGACCGCCGTGTCCCCGAGGCGAATTATTACACATTCGCCGCAAGAGGTCCGCGCCCGTCATTAGCCGGGACATTTTTATTCCTTTCTCTTTAATTTCCGTCAGAAGACATAAATGATGGCGCTAGTACCGCTGCATCCCCGCGGGGACGAGACATAGTGCGGACAATCAGTAGGCTCACTCGCTGTGCTTACGCGTGCGTTTCACATTATAATAAATTTATGCTGTTAACGATCACGTCATTCATGCTACGTTGGAACAAGCCGATCTCTCTCGCATCATTGTTTTGGAATCAATAATACGAGTATAATAGGATAAATAAGAACGAGCAATTTCAAGACTTAACGTTACTAACTGTGGGTCCTATAATACTAAATATTTTGTATTAAATGTTTCAACTAAATTACAATTGTATATTTTCAGCCGCAAAAATCTAACAATACTTTTAAATTATCAAATAGTTGACCTTACGTAGGAATTGGGCCAGTTTTGTGTATGTTCTATTCGATGTGAGAGGTTCTTAGTCTAACATCTATGGTATAAAAACGTAGTAAAACAATATACGACAAAACTCTTTAATTTTTTATGTTTTCGATTACAATTTTTTTTTTTTTGATACTGTAACTATTTTCTTAAAAATAAAAACTACGGAATTACTGGAAATACGCTCGTTCCATGCCTAGCTTTGTAATAATATTGCAATTTTTTACCGACTCAAAAAGTGTCTTATTAAAACATACATATAATTTACCCTTCTATTTCAGAGCTAAAAACACACAAAACGAAACAAATTGCCTAAAAATTAAAATCAATAGATTTTTATTAGGAACAATTATAATCACTCCTTGTCTATTATCGACATAAAAAATAAAATGATATAGCCTCTGAAATTTGAAGGTCGCACAATTATTAGATCCCATCGCTGGCAGTTTAACAACTCGACGTTTTATAATATTTACAGTTAATGACATTATCTCGGCTGCTGCCGTCATAATGTTCCAAATGTAAAGTCATGACCAGATAAACGTTCTCAAAAGCCATATACAATGGCGGAGTGCATTTACAGCTCCATTGTGCGCCACCGCGATACGAGATAGTAATAAGGGGAATCTGATAATGCAGCACTAAGTGCCCTGCCGAGCGCAACTACCTCCGCTTGATAAATTATACAAACACCAATCAGTTAATTATTTTATTCATGTCGCTCAACCTCTTATCTAACTTTGTGTTCGACATAATTGATATGTTAAGTCGCTAGAACAATCGGACCGTCATCGTCATTTTGAAGAGATACGATGGCTCTCTCGCGCCACAAAAGAACCGCTCGTCCCAACGGCACAAAGAACTATTTTAACATAATACCATTGAGCTCATTCTTTTCACATCTATTAGGATATAAGCCAAACGACGTCGATGCTTCGGACGGTAACAAGGATTTGGAGCTTTAATCTGCTGTTAAAGGTACAGATGACGAGGGGAATGTGTGTAAATAACACATTGAACATTAAAACGATTTTTATACTTACGTGTACACTCTATGTATTTCTGAATTCGCGAATAATGGCGTAATGAAGTCAGCCAAACGACAAATCACATGTGACGAATAATTAATGTAGGGGTCGTGTCCGCGATCACTTGACCACAATTAATAACTGGCGCACGCGCAGACGCCGTGCCGTAAACATTCCGCCACGGATTTATTCGCCTCCATAAGAAGCGGCAATTAAGTCATTCCCTTTTAAAATGCCTCAGCCGACCGACTTATCTGAAATGCATAGGATTGAATTATTAGTAGCAATTAACGACATCACAAAATATGTGTTATCAATATTTTTAATACAGTAGCCTCTTATACATTTAAATTTTATGTACGCGTGACTGAGTTCATTATAGAAATACGTACTCAAAAAGCGTCGCGATAGTGACGAAACTTCTATTGGGAATCTCGCCAGATGTGTTAATGTTTTTATTTTTCTTTGAATACATTTTCTCCAGAGGACTCCAGCTGACGGTTTGTGTAATAATTCCAGACAGAGGATTATTCTTTATTTGCAGTTCAGCGTTCTCGGCGCGATTACACATAGCAGTATATTTAGCCAAGTCTTGGAAAACTCAATAAAATTTATTCATGCCTATCGGTTCGAGCTCATTATTTTCACAGTTATTAAATCCTACATTAATATAGTGAGAGCAAATTTTGTATTTCCATTTGTTTTCTCTACAGTTTTTCTACCCATTTTATTAATTGTTGTATATTATTAACACAGAGGAATGTGATGTAATGTAATCGAGAGCACTCTATTTTCTAATCTTCATAAATAGTTCAAAGCACATGACAGCATCAATATGAATATAATGCTGACGAATCTTATCTCATACGCGTATAGTGTTACTTCTAAAGCAACGCTGCGCGGCGGATAAGTGTTGGATTAATAATTTGTAAATATTAAATATTCATGAGCGTCGAGAGCACGGGTCAAACATTCATTTTTATAAGATGGAGAACTGAAGCGGCGCTCATATTTATTAAGGAGATGCAGGTAATTATCATAACTGACTTAACGGAACAGCATCGGCCTAATGGACGTAGGACAGAAACGTCGGTGGAGATAATATATATTGTTATTAATAAAAAAAATCAAATTGGAACATATTTACACTCTTTCTTCAACACTCATAATCCGACCACTATGATCTATTAATTTAATTTATTATAATTGAACACATGTATAAGAATTGAACCCGAAATTAAAAATGCAATTTGGTAGAAATTACTATCTTGGACTGTCATAAAAGACCTGCATCGTTCTACCGAAAGGAAACTTCGATCTTACAATTAACGCTTAGTGAAATGTCCCCTTGCCTAATTATGTAACGGTGGTAATTAATCATATTTAAAAATACTTTCAGACGACGACATTCTAAATTAATTTACCTATTTTACCTACGTTGCCATTTGCCACTGCTGGGCACGGGCATTCTCTACAACTGAGAGAGTTTAGACCTTGGTCCACCACGCTGGTCTAGTGCGGGCGTGCGGAATACACACCTAAGAATTTCCTATGAACTTTTAGGTGTGCAGGTTTCCTCACGATGTTTTCCTTAACCGTTAAAGTACGTGATAATTCATTAAGAATACACAAACAGCTTTTTTGTGCCATATGTGTAAAAGAACACAAACCATAATATAACATAAATTTGTAGTAAAAGATAAAATATATCATCTACCTACTCCATTACTCTACGGTTAATATACTCCTTTCGCATAATAATGGTTGTCATTTCGTAATATGTAATTTAAATAAATTCAATGCAATTATAAGCACAAATTAATTTTCAACATTTTAAAACGAGCCTAAATAAAATGCAGCCCATTTTATTTCATTATACACATGACGTCCGTTTTATATTTCAATGATTTTAAGATTCACAATTAAGATGGCATATCGACAATAAATTAGGTACATTTCACCACATAATAAACTTTGTAATTATATGCTTAACATATTTTTCGGATTCGTTAAACTTTGTTATTGAGCTCATTAAATGGCAGTAAAAATTGATGCTATCAGTGTTAATATATGTACTTAGAACGGGTTGAACGTGAATAAATACTTCAACTAAGTTTTAGTGGATGCCATATATTTGAGCTCTGCAGTGACATTTCGTTAATGAGAATCTGTACAAAGTCGCATCAGCGTTTGCAGCTTAATTACAGTCGTATAATTCCAAGCGGTCTTGATTGTTATTTCATAAACAATTTCACAAGAAATTATTGCTTGTTAAGTTTATTTTACATTCTATTAAGATTCTATATAATATTAATAAAGTGTCACGATAGCGTTATTGTAAGTAATGTCTGTATGTTCCTTTACAAAAAGTGTTTTTTTAGATTACCTTCTATCTAGACAACTGCTATTACATTTGTTTCATGCGTATATTTTTTAGGTCAAGACTCAGAATGTTAACTTGCATCTACCACTGATAGTCTCATAAACATAAAATAAGTGATGTTACCTTATAAAATTAAATACGACGAAGCAAACTCTTTGGCGGTTTTTCAGGGACTCGTACCTAAGTAACCACACATTACAAATTAAAAATATAGGACAATTTTATCAGGTTAATATAAATGACATCACGAAGGTATAACCACAGATGTCGGGGAAAAACGCAATAAGATTCCACGGTGTAGATATAGAAAGGTTCAGTAATAGTGCGCGGGCGGCGAGCGCGTGCTACGACGGAAGACGCGTGCGCGAGCGTGTGGGCCGCGCGGCCGGTAGCGGTCTCCGGTAGCCGTGTCATTTACACCACAAATAAAACAATCACACTTGTATAATTGATATGTTAGCCGGCAAATATGAGCTAACTCTTACGTCATTCAGTATTTAAACAAAATATTTCTGATTTGGTATCTGCTTTGTTTTGCTAAAACGATAGAAACTCCGCAATTAATAGAGCATTGCGTATGAATATCTTGATCCCATTAAGATTTGATTGTAAATAAAATTACAAATTGAACATAAAACTTATAACGACTTAATAATAACCTAAAAATGCTATAAGAAAATTTCCTTCGAAAATAATAAGATGAAAATAAAACAATTCACGTGGCCATGATAAATGCCCATAGACATATCAAAGGCTCCATAAAAGCATCATAAAAATATGACGTCTTGCGGCGTGGACATGACATGTCGCTAGACGATGTCGAACAAACGTACGTGAATGATGTAGAGAAAGCGGTCGCGGCGCTGGGCGGCTGCGCACGCGCATCTACGGCGCGAGCGGCGCCAGACTCGCGGCCGAGCGGCGTTTCGTTGAGTTATGACCCTTGTAATGTATCGCAATGCCCCTATCACTCATGAATATTTATTTTAAAAATTTATATTTCAATATCGTCGCTGGGTCACATTTAAACATAGAGCCGTAATAAATGCAGCACATGTTGGATTATGCTCCGCTTGATATGTTTGTACATCTATTTGATCTCAGTCGAGACATTATAGGTTCCATTCATCCTTGGTTGAGTAACATTTTATGAACGAAATATAGTACAAAAATATATAATGTGAGTAACCAACTAATGTGTAATAATGTGTAGTGACAGAAAAATGAATACTAAAACATTAAGGTAATCTGCTACAGTTTCATGTTAATTCGTTTTTTTACGACCAAGATAAGCTTTAAAACGTATAAAAGCAGCGTGTCGAGATAAGATTTTAACTTACCTACCAACTAAATTATATCAAAGTTCATATTCCAAAAGCTCCATTAAGCTATTTAATTTAAGATGTTACAAGGTACATATATTTCCTACTCATAAACCGTCTTGTTTGCGCTCAATTAATTTAAATGTAACATAAAAATTCTTAAAGGCAATAAACGCAGGCGTATGTGTAATTTTTCTAATCTGTATCAGGTAGAGTCGGAGCAGAGCGTCACTCGACATCCCGCGGTTCATAAAATACATTCGGGGTAGTCATTAAAAGTATATTTTATCGCGTTTTAAATATTTAGATACCAATCTGGTGAAAGTTATCTTAAATTTGGTTCATTACTGGCGCACAAGTACTCGTGGTGCGTCGCGTCGCCTCGTGAAATCAAATACGACGTGTGCACGAGCGATGTCCCAACTTTAATGGTTAAATGATAACGAACGGCGCACTACCTCCGTTTGATCTTCCACTAGCTTCTAATAATTTGTATAATTAATGTTATAGTTTCTTGCTTTAGATAAGATATCTGCCTCGAGTATGAATATGTTTCGGTACGTAGGTATCAGTAGCGTCATCGAGGAGGCAATTTTTTGACAGCATTTTTAATTGGAGAACAAAAGTTACTGACATCCCGGCAGATTTGCAAATTGAAGCGACTGGGAACGTATCTCACACGTCCAATGGCTGCAGGGGCAAAAAAGGCTCTACAGTTGGGGCTATGTAACCAAAGCAGCGTTAGAAGTCGATCTTGTTGGTGGATGATATCATGAAGGTAGACGTCGCTGGATGCATATGGATGGATGGATGGCTGCATAGATATTTGAAAACTAATTGGATCGTTGTGTTTGAGTTAAAGAATTTTTAAAAGATCAGCTGGTGTGTCGGCAAAGACTGGTAAAAAGATAAAATGTGGATAGTAACAGGCGCTAGTGCTAGTTTCCTTTTTTTATTGCACAAAACATCTTATTATTTTAAGATAATATACTAGTAATAAATTCACCGAACATGTATATATACCAATCTCCATAATGCACTCAACACAGCTCTACACCAGTGAAATATTTTAACGCGTTTAACACTCTTAATTAATGATCATCCGTGTTAGGTAAGACCGAGAGCATGAGCATAATATGGCATTAAGTAAAAAATTCAAAGTATCTCCGATTAAGAAAGCGTGTCGTGTGTTCTTAATGAGATCGATACGTCTTCCTGTGTGCGTTATGAGATCAGACCCGGGGTCAAATGACCACTGAATTATTAATTTACAAGTATAGTCAATTAAACACAATTACATCCTCTGTATGCTTTTTGTCATGTCATCTTTACAAAGTTCCTGCTTAATTATCTCATGTATAGTTCTTGGGTTCGTTATTGAGATTTATTTGGCTCCCATATATTACCGTATGTACGGAAGAAGTATTATAACTATATTTTTTTTGGATGTCGCAGTGCCACTTAGACACTGACTCTTATTATTCGTCCAAAAAATATCAAAGATTTTTTTTTTCTTCTTCCTGCTCAAAGGGTGAAAGTGGGATAGGCTGTTGCTTTAAATTATGTTGTTAAAATATTTGGCTAACAGACGCTCTACTATCTGACAATATAACATCTGCCATTTCTTGACTTCTCTTAAGTAATATCCACTGTGTGTTTGTAATGACTACCAAGTCATCTTTTCTTTCATTGACATTGTACCCATCAAAAACAATAGTACAAAAGCGATGAGTATTTTTATACCAATCATCATGTAAGTCTGTAGGATAACAACGCTAATGACAACACCGAATAGAAGCGAACAAGCGTATCCATCAATGAGCGCACGCGGCGCGCTTGTAATACGCAAAGACAATGTTGTGTTGAGCCGGTACTAATTGCAGATCCCGAGATGTTCACATAAATATAATGCGTTGTGAACGGCCCGCTCATTTGTACCGGGGCCGACGGTTGTCATGTACCCGCATTAATATCGATGAATAAGAAATTCGTTATGGATGGGTTACACGGCGAGCCATTACCGCTCCGATCAGCCGCTGACTGCGCAGCCTCCAAGCTACCACACTGCTTGTCGTTTCTCGTTTTTATCTTCCTATGTTTATGTTACATCTGGTACGGTTAATGTACAGGTTTTCGTCGCTTGGCGTGCCGTATGGATCGATCTTGTTACCGTTCCAACTATCCGGAACGCTTTACTGAAGCATTACCACTGGTTATTTATTGAGGTAATTTACAGCACAAGCTTTACAAAGATTAAGACTGAGTTAATGAATAATGTAGGTATATTTAGTTCCATAGCGAATTATTTATAACTCATTTAAATACTTTAAGAAATTTTAAGAAAAAGTCATAAAATAACAAAGATCACATAAAATTTGCCAATAATACGAGCTTGCATGCACTTATGCCAGGGGACAATAAAAAAAACCTGCTACAGGTTGGAAACATTTTCAAGATAATGAGATCCTCTGATTGGCGAGATTAGACAAAGATCTAACATCTTTTCAACAACGCTCCTTCGGTTGTTAGTCGGATGGCAACGACGTCTGTACACAACCCTGTTAAAAGTTGTCTTCTCTCTAGTATATTTTCTTCCGCACTCGTACACGTATAACTAGAATGGGCTTAGTCTAAGTGGTATGGCTACAAATAGTGATAACTTATAAAAGAACCAACAATTCATTCTGATTAGAGTAGAAGCTGACCGACTCTACCTGAATGATAATAACGGCTTCAAAGAAAGCTGACATAAAGTTATAGCTGTTATGCCAGAGGGGTTACTTTGAAGTGCCAATTAAATAATGTCTCGTCTCGTTCAATCATGATATTGACAGGAATGAGAATAAGTGCAGATCCAAAACCGATATGCCAATAAAATATAAGGTAAGTAATAGCTAAAAGTTCTTCAACAACAGCTACTACTTTACCAATTGAGAAAACCAGAATTTGTGAAGAGCTTTATAAATTTTATGAGATTCCCAAATAGAAGGCTCGTTCTGGCACAATTTGTACAAATTCAGCTATGACTAGACCCAATGTTTTGACTGTGGGTAGTATGTTAGTTGGTATTTGCTTTGCTCGACATTTACAACTGTATGTCAAAGCGGTGTATAAATTATACAGTTATTACGAAACGATTATTACGAAAATCTCCGATTATTACGACACGATTTTAAATTATCCTTGCTTAGATATCGAGACCCACGGTTCACAGCCCATTTTAACTACTAGAAAAGAAACCTTATTGATCTAATTCTACTGCTATATCCTAGTCCGATATTCCAAATATTTTTTTTACTAAAGTATGTTACGCAACAAATAAACGTAGTTGCTAACTACAATTCCTAAAGGAGCCTATTATAGTAAACCATAAGAAGCGGCGGCGCTGTGTTCGCGATTGGAGCCGCACGGGGGGTCCGCGGGGGCGATCCATCACGAGCAGCCGAAACGCCGCCAAACTATACGATTATATTCAGTAATCGATGAGCATTAAGTGAAATTAATTTTATTGGGTAATGGGTTGGATCGTGACGGTGTGCGCGTAAACGAACCGTATTAGTAGCGGGCTCGGTGCACGGTGCGGCCCGTCGTGACCGCACTGCGCCCCAAACCCGCCAACAATATGGACACTCGCACAAATATAACCGACGTAAGCATTCAATTACCGCCGATATCTTTATGGATCGCCAATTGTTATAATACAATTAATTTTAAAACAATATCATGTGTAATGAAGCCATTCGTTCGAAATTTCAAACTACAATACAGGTAATAACTAATTTCTAGCACCGTTTTTATTATGCTAAGCTTATTAAATTAATTGACGAAAAGTGTGTACAATAAATGACTTATAGTATACACATCGAAATACACTTAATCAGGAAAATTGCCGATACACAAAAACGTGCATGCGGCACCTAATAACCTAACTCTAGATTATGGATTATTACTGGTTCGTAATAAATAATATAGTTGTATTCTAATAGTTACAAGAGCTCTAAAATTCAAACCATTATTTCTAAACGGACGTCATTTCGTTAACGCAGCAAGAATAATAATGGTGCTTCAATAGTAGTCGACGATTAGCCTACTTCACTTTTGGGCTCGGCCAACACGACTTTTGACCATAATAGAACATCGAGCCAGTCTCCAATAATAAATAATAGACACCGTTCCAAAGAAAACAATTGAATCTCGTAAGTTAGACAAGGAGTACTTGTGGAGTGCACAAACATATGGCTTGGTCCATACGCCACCTCCGAGTAGGCAGCTCTTATCAAACATAACAAATAAAAGAAAGAACAATGAAACGATGTATGGTCGTTATATGTAAGCGATCATTTTGGTACACCATTTACACTCTACGACTTGCTATGTCGGAGACGACTGCAAGTTGTAACAAACGTGCTCCAAGAAATGATAATTATAACATTGAAGCTAAATCTATTTTTGACATTTTAATATAGTAATAATAATAAATTAAGGGCTGATAAGAATTAATTAACTGTAATAATTTTGCTTTTAAAGTGGGTCGAAGATCTCGTAAAGACCGCGATAAATTGCGAAATTCAGGCCGTTACTAATAGTACGCTCTAGAAATCTTTAGAGAAGGTCCAGCAATGGACGTTTTTCGAGTGATAATAATGATGATGATTTTTATTAAAAAGTCGTGCGTTGTAAATGTGATGGGGGCCGGTGACGCGCGCCATAAAGTGAGCGGAGGGGCGCACGAGTGGCGCGTGTGTGGCCACCGTTTCTGTCTCACAACAATACACCACTGATATAAAGAAAATATTATTTATTTAAACTCCTCTATAAAATTCAGCTGTCGTTATATGCCGCCATATTGTAATGTAGGTTACTTCACAAAAGGCACACGGCGTTTATCTACAGATATTGTAATTTATAACGCTTGGTGTACCGCAAGAGGAAAATAAAAGGAAAGTTCATTGCCATATGAGACATCCGATGGCCATTTTATATCACATAACTCGTTCTCGATAGACGCTTCGGTACATCTATACGAGGTACCTTTTTTATTAAAGGAGAGAAACATAGATAAATATGCATACCTTATGAAGGTAAAGTAAAGCATAACAATAGTACCTAACTGACATATAACACAGAACTGCAAACTTTCTATCTCCTTAACCAAAGTATGTGTAAAGTATATGCCGGTTGCTTTATATTTAAACGTAAGACAGATATCGCGCTTATACGATTCAGATTAAGATACATATGACCTTTTGCAAACACTGGCCTCAGTAGTTTGGAGCCTAGAATATTATGTTGAAATAACTTCAGACCTTAGTGCGCTGTGGTATTTCAAGATGAGTTTGTTCAATGGTAAGTACTTCGAGTACAATCAAATTGTCTAATGTTTATCGAGAGATTAATTAGAGCCTCAAACAGGCAAGATCAGTTGGAAGATGTTTAGTGACATTAATAATTGAACAACTATTTGGTACTATAGTTCCCTTATAACTTTCCGTGATTTTTTAAATTCCATAATGCATTTAACTTTCGGTAATCTGTTCTTTTTAAGTAAAAAACAGGTCATTAACTTAAATTACTCTTATAGGTACTTCACGTCCCAATCAATTAGAAATGTTCACAACACGAAGTTAATAAACGACCTTTTCCCAAAATAATTTCAAAACTGGCACCTCCTGGATACCGGGATACTGGGAACGTTACGATATGTCAGCAAACAATAATTAAACTAAATTATTGACACGAACGCAACACAACTCCGGTGCGATTGGGAGCGATATAAATCAGGGCTATATGCCGACACGCTGTGTAGTGTTCTCAATTAATTAGCCACATCAATGGACTCGGCCGATCACGAACAAACAATAATAAAACTACACCACTGACCGTTTAAATTAATTGCTTTTTTAATAATGTTTATAAAACTATTTAGCTTTAATTTAATTACGTTTGATTTTATGATACGTTTAAAAACGTTTAGTGAATTTATGAGATAAAATTTCTTGAGTCGAAAGCCCTCTATTAATGTTGTAATGAAATTTTAGGCGTAGTGGAATATAGACAATGTTTTAATGTGTTAAATTAGAATACTGAATCAAGAAGTACTGGATTGATTAAAATGTTAACTAGTTTTTCGATAAAGAAATTCTTCATCGCCTAATGCGTGGTGCTCTAAAAACATTGGCTATTAGGGGTACAGGTATAAGTTACAAAGAAAGCTATGCAGGTTTCTTTATACTTTATTTATTAACCTATGTATATATATTCATACATAGGTACATACATAACCTCACGCCTGTTTTACACTTGTAATACCTCTGTGCATTTCAGCATCCACATTTCGCCAAGTATGTATCAGTCCCACATAATAGGAGGCCTATTGCCGTTTACCTGCATATACCTGCATATCTCAGATTTTTTCATTGAGAGATCTCTTTTAGGGCAGATATATTAACTCTTTAAACTGTCTTCCGCTTTCGTAGAGTCTTACTCACAAATGTTTTTAATATGACGATGATATCATCCGTATCTAACTTAACCGGTTTAGACTTTCGATTTTGACTAATTTTAATTAGCAACAAGTGACCTAATCAGGTCTATGACAAAAAACAACAGTGGGTGGACACCTCAATATGAGTCAGTCATTTTACATCGCTTTATTTCAATGTCAGTTCAATATCAAGAATACTATTAATTTTTAATAAGCCTACACTAGAAAGACCACTACTTGTATGCTTGTGCAATAATACATTTTTCATATATTATATACAAAATATTTCATGTCTATAGCTATATATTCTGCTCCAAGTCAAGCTTTTACTATCCTTGCACCTCATGAAAACTGCACAATAACTTAAGATACTCATATATGCGCCGTGTCTGAAGAAATAAATTAAAACACTGGCTAAAAATAGACTTCTGTAAGTTTAGCATAATTAGTCTTATTAGGTATATGAACAAAGCTACATCGGAATATCTCTTAAACAATTTATTTTATTTGCAAATTGACATGACATGTATTTAAATTAGAAAACAACATTTTAATTCATTAAAGATAATCATTTATAAAACGGCAAAAAATTGAAACCTAAACGTTTTTTACATTTTATGACTACGTCTTCATTTATTACTACAATGAAATTTATTGCAAAATGCTAATATCTAGTAATTCTATACTCTTAGATACCGGAATGCCTTCCGTATAAATTTTATTGACATTTTTTTATTTAAATTTTAGACAATCAACAAATGAATCTTATTATAAGAACTAACATCATTTTACGTCAATAAGCATGTATAAATCCTCAAAATCACTGTTTAAAAGACTAACTAAGTCACGAAAAATGGTTATGTCAGAAAATGTTTCTCATATAACTTTTAGTTACAAGTTAGTTCTTAATATAAAATAGATTTATGAGTGCTATAAAGAAGCACAGGACAAAAAATAGTTCTCGCTCTACATCATTGATACCGTGAATCTTTTTAAACCAAATGTACATACAAACACTAATACCTTTACCTACGACAATTAACAAATAGTCAAAGGTGTACTTCTACAACTATATTTATAAATCTTTTTAAACCTATGTAATGTCTTGTCCCCTAGACGAAAAAATTCAGGCACATTTCTAGATTCCGTGCTGCTTCCAAGTTTTGCCTAATGATAGGAAACCAAGGGCATTTTGCCTGACCACGAAAACGAACTCGGGACCTCTTGGTCGTATAGCACATAATTATAATACGATTCCAACGAAGCAGTACCTACTCATGTTTTAATATATTTTTATTGTAATATAAGTTGTTGAAAAATTATAGTGAAGACATATTTACCAATAAAATGATTCTGACTCTACGTTCTTCGTAGGTCGATCCCAATTTATCAAGTGCAATCAAACGATGTCACAGTAGCGTTGATGAAGCGTTCTCGCTATCGGCACTAACTATCGAACACACAGACGTCGCATTTTTGCACTCAGCCGTCTATTTTTTCTACCATCACACCCTTTCATGCCATGTATGGCGACACCGGCGGCTGTTTTCGAATGAACATCGTTATGGTAGCAAAACGATTATGATTTTATGTTGTCTGTTTTGCTTCCACATTCTGCAAGATGTAGAAACTTTTTTCTTAATTCAATAGGACAAAGAGGAGGTTGAACGTTTGTTTGTTGGTAAAAAGTTTGCCGCCAATCAATATAAAAGGAAATTATTTTATATTAGAAATATTATTCAATTGCATTGTAAAAATCTTTATAACTTTTTTAAGCTGACTATATTTTCTACAAAGCTATTTGGAACGTTAATTTGTGGATCGTTTATAGTATATTGCTCCGTATATATTTTTTACAACACAGCTATACCCTGAATATATGTACTCGTATATACATACATACAAACAAACTCAAAAAACGCACGCAAAACCACAAAACAATCCTCTAAATACCATTTTTTGTTTACACACCGATCTAGATTACAACCTTTTTACTTTTGTACGCGGATAAAAATAAATTATCCAAGAGTAAATAATTCATGCAATAAATCGAAAGTGTGTAACAAAGTAGCACGGTACTGATTCAAAGTAAATTAAAGTTAGCTTGAGTAACAGTTTCGTATTGGTAGACGTTTAGAATAATGTTATGCGATGAATTATAAGCGGAGATTAATTCATATCTCAGCGACCGGTTGCGTTGTATATCAGTGTCGTATCACCGATCAACATTTGTCGCATACGTGTACACCTTATAATTATCCTCTCTAAATAACTTCGTAAACGGTGTGTCCGTACCGTCAGCGACAAACCTTTATCATGTGTATTAAGTTTTACATTCTTTAAATTTTGGTTGATAATGTTTTTGCCTAGAACCATGTTTTTTAACAAAAAACATGCTTTTTAATTTTTAATGACCACTTTAAAAAAAGGAAAACACCGTGAGGAAACCTGCACACCTGAAAAGTTCTAAGGAATTTCTTAGGTGTGGTTCGCCAATCTGCAGTATGGCGAAATAAGGCCTAAACCCTCTCAGTTGTAGAGGACGTCTGTGTTCAGCACTGAAACGTATATGGGCTGATGATGACTTAACCTTCTCCCATGATGGTAGGTTATGTCGCTGATATAAACCTCTCTAAATCAACAGTAAACTTTGCCTCCACGATTGTTCCTAAAACATCTAGAAGCCTTTTAGGATTTTTGTACATTGTTGCACCTTACCACGAAACCTGAAAATTCTTGTGCAATCTCTATGCCTCACAGGTTTCCTTGCTATATTTGCCTCTGCCATAAAGGGAGCTAGTTCACTGTTAAAGAGAGTAGTAGATGTGCTGCTAATTTGAACTGTCTGTACGATAATACCGTCTAGTCTACCTATAAAGCTATCAATTACTAGCTATTACTTACTGTAGTAGGTAATAGCTCTATAGGTAGACTAGACGGTGTTTTAAATTATTTAAGTTTCAACTTAGGTATATTATAATTTGATTTGTATACATTAAAAAAACAATTGTAATTATGGAGCTGCAGTGGCAGCCCAATACAGGTGATGATGATGAAAACAAAATCCCAACTTACCTTTCTGTGTTAATTTTGGCAAATACATTGCTACCTACCTCAATTGTGAAATTTAGATTCAATCAACAAATAATACTGTCGGTTTAGAACACGATACGAACCTAGATTAAATAATTAATGCAGCATTAGACAGAAATAACTCGCGCAAACCTAATTACATAATCAAGTTTCAGTATAACCTGTTTGATGGAACAATTCCTGTTAATGATACTATTTCAACAATTTTAAGAAAGATAATTTCTGTGATTCGTTAATCGGAATTTGTGTGATAACACTTCCGTATCGGAACAGTAGATTGTTTTATTAATAATATGTATTATGTATATATTTCAAGCTATGAAAAATGACTACCTATTTATTAATCAAAGCAAAAAAAACGGAGCATTATATTTTAGTACATAATATATGTATTTGGCTAACTGTTTTGTACGCTCAGAAATTATTTCTAGAAATACATACATACATGTATAGTCTTTCTAAACCAAAAAACGTTTTATGCCTAAACTAAATGTGAATTGTTAGCATTTTTTTTAAACATTCCTGCAATTAAAAAAAACTAAAATATTTTTTTTCTTAGTACTTTAAAAAACAATATCAAAATAAGGAATCTCTATTGGTGGCTATAATACTTATAACAGTGAATGTACACGCGCAGGGCAATACATGTATTAACAACATCCAGTGGCACCTGTAATATCAAACGCTTGTCGCGGCAACATTAAGTGTCACAGGACGATGCTATCGATAGCGAGCACAGCGAGTGGACTTGCAAGTCGTCCGACCACTCCTCAACACTGTCTGCAAGACTTGTAATTATTGCAAATTGCAACAAAACTTTCATAACTTCAACTGTCAAATAATGAATGAGAGATATTTCATGCGTTTGTATATTGTCATATAATTACAAGTTGCTGTTGTCACTTTAATAGATTTTAATTGTCAGGCTCTCCGATCAGACATCGCTTACAAAACTAGTTCTGATCAAAGCTACTTCTCACACTGGCTCACAAACCCTGCAGCGTGTCCGCTCTTATGAAATCGTATAATGTTTTGATGTGATTCAAAGAATATAATAAGCGCTTTAGCTATGTAACTTAGGTACATACTATACATACATAGGCACTCGCACCAGTATCCTGGAAAGGGTAAGCACAGCGAAAAACCGGGCTTTAATAAAAGACGCGCCCTTTAGGTACCACTTTTCGGCCATATTTCCTGACTCAAATTTCACTTATACTCTGTCCGACCAAGGAATCAACATTATGAAATTAAGACCGCACGGCGCACAATTATGCTGAGGCATATAATATATAAACCTACTTCCATCTCTATCTACCTAAATATAATATAGTACCTACTCATATGTATAATGATCAAGTATGCATATTCACAGGAAATTAGTTGGAATAACGGTTGAAATAATTTTAGGAAATCATTATAAATATAGCAAAATCGTGATCTGGGTCACTGCTCACTAATTCTGACGTAAATTACCTCAAAATTTAATTAATCATAAGTCCGAGCAATGCGTTCAAATAATATTGGAAAGCTTAACACGTTTTAGCACTAATACGACTGCATTTCATCTGGATTCGTGTTAATAATTGTGAAACAGTGTTTGAAACTCTAAAAAGACCCAATTCGATTGTACCGGTTTTATCGCGTGTATCAAAGCTACTGCACTTAAATACAGATCAAAAACTGCTGAGTTAGAACATCCATCAATGTAAATAAATGGGAATAGTAAGTTGTATTTGTAAAGGACCAGTCACATTACACACTATGTGCCCACATACTGTATTAGATTTAATCTACAGAATACAGGCTTCGGAATTTTAAAAAACAACTCATGAGTGAATTACTTATATTTAAAACTCGAGGTACTTTAACACAATATATCATGAAAACATAAACAACTGTTACAATAGTTTTTGTACGTCTAATAACCAAATAAATACAGGCCAAACATCGATAACATCCTAAGTACATAAATAAATTATTGTAAATCTTAAGCGCTAAATTGCAATTACCTATGTACATATGTGATATAATCGCCTTATTACAATAAATAAATTTAAATACTAAATCCCAACAATACACAGCGACATGAAGTACCAGGAACATGTAGATTGCAAGAAGTATATAAGAGCAGTCGTAGTTTCCACAACAACAAGACCTTAACGAAGTCAACTTTCCGCGTGGAGCCGTCCCGTTAATGCACACGAGCCGAGCTTGTTACGTGCATTGTGCGGCGTCGGCCGCCTGATGATACATTATTTTTATAACAATAAATCGTTGTAAGTAAAGCACCGCGCGCTGCCCCGGTGGTCCTGCGCTACTTGCATCGACACACGCTCGCCCATTTGAGGACTTAAGACCCTTCAGCCGCTAGAATTCCAATTATAAATCCATTACTAATAAAGTAATTTAATTTATCTTTTTGTTCAGTATCGATAAAACTGGCATAATAAATCTAGATCTTCTGAAACCCTTTGCGGTAGTTTCACATGTGTTTATTTTTAAGGGATGGATAGTTGACTGCTTAAGTGCATACTCACGTAAGTTATTCGTTTTGTTGTAGAATATTTAAATTTGAAAGGAATTTATATGACAATGTAACTAAATAATGTAAATATACCAACGGACTGTGGCTCCCTGTACGTAAGTTTTTCGATTCATGGCGTAAGATTTAAGTTCAAAATTGCGACACATTACATCAACTTTGTGAAAATATTATATTGACAACCAAATTAGCCCCGTAATTTTAGAATATTTCTCTCAAATAATATGAAACTCAGTCAAGTACAGTAACATGCTTAAGTATACACGACATTAGTTTATAACAGTAATAAGCCGATATTTAAAAAAATTGGAGCGGGTTCCTTTCCAAGGTCGGCCAAAGCGTTCTTTTTTTATGAAATTGTCATTAGCATTGTGATGTCTGAAGCTGTGCCTGATTAATAGCAATAAACTCGCCTCATCTATAGGAAATATAAACATAACTGACAAATCACTGTTCAAGAAATATGTCTTTGGTTACTCCTTCTGGGAAACAGGCTTGAATATATATTTAATGAACTAAGAACAAATAAAGCCTTGAACCGGCTAAACGGTCAATTAATCAAATCTAATCTTTTACTCGTTACTGGATGTTTATGATCGTGAATGAAGAATGTTATTTTTACAGCAGCCCTATCATTACGCTAAGATAAGGGATAGATGGCTTCCAATAATTTATTTATTACATATCCAACGACCTGACGCGATCGATTAGCCGCGTACATAAAGATAAAACTGTAAGTTCTAATAAGGCTCTGAAGGCTACAGTTAAGGGGAAACAGTATTCTATGTCCGTGTTGACTATTATTTTGAAGCGTGTACAGAAAAAATATTATCGAAGATAATAATTGACAACAAAGAGGCTACGGATTTGACAGTCGTAAATTCTTTACACATGACAACCAGGTAGCATAATACTTATTAAACTTATCTTGAATATTACTGCGAAGACAAAAAAATAATTTTATATAAATAAAGTCATTAAAAATTAAGATTATTATTCTTGTTCGCGATTTAAAACATACAAATTTGTATTGTTATTGAACTGTGCTAGCCTACTTGCTAGTACATACATAGTATTGTGTACGGAAATTACTATGTATGCGGGTAATATAAAGTAGTTCGTGAAGATAAGCTCACATAAAATATTTACAGTTTGGTGTATTACTGTATAATTATATGTATCAGTCGTCACAACTTTGAACTTAGTGAACCGTATAGTACACTCACGAAAATATTATTCAACTACAATCTAAAAAAATATGTACGACACTAACATTGGCTCGATCGCATTTTATTATTATAATATACCTGCCTTAATAATCCAGACCTAGCTGATACATGCTTAGAACGGAATGTGACAACCTGTTTTGCGTTTAAAAACTTGCTCCAGAGGAATTTTGCAACTCATAGCACGTATATTGCATAATCGAATCCCATCTGATATGATCTATAATTTTTTAAATGTAAAAGTTTCAATAAATAATTGTTGCGTGACAATATCGATTTAATTTCAACACTGTTTTACTTGTTCTGTGAATCACGACACATAAAATATCATAAAACTTAATTGTGCTTATTAATATATTTTTCAGCTAAGTACCACGAAAGTTTTACTATATAGAACATAATTTGATATAATTTTATATTTTTTCTTATTATAATATTTTTATAGCACACTAACAAAGTAATTACATACGGGAACAAATTGAAAGGTATCCTTAAAAATATAATACAATATAATTACATAGATGATAGGCATTCATGGCGTTAAATACATTACACAATATACTAATGAAGATAACGGAAATATTATGTCATACATGCCATGAAAATTTTACATAATTTTTTCCAAGACGGCACAAATATTTTTATGATTATTAGTAATTGGACTTTAAAGAGCAGTTTAGCTAAAACACAATAAAAAAGTGAAATTTTATTAACATTTTTAAATTAAAGGTTTGTTTACAAAAACAATACTTCTTCTTTTAATAATTAATTAATCAGTGAAACATGTCAATGGCAAAGGGCTTCTCTGTTGCGCGAAGTACTTTTTATATATTCTAAACAAAAATTACACAATTTCACAGGTGAGTACCCGCATCTTCTTCGAAACTTATCCAAATATATTTAAACAATTAGCAGTGATTTGTGCTTCCGTCTTCGTACAAACTAATAACCGTACGCCGAAAGTAAAGATCCAAATGAGTGGAATCAATTATCTGCCTCTAATTAGATATTTTTACGACTCCATAACATCAAGCAGCTATTTGTTTAATTTTACACGCCCATAACAACAGAACTGAATACCCGCGGAGCCAGTTTGGGCGTAATTAGCGTGTATTTATTATAAAAATACACAATTTAGAAAGCTAATAACGTCGTGTGTTCTCTTAATCAAATGTCGGATTTAGTGAGTTTTATTTTAATGATACCGTTGGTTAAGTTAAGCCGGCTTGATTAATCGATGTAGCGAGATATAGGATTAGGATTTATGAGAAAAATAGGCAATTTAGATGTGAGTATATAGAGGTACCGCGCAGTTGCGCACGCGCACCCATCGAACGAGAGCGCTATCGGCCGCCCATCGCCACGTGATTTATGACACGCCATCTAGAAATACTTTTACGTTTCCATTAAATGTGGAAAATTAAACTACTGCTATGAATGGGTCTCTTCAAAACGAAAAGATTATACAAATAATAATAAAATATTATAATAATTTAAACTGCTTTATAAGAGATATGTGATAACTGTTTTTATAATATTACAAAACAGACCTAAATTTGGCAGTGAATGTATAAAGGCTGACGACATATTATGCTAATAATGCATTTTTTTCTATACTAGTGTGCCATAAAAATAGCAACATTGACTGCGGTCTAAAAGTAAAAAACATTCAGTGGTTTGTAATAACATAAATTGTATTAATTATACAATATACGGGAATATCGTGGTGACAACAGAACAATAGACATTTTTAAAAAAATATGTAAACGCGGTTTAATTACAACTTTAATAGTCGTCCGTTAGCCTTGTTACGTAACTTGCATTAAAGCATACTTTCATTTTCATTATTAATTGATTACGAATTTCTTACAGTGTCCTAGATACGAATTTCAATAGTAAATACTAAATATGTATTTAATTTGTAATTTGTATGTCTAGCTATCATTTCACTGTCGTAACTTCACAATTCCATCATAATTATTAAGTTAAACTTGTCATACCAAGAATTAACTAAAATATACTAAGATATCTAAGACATAATTAGACCGTGCTTCAAATTCTCGACATAATCAGAAAGACCGATAAGATTATTATGTCGAGATTTATTTTAGGAAAGTAATATCCGTTTTAACTCATAAGTCGCACTTTGATTGATGTCATCGAAGTTACTTTAACGATGAAGGAAAATATCGTGATGAAACCTGCACACCTAAAAGTTCTTAGGAATTTATTTCTTAGGTGTGTAGTCCGCCAATCTGCACTAGGCCAGCGTGGTGGACTAAGACCTAAACCCTCTCAGTTGTAGAGGAGACCCGTGCCCAGCAGTAGGACGTATAGGTGCTGATGATGATTAAAGCAACACGTTTGATTTCGAAGCTAAAGAGGAGATGGGTTCGACTCTATGTAAAGCGAAAAGACTGTATAACAGACATAGGCATTCACTTAGTGGTAGCCAAGAGATACCAATCAAAAGTCGGCCAACCAGCAGCCGGGTGAGAAAAAGACATCATCAAGTTTCAACGCAAGACATTAATTATAAGGACCAAAGAATTTGTTATGCATTACCAAAACTTGGTACTCCAAAACATTAAGCAATGAATTAAATTATTCTGAACCATTCAAATGTATATATTAAAGACACATTAACTAAAATGATATTAAAATGACACCTTAGCCTAGTGTCAATCCATTTCGCAATTCAAAATTATAGCGCAGTAAACTGTCCCGCTTAAATTAATTTAGACTACTTTATTGTTTTGACAAACTTAATACAAAGCGCATTAACATCGGTAACCAAATCTAGTTCCAGAAACAAACGTATAAAAAGAATGTTGAAATGTTTTTACAAGCGCAAAGTCTCGGTGGTACAAAACGCGAGTCACCCAGGAAATATTTTGAAATGATAATTCATTAGGCGGTCATTGAGCGGGCACGCGCGGCCCGTCGGACCCTAACCGACCATTACTCGGGATGACGGCGCGCGTGCCGCGTACACGCAACATCTTCCATTACTTGACCTGCCCCGCCCCCCTCCGCACCAGGTCTCAGGGCGATGCGAGGGCACCGCTACAATCTCTTGCCGGTCAAACTTAAATGGAAACGCTACGCTCGCCGTCGCCTTTAAATAGGAAACGACACGTTTATCCAATTAGAAATTCACCATATCTTTGTGATAGTTGAAGAGGAAATTTGAGCAATCAACTTGCACAGCGCTTCGGCGTTCCTATCACAGTTTATTCAATTGAGCTCGTAATGAAGTTATGTGAGAAATGAACAGTACGGATTAAATGCTCTACTTTCAGATTCATCACATGTCTGGATATATCATTAACTTAATTAAATATTGTTTATACCAGTACAGCGAACCAATCTAAACCCATTCCGTGTACTATAAAAGAAGTACCTATATGAATAATCGAAAACTATTAAATCACAAAGTTGTTTCTAGTAAACACATTTTTCAATCTATTAATATACATTGCATAAGTTCTGCTTTATATAAACCATTCCTAACTTTATCGGGGACAGCAAAATTTATTTCAAAACTCGGTAATTGATCTTGTCTATGGCTACCTTGATGGCTAGTCAAATAGTAAAAGGGCCTTAACTATAACCTTTGAGATGTAAAGATATGCAAAAATAGACACCGCTCGCAAAAGACTTATAGACCAGAAATAAGATAAGTATGACCTCAATACAGATTCCAGAACGAACTGACCAGTTTGAAATATAGCTGGCATTCTAAATAACTGACAAAATTTACACGGCGGATCGTACAAAGCATGAACTGGGAACAAGTTGTTATTACAAGGTGTTGAACTAGTTCTATGATTTATTGTTGTGTGCCATTAAATACGATCAATATTTTTCACTTTATCATTGTTGCGTGCATATTAAATTAATTATGTAACAGACTGTAATATTTATCCTGTCTCAACGCTCATAAACTGGTTTTGTTCCTCGTTAAAATCGGAGGTGCACCTCGAGGCAGTGTACTGTATTGTCTAGACCAGGGGTCGGCAACCTTTTGTGTCAGAAGAGCCAAAAATTACTATTTACAAAAAAAATTCTATAAAGCTCCGAATGGCTCAATGTGGATTTCGTAACTATTTGTTTTAAGAGGATTTACTATCACATTATCGTTAGAGTGGTTTTGAATTTCTGAAATCTCTCAGCAAATTCATCTTTATTTATTTTTTATAACTGTGCTGAAGTAATTCATGTCAGCAATTGCACTGGTTTTATTGCGATATAGCTTAAAAAATTAAAAATGAAGTAATTTATCACTCTGAATATCTTCTGCAAAAATAATATATTTTTCTTCGAAACAAACCAATTCTTCTACCAAAACATAGCCTGGGTTTCCCTTCCCTTGCAGTTTTACAAGTATCAGCGCATTTAATTTCTCCGTGATATCCACCATAAAGTAAAAATTTTGCAACCATTTGCCTTCTCTAACTCACGGTGATTAATGCCTTTTTCATTGAGGAATGTAGGTATTTATTTCATTCAAACACAAAGAAAAACGTTTCATTACCTTACCTTTGGAAAGCCATCGCACTTTATTGTGAAGAAGGAGGTCGGAATACTGAGTCTCCATTTCGTTTAAATTTCTTTAAACTGACGTTGGTAGAGTGTTTTTACAAGATGCTGTAACAATCTCGATTACTAAATTCATGATCTCAACTATTTCGGCCGGAAACGTTTGGGCACAAAACGCTTCTCCATGTATTATGCAGTGAAACGTAAGAATTTCGTGGTTAATTTTGTTCTGAAGATTCGTTGTTGTCCCTTTATTTTCTCCTGTCACAGCCAAAGCACTGGTGAAGACGCCAAACTTTCCTTCGTCGAAAGCGAATTAAAACCTACATAGAAACATCCAATGACGGCATCATTCGAAGCTTCCGACGGACTGACGACATGACGACACGTGTCACGGGGAAGGGGTACGGTGAAGAGCGAGTACAAGTGTCTAAGAGATAGAAATGGTGCCTAATCCTCGTTAAGCGATTAAGAACGATTTTTCAATTATTTAAATATAAAGTAAATAATATTTTTGCATGGAACTAAAGAGCCGCAGCTTCACATCCAAAGAGCCGCATGTGGCTCGCGAGCCGCAGGTTGCCGACCCCTGGTCTAGACAAATGTATTTTTAGCGCCGAATTCATTTACTTTTTAATGGCGTTGCAAAATGACCACACTGTACTTATTGGTATGTAAATATACATAGCTGTCCAGATAGACAAATAATTAGATTTTCGACAATGTCAAGGAGAGCCGTCAAACTATATCATGGTTTGAAGTGTACCTTGTAAGTGCATTCTCAAATGGTAAAATCGCTATTTATTTTTGCCAAAGTCACAAAATTCCTTTATATCTTGAATCAAAGTTATTAGACAATACGAGAACTGTAAGTTAATTTTTGACTAAGTGCATTAAATGAACTAACGGGATTGCATATTACCATTGGCATTTAACCAAATGCAATAATCTTAGCGGTCTTTTGTTATGTATAGGTAATTGTTTTTGTAATCTTAACTGTTACAAAAGTACTGTGTTGCAAAATCAAGTAATATTGTAGCCAGTAAAAAATGTATGAAAACGAGTATTACGGCGTAATAAAATAAACGTTAGGAAGTGCTCATATCAAATTTTAAAACGTGTCAAGGTTACTTTATCCCTATACGACGTTAATAGAAACAAGTGGCGTCGTAAATCTCTTCCAAATTAGACACGTTTTGTCACTACGCTATCATTTATTTCCTCAATAAAATTGTTCTATGCTATTAACATTCTTTTTAAATCTGACATACATGCTGTCATGTCTGCATCCTCTAGATACGGTAGTTGCAGTGATTTCTCCATCTCTATTTTTGTGTAAGGATTACATCATGGGCTTATTAAGGTCAACCTGTTGCATGTCCAGCTTCAATCCAATTATGAATACATCACGCACCTGCCAGAATTTCATCATCATCATCATCAGCCCTTATACGTCCCACTGCTGGGCACGGGCCTCCTCTACCATTGAGAGGGTTTAGGCCTTAGTCCACCACGCTGGCCTAGTGCGGGTTGGTGGACTGCCAGAATATGCGAAAAGTATTTACATTAAAATTGATATCCCAGATAAATCTTCAATAAAAATGAAATTAAAATTCTTAATTAAAAAAATACTTGTAGTAGGTATAATCGGACAATCTAAAAGAAATTTTTATATGAATGTAATGGTAAATTCGGTTAGTGTTTTAGGCACGTTTGTGGTAGATGGTAGTGAGTACGAGGTCGTGTGCCGCGCGCGTGGCGCAGCGCCCGCCGACGCCGATTGATATACCGAGTTAGCTGACCTCACTCACCGCACTGACCTCATTCATAAACCATCATTAAGAACTATATCTAAAGAGCAAGGGTCTGCTACCGCTATATAAATTTATTTCAAATCATCGCTTCCTTTGTGACTCCTAAACAGCTTGATGTTGAATGCCGTGTATGGTGAGAGATGGCACATTTTATTGGCATGTGGATCCATTTTTAGTACGCATTATATTCCAATGATTAATTTTGTAAACAGACTAAAATACAGAATCCATTCCTTTGTCCCATTAACGCTATATTATGAGGCGCTAATGCTGTTAAGTCAATTCTAAAAGTTCTTTCTCCAATAGAAAGCTGCACTGTCTCACAGTAACACAAGTTATATTTTATTGTTGTACGAGGTGAAACCAGGCCTAATAGCTAGTTAGAAATAAACCACTATAGTTAACCCGACAAAACCCTGTTTTCGTTAAGTTAAACGACCTATAGTAATCGAATAAACCGCTTAAGAGCCCTGATATAGCCCAATAATGGTTAATAGCAAGAGAGCATTGGAAACTATGTCGATCAGTTAACAAAAGTTAACTGAGTCCCGTTTGAACTGCCCCACGGCTCGGCTGATAAGTTTCGTCATGCAATAACCACTCCAAATTAATATATCCTGGCTCGCGCCGTGATTCCTAATATTATATTTAGACGTGACATGCGCTCGTTTGTATCAATTGGTCCCGTCTGCCACGCTGATATACGGTCGACGCTACTTTAGAACAATGATGGCACAAATTGCGCTATTACGCGCTTTAGTGCTGCCCCGCGACCCCCGAGCCGCGCCACTCCTCACTCCATAATTGACAAATTAGCCTGCACTGATACGCTTTCATGCACAATCGACTAAACAATCACGTTCCGACATTAGCCACAAGAGGAAACAACTCTGCCTACACTCGGCTGCAGCTTCGCGCGATTGTGTCGACTAATCTGAGCCTTACTGACCTGCAGCCGCGATAAATGAGCTCACAAGTAAGTCTCGCGTAGAGGACAAGCGATTACAAAGCTCATTAATAACTTCTTTTGCGGCACCACTAACCCACACCGATACAAATCTGTCTAATGAGTGAATCCCATGAAAGGCTTTTAATTTTACATTTGGTGCGGCCACCTCCGATATCGGCCGACTGTTATTAATACGGTCCCGAGCCGGTCGCCGCCGGTCGCCGGTGGTGGCGCTCCCGACTAACACGATTACGTCCAACCATACGGAGGTATCGCAGACGCTCTTCTCCACTTATCTCAGGCTATTAATTATGCCAAGATATTCACCGGACAAGTTTTAATGCAACTGCTTCATTTGTTGTTACGCTAAGAGTGCCATATCGAGAACGTAACGCGCGCGATAACTTTGTAGAGCTGCAAGCGCCTGCAACTTGCGATCCTTAGGCACAGCTGTTGTTTTTTCTTCATGTAATTGCCGCCTATCGTTTTATTTCTTCATCTAAATGGGACAGCTCGTCGAGCACTTGTGAATTGCGAGGTTCTTTTGCTCAAAGCAGATAGTAATCTGGTGTTAAATCATTAAGTTTTGTAAGCGGCAACCGGCAGTGGCGGCGTGCTAGATGCCTGATGCAATTACAGTTTCTATTCATAAAAGAAAACTGAATCAGATCGGGCACAGCCCGGGGCAGCGCGTGGCTAATAACACCCCACCAATAATACTGACTGCTGCTACAAATTGAACGAAACTAGTTTCATGTTCTATTGAAATCATTATTTATTTTATTTTATTTATCACGACTCGAAATACAGGTATGCCGGAATGAAGCACAGGTATGTAATATCTTAAATTCCCTGTCAGCGAGATTTAAAAAAGTAAAGTTATGGTTGCCACGGCAAACTATTTATTTATGATACTGGGCAGCTCATTTGATTCTATTCAAATTATACCTCAAAATATATTTAAAACATAATATAATAAACAATAAACTGTATATGTATAAAAAACAGGTAGCATAAAAAACCTCTTACTAAACAAAAATAGGTACTACAAATGGATAAAAGTTTTTGTAATATTTTACGCTCATTTTTCATAAAAATATGACAGCGTATTATTGTTGCCATCAGTAGGTATACTTTTTCTTCAAAGTATTTAATTGTTATGATATTTTCTAAATGTCAAGGATCAATATGAAGTAATTCTATATATTTACAAATCTAGGTTAGGAAATTGCATAACACGGCATATTCAACGAAATAGCTCATTATTTCCTTTGAAAGCGAGCTCGTAACATTTTCATATCCACAAACAATGAAACGGTTATCTCGGGTGAAATGATTTATAGTATTACTGCAAGGCAATATTTTAAACTGGGCAATAAACAAAACGCTCGAACCGGCTAAAGTAGGTGACTTAATTATTCCGTCATTCTAAGGAATTAAAATCAAATTGAAACGAATTTATTGACAGTCAAGATTTGTGTACTATTTCCATTAGCCGGTGATTGGTTTTAAATTTCTGATTGTCTGGTATTTTAACCAAGTACCTTATCGACGACCAAGTCAAACAGCGCTAATTTGAGGTAAATAATTAAAAATGAAATGAACGTTATATGAAACAACTAGCATTTGCCCGCGACTCCGTCCGCATAGACTTCAGGGTTGGGTACAGAAAGATAATAAGTAAATCTATTAAACGTCTCCCAAGTGCCCAAATTACACTTAATGAATAAAAAAAAAAAGTAACCTATGTCCCTTTTTATGTTTCCGTTTTTATCCATAACAAAAATCATCCAAATAACTCAAATATTTTAGGCGTGAAAGTATAACACAGTAGTGTTACTTTCGCATTGACAATATATGCTAAACTCAAAGGGTATATCCGCTGGGATCAGTGAAATCATTATTTAGATTACGAAGCGTGATGACTACCGAGCCTGCATTCGTTTGTAAATTTTAAACCAGATACAACCAAGGAGTTTAAAAATAAATTTCTGAACGCTCGCATAAATTTTTGACAATTAGTAAATATGTCACTCATTTTTCATTACTGATTATTCTGCATTTTTAAAATGAAAAATACGCAATTGTTCGAATATTGTGGATATATGTTGTCGATTCAAAACCTTTATTTAAATACGTTCTTTAATTTGAGGGGACCATTAACCGTATTGACGGGATAAACATAAAATGTTTGACAGGAAATTAGGTAGAACAGTTATTATGAGAAAATGAAATTGTTGTTTTTACCATATTCCTCGTAATTTTAAAGATAGTTATATGCTGTCGCGGACTTTTTTGTAGGACTTATTAAGATAAACATTTCTCTTATACATTATATACGTGTAAACTCTACAGCTTTTGCAGCGTACGCAAGAATAGCTCGCAGATGCAGTTTTTCCCGACTTACTTGACAATTATCGTTATATTTTGGACAATTCACACACTATCTTAAAAATATATAGCTTATGAATTATTCTGATGTATAAGCTATATTATTGTAAACTTTCATTGAAATCCATTCGGTAGTTTTTGCGTGAAAGAGCAACAAACATCCAGACATCCAGACATCCAGACATCCATACATACAAACTTTCGCGTTTATAATATTAGTAAGAAGTAAGATTGGAATCTTTTGCAAACGTTTCTATACCATGTCTAAGAATGCAGCTATCAATTTTATATTGCATTGTGTAATCCCGATACTGAAAATAATATATGTACATAACTAGTTTGATTTTTAACTATCTTACATTGTTACTATTCATATCATTTTTTTGTGGCTGTTATATTTTTATTTTCTATCTAATATCTTTGTTATATTTTTTTGTGTTGTCTTTCTTTTGTTATACTTTTGTAGCCGATTCAATGTAATGTAATAAATTATTTTTGAAATCCATAAATTAACTGCAGCATTGGACCCGCAGCACGAGTCGGATAAAATGGTACTAATATACGAGTAAGTGCGGTTTTCCATTAGTAAATCAATAGCAGGGCGAAGTCGGGAAATGTGCTCGCAAAACGGCAATACGCCTATAACACGGCACACAACACAACTAGCACTATCCCTTCAGTGTACAAGTGTGATTTTGTGTGTTAATAAATATATAAAATAGATATTAAAATAAAGCAACATTTTAAGAACTTGAACTTAAATATGGAACACATAAATCAAAGGCAGAAACGAAACAAGTTTTAGAAAATACAATTTCCTTGACTGCACCCAAGTGTAGTTTTTAATGCGTGTTGAATGGCCAGGTGCGAGTTATCTCCGGCCGTGTTGACAGACGAGGCGATGGTGCGATGGTGTAAGTAGAGACGAGATGAGGAATCTGTCCGGTCACCTCCCGCCACCTCCCGCCACTTCCCGCCACCGTGCGCCACTCGCAATAACTCAACCAGATAACATTGCCCCATGAAAATGTTAACGACAAATAACGTAGATAACACAACGGCCACCTAAACGACCCTATCTACTATTGGATAATATTTAATAATTATTTACATATATTTATCAGATGGACAGAGCGCGTGCGCTGTCGCCGCGGCACGAGCGACTCATATAATTTATTGCCGGAGATTTTTATACATAAACACTTAATACATCCATTAACATTAACTCTTGGCGGTCGGTGAGTACCTCAGATATGCCCATTTCAAAAAAGGCATTGCGCGACAAATAGAAATAAATCCACCTTTTATATCTGTGATAGCTTGAGTGTCGCTATTAGGTATTCTTTATGCAATGTCGAAGCATTATCATCTCATGTACTAAACTGTATTGGCAAGAGAAGCAACAATGTAACGTGATAGTAACGTATATGCTTTTATTGCATATGTCCGATGATGAAGTAGCTTACCTGACTTGGCATCGCAAGTGACTTTAAAGGGCAGAATTTTTGTGACAACTCGTTGTTGGCCGCACACATTTACTCACATTTTTTCGTAAGTCACACACCGTTTTCGCTGCGGGACCAATGAGGTAGCCAAAAAGAAAAAATCAGAACATTCCCTATTGTTGTTCATGCATACAGTTGTATGTTTTTTATTTCGAATATCAGGACCCTTTGAAAATACTATAAGAAGTTTAAAACGACTTATTTATCAAAATAGATATTTTCTCTATTTCTGAAAATACGTAATATCGAAGGAGCTGAGAGCCCTTCTTATCGAGTATAAGTGAAAGATTTTATAAAATAAAAATAAAACTAATTTGCTATCAATAATTCCATGAATTTTAATATCACTTGAGTCGATTTTGCAATTTTCTCAAGTGATATGAAAATAATACGAGTGTTACTAAAAACGAGTTGAATTATAAAAAGGTACATAATAATGGATACTGTTATGTATATAATGTTACGTACCTATACAATATCCATTAGATAAGAGAAACTTAATTTCGTCAGAAAATTGTTAATGGCAATGATTAAGGAAAAACAACAAATTTCTCCTAGAAAATAGGTCGATTAGGAACTAGTGGAACTACGCTGAGCATGTGTGGTGTCCTTATTTATGTGATTGAGTGACTATCATCAAAAAAACAAAACAACATTGCTAGGTATATAATTTAAGACTGCGATGGACACACCACAAATAAAACAAAAAAGCATTCTCAAACCCCAACAGCCGATTCAAACACAGACTCCATGATGCTACCAACAATTATAATCACACGTCAATCAATACATCTAAAATCACTCATAAGTAAAAAAAATGTAAAACAAATATTGACTTTTGTTACATTGTTGTTTTTAATACGGACTAAAAATAACATGAACTTCTTAACAGCTATTTTAAACTCGCCTCGTGACTTAACTTTGAAACTCTGCATTGAAAGTGTTTATTTTAGGAATTCTTCTTAAACATTTTTTTTGCTTTGAAAAGTTGTTTGCCCTTAAAAAGTCATTATTATGACTTTCCCTAAAACGTGCATAGGTACATTGGTGTTGGCAATATGTAACCGAATACGCTATTTATGATTGACCTTATCAGGCACGAAAGTTTTCACTTCATCTTATTAAATTTGGTCGATTTTATAGCCATGCTTTCTAATAGATACATTTCTTCTATTATGGACATTATTTTTAGGTCGACGTGAATGGGATAGAAACCACGATAGAAGCTGAGAATAAAAATATGCATATTTGGCGGTACGCTTTTGGAAGCACATTCCTTATATTATTTCCGGATTTTTTCCGCGCAAATCTCTCTAATCTCTTAAAGCTTCCCAAAATAAATGGCCGTATCCTTGATTTTTGATGTCATTTATTAAAGCGGTTGATATTTTTTTTACATTTAATCAATTGTCTTAGTTTAAGCAATATTATTTAAGCGCAATTAAGATAAGAACTATTAAATTTAAACATAAAAAAATATGAAAATGACAAGTAAATGTAATTAAAGCAAAAACATAGAGGCTCCAATCAGGTTTGATTAAACTGTATAATGCATTCCCTGAGGCAATTAATTTATAACTTATTTATATGAAGCGGTGTCACAACAAACCGCGAGAATGTCTGGACCAGCAGCTCTATCAAGATGAATCGCTTGTTAAGTGTATGAGTGGATTGTTTTGATGTACGCCGCCAGTAGTCGCAGGCGCCAGTCATGTGAAAATGATCATATTATTCTCATATCTTGATCGTTATTACTATCTGCCAATTATAGAAAACATTTTATTGGCGCTAATGTTGTTTTAAAATGAAGCAATCAAAGGCACGCAAACACGTTTTACCAGCTACGGTTTTTCTTAAGCCCCACGTGATTCCGATTTCCGAGTCTATTGCCGTTTTTCTGGCAAATTTCCAGACCCCGTTTTGCTACTGAGTTTTTTTTTACAAAATCCGATAATATTTCTATTATACAGTGGCATTAATGTCATTGTATTTTTTTTTTTTTCGGCACTATTATAATGACTGCTCTACTCTCGTTGATGTAGCAATGAGATATAAACAATTATCTCTCACCAAACGATACAATCGCTTCTGCATGCTACATACACTTAAAAGACAATTCAGACTGACGTGATAGTAGCTACGAAGCTTTGGCCCTGTAAGCGTGGAAAGAAAGGAAGGAATAAATCTTAACAAGTCTTTATACGTGCACAATTTAGACGACAGAAAATTTTGATATTGTTAGTGCCATGCCGTTTCTAAATTGAACTGCGTTTTAAATTAAGTAATTTTAAATAAATTTAGGTACTCGTACATTAACCGTAGATAAGTGGAAATTATTATTGTATCCCAATAATATAATACGCAATTGGTTATTAAAGTAAAAAATTAAAAAAAAGTAAAAAAATGGAAGTGATTGCGGTCGATGATGTGCATCAACTCTCTCCTTGGGTCATGGACAACTGTATGCTGATTACAATTAATAAAAAAAGATTTGTGTGTTTGTTTAAAAGTCACATTGTGCATATAATTCCCCAGTGTTATTGTAGTTACCTATATAAGTATTCCATGAAAACATAAATAGACCAAAACACACATAAAAGTTAAAACTTCGTGCATAATGCTTCTCTGAAATCAATTAATGGTAGGTACTACTACTATTTCAACCTTATAAAATGCATTAGGGATACATTCAAGATTTGATACTGTAGACATAAAGACGAACTTTAATGAGCACTGTTTATTCAAATGGTGAGCATAAAACAGAGATTTCTAACCTTTTCCTTTAATATGGACATAAGAGCGGGGAACATTTACGCAATATCAGTTTTATAGGGTCTATGTTATTGGTCCATTCTCACGTTACGTCGCATTTACTTTGTATATGTGCCAATGATCTTCTATCGGGTATTCTCAAATCTGTATATTATTCAGGTACATTGTTATCTTATTGAAAACGTTTAAACAACTTCAACTGGTCTGATTTTGTAAAACGCAAAATAATCGTATTCAAAAATTTGATATATTAATTTTTTTCATAAATATAAACCTATCACTCGCATAATCAAATTATTTGATTCAGACATTGTCCATACATTGAGAAAAATATTCAACTGTAACTTAATCAGATATGAATTTTAGTATGATAATTATAAACCCGCACAAGGTCAGAGCGTGATAGGCTAAGGCCTGAATCCTCTCATTTGTAGAGGAGGCCCGTGACCAGCAGTAGGACATATGAACATGTATGGGCTGATGATGATAAGGATGAATTATGTACGAAAAAATTAATTCGTTATATTCCCACAATATAGCGACCACCATAGTGACCCACGCACGAGCGTTGCTCGTCGGGATCAACTTGAGTAAATCCGGTTCACATCAGGCCGACATAACTTAGCCAACTATTGAAGGGGGATCGTAGTCGTTCCTTGCCAGTGGACATAATATTTTGACTGTGCAATATTTATCTTTAAGTTTCATGTAGTCACTTTGCTGTTCTAGTATATAAAAATAAAAATATCTGCAGCATCATTATGAGTTTCGAAGTAAAAACCGATGTCGTCTCTTATTTTCCAGCAGTCTGCTCGCTTACTAAACTAATCTGATATAGTAAAAACGTAGTAAATAACTAAAAGGCTCACTAATGAAATTATTTACATCGCCAGTACAGCTCTATAAAAGCTGTCCAAACATGGTTGACGTTGACAGCTAAGAAGAGCCAGGAGCTAAAGAGTTCGGATTAAAAGATATATTAGATTAGTATGTTGCTCCTAGACACCATACTGGCCGTCGCCAGTTCAAATACATACATTCTTGCCAAATTTTAACGATGAAGATACTTGCATTTCGGAAAGTTCTCCTCAAGGTATATGAAGCCAGGTCAGTCGAATCAAATCAGTCAGATATATGAATTCGCTCAGGCCTAATCCCTCTCAACCGTAGAAAGCAACCGTGCCAAGCAGTCTGCTATATGTACGTATAGCAGCTGATATTATACTATGAGTAGTAAATACCGCAATCGCAGAACCAATAAAACTCAAAGTGCACACTTAATCACACAATTAGAGCACGTAAATTTACTGCAAGCTGTTAATTTAAAAAGCATTATAATTGAAACTTTCGCGTTTCTTAATAACATTAAACGCGCCATGCAAGTCGTATATAGTGTGACAACTATCGCAGCAGAATGCTTGCAACTTATCTACACAAATGCAAAACCCGTCCCATACAAGTACTACGAATGCGCCGACTCACTCTCTATTCGCTCTCAGCTTACGAAATGTCACTTGAGCCGAAGGTAAGTATGGCCGAAGCGACGACTGTCGGCCTGCGAGTGCCAATGGTAACATCGAGTGAGGGCCCTAGTGGTGACCACTCAGCTCGCTCTCACTTAATGTCATAAATAACTTTGTCAATCTGCTAACTTAATAGTATAATTTATCCGTCGTAGGACAACATAACGAGCAATGCCGATAATAAACCAGAAAAGCCATGAGGTGATAATAGCTGTCCGTAAATAATGATTCCTGATTGCCGTTCCACACCTCAACGCCGGCTTGACGTCGTATACCGTTGCACTTACATATGTATTACATAAAGCGTGTTCGCATATCTATAGTCGCAACAGCCGCTGACCTCAAGCTGACCATGTCTTCGACTCTAGAATGCAATCTGAGTCTAATTAACGCAAGCACTCGGACACGGTCTGCATCGAGGATGTAACGATTAGAACGGCTCGCCCATTAAGGAGAAACAATCACATCTCAAATACGGAATAGGGAAGATTAGTTTCCTTTCAAGCCTATAAGCGACATCGTATGTATTTGCAAACGGTACAATATTTGTGTTGTTTCGAAACACTAACGGCGCACAAAAGTATTATGCAAATCGGGTTTGAGTTCTTCGACCTTAAGATTGAGCATAATCTATGGTCTAATTGGGATGTTATTTAAGACTTGAATAAGGCCGCGTGTTTGTCGGATTGAATGCGGGTGGAAGCTGCTTCGGCGTGGCGGTAACGCTATGTCGGTAAGTAGGCGCGGAGCAGCAGGCGACGTCGGCCTCACTACACGCCACTGTGTCGATATGTAGCGCGATAGCCCCGCTCTAAGGCCCGCACCATTTATTCATGGTGCAATAAATTCAAATTACCGGATTAACAATAGTACGGATAGCATCTCACTACGCGATACCGATACTGACGACATACCGAACGTACGTTTCGCTATCCGTTTTATAAATATCTACTTTTGTTGCTCTAGCATCTCATTAGTAATTAGTTTACGTTTGGTTTGTTTACTACTATAATATCAATGACCACGAATTTATTTTTCAAGACAGAATTCAATAGGGAAAGGTGGGCATGAAAGAGACATGTTTTGAAAGAGCCACTTGGATTTTTACCCGACCTTTTGAAATTATCATCATTAGAATTTTATTTTCGTGTGAAAACATCGACTATCTGTGGCCCACAAAGATTTGATAGTTCGCGGAAGTGTAGTGACGGAGCAGGAGGCTATCGAAAAAAGAGGCATTAAAAAGTAAGTTTTTATGCTGTTATTCCAACCATTTTTTTATATTATGGTTTGATTTGACATCAAAATTACATTACAACTAGAGTCTGCACTCATTTAACCTTCTAATTGTAATATTTAATGGACAGTATTCGTAATTTGATCATATACTTTTAAGGTTTTTGCATTTAGTGGCTACTCGTTTTGAAAGAGCTAACTAAATATGTGATGAAACAGCCGGCTCTTTCATGCCTAGGTCTCTCATAACAACCTGTTTTGAACCGTTGCTATTTTGTTACAGACATTAAAATATCATCAGAAACAGCATAGCCTAAAAAAACACGCAAGGGGCCTAAAAATTAAATCGTATGGCGAAAAGACCTACAAACATTGTCCAAATACAAGCAATAAACGTATTTTCATTTTGGATCAGGAACAAAAGACTGATTACCTAAAAACTGCATCTAAAAAATTAACATACGATTATACAGTAGCTATTAGTAGTAGTGACAATTGTTTCAGAGGATTTATGCACCGAAATAAATATGAGCCATTAGAAAAACTAGAAAACACATCACTTTTAAGAGCTACGAGTTTTGAAATGAGTCTTATTAATTAACTAATGTTGGTTAGTTTTTGTTACGGTATTCTAATAAAAAAATGTCATTTCTTGTTAATGTTGTTTAACTTTTGGAGAAATTTATTGAAATAGTTGGTAATATCGTGCATGGCTCTTTCATAACAAGTGGCGGCTCTTTCAACAACCACATGCTATGAATGAGCCGTTTTCCCTCTTTTTAAAAAAGGTAGAATTTTATATTGAAACATATCTCTAAGGAGTAATTGTTGATTGAATGTCATAAAGTAATAAATGAGCTTCGGACTAACATATAAAAAATGTGGTTTTATTATGTTTTAGATATTAAAACGAGTCCTTTTCTAAATCTGGCTCTTTCATGCCCACCTTCCCCTACATGATGACGCAAAAAAATATGAGTCCTTAGTTGCTTTATAGTTCTTGAGGTTGTGTTTCAAAGTCAATTATAATGAATAAATTCTCACTCACGATCGTGAGACTCTTACAGCGAGCTCTCGCAGCCAGTAAAGCTCCTTAAGTTAACAGCCCACTTTAAATCTAACGAACGACGTAATAATCTAGATTCCCCTTATGACAGAACCGTAAATATACCCTTATACAAGCGAATAAAATGTCCAGTGTGTAATTGAATCTAAATTTAATAAGAACGATTTACACAAAAACATCGGCCAATCAATAAACGTCGCAGCGTTCGCTTGTCTCGGTCACATGAGTCTTGTAGAAATGCGCGAAGTGGACGCTATATAGCGCAATGAAATCCAATACCGCGACGAATCGAATCCAGCCCTGTCGCGTTTGAAATTTCTGCAATATTTCGCCCTTTTCACGCAGATAGCCCGGCCCCGTGTCTAAACCGCCGGACATGAAACACAATATCACCGAGTGAGCTCCATAATTTATACGCACCGCGAACATCCATTGCGCTGCACATATTAGTGTATCATTTTAAACGGCCTTTTTACACGACGCCTTATCTTCTTAGGCGAGGATAATTAAGGCGTAAACATTTGAAATATAATGTTAAAGATAATTGTGGATGTGCAGGGGGCTCAACAGTCGCAATTGCTTACATGAATGTATTCAAATGTATGCATGCGATTATTAGTAGTGAGTAGGCCCGTGCATAGACGCTACAAGCAGCGGTTCGAGCGGAACGGGTTTATTGTGTTAAGTACTGCGTTTTAATTGGTCTCGCGCATAAGCGATTGATATGATACAAACAAACTGCTTTTTAAACGCTTCGAATAATACTTTTTTTAACATTTCTGTCAATATAAAAATTATCTATTTTTATCTAAGGGGGTTTGCCTTCTCTCTTTGATATACATTTTATCAAGGAGATTATAACCCTCCTGGGTCGCAGTTATTTCTGTATAGAAATTCATCTACATCGATTCATCTGCGTAGGTTTTATCGTATCACACAAATATTTCAACATTTATAAGTAAAGAGAAAAAATGGCAAAGTAAATAAATTGCTTTTTATCAAAAAGTAGGTTACCTCAAATTAGGCGTAAATTTGTCATTAACAATGGTAATATTTTACCGCATACGTTAAATTTTTCGTTGCCATCAAATATTTTTGAGTAACAGATTACCAAAAATTTGGATAAAACACAAACGAGTCTGAAATGAAATGAAATTGCTTTATTGGTCACGTAGGCAATCAAATAGCACTTATGACAAGTCAATACAGAAAAGAAAAATCTTTCATTATTACATTATAATTCTACTATGTTTCATTTTATATAATCCTTAATGTGTTTTTTAGTACATCGATGTAAAAATTTAATTTTTACAACCTTCTGTCACTCTTAATCTTGTCCCGGAAAATGTAACACGGATAAAAATCTATAAGATTTTCCCGTGGTTTCCCTTGAGTAAAGGTAAAATTATGAAGTAATGTCTTACTTTCACTTTACTTTCACAAGACCGTCAGGATACCATTTTTCCGGAATAAAACGCATCTAATCGTCGTTCTAAGGTATCTAACTCTGTAACAGAAAAGATTATTTCGTGACAAAAACCGCAGCGTTTAAACGCCAGTTTGTGGTGAGCAGCTCGCAGCTAATCAATCTAGTGGACACACCGGCATTGTGTTACGACAAGCCAGCGACACTCCCGTCCCAGCCGGCAATCTATCAACAACGTCTGCGATACGAGCATCTTTGTACACCGTGACTGGTCTCATCCGACCAGTTTCGCCATCCTAAAAGCCGTGACATACACAAATTATATTAATGGGAACAATCGGATGGGAAGAGCGAAACAGTGGCGTAGTTGAGAAAGATCTTTGTCTAATCGTGGCCACGTGATAAAAGATGGTAACAAAATTAAAAGATATTTTATGACTAGATTTTTTTATGGGAAAGGAGGCAAACGAGCTAGTGAGCCACCTGATGTTAAGTGGTCAACACCGCCCATGAACACCCACAATATCAGAGGAATTATCGGTGCATTGCCGGCCTTTGAGGAAAATTTGAAGACTAGAAATGGTATCATCATCATCAGCACCATCAGCCACTGCTGGGCACGGGCCTCCTTTACAACTGAGAGGATTTAGGCCTTGTCCATCACGCTGGCGGGTTGGAAATTTTATAGGAATACAGACTTTGGTTTACTATAATGAACTAATGCGAAATGAAAATTATAAAGTGCCATATTAAACCGCAGAAACAACATCGGAGCTAAAACATTTAATTAAAAAAATTAATATCATATGGATTGCTGATTTTATAAAAAGGTGTAAGTTAGGTTAACGACTTTTAAGCTGCAATATTAGCAACTACACCAGATATAAGAAATGTAAAAAAAAATGTTGGAAATATTGAATAAATAAATTCCTAATTGTAATTCATAAACGTGCCGTGTATTCATCCTGGGTGGATAGAGTTTATTGCCTCTCCGTGACCATGAACTCGGATTAAGCTACTGGTTCCAATTGTTATTATTTAGCAGTAACTATTGACGTCACGACGCGATATAAAATGCATTGGACAATAAGACACTTTGATAAAGACATTTGCCTAATCATTTCCTAGGCTAACTATGTTTTTAAATATCAACCTAACGATTATACACAACATAAGAGGTATAACATCAATTTTATTATATAAAATCAAAATAAATCGCTAGTATGAGAAATATTTATGTTTATGTATATTAATATTTATACAGGGTGTATTCAGACCGTGATCGGAAACTAAGGCAGGTAATAGCTAAGGTGATTACAAACCCCCTCGCGTTAAAGAAAATTCTGACAAAAAAAAAAAATTGACTTTTTCCATACAACCATCGGTATTAAATGTACGCGGTTTGTATGGAAAACGTCAATGTGTTTATTTATATTCATAATTTCTATCCCCTTTGAGAGCGAAGAAAGTAAATGTAAAACCTCCCAACTAACACAAAATATTTTTTTATATTATTCATTTCTTACACTTAATATACAATTTGTATAACAATATACAATTTGCATGCAATTTTTTAAAAGACTTACAAAATTATATCGATTGTTGAGAATGTTATTTCTTGACAATCACATTTCTATAGCATGATCATCATCATCATCATCATCAGCCCATATATGTACGTCCCACTGCTGAGCACGGGCCTCCTCTACAATTAAGAGGGTTTAGGCTTTAGTCTACCACGCTGGCCTAGTGTAGATTGGCGGACTACACACCTAAGAAATTCCTATGAACTTTTAGGTGTACGTCATCACGATGTTTTCCTTCACCGTTTAAGTGCGCGATAATTCTTTGTGAATACACACATAACTTCGAAAAGTCAGAGGTGTGTGCCCTGGGGTTTGAACCCGCGACCGTCGAGATTTTCGACCGCGTGCCTAAACCTCAAGGCCATCATGACTAGCATGATATGTAGGTCCTACATAGGCCTAGTCATTACATCGTGTCAAAATAAAATTTAAATACGATTCCTTTATTCTTTTGACGTGTGTGGAACATCTGTTGTTTGGATTAAGATCGCCATTTAAAGTAGCAGTGTATTGTAACAGTTACACAATTAACTCATCCCGAAACAATGTTGTAATACGAATTACGCGATGTTGTTTCACTAAAAATAATGAAACAGCTATAAAACTTGGCTGTCATCCAAACCTAAATAATAGAATCAAGATAATATGCTTACCGCACTATTCTTTTAGGTGTCACAACTCACGTGTTATCAAAAGCTTTGGGTAATATGATGGTCCCTGTTTTACAACACAAATATTAATATAGTACAGGGGTGTTATTCTCAACGATTTCGTTTAAATTGTGGTCGTCATCGTTTGTTGCACCGACCCAAAAAAACAAAACATTCCGAGTACATTTCGGCACGACAACAACGACGATTTAATCGGAATCTTTGTTGGGATTAGTACCCTAGCTTAGTTCTTTTGTCGGGCGAGGGTACATAGCAGTAACATATAATAGGAAAAGAGCAACACTAGAGTTTCTTGCCCGTTTTGTGTGATAACTACCTTCCGAACAGGGTGGTAAACTAATTTTTTAATGACTGAATCTAAGTGATGTATTTGACATTTGATAGATTCAATAAATATTATTTCATTTAAAAAAAAAATTATTTCATTTCATAGTAAGCGAAGTGAAGTCCAAGCAAGAAACGGTTGCGGCTGCCTTTACCAGTCGACACTAATAAGCCGGCTTATTCAAAACCGATTAATACTGGCTGATTTTCATCAAGATCCATCATGAAGAGTTTAAATATATCTCGTGTTATTAAAGGTAATAAAATTGATTGTCATTTTTCTTTAAAGCTTGCAGTTTCACTTTTGGAAATCTTGGCTAGAAACACAACCTTCGCAAGTTGGTCTCCTAAATCATAAAATAATCTTAAATCCTTTTATAGATAAAAGTATTCAAAATCTTGTGGTAGACCTCCAGCTTATGAATAGCTTATTACTTCATCAAACACAATTATTTCAAATTACAGGAGATTCTATACACACTTTGGACATCACTACACTTTCATAGAGTGGACTACAGACTAGGATCCCACAAACACTATCTGAGCTTTAAAACTAGTTGTCATTTCTGTGCGTGCCACTATCGATGCTGATGTGCAGAAGTTTCAGAGACAAGTATGTGGTAAAATAGTCTATAATATAGGTTACTAACTTTTCTACAACCACAACTAGTCCATGTTATTCAGTATGGCATCATCAATACATTTGTAATAAATACAATGCACTTTTTATTACTCTCAATGGTAGAGGAGGCCCGTGCCCAGCAGTGGGACGTATACGGGCTGATGATAATGATGATGATGACTTTTTATTAATAGGCTATACGGGAAAAATATAAAAGAATTATCAGGTTCCTAAATCTTCAAGAAACTTCTTCATTATTCATATCCTCTGAAAATTTACTCGAAATCATATTGATTGAGATGTAAGCAACATTATTATATCTAAACTTATCTCTAATATTGACCTATATTATATTTTATGATTATATGAAAGGCCGCGTGCAACAACACAAGAAACTAAGATATGTACATGATAAATTAATTAGAATTTAACGGCGTATATGAGACTTTAATGTACCTTATTCATGCTTACAGCAACATTGTAGATATTCAGAGCTCCACATTAAATTATATTAATCGACGCCCACGCTCCTGAAAAGGTCAAGTAAAAGATTTAAATATTTAACTAAAATAAGTTACAGGAAGGGCATAATCAGATGGATTTTGTTATATACTTGCATGACACTAGGGGATTATGAAAAACACCTCATCAAAATTTATACGTTTCCTTCATAAATACCTTCATAATTTTATTAAGATTCGTGTAAAAAAATAATTACATATAGTTTAATATGAATTAATATGGAAAAATAATTACCTAAGCTTATTAGCGATTGTTTCAAAAAAATGCCTACGGCAAACTTTTTTTAATAATCATAACGTATTTCATTTCTCCTAATCTTGTTCTAAAGTTCATACAGACGCAATGTTGAGCAAACGCATAATACTGCAAATCATAACATACCATCAAAAATGCGTCAAAACATCGCGCGATTTGAGGGATCAAGTCCAGCACTCAGAGGTTAATACGAGCTAGTGCGTTTGCGTCTGGCTCGGAATATAGGCGTGATGGTAAAATATCCAGCCGGTGGTCGTGGCTGCGAGCGATTTATGCACCGGCCACGATAATGGCCGTATTAATGGAAATTGACACCGAGCGCGATCGAGCCTCGGCCGCTCGCCCCGTCCGTGGGAGACCTCACCATCACCGCTTAAGGAAATATAATATTAACGCCGCAATCATGATATAATAATATCATCCTCACACGTTGAAACGGCCTGTCTTTGCCTCCATACCACCACTAAGTGACAATAATTAATTCGTCGATGGCATCGGCTTTCCATTACCAGTCACTAGTTATAATTTAATACCTACTCCCGTCATAATTTTTACGTTTTAAAGCTTTCGTTTGGATCTCAATGTATTTTGTTTCAACCGGTGTCACACTCAAAGGCGAGTTATGCATTTTAAATAGTAATTAAAAGGCCATCGCTAGTGTTTATTGGGTTATTGAAAGGTGGAATGTGATATTATATTATAAATACACCATTATTTATTTTCTAACGTTACTATTACTTAACAAAGTATTATAAGATACGCCAGACCTTATTAATTTGAAGTTGTGTGCTTTCGTACTCGCGTATACACTTGTTGTTTCCATTATGCGGATCATTACAGCGATATGAGTTATGGCACCGTCCCCGGACGGATAGCCTGTCTGTCTCCTTTGCCATATTTATTGGCGTATAATGGCTTCTAATGCGGGGCTATTGAATCTGCCACCTTACCTTTTATTTCCCTCGGGACCGCACCGAGCGGACTCTCCATCCGGGCTCATGTGAACATCGTGAATATTCATAACGGCCCGGCCGCTTCTCCGCCGATTTAATTGATATCCCATGTGCATCGCAGTCGACTGCATGCATGGACAAATTGTAATTGCTCGTTAAGCCTCGATTCTTGATTGTTTCTTGATTATGAAAATAAAAGAACGACGACGAAGTCAGTGGAAACAAATAACATGAGCCTGACCCAGCGCAGTTGTTTAAGAATTTATAATCACCGATGCAATGTAACTGTCGTAACATTTGCATACTTAAAAACAATTCATTTATAACCTAGAAATTACCATGAATATTGTACTGTGGTAAGTATAGATGTGTATATAGCATTGTTGTATATCACAGTACGTTGCGGATCGAAATGATGATATCAACGACGGAGGTGCGCTACAAATAAGAACGTACTCGAATTTATTCAGACCTTTCGTCGATAACAGTCAGTTTCCAGTGGTTCTTTTATTTGCAGCACACGACGGTCACAAGTGCAATTTATTGGTACTGTGTTCGATAACCAGTAGACGCGGCCCACGCGGTCCACGCGGCGCGCGCACCACAATGATCACTGAGCAGAGAGGCGCGCGCGCACCAACATTTACACGTATCGCGCCTTTCGGAAGGAAATAGTAAGCTAGCGCGCAAACAAACTTCATAAATACTCGCGGTTATTATTCATCAGCCCATATACGTCCCACTGCTGGGCACGGGCCTCCTCTACAACTTCTCAGTTAACCCTCTCGGGTTAAGGCCTTAGTCCACCACGCTGACCTAGTGCGGGTTGGCGGACTACACATCTAAGAAATTAATAAGAACTTTTACGTATGCAGGTTTCATCACGATGTTTCCTTCACCGTTAAAGGATGTGATAATTCTTTGTAAATACCCACATAACTTCGAAAAGTCATAGGTGTGTGCCTGGGGTTTGAACCCGCGACCGTCGAGATTCTCGACCGCGTGCCTAAACCTCGAGGCCATCACGACTTTTTTTTACTCGCGGTTATGGTGTCGTAAAAACAAAATCACACATCGCGGATAGCTACGCCACCTCCACGCCACCGCCACGTGGAGCCCCTAATGTACACGCGTCGGCCAGCTCGCACGAGCCGGACATTTATATTCATACACTCACCACCTCCCTAATGGTATTTGAATAAAATTTCAATCATAACATAACACTACCGATATTATTAATGATATCGCGAGTACGATAAACAAAGTAGTATTACCATGAACATTACAATTTTTATTAATGAAACACAAAGTTATCTACAATCGTAGTACGTAATATTAGAGTATAAACGTCACCAAACTGTGGGAAAGTTAGTATTAATAGTTTTTATTGTCACAGAGGAATAAAGGTCAATGCAATCGTTTATATCACGATAAAATGATTTTATAACATTGTATTAAATTCTTATAATGACAGGCGTATAAATTATATCTTTATATGTTTTAAATATAAGATTCAAATTGATAATTCGTAAAAACAAATAGAGAGTAACGCGTTGTGTATACTCGTACACTCGAGTGTAGGCACCCACTGAGAAGGTAACACATTAGACAACACCTTTGAATATCATTTACATTAATAGATTATTAAAAACCTATTTGGATTGGATTAGTATACGCTTTGGTGAGCTACCCTAATGTTGTCTTTACACTTTGGAAACATTAGAAAGTTCAATCACCTATTAAAGACAAAATGTTACACACTTGACCGAACTCATTATGGTATTCTTTTATAAAAAAAAGTCTTATATTTACGGTAGAAGCCCGCTAAAATAAACTTGGTCTTTTTTTTCCAATTTTTTACAAAATTTATGGATCGGCTCAGGAGGTGACTTTCTTAAACAAAACCGATGCAAACTAACGTGAACCAACAGCAACGTTAGGTCTGCAGAGACCCAAATGACCTTACTTCTACCGCGATCTCTTTTTCTATTTATTACAAAATAACTAATATACCTACCAACGTATGATCGCTAACGAATTGGGACATCCACGGCATTCTATTGTCTTACATCATATGATTAACTTCTTGCTGGTTCACTAACCAACACACCAATCGCGAGACACAATCATTATAGATACGGTAGAGTTACGCAGAAGTTAGGCGGGACTGTAATAGGATTGGACCAGTGTTGCTAATATATATGTAAAAAAAAGTCGATTTTACGTTTCGTCCGATAAAGGCCGGTATATCTACATAATATGTCAATGTTGATAAATACTCCTTTCTCGACAGTCAGCACTCAACTTAACTGCATTCTACCTACCATAAGTTACTATTGCAGTCTACATAACCTTAATTCCTGAGAATTTCTCAGTGGAAAAACTCAATTACAATTTTCCCGACCCTGTAATCAAGCCCGGGACGTCTAGATCGCGGTGTTCAATTTCATTTCGAAAATTTCACTGTAACGTAGTTCATTGAAGAAAAATTTTATGAAAAATATAGAATAACTTGAATATTACTAATCATCATCATCATCAGCCCCTATACGTCCCACTGCTGGGCACGGGCCTCCCCTGCAATTGAGAGGGTTTAGGCCTTAGTCCACCACGCTGGCCTAGTGCGGGTTGGCGGACTACACACCTAAGAAATTCTTAAGAACTTTTTTTAGGTGTGCAGGTTTCATCACGATGTTTTCCTTCACCGTTAAAGCAAGTGATAATTCATTGTAAATACACACATAACTCCGAAAAGTCAGAGGTGTGTGCCTGGGGTTTGAACCCGCGACCGCCGAGATTCTCGACTGCGCCGCCTAAACCTCGAGGCCATATTACTAATAATTCAAAAAAAACAAATCGTAGCGGCGGTACATATTCCAAATCAAGCGTGGATTACTTCAAAACAGGGAAAATAAAATTAATATCTGACAAAAGATGTACCCAAAATGCGCCGCCATAGTGTAATACGATAGTATCCCTAAATAAGTTATGGTAAATGGTGAGAGCGCGTCTTTTGGACCTCGGTTTCTCTTTGGGCGCAATTATAATGCGCCCTTAGGCAGCGTTCGTTCATTACGCGCCTTACCACACGGCCGCCATAGTAAAATTCAGCGACTAGTACCGCAGCTCAGAAACACAACCATTCTTATAAAACGTGGACTTTCATGGACTGTTGATTATTTTCCCTTTCAATCTTCAACTCACATGTTTATGGAATAACTATATGTACATCCAGCAACCGATTTAAAATCAATATTAGGTTTAGGCACGCGGTTGAGAATCTCGACGGTCGCGGGTTCAAACCCCAGGCACACACCTCTGACATTTCGAAGTTATGTGTGTATTCACAAAGAATCGTCACGTACTTTAACGGTGAAGGAAAACACCGTGATAAAACCTGCACACCTAAAAGTTCTTAGGAACTTCTTAGGAGGCCAGCGTGGTGGACTAAGGCCTAAACCCTCTCAGTTGTAGAGGAGGCACGTGCCCAGCAGTGGGACGAATATGGGCTGATGATGATGGTGATGATGAGGGACCAATGCGAAATTTTGTTAAAAATAGTAATGTGCTTCCCCAAGGTCTATGTCTATGTATATCTTTGAGTTTATCCGTAACAATTTTTCAACGATCAATTTCTTTTCTCTTAATAATTTTAGTATGGATAAAAAAATCTCCGGACATTAAATGAAAAATTTATAATAAATGTATTGAATATCGTAAAAAATGGAATGGAAATTTACTATCCGCCGTTTATGTAGGCTGCAGCTAAATCAAAAATATTTCCACCGATATCGCTGAAAAGATGTAGGTACAACAAACGCCTCTTCACCCTATAAGGAAATATTTTTGTAACATTGTCACCAAATGATGACATGTTCACACGTAGGCCGCCTCACATTGCATGGGCGTATAAAGAAAACCCACTCACTACAACAGGTGTTCAGAAACTGGTATCATAAACGAGATCTAAAGCATCACCTTTGTGTACTTAAAGCTGAGATTGAGTTATAATCTTTAATTCTTATGAAAATATGTGCGACATTCGATACATATGTTTTTACTACGCCACGGCGCCTACTCCTAACTGTACGAGCGACCTATGACTTGTACGCACAATATCTCCCATATAAAACCAGTATCAACCCACAAACATAAACCAATTACGAAACCTTATGTATTCGTCGGACTTCACGTTCTAGAACTCTCCTCCAGTCGGGATGAATATTTATTTTTATGCTAAACGTGTTGAAAATTTCACTTAAAAAGGTGTCCCGAAATAAAATTTCAATTTTGTTTCGTGTAATAAAGGCAGTCTAATGAATTGAATATAAAGAGCTACTTAAATTAGTCACATTTACGTGTTATACGGCAGTGTTACGACTGTTCATGAATATCAATCTCAGTTCACGAAATGATATTTAATAAAAGTGAATTACTTCGGCGAGGATGGACCTCAGACACTCCTATTTGATGATCATTTGAAAATGCGTATTAGTTAAAATTAATCTCGTCGATAAATGAATAAAGCGCTCCACTGATGGGTTGTTAGCCGACCGCCGTTATTGCACCATAAACTCCAATTTTGGACTAATTGAAAAAGGAAAAATGAGGAACCCAGTCACAAATTACCGACACTATATCAAGTGTTAAACGGCACTTATCGACGCCGAAACGGCGAGAGATCATTGACGATGAAAAATACACAATTTGTGGCAATAAATCAATGTCATCGCTTCGCTTGTCTGGAGTAGTTGTTGCCGCGACCGCGCCCGCCACGCGCTCGGTAGCCCTCCATCTTTTACTTTATTATTTATTACTTATCGAGTAACTTTTACAAGAGGAAGCACTTAATTACACGGTGGTTATGCTATTACACCGCGTCTAAATAATTTTACTAAATTGCATCATCAAAAACGAACCACTTTCACAAACAAATATTATAAAAACGATTATTTTGAATAACGTTTCAACATTTTAATTACATTTCTTCACAAATATTACACGTCGTAAATCTTCACGTGGAAGTGGGAAGATAAATATTAAAACGGAATAGTCTTATTACTTTCATTTATTTTATACCTTATACATTTTTAACAAATAAAATGTGTAACCTTAATATTTGTCGCATACATATTTTATCGTTGGTATCGTAGTTCAGGCACATATATACATAAATAAATACATAACCCCACGCCTGTATTTCGCGAAGGGGTAGGCAGAGGTGCATTTCTGCACCCACATTTCGCCGGGTATGTATCAGTCCCACGTAATAGGGGGCGAGCCTATTGCCGTTTTTCGGGCACATTTCGAGACTCCGTGCTGCTACTGAGAATTTCGGAATAGAAAAACCCAATAACACTTTGCCCGTCCGTGAATCGAACCCATGACCTCTAGATTGTATGGCACATACATGTGCCACGAGACCACGAGGCAGGCAGTTCAGGCACCATGTTATACAAAAGTGGGTTCATCTACGTTATAATCAAACCTTATCAAAATTGGCTCAGCGATTGTTTCGTTCAAACTAGGAGTACTACTTGGGATTGAAAACCTTTCATATTACCCCATTATATTTGCTTTATTTCCAAATCTTGCTTCAACTGAAAATCAGACCTCAACTATTTACATGGATTAATCTGTGAGACCGCAGTATCACCCTTGTCGAACCGGCTCAATCGTACGGAATGGCACTACCACCAAAGAAACTCCTATTAAATATTAATTCACGGAGATTTACCACGTTGTGTATCTTGTAATTGAGATTAATAACCCTTTAGTACATTGTGCGAGTTACAGGCAAGCTAAGTCCTCATAGTGACTCACTGACTTTTACCGCTCGAAGTCATTTCTATGTGTCCTCTATTGATCCTGGTGTACAGGAGTTGAAGTGGCGGATGTGTTGCCCACCGCACACAGACAAGGCTATCCCAATAGTCCATCTTAGTACAATTTTAAAATATGCCAAACACAGGTCATACAACATTTATCACCATTCGGCTTTCATCATGTGAGTGCAACTCGCAATAAATATAAAAAATATATATCTATAACACATAATGTTGTACCTATAAAATCGCGCTACCTCTGTCTTTTGATTTCTATTGCAATGACTACACAATTCTGCCATAGCTCAATAGGTGCAACGGGCACGCGCTTTTTGCTATTTGTATTCAATACAAATGTTCTTATACGGACCGCGATATATCGTTGTCGGGTAATTTATCTTGGAACGAGAATCGAACCTCAACCTTGTATTGCAATTGCTACACACAATTTCCTGTTGTCTTGCATGACACTAAATTGCCTCTGCAAACGGTGTGGAATGTAGATTATTCTATTATTGTATTGTACCGACGACTTCTAACGTACTACTTAATAATAATGGGACTATATAAATTCTTGGTTATTCACAAATCGTTTACTAATACTACCTGTCGTCGTGCGGTCGTGGTGTAGTGTACGACGGATGATCGAGCAGTCGCAGATTCGATCCCCTAGTCTGGCAAAGTGTAATTGAGTTTTTCTATGAGGAAAATCTCAGTAGAAGCACGGAGTCTGGTAATGTGCCCGGTAAATTACAATGGACTCACTGTTAACGGCACTTGAAATACGGTTGCAAAGGTACACCTTTGTTTACCCCTCAACTAGTAGTATTAATATGTTTGTTTATTATTATTATTATTCGATTAGCTATATGAGAACTTTTTTACTATTTATTTATTCATAGTCACAAGGAATAAGTAGTATACCTAGTAGTCATTTAAAAACTATGAGACTGCAAAGATTTTAATTTTCTAAACCCCTCGGCACAATAATTACATTTTGACCAAAATTATTAGCTTGTATGTACCTATATATTTTATTTGTCCGCCAACCCGCACTAGGCAAACGTAGTGGTCTAAGGCCTTAACCCTCTCAGTTGTAGAGGAGGCCCGTGTCCAGCAGTGGGACGTATATGGGCTGATGATGATGATATATTTTATTTATTTATATCACATCATTTATACAATGTAAAATTTATTTTCATTTTGTCAATAATACAACTTGCATCGCAATGTTATTTTATCCACGGCAATATAAAAAGTACGATCATAAAGCATTCCGCTATGGAAGGCGTTGAAGTGAATAGGAGGGCAGATGGATTTGTCGCGAGCAATCACATAAATACCTAGATACTTGCTCCAACCGAGAACAATGGAGGCAGATTGTCTGCTCTAACGGCACTTCTAGATATTATACCTACCTGAGCGAATACAAAAATAGACACCGTTACTAGTTAGTCATCAAGCGCTTTATTATTTGATATGATGCACGATTGTGGTTCGAGAATAGGCTAACTGCCGTTTATTTCTACAGATATACTCACCCATGTATCCCCGAAGTGGTAGGCAGTGATGGATTTTTAAAATAGAGCAATTTTTTTCCGACGCGGGAATCGAACTTGTGACCTCTTGAAATTGTTGTCTGTTTTTTATTATATATATTTTTTATTTTTTTATTCTGGCACGGCAAAGTGACCCCATTGCACCTGATGGTAAGCGCAATGGAGTCCCGAAAAAGTGCCGACCAGCGAGAGATGATGGTCTCCCGTTGGTCGACACAATCATGCCGGCCGAATACCTCTTCACCTTATTGTGAAGAAGTTTGGGGGACTATCAATGATGGTGATCAAAGGACCGACCGCGACAAACCGGCCAAAAAATGCCGGCACGGTCATCCTTTCACCATGATTGAAGCCCCCCCGAAAACCGTTTATACACTGGCTGATCCCGGAACGCGGCACACTTGCATGTGCCACTATGGCGGGTTTTACGCCCTGTGTACGGTGGTCGCTATCCGGGCGGATACGAATATCCTACCACCAGCAAAATAAAAAATATAAATGCAGGATAATATATAAGGAATTGGGTATGGAAAAATATTTCTGATATATTAACGTTGATCTGCAGAAGCATACAAGTGCTTTCATTCGATTAATATTGACGAAATCACATTTCCTTAAAATGCCCATATAATTGAAATAATGTCATATTTAAATTAAACCGAATAAGCGATTACAATTTTAAAAGAAAGATTTAAATGAACCATCAAAAAATTTCTTACTCCATCTACACAGTTTACAGATCAACCTCTCAAACTCTCATCATATAACTTATCATAAAAAAAACAAACAACTTCTTACAACAATACTGCAAGGCTACATCAGTCTACAATATATTATTGTAGTGAGATATTCCGATGTGGAGATCATACGGCGGTCGAGAACACAGCACCATGTACGCATGTCACAGTAATTAATAGTTGGATTTGCGGGTATCCACGTGAATAATCATAACCGCCGGTGTGGTTAATTACCCCATCTCGGGTACACGTAATCAAGCGACCACATTATTCGGTGTATGTCAAGTATGCGTCGAGGGCTGTAGCAGTACCCTACGGCCCTGTATTTGTGGATAGATTTATAGGAAAATTCGATTACGTGATGAAACGTGATTTGGTAGAGGAATAGACACAATCTACCTATGATGTAATGATAATTTCACGAAGAATGCCATGAACCCTTTTCGAACTTTTTATTCAACGTTCGATGAATATCGTGAGAAAACTCTTGTAACTAGAATTTTTCCTCAGTTCTCATACACACTGCGCTATCTATAGTTCTGTCATAAAAGTAATTTTTGAACTCGATTTCCACAGGATTTCCACTGGAGTTTTAACATGTTTTGTGACGGAAATACTGTTCAAGTAGATTCTCTTCACCGAGTTGGTAAATAGTGCACACATATAGGTATTTATAAAACACAACTCTTAGGAAAAATGTTTTCATGGCACCAATGTAACATTCAAAATATGATAAAGTTATTTCTCATGAAATATTCAGGTCGCAAATTTCAATAACGTATTTATTTAAGCAGCAATGTCTTCATTAATTAAAACTTATGGAAACCCGGGCGTCCTCCCCAATATGATGTTTCAACGTGGATTAGTTATATTAGACTATTCGGTTAGTTAGCGTAAAGCTATTTTTAGCTTTCACCAATATGGCACGCTAAGAGGACAATAACATATCTCTTACCATTGTTTTGCATTTAAGTATTTGCTTTTATGGAATTATCGGTGTTAGAGCGCACTATCTAACGCGCTCGTCAAATTCTTCAAATTGTGTGAACTATGTAAATATTTCACCATTAAAATTCCACCAACCTACACTGAACACTTATATAGAAATTAATAACGAGAGACTTAAATGTGAAAAGTGAATACAAAAATATAACATTTTCGTATACACTTACTAGAACATTCCGGCGCTAATGTTTTTGCATTCCAACAATGCTGAGATTACGGAATAATATATTGTAAGTGATGTATTCAATCTTTACTTATCTGTATCTACTTAGTGCGTGTGGGTGTCACACCAGACTCAATAATATGACCTTAAAAGTACATACGGCGGAGTGCTACTCCAAAAACTAAACAACACGCTAGCGATCGGCGGTTAATCGAGCGGTGACGCTAGCCTGCGCGCGCGCCGATACCTTATAAGTCAATCTTCCTATTCGCCCCCGCACCGGCTTTATCAACAGAAAGAACCACTAAGCACACAATGATTTTCCGACTGCATGACTGAAATCAGCCATGATAATTATCGTGAGCTTTGTCATTAATTGCTTCGCTTTATAACCAATAGACAAGACATTTAAAATAAATTGCTATAGAATTGAAAATCGTAACTAATGTTTTAAATGCAAAAATGAGCCGTTTCTTTGTTATGATTTTACGTCTCACCCCGAGTTTTGATTAATAACTGTCATTTCGGTACACAGATACATGAAACGATAGAGACGATGACACGGCATTTCGTGTCCTGGAATAAGTAAGGTTCTTGAGGTATTTCTTTTTTAACATTGGTTGATAAATTGTTTAACAACGCAAGCAAAGCCGCAGGTAAATTTTCACACAAGGATATTTTCACCCGTTGTTGAAAAATGCGATGTATCCATCTTGCGTTTGGCCGACGTAGTGGGCGTAGTTGAAAGTTCTCAGAAATAATTTGCAAGAAATTATTTCCAGCAATATGCCATTAAATATAGTTCACATAAAAATTACATCCAATATTAGAATTCACTGCGTTTAAATAATAAAATGAGCGCCCGACCTTAAGTGGAATGTTACTTATGAATAAATAATATAGCCATCAGCGTTCACCAAGGCCGTGGGCAGCCCTGAATTGACATTACTGACAGCTAGGAAAATGTCACTCATCTATATTTGTCCCAATGGCTTCCCCTGTACATTATCAGCACTTCATTATGTAAATGTTATAAAACTGTTCAGACGTCATCGTGTAAGGGCGAAAACTCCGACCAATATGTACCCGTGAAAAGTGCGTCACAAACGTGGGATCTATTTCAAAAGGTTTTCTACGAACCTTATGTTCTATTAAGGCAACAGATTTTAAAATAACCAAGTTAATTTTAACCGCGTAGCTCGGTTATGCGATTTGATTCAGAGTATGATGCCGTAATGGGGGCAACCTGATGATGTTTTTTAATAATTTTATCATGTTACCTAATGAGGTCATAACCGATCGGTTATTTTGTATTTTCGATCCGCAAGTAGTATCTTATCTTATCGTATATGGGCTGATGATGAAGTAGTATCTTCCTGAACCTTCTCTTGAAGGTCCCTAACTCCGATAAGAAGAAGAAGAAGGTCCGTTAAGAAATACTGCAGGTAGACTTACTCACTTTGACTTTTTATAATTTACGAATTACTTCCAAGTGGTGGAATTGGAATTTTCCTATCAGAATCTTACCTGTAGGAGAGAAGATTATTTTATTTTTGTATATTTTTACGACTTAGGTATTGTTGAGAACCCAATTATTTTCTACTTAGATGGCACCAAATTTACGCAAATAAAGTTCAAAGAAACATAAATAAAGTACCTATGTGGCACAAAACCACAAAAGAAGCCATATTTTGGAGATTTATTTCTACAATAATATTTGATTTTTGTATATTTCTACGACCTATTGTTGAGAAGCCAATTATTTTTTTACTTTCAGGCTTAGAGATGGCACCCAATTTACGCAAATAAAGTTCACAAAAAAACATAAATAAAGTACCTATTTGGCACAAAACCACAAAAGAATCTATATTTAAGAGATTTATTTCTACAATAATATTTGATTTTTGTATATTTTTACGACCTATTGTTGAGAAGGCAATTTTTTTTTACTTTCAGGCTTAAAGATGACACCAAATTTTCGCAAATAAAGTTCAAACAAACAAATAAAGTACCTATGTGGCACAAAACCACAAGAGAAGCGATATTTAAGAGATATATTTATATCTACACATTATAAGATATATTATAAGTTTTATATAAAACCAAAACGTTCATTTTTCATTTTTTGGGATACCTTCTCGTTCTCCGGGCTGTTACTGGGACTTTCATGATGAAAATATAAAATAGCACATCGGCCGACCCTTTTTTTTGTTCTCGAGGGGAAAGCTGTTTATGGCTCTACTTCCCGCCAGCCCCGGGGGAGGGGGGGCGTTAAGCGTATGTCGGGGTCACCGGTCTTCCAGCCCGGCGCGCGGCGACGTCATGTCCGCGCAGATGTTAGTGCCGGGCTGGGCCCTAACAAAAATCCCTAAACCGGCATACCGACCAAAACCCCCTTGATTCTAACGCCCCCTTGCCACAGGGCAGACATCGCCCGACCCGAGAATCAGGTCCTCTCGATAACAGTCCGTTTGTACAGTTGATACGAGTCTTACGCAACGGGACGGACCAAGCAGTCTTATAGTAAATAGTTATGTATTTTTATCTGTATTTATACTTAATAAAAGTTTTGTGTTTTAAGGTAATTTATACAGTATTTACCCTTGAATAATTTACTGAAATAAAATACTTTTGTTCATTAGATTTTTCTAAAAACACAAGCGTATGTAGCGTTTAATAAAGAAACATAAATGGGTGATAACTGCTTCATAACAAACGAAAAACGCAAAATAAAAATAAAAAACACCATTAGTTTTAAAAATTAATTTTAAACGAACAGTCTCTCTCCTGAATATCTCTTGTACCTCGCTGATCGAGTCACGCTGCCTAATATTTCTACTGTTTTATTTTATGTGACGTATGAAAAATACAGCACCTTTTGAGGAATGTTGGCATAATCGTAGAATAATCACCTGGTTCTCATTGAATGGGCGAAGGAAAACTGATTTCTGCAAAACTGATTTCACGTCTTTTGACTGTTCCGTGTAACACATCCGTTGCTCTCCTTTAGTTTGCGCCAGACATAAGCACCAATTTCTATATCTGAACCCAAACAACGAACGCCTACATGACAATTGCCTTGAAAGAGATTCCTACAGAAATAACATGCGTAAGATATTTAACAAAGGACAGATTACATCTTTGAAGTATTTTTTCCAGTGTCAACAACTTATATCGCTTAGAATATAAAATATAAAAGCAACAATAAATCAACAATCAGTGTAGGTATTCGTTATATTCTAAAATGATATTGTTTTAAATGTGGAACATTTACGAATATAAAACATTACGGGTTCCGGATTAAATCCTTACAAGATAGTAATTAAAATATATGTAGAATAATAGACATTTTTTTTATAGAAAAATAGAAATATGCATATAGACATATTTAATTAATTATAATTGCAATATCAAATGTAAAGAAATTCATTTTACATTCATTCATAAAATTCGTTATAATATTGGCTAAAGCATTCGTGGGCGCCGGATGTGCGAAGGCTGTGCCATCTGTAAAGTTTCCATTTCCACACATATACAAAGTGTTAATTTGTGAAATTAGCTATATGGTAATTACATTAAATTGAGTGTTGATGGGTAAAGCCCTCTTTTAATAAAAGAGATGTAAACCCGTAATGAAAACACAAAGTTAGAAAATGTAGATTGTTTCCGAATTTATTATGAGCTTGTATCGAGGCTGGTGTCCTGGGAAGACGGGCGCAGGTGACTCGCCGGCCTACGGGCCTCGCCCACGCCATGCACTTTGACATTTGCCAGCCCGGAGGGGTGTGAAACATCAACAGGTGCTTCATGCTTCATGACCTTTTCCTTTTTCGACGAACTGTTCTGTATCGAACCACCCCGAATTAGGTGTTTTTTTTGGAACAAAATGGAAATATTTTGAGATACAATATCAACTTTTATTTAGAATAATAATCACAATCTCAAAGTATTGCGTACAGCCGCAATATTGGACCGTTTTCGTCTGGCTTATGGAAAATACAATGGGAATGCTGCATATCGCATTGTTTCAGCATACAAATCAGCGGCTCGCCAAATGGTCGATAAAGATTACCAATAATAACCGTTCTATCAAGGTATTAAAATGTATATATGAAAGGCGAATCTATTTAAGGATCTTTCTTTTTTAAACGTCTTTTTTAAAATCAAAAAGCATATCTATTTATGTATAAAGGTCGTCTGGAAGATATCGCTTTCTGAGAGCGAAGCCTAAGCCTAAGCCTCTTGTTCTACTTTTTTATATAAATTCTTGTATGTGGGTATCAATAAAGAGTTATCTATCTATCGATCTATTTATATTGTATCTGCATATTTTTGCCTATAAGTATATGCATTATTACTATTTTTTTAGGATGTACGTATATAGGAATTAGCACACCTCCAACAGCTCTTTCTTTCTCTTAGCCATAATATCCATTCTGTGTTATCTAGAAAGAATGCCGTGTGTGTTAAGACCGTCAATTGCACTTTTCTTGGAATATGTTCATTTTAACTATGATCTAGTTATGGTTTTAATTATAAAAATCATAATATCAAACACCCCACACCTAGGCGCAGACTTCCTCCACATTCCTATTAAATTTCTAATTAGCACAAGAACCTTTTTAATAAAGCATGCAACTTTCTTTGCGATGTTTTCATCATTGTTTAATCAGAAAAGAATACGCACATTACGTCTATGAGTTGCTTGTTTGAGCTTGAAGTTTGGGCTGCTGAGAACTGTCTCGATAAACCGAGCATCTAACCCTCGAAGCTTGTAAAAAATACTTTAATTGACATCCTACAATGCTAAAACCCAGCTCTCTTTTATTAAATGTGCTCATTCAGAGTTTTTTATGTTTTTGCCTGCCCTAACTACGAGTTTGAGAATTAATAATTGCAAGTCACAACATTAGAGGATTTCAAAGCTGCAGACATAAATTTTCTTGTAGAATAAAAAAGGATTGTTTTATGAAAAAAGATTCATGACTAAAAATAATGTCTGTCTTAAACAATACCCAAGTCTATCTAACACTTAAATACAAGACTAGTATGGGACTACAACGCGCTTGAGTAAAATCAGTATACTTTTAGATATTCTGCATACGCAAATAAATGCCAATTTAATAGATCCGGTTATTGAAGAGCTTTAAAACTGCAAAAAAAAAGATTAAACTGTTGAAGTTTGTGATGTTGATGTTCGTCGAATTTACGCTTTAAAATAGCGAGTAAAGCGAATCCACTAAGTGTAATTACGTAGCTAAACCTACGAGCCGGTGTTTATTTATAGCAGGTAGGTACCAATGATTTATCCGACCTACGTAACGTCCAAACTATTTGGATCGGTCGGTCGACGTCACGGGAGTGCGCGTGCCATCCAGCTAATTGTAGCATAACCAAATCGGTGTCCGGGATCCGTCACCCGGCGCGCCAGCACCGCAGCCGCTTGCGTACGAAAGCGGAGCGTGAGTCAGCGCGGAGAAAGTAGCGAGCGCAGGAGCGCGCCCTGCGGGTGCCGCGCGCCCGCGACGTCACGCACCATCAGCTGCGGCAAGCCTCCGCGCGCCCACGTGCCGCCACCGCAGCCGTCGCCGCAGCCGCCGCCATCACATCACTACACTTGTGCGTCCCGCGCTTTTCGCGCGCCTCCCTTTGCCGTCGCGACGCCGCGCCATTTTCTCGCGCACGTGGGCGACGCCGCCGGCTGAGCGAGGGCGCCCGGCTCGAACGCCATTAACGCGGCCGTCGTGAATGAACGCCGACCTCGACCGGGTGGCTGGCGTCCATTGATAGGGCGCGCGGCGGACACCGACCGCTGCGCTCGCACGGGGGCGGCGTGCTGCACGCCCTCGCTTGCCGATCCGAGCGCGCCTCAGTCGAGGATGTGGCGTTCTCCGCGCGACGACACACCGCGTGCGAAATCTGTGTTCATTTATCAGTAGATGCTCGTGACCCTTCCGTGTGATTACTGTGGCGCGTATACGTAGTTTCCTAAACGTAATGTTTTGTGATCACGTCAATTCGATAGGACCTAAGTTAGTTTAAGTGAGAAAGTGGAGTGTCGAGGTGCGCGCGCGCCACTCGCACAGCGGCGCGCGAGGTTTCCATGTGAGTGTGAGCGCGCCGACAGCGTGCGCGGTGTGGTGTGGTGCGTACAGTGAGTGCTGTGAGGGGATGCACTCGTGCGATGCTCTCGGTGATCGCGATGCGTCGGCCGGAGGACGAGGAGCTGGGCGGTCGTGGCGATGGCGACGAGTTCGTGGACATATCTCAGATGCAGTTGTTAGTGGAGGCGGGCCCGAGCGGGCTGCACTACGGAGGCCCGCCGCCGCCGCACGCGCAGCCGCAGCCCTACGTGCAACCGCCCCCGCACTCTGCACACGCCGCGCACCCCGCCACTACCACGGCCTCTGTCGACGATCTCTTCGCGCTTTACTTTACACCCACTTCGCATGGTGAGCACATTATAGGTACGGTATATTGTTTTACACACAAATTACGCAGATCACCTATGTGGTACAATGATCACATAGTGAAATGGCAAACGGAATTGATTTAAAAAACAACAACAACAAACTATTAGCAATTTGTTGCGACTAGAAGAGGATGAGAGATATAATATACTGAAGAAGAGAATACAACCTTCTTCCGTTCTTTTTTCTACTGTTAAGATTATTAACGATCTGTTGTGATCTGCATCTAAAATGCCACTTTTTTAATTATTGTCTATTGGTTTCTATGAAAAAAATAAACACATCTTTTATGTCATACAGCATGCCATATTCATTTTTACAATTATTTTTATGCCAACAATTTTCGACATGCTTGCATAAGGTTTATTACTATTATACTTTAGCATAGTTATTCAGTCATAATTTGGAAATGGAAAATTTATAGAATCCTCAAAACTGAGTAGAGTTACTCTATTATCGTATGAATACGATATTTACAAAACACTAAATAATAATGTTCGTTTCTCTTGAATATAAAAAGTACAACCGTCATATGAAAGTTACATTTTACGTACATATCTGTCAAATTTAAAAGTCGCCTTTATATATAATTAACAATATTTTCTTACAAATAAAAAGCTGAGATTATTATTATAAATTATTCACGACTGCCTCGTGGTCTCGCGGTACAAGTATGTGCCGTGCGATCTAGAGGTCCTGGGTTCGATTCCCGGGTCGGGCAAAGTGTTATTGGGTTTTTCCATTAGGAAATTCTCGGTAACAGCACGGAGTCTGGAAATGTGCCCGAGAAACGGCAATAGGCTCGCCCCCTACTACGTGGAACTGATACATATTACATGCCTGGCGAATGAGTGCAGAAATACACCTCTGCCTACCCCTTCGGGGGAATACAGGCGTAAGGTTATGTATATAAAACAACTCAAGGTTAATTACTCCCAATGATCTCTATTAAATATCTACCTGATTTACTACTAGACTGATACATACTTGGCGAAATGTGGGTGCAGAAATGCACCTCTGCCTACCCCTTCGGGGAATACAGGCGTGAGTTTATGTATGTATGCATTCACGACTGTAGCATAAATATAGTATGTAGATCCATTGATTTTTTGGCGCCAAGAAAAATGTGCTTTGCAGTTTATATAATTCTGTTTTAGTGGTTCATATTTATTAGAGAAACGAACACAAATTGAACCCAACCTTTACGCTATTCTAGGAGATAGGAACAACACATTCTTCACCTGAGTTTGGAATTTGTATCTAAACCTACGCGAATGCTTAGTATTTTCAGAAAATTGTCTATATTGTTCAAAGAACATAAGGTATTAAGTGCCATAGTCAAAAAATAATTAGTTAAAAAACTACATATTATACAAATGTTAAATAATTTATTAATTTGATAAAACATAAATCTAATTCACTTTTTTGTTTTTTTTTTTACGCCTAAGACAAACATTATTATATGAAGAAGAAATAAATAAGTCGGAATTTTACCTAAAGAACTAGCGAGGATAGGCTTATTATGACGAATTAACTGCTAATTGACCTGGCTGCAGATGTGGTTTGTATGATCCATTTACGTCTACTCTTGTACCGGTTCCTTAAAATAACCTTTATCATACTTTCTTGACATAACCAAGCTAGGAATTCTAGAAAATTCCAATCATATATAGTATGTAGTCGTGATGGCCTCGAGGTTAGGCACGCGGTCGAGAAACTCGACGGTCGCGGGTTCAAACCCCAGGCACACACCTCTGACTTTTCGAAGTTATGTGTGTATTCACAATGAATTATCACGTACTTTAACGGTGAAGGAAAACATCGTGATGAAACCTGCACACCTAAAAGTTCTTAGGAATTTCTTAGGTGTGTAGTCCGCCAACCCGCACTAGGCCAGCGTGGTGGACTAAGGCCTAAACCCTCTCAGTTGTAGAGGAGGCTCGTGCCCAGCAGTGGGACGCATATGGGCTGAAGATGATGATATAGTATGTAGCTCTAGATTGTAATGTGAAAAATAGGTCAAAAAGAAGACAATGTACAATGTTCGGCGGTAATCAACGAAACAAACTTTTATCAGGTACACGATCGTGAACCTAGACGAAAAATTGTATCCACAAATAACTTTGGCTAGACAAGCATCACTCTTTATTCCAGGAAAAAACAACGCCGTATAATGTTATTTTGTTTACAAAACGACAATATACATTAAGTCCACTAACCAATCATGGTTAGAAAACATCGTTATCATTTGGATGGACTTATTCTTACTCTGCTTTTATGCGTTTTAGTTTGAATTTATCTTAAATACATTATCACAAAAATGAAACAGTACCTTATAATAATTAATAGTTATAAAAAAAACATAAAATAAGATCAAGCCTCTTTCATACTGTACCTAAATTTGCTAACAAGCAAACGATGATCCATGCCGTATTCTACGAAATTCAGATATAAACGCTGTTACAAGCATTTGTTTCTTCTCAAAATTAAATAGCAATTAATAATTTATTTATAGTTCCTACAACCCGAAAATAGATCAAGATATTGCTTATTTACACTTCATTACAAAATTACAGCGACACAGTATCTACGATTGGTAAACTTACATTTGCATTGAATAACTTTAAGTCGTCCATTACTTTGACTACCTAATTTGTTGGCCTTTACTCACGCTGTCTAATGGTGCGTGACAACTGTAGAAAGTTCCATTTGCAGTCCAACATTTACACAGGCATAATGCATATTTTTATTCATAAAATTTGCATGATTTTTTTATAATAAAGACTTTCTGCTCAATAGCACAATATCATCATCATCATCATCAGCCCAAATACGTCCCACTGCTGGGCACGGGCCTCCTCTACAACTGAGAGGGGTTAGGCCTTAGTCCACCACGCTGGCCTAGTGCGGGTTGGCGGACTACACACCTAAGAAATTCCTAAGCACTTTTAGGTGTGCAGGTTTTATCACGATGTTTTCCTTCACCGTTAAAGCAAGTGATAATTCATTGTGAATACACACATAACTTCGAAAAGTCTGAGGTGTGTGCCTGGGGTTTGAACCTGCGACCGCCGAAATTCTCGACCGCGCGCCCAAACCTCGAGGCCAATATATAGGTTTAATAATTTCAGACAAATTTATAGATATATGTCGGTATATCTCACTATTTTGTCGATATAAAATATTGAATTTCATACGCACTGGACATAAATATCAAAATAAAATCGCATCTTTACGTAAAATCGTTACATATGCAAGCTGGTAGGATTAATGGACATTCATACATCATTAAAAACAATTCCATTTTGTTTTTTTTTATTAATTTTAACTACATTTAAGTGTATTTATTTAGCTATTAACACATTGTATGAAGTTGTTTCGTAAGCTTTGCGGTGTGTAGTATTGAGATCAGCGTTCCGGCAGTTGATGCTGTTATCTCGGCCGGACGAGGCTAATCGGCTGCGTCTGCGCAACCGCCGCTATCATATTCACCCGGCTAACTATAAACATTGACATGCTGCCTAAATAACATCTTTATTTTAACAATACACTTGCAAAGTACAACATGGACCAATAAGTCCAAGCAAAATCAATTTTCCCATCTATTTTCGCCACTCATAAATTATTATTATAATAACATAGACACCTGCTTGGATGTTCTAAAGGACAGGTATTCACATATATTTTCACATATAAATCAAAACACACACAAATCCCTTGTCCAAGGGGACGATTCTAATCCTATTCGTCAGACATACATATTTCTGGACTATGACCTACTATTGAGTATTTTTTAAATTCAGCAGCAACACGGATCGCCGCACACTTCTGCTGTTCAATGAGACAGTTATTATGTTATTTGAATGGACAATAAATAATATATGGAATCATTAAAATTTAACGTACACATAATTGCAACCAAATTCGTCTGGATCCTTTGAGCTTTTGAGGATAGATAGGTCGCAGGCTTAACATTCGTCAGGGTCTGAGAGACTATACATATGTATATGTGAAAGTGTTGGCAAAAACGCCCTCGATACTGGATTTTTTCATGCATAGTGTTTTATACTTTCATAGATGAGAATATCCTTTAATATATACAGAAAGTATAACCAATTGCTATAACCGACATTAATATAGTACTTACATACATAAAGCACTTTTTGTTTTTGTTAACATTAATTATTTACATAATAAACACCATAACATTCTTTCTAATTTCGAAACGGAAATTAGAAACTGTTAAATAAAATACAACAATAGATTCAAGTATAGAATGACACACCGGAAACTGGTTTTGAAGAATCTGCAGTGTAAGCCTACTCTATAGAGCACACAGCGGCACACCTTCCACCAGAACTAGTTTACAAAAACTTGATTGTGTTGACAAATGCAAAACCAAAAATAACTTGAACGCGAAATATTTCAATATTATACAAAAATTATCGAGCCGAATAAATATTTTATATTCGTAAATAAATATTTGTAGTCTTAGTGACTTATTGCAGCTGTAATAAACATTATGTTACCATTGTTTAAATAATTCAACATATACATAGCTGAGAGTGCTTGAAAGTTAAAGTGTTTTTATTTACGGACATAAGTACAGTGGGGGCAATATACTCGTATATGAGCAACTGGTGATATATTGTCTAAAAACGATGGTTATGTTTCGTAATTAGTTGACAGCCCCGTGCGCAGTTGGCTAGATACCAGCTTGCGAAACGAGAGGCCGCGGGTTCGATCCTCACACCGAGACAAATGTTTGTTTCGGGTGTGGGTGTTTGTGAGATCGAAAAGTTTCTCATAGTTTCTGATACTCACAACACAGGACTTGTATCGTAGTGTGGGGTCAGAGCTATTTATCTGACTGTTGGGTGTATTTATTTATTACCTATTTAATTCTGCTGATCTAATGACAACTGGATAGATACTCCAAAAATAACAATAATTGTAATACATACATTATATTATCGTAATAATTTGATTGACATTTAAGTAGTCTAATATTTTTCATTTTATTTTACTTAGGAGAACTCTAAAAATATTTTGATCATTGTTTGTTAATCATAGGTATGTGTTGAGTTATATTTGAAATGGATATTGGTGAAAAGAAAAAGTAAGTTTGACCAAATTGTAATGGGAAGCATCTGCTTTCAAATAAAAAAGAATCATCAAAATCGGTCCACCCAGTCGAAAGTTCTAACAAAGGTAACAAACATAAAAAAAATACAGACTAATTGATAACCTTCTCCTTTTTTTGAAGTCGGTTAAAAATTGTAAAAAATGTTATTTTGGAATATGTACTGCGTAAAAAGCTGTTATTTTAATATTACAAACAGACACTCAAATTTTAATTATTTGTATAGATAAAGATGATCCAATATGCGACCACTTTGAGGCCGGCATCGGAATACGTACTTTAGCTATTATGTGTTTAAAATGCATCAATACATAAAAACGCAGAACCTAATCCATCTATCTGTCTGGTATACTTTCACGCCTAAACTGCTACACCAATATTAATAAATTTTGGCACGATCATAGGCCTTAGAGAAGGACTTACGTTAATTATTATATCTTTTTGTTAACATTAAATACGGTCGAAGCTGGGCCAGGGCGCTAGTAGTCGAATAAAATTGTTATTTTCTCATCAAAAACACCGTGAGGATTTCAGCAATGTCCTCATCCGGTCGAAAAACCGACGGCAACGCTGCTTTTGAGATTCAGTTTTGAGGGAGATATTAACCCAGGCAATCATTTCATGCATGTTGAAATGCGAAAAGAGTACAACGGAACTCTACTACTTCTGTAAAATTTACAAATACCTTTAATAAGCAGTGTGTATCTTGGTAAGAAGTTTGAAGTAGGTATCACTTTGTCAGCTCATTTTACATACACTTATCGTGGTCTAATAAAGCATACTATTTTTATATTTTTTTAAATGAATTCTTTTCTAAAATTGAAAAGGAAAAAGTTAAAAAATAATAAAAACAGAGCGTACAATGTATGTAAATAATGATAATTGTTGGTAGCTAGTCTTTCGCACCTTTGGACACGATTCTACCGGCGTATTTGAAACCAGACCAGATATACACAGCCTTATCTCCAAACGCGACGCACGTGCAAACGGAACTGTGACAGATTTTAGACCTTGTGTATGATAGATACCTGTTTCATGGTATATACATACGCACACATACTTAATGCAGTTTTACCAAAGGGTTTACCAAAGGCAAAGGTGCAATTATTCACTCACGATTTTCAATGTTTTAGGTCCCACATAATAAGCGAGCCTATTGCTGTTTTTTCTGGCGCATTTCTAGATCTATACTGCTACTAGAAAGGGTACGAAATCCCCAATAACACTGAGCTCGATCTGAAAATCAAACTTGATTACATGGCACACACATAATAAGGACATTAATCAGTAATTAGCCAGTAATTAAATATTATTTAACTAAGCCTTCAAACTACTGACTATGGACTATTCAGAGAGACTATTGAGACTTTAGACTTTTATGGAGAGGCCTCTAGCAGTCTCATACGCATTCTCTGCAAACTTATTATAATCTGGTATCTTTTAACTAACACCAATGGGTTAAAACTATTTATTGCCGATTTTAAAGTTGGAAGTCAATTTATTCATCGTAATTTTTGAGTCATCAATTGAACAAAAACGGTTAAAACATTTGTCTCCAAATAAGCGCTATAAATTTGTCAATGTTAACCTATTTCCAGTACAATCGAAAGACAATTATACCACTTGTGGGTAAATGTGCTTAAATTTTTATACGAATATAGTATGTAATAAAAGACAATGGTTATTTAATGAAACTTTTTTGTGTTTTTAATTTATTAAAAGAGGTCAAACTTAGCAGGTCATATTATAGAAGTAGTAGTAACTCGGTATACACGTACCGTTCTGGACTCCTTTTCCGCTGTCGATCTGGCCTTCTACGTATGTATGAACTTCATTAAATGCAAGAATACCACAGTTACTGCAAATACTTTCAGTCGTTTTCTGCTACTTTTATAATATATTCTATGAATAAACGAAACTTCCTTCTTGGTTTTAAGCTTATTATTAATAGAGTTAGGTTTCTTCACTACTTTTAATAGTTTTAAATGGTAGAGTCAAATGGGAATGCAAATCGAATTGGCTGGTTCGACCAACCAATATGACGCAATACTGATGAATTTTCTATAGTTATAGTTTCGAGAGTGGTGGGATTTTCTTTTCCCTCTGTACAGAGCAACGTAAATAATATACCTATTAGTAATATAACTATACGAGTAGAAGGACATAAAAACACACTATATCAATTTTTCGGTAGGTTATCATTTATGATCCATTCAATTCATGGTTTATGGTCAGACAGATTGGCGAATGCTTCTATATCAAAATTCTGTTTGTTTCTAAACTAATTTCGCTGCAAATAAATAAAGTATTTCAAAGTCTTTCAAAAATCTTGTACTTGAAGTAAAAAATTTACTAGAGTAAGTTTTAAATGAGGAGCAAATCAATTTACTCGTATTTAATACTGAGAAGACAAAAGTTTTCGACTTTGCCGCCAAAAGGAATACCTTTGTCACGTCTCCTCTGTTCCAATTTCATATTTAAGACATGGTTTTAATTTTAAATGTAATTCTTTGGTAAATAACGATATCTTAAGACATTGAACTGTGTACTTATTTTGAAAATAAAAGTATTAATTTTTTTTTAAATGTTTTAACCTCCAAGCATTACCGCTTTGGTTTATAAGGGAATAGAACGTATAAAAAGATATTCTAGGATAGGTTCGTCTTTTGTAACCATTGTATTTACCCTATCCAACGATGGGATACGGACAACATTTATTTATTTATTTATTTATGCTTTTTATACATTAAGTATAGAGGCGGACTTAATGCAAAAGGCATTCTCTAACAGTCAACCTCTGGGTGATGCAGAGATAAAAAAAGGTAGGTGCATAAATATATAAATAAATAAATAAATTTATGAATAAATTAATGACTTAACCAAAGGCCAAATGTTTGCCAAACTAAGCTAACATACAAAGCACCTTCCATTACATTTTTAAGTGGTAGATCTGTTAAATCTTCAACAAGAGTATACTAACTAGATCATAATGGTACCGCTGTCTTACCAGACAGCGGTTTCCTACTGGAAACGGTTACTTTTTAAACGGTTGTGCCATTGGATCTCGACACTATAATTTTACATTATTGTGTGAAAGGACTGGCTCGACAGACGTAATACATTCCAACAGAATTAACTGATGACAGTAAAGCGAACTGAAAAGTTTTATCAGGTTCATTTACTACACTTTTCTTCTCCCAGCTTAAAATAATGTCCAGCGACTGAGTTTGCGACCGCCAATTGAGTTTGCATTGCACTACCATGATCACATATACTCACCTGATTTTTTTCTGTTATACGAAATATATAACCCACTGCAATATAAAGAGCTTTTTCTTCAAGGGGAAATCTGTTTGTGCTTCTTAGTTTTGCCAACCAGAGAGATGGCGGGAAAGGTCAACAATGTTCCAGCTCGGCACTTGGATACAACAGCGCTTTTTCCAGATTTTATTCCTGAACATGTTTTGTAATACAAGATACCTTTTTTTTTTTTTTTTTTTTTCACGCGGGGAAAATCCATTTACGGACCATCCCGCCCCGGAGGGGCGAGGGTGTGTCGGACTCACCGGCGCCTTCCGACCCAGCATGGATGTTACCGCCCGTGATGCGCTCGGGCGGCCGCTGGGCCGGGTCCCTACCAAAATCAATGCGCCGTCATACCGACTAAAAAACCCCGCGACGGCCACCATCAGCGCATTCAACGAGGCGGCCCCGGAATACCCTGAAGCCAGAGCTATGGATTGCACCGGGACCGCCTCTGCGCGGTGCCAAGAGGCACACCAAGCAGATATTATTTACACCTGGGGGGCCGCCAAGGTAGGGACGGCGGCCCCGTGTGGCCTCTGGGCGCCGGGCTACGTGTTGACCCGGCGCCTCCTACGTCGCCTGTTGCGACGAGCGGGATCGGTCTGCTCCCGATCCCGCTCCGCGCTCTCCTTCTGCGAAATGACACGTTCGCAGAAGGAGAGCATAGCTTTCCACGACCTCCGGCTGCCGACCATGGCGGCGACCACAGTCGGCAGCGAGAGGTCTCTCCCCACGACCGCTACGAGAGCGCTGCGCTCCTCGTCCCAGGCTGGGCACTCCTCAAGCGTGTGCTGGGCCGTGTCCTCACGGCAGTTGCCACAATGGTGGCACACGGCGGTCTCCTCCACTCCGACGATGCGACACAGGTACGCACCGAAGCTGCCGTGCCCGGTGAGCACCTGTGTCAGCCGGAAGGTCGGCGCACCGTGGCGCCTGTCCATCCACTGCTGGAGGACAGGACGCACTGCCGCGACGGTCGCCACGCCAGCACTTGGACTCTCCAGCCTGGAACGCCACTCCTCCACGGCGGCGCTGCGGAGGGAGGCCAACATGGCCTCGACCTCTCTTGGGGCCGGTCTCTGTCCGGTTCGCCGGTACGCCTCCTCCCGCCAGAAGAACACTGACGAGAGGGACTTGGCGTCCAGCTCCCAGGGCAGAGTACCCGCCAAAACGCAGGCCGCCTCGTGCGAAATCGTGCGGTACCCTCTAACGATTCGCTGCGCCACCATACGTTGCGGACGATGCAGCAAGCGGACGCAGCGAGCGCCGAGGGAATTGGCCCACACGGGACACCCGTACAGGGCCATGGACCGCACGACTCCAGCATAAAGGCTACGGCAAGGGAAGCCAGGACCCTCAATGTTGGGCAGCAGGCGACTGAGAGCACCCGCTGCCCGGACCAACTTCGGCGACAACATCTCAAAGTGCGCGCGGAATTTCCACCGACTGTCCAGAATCAGACCTAAGTACTTCATCTGGGAGCCGATGGAAATCCGCACGCCCTCCACCATTAGGTGCGCCTCCGGCGGTGGCCTAGACCGAGGTCCGTGAAAACACAGAGCCTCGGTCTTGTGCAGGGCCACCTGGAGGCCAAGTCGCCGAATCCTGCCCACCACGAGTTCGGTCCCGAACCCGGCGAGCAGGGCGGCCCGCTGTGGGGTCCTGGCCGTCGCTGTCACCAACGTGTCGTCCGCATAGCAGACGACAGCGACGCCCCGAAGGTTGGCACCACGAAGCACCCAGTCGTAACCGATGTTCCACAGGAGCGGCCCGAGAACCGAGCCCTGTGGAACACCGCACGACACCGCCCGACGGTGCCACCCGTCGGCGCCCGGATACACGACGTACCTGTCACACAAGTACGCCTGCACCAGACGCCGAAGGTAGGGCGGAACCTCGTGGTACCGCAGTGCCTCATTGATGCAGGCCCAGGGCATGGTGTTGAATGCGTTGGCGATGTCGAGTGACACCGCCACGACGCACTTGCCCTGAGAAACTGCATTCTCCGCTTGTGCCCTGACCCGCAGGATTGCGTGTACCGTCGACCGACCCCTCCGGAACCCGAACTGGCAATCTGCCAAGTCCGGGCCCGTGCTCTCCAGATGCTCGACGAGGCGCGCGTGCAAGATACGCTCAAAGAGCTTGCACACCTCGTCGAGCAGCACAATGGGCCGGTACGCCGACGGTGACTCTGCGGGTCGCCCCTCTTTCCTCAACAGGACAAGCTTGCCCGTCTTCCACCGCGACGGGAAGCTGCCCTGCTGCAGGCACGCGGAGAACAGGCTGCGGAGCCTCGTACCCAGCGACTCGACGGCGAGCACCCAGACACGTCCAGGCACCCCGTCGAGCCCCGGGGCCGAGTTCTTGCCCCGCAGCCGAAGCACTGCCGCCTCCAGCTCTTCAGGCGACACCTCCGGGATATCCCTTGCCGAATCCAACGACGATGGCGCCGGTGGACGTGGCGCCATCGGTGGAGGAGTGAACTCCTCGGTGGCCGGGAACAAAGCCGCGACGACGTCCTCGACGAGGTCTGCCCGAAGACTCTCCGTCAGCGGGGGCGCCCATGGGCGGAGCTTGCTCAACGCCACACGGTATGGACGCCCCCACGGATCTCTATCAAGAGACCTCCGGGACTCCTCGTAAGCCGCGGCCTTTGCTCGTGCAATGGCCACCCGCAGCGCTCTCTTCGCCCCTCTGTGGAGGCCGTAGAGCAGCCGCTCCTGTTCGTTGTCGCCAGGTCGGCGGACCCGACGACGACGGTGCCTGGAGAGTCGGCGTAGCGCAGCCACGCAAGACGCGCGCAGCTGCGAAAGCTCCGCCGACCACCAGTACACCTGGCGCTTCGCCGGGAGGCGGGTGACCCGGGGCATCGACGCGTCGCAGACGCGCGACATCGCCACCCCGAACCATTCCGCCTCCTCCTCGACCCGCACCGGTCCATCCGGTACGGAGATCCACGCTTGAACAAGAGCGGCCTCTTCCGCAGCCTCTACATCGAGGCGCTTAGCGGCCCACCGCCGGCCGCCCGTGAATCGGGTAGCGGGACCACTACCGGGCTGGGTAGGGGCCCGGGAAGCAGAGACGCTGTACCGGATGTAACGATGATCGGACAGCGTCTCCTCGTCAACCAGGACCTTCCAGCCCCGGACACGGCGGGCAAGGGCCGGGGTGGCGAACGTTATGTCCACCACCGAACCGCCATTATGCCGCACGCACGTGTCCTCCGACCCCCGATTCAGGACGACCAGCCCGATGGAAATCGCCCATTCCTCCAGGGCCCTACCCCGCGCATCCGTCACCGACGAGCCCCAAGCCAAGGACTTGGCGTTGAAGTCGCCGGCGACTAGCACGGGGTGGGACTGGCTGCCTTGCACCACCAGGGCCCCCAGGCGGACCAGAAAGCTCTCGAATTCCGCCAGGGACCTGTTGGGAGAGAAGTACACTCCTACGACCCAAATCCCTCCCAACAAGACGGCCACGCATCCCGAGCCCTTCGCTACTTTTTCGAAGGGCGGGGATCCGGCGGCGCCCCGAGTGATGACGGCCACCAAGCCATCCAGGTCCCCAGCCCAGTCATCCCGGGGAGGGACAAAGTATGGCTCGGAGACCACAGCCACTTGAATCGACCACTGCGCCAGGCACTGAACAAACAAATCCTGCGCGCTGGCGCAGTGATTGATGTTCGCCTGGAGGAAGTTACGTGCCATATTAACTATGGGCGATCTCCATCATCTCCGAGGTGGGCGGTTTCGGCCGCGCCACAACCTCAGATCTCGCACCGGGTAAAGAGCGGTGCGGGACGGAGGAGGCGACGCAAGCCTTAGCGCCCACCCTGTGCCCAGCGGGCTTACCCGCAGCTGCACAGATTGTGCAGTGCGGGTCCGCTTGGCAATCACGGGCCTTATGGCCCTCTTGACCGCACCGGTAGCAGATCCCGGTGCGGTCACACTCCGCGGTGCACTTTATCCTTACGTGCCCACGAAAGAGGCACCGAAAGCACCGCAAGGGCCTAGGCTCTAAAAGCCGGACCCCAGCCGACACCCAGCCCACCAAGACGCGTCCTGCCCTGGTGAGCTAGTAATACAAGATACCTGGCCTAGTATCTTCATGTGCAATAAATGAACCATGGTTTATAAGCGAAAATGGCTTGCAATTATTCCGTAGACCCCTGGATAATGCTAATAACCGCTCTCAATTTTAGAGAAAGCCTTTACTAAACAGAGACACGTATGTAGACTAATACAAGATTCGATTTAAATAATAGTTCTGACCCCACGTTAAGATACAAGTCTTGTGTCGTGGGTATCAGAAACTACGAGAGACTTTTCGGTCTCACAAACACCCAGACCGGAAACAAATACTTGTGGATCGCACAAACATTTATCTCGTGCGGGGATCGAACCCGCGGCCTCTCGTTTCGCAAGCTGGTATCTAGCCAACTGCGCCACGGGGCTGTCTATATATGTAGGTATGTCTACTGCCTAACGTATAATATATTACATATTTCCAACGAATAGTACTCGTTGATTGAATATTGTTTTCAAATTATCACACCTCAAAACTAGACTCGAGAGGAGTGAGTTATTTTCGGCATTAAAGCAGGTGAACAAACTGGCTTATTAGACACAAAAGACGTAGGTATTACAGATGTTCACTCCCGAAGCCCACGTTGCCTCGATAATTCGGGTATAGCTTTCACTCTATTTAAAAAGAGGCGGAGTCTGTCGATATTATCGCTTTTCATTGGCTAAAGCGTAATGAATTGGCGTCTAGACCGTTTCTCCTACATTAAAAATATACATCTAAACACTTTATCGATATAACTGCAACCTAGGCAACGTCGGCGGCTTTTGAAAATAAAATTTTATCTAAAGTATACAAAATAATGCGTAGGCTCCTTTTTCAGAGATGAAGATATTAGGTATTGAAAAATAAAAGCGCATTTACAAACACCATGATACCTTTGAGATATGTTTTGTACGATCTCTTCAGAAAAAGCCTCGATTTGATTATACCCAATGTTTGTCAGTCTTAAGAAGTTGTTTTTTTTATCGTATAATAGTTGTTTGTCAATTTCGGTACTTTGTTACTGAAATAGCTTCAATAATTCAAATGTCTGTCTTCTGTATAAGGATTGTAAGCATAAAAACTTATGAGTCTAGTGAATCAGTCACTCAATTAGCACAAAACTTATTAAGTATCTGACATTTTATTAAAAACATCAATTTATCTGAAAGTTTAATGTAAGAATCAATACACATGAAAATATCACAAGGAAAAAACAAAACATAACAAGCACCCAAACGTGGCGCCTATGCCGATCACTATCAAGCAGCACATAAAAGCTTCTGGCAATCCACGTTGATACTGTCAAAAAGTGCGTCCCACGCTAGGAGCGTCACATAGGAAACGGCGGCTCGTCAGAGGTGCCCACATCAGGCCGTTACACCTCTCTGGATGTTCCCAGATGCGAGATACCGTGGCGGCGCTTTGAGCGGCCCGCACTGCCACCGAGGGCACGCACGTGCTTTTGTGCTAGCCCGCGCCGTCTCACGTCGTCATACATAAATTGACAATATAGCCTTTACTAGACATACAAGCCACTATCCGCGCTTGCAAATGATGTGCTTTTACATCGCCGCATCAGTCTGACGCGCCGTGATTCATCTCGACAAAAACTTCATCTCCGAACGTGAACACGTCGAAATTTCTGCGCACATCGCGATTGTGATTCAAATTTTATTTGACTCTCGAAAAGCTTACACGAATGCCAACTGGCTGCTCTCGTGTTTTTACAATTGTAATCTAAACGCGGCAATCATCATCAATCTGTAGGGACTAGGAGTCCACGAGTATGCGCGCACCTGTACTCAATGATGTAGAACAATTGGTATCATTAGGGTCCGTCATCGTCGGCCGAGCCCGCGCCATACATATTCAAGCAGTCGCAACAATAATGCGAGTTTGTTTCAAAGTCAATAAATTATCGCTAATGCCCAATTTGTGTCCACCGGTTAACAATGCCCGTTCCCGCAATTACTTAAACGCGTGTAACTGCGTAGTCGTCTAAGATACGATCTGTGCTGGCCGTCCAACGTCATTGTCCCACTCGATACATGCCCCGCAATTACATTGTATCGATTACAGCTGACTCAGTTTACTTCGATTCCAACGATTGACTGCCACTATAAAGCATTGTTTTTAGTACACGTAATTAGTGTCCCGATGATACGAAATCTGCCTTATTTTAACGACAGTTTAACATCTGCGTCTTTAACTTAAAATGCCCGTTTTAAATTCAAATGTACGTGCGATGTTTGTGTAGTCTTTACTGAACGACTAACTCACGTATATCCGACTATATAATTCACATCACGTGTGGCTAAACAGCTTCTGGAAACCACAAACGACATAAAATATTCATGTCAGTTTGCAATCTGCCTTATCTCGGGCCGGAAGTCAACAATGGCAAAGTATTATCGCACTAAGTTGACGTTAGCTACAAATAGGTATATTCTGTACACGGACTAAAAATATTCCCAAAGTGTCCAGGCTCGTTATAACTTAAACGAGTTTTTTTATTGTTCGGGGCTTCAGATTTAGCAGATATGTGCTAATATTTTTGGATAGTACAAATGGCTATTATGTGCAAATTGCGATCAAAGTGGTCGCATTACAAATGTTTGAGAATATTTGCAGAATGTCCTTACAGGAGGTACTGTACACGTAACACGTACTCAGATGACAATCACGGAAGAATGTCTGTGAACGAGCTTACATCGTCCCTCAAACGTGACGAACTGAAGTAATATCATCCACTATCAATGTTTCAATCCCCTTATACATTACCAAAATATTGTGCAGACTAAAATCACTGTCAATTTGACGTGATTATCTCTGGTAGGTAGTTGAAATGAATAATGTTGCTTGGTATTCGCCGAGCACATAACACTACGCCAACAGCAACAAGTGGACAATTTATTCTCGCACTTGAGCTATTTTTTTCAAATTTTATAGTATCGGTGTCGTGTTGCTGGATGTGAGCCAATGTTTCTCTAGTATTAAGTTTTGTGCAATCGCCCTATTTTTCTAAACTAAAACAGTTGCACGCGACACGTTCTTAAACATCGTGCTCGCTTCCAATAATTTTGCTGGAAACTTTTCCACAGTATTATTCATCCGGGCATTCTGGAGCTGTGAGCTAAGACTCGGTGTCGCTAACCGTACGCGGCGCGTGCCGTCCAGTTTGATTCACTGATGAACACTAATGTAATAAACAGCTGATTAAAAAAGCGGATACTCTAATTGATGGACAAGACCCTGACCGCAATCATGTTGAAGACTTCATAATTATGAATGGACACTTCAATGTTTTATGAGTAAAATGCTTTGATTTTTAATTGTAATTTAGAAACATAACTCTATGAGTGTTACTTTTATATGTTGAGTCTTGTCTAGGTATAAATTAACACTGAGATATGTGTGAATATGCGATCACACATATCTCAGTAATATATACATTATACACATAATATGAATTACGACAAACAAATTTAACTAACTTTAATATGCATATTATTGAATTTAATTAAGAATTGGCAAATCACATAATCAATGTACTTTAAAATGTGTGTAATTTAAACATTAAACAGATACTCGTATTTATGAAACAAATGATTTGAATAACATCAATCATTATGCAGGAAGGATAATAAAACTTACGCAACAAGTTTCATTTAAAAAGCGCAAAGTGACTGAAAATTACTCTCATGACATAACAAATATACAGATACATACATACATACATTACCTCACGCCTGTATTCTCCGAAGGGGTAGGCAGAGGTGCATTACTGCACACACATTTCGCCAGGTATGTATCAGTCCCACGTAATAGGGGGCGAGGTTATTGCCGTTTCTCGGGCACATTTCCAGACTCCGTCTTGCTACTGAGAATTACCTGATCGAAAGCAATAACACTTAGACCGACCCGGGAATCGAACTCAGGACCTCCAGATCGCACGGCACATACTTGTGCCGCGAGACCACGAGGCAGTATACAGATACATATTATAATTTTTCAAATTAACAACGATTGCAAACTTATAAATATTAATAACATTATATGTATTGTTAAGATACGACAAATACGACTGTTAATTTAAATTTGGAATCCATAATTCGTTGGTATCGCGAAACCGCGTCGATAAGTAATTATAATTGGTGACCGACATAAGTGAGTCAGGCCACAAGTGGCGTCCTATATAGTTGATTATTTACGGGTAGCAGTGCAGCTGTAATTGCGGTCGGGACCCCGCCACACAGCTCGTTTATCTAATTAACGTCCCGGCGCGAGAGTCTGCGCGCACGTCTGCCCGCGCCAGACCTGCGCACGCGCAGTATGCACCGATACACAGCATAGACAGCGATTCCCGGCCGCCTGCTAACTGTAGCATTTGCAAAAAGATTATAAGAAAATAGCGTTTGTCGTTTCCACAAAATTTTGATGTATCTCCGTACAAAAAATTTACCTTTCCCCTTTATAATACTTATATATACTACCGGTTTAACCACGCTTCACCCGGACGGAATTTTGTAAAAGTAAATATTTACCTATAGTATCTACCTATTTCCATTTATCTCCATACCAAAAACCTTCTAAATTAGTCTAGCGGTTTGGCCGTGAAACCGAAATAGACAAAGTTATTAACGCATTAATATTAGTATTGAAATATTTATAATACATAATCATAATATGAATAAATAGTTAATCTACGTAAAAGGGCAGCTTACAGCAATTTCGTAGCCTTAATGGTCAACCAATAATGGTTATCTGACGAAACGAACTGAGTTTCAATGTAATGTTTACTAAACGCCACTGCTCAGGAAATGCTAATAATATAGGTACATATACAAGGGTCAAACTTAAAGTCTTGATACCACTTAAATTGAGAGACTATTCTGTCTCATAACCAAAAAGATGTTCAGATGGCTTCAGGGTAAAGATATTCAACTATTGTCATTACCTTATGCCTCGTTCCCTTTTAAAACCAACAAAAACATGTAAACTGGCTGCCTCGTGGTCTCGCGGCAAAAGAATTTGCCATGCGTTATAGAGCGCCCGGGTTCAATTCCCGTCTCGGGTAAAGTGTTATTGGGATTTTCCATTAGGAATTTCTCAGTAGCAGCACGGAGTCTGGAATGTGCCCGAAAAAACAGCAAAAGGCTTGCCCCCTATTACGTGGAACTGATACATATTACATACCTGGCGAATGAGTGCAGAAATACACCTCTGCCTACCCCTTCGGGGGAATACAGGCGTAAGGTTATGTATTTAAAACAACTCAAGGTTAATTACTCCCAATGATCTCTATTAAACATCTACCTGATTTTGAAGTTTTTATTATATTGTTGAGGAAATTAATTAGTCTAAGCTGCATAGGAAATACTCATAATAGGCATTCACAATTTTTATTTGTATTACACAAAGAATTCATTACGCACCAATCGCCAAAAAAATCTATTTAAATGCCTCGCTGAAAGATTCAACGTAGTAGGAAGGAGAAAATACGTCAACAAAGTTTTCCTAAGCTGTATTATTTTTAAAATTGTGTACTAAGAATCGCCTCATGACCTGAATTTTATGCTTATAACGGTGAATATTTGAGTAATTTGTTGAAAAACGATTCGCTGGAAAATACAATACTTCGAGATTTATTTAGGTTCCTGAATAGAAGTATTGATGTTCCTGCAAATGTAATGTGGTACATCTGTCCATAGTCTAACGCAGGACTTCCCAAACTAGGCGCGGCGTTGTTCCAGAGGCGTCGCGTGTCGATGCGACCGAGAAAAATGATAGAGAAAGAAGAACAACTAATAGCTTCAATACGACACGGACAAACTTTTTGAATTATGGAGATCAGTTTCTCATGAATATCGTGCCATCAGCATTGCTGCATTAAAGATTTTTTATTTAATTTTTTTTTTTTTTTTTTTGGGAAATATACAGAACAATCACAATCAAAAATACAAAACAAAAATATAAACACAATCCAAAGCAATTTCCACTTATAGGTAAAGCACAAAAAAGAAGAAGTGAACGGCTAATCTAACAAGAAATTACATTATACAGAAACAAAAAGCATTGAATACATCATTTAATTACCATTTGTGACTTCGTACTTGTGTGAAACGGGCTTTCCTGCATTTGCATCAATTAAGAACAAGTACAGGTCAAGCATAAGCTAAGAAAAAGAAATCAGAGTGGCAATTTTGAAACTGGAGCCCAGGTTTCAAAAGTTATGCTCAGAAAAGCAAGCACACACCTCACATTAACCAGCCAGTTACTTAAATATGTATCTCTTATTATTTTTGTGCTTATGTTTTGATTTCGTTCTTATTTTCTAATGAATTTTATATTATTATAAATGTTCAAAAAGTGTTTTTATGATAACCTGTTACTGTGCTAATACTAAAATTAATAAGTATTTTTTGGTGTTGGGTTGAGGGGCGTCGCCAAAAGTAGCAAAGTCTGGGAAAAAGTTTGGGAAGCCCTGGTCTAACGAACTCCTTTCTTATACGCGTAACTATCTTTACCTACAAAAGGTATCATGAGCTTCAAAAATAGTGCGGAAAGATATGAAATATACGTGAGTTAGATATTAAATGGCCCCAAAAAACTACTCCTAGAACTTATTTTTTTTACATCATTTATCTGAGAAAGAAAGTAGGTATTAAATAACCTACAGCCGTATCCAGAATCCTATTTATCTATATACCAACCATCATCAAAACAAAACTATATATCATTTTACTGTTATAAAAGTTTACACATAAGGCTCATAATCCAGGTTTTGGCTCCTGTTACATAGATTTTCGTACTAAAGACGTCCCGATGCTGGGCACGGGCCCCTTCTACAGCTGAGAGTAGTTCTTAGTTCACCACGTTGTTATTCTAGTGCGGGTTAGCGGACTACACACCTAAGAAATTCCTGTAAACTAATAAGTGTGTAGGATTCGTCACGATGTTTTCCTTTACCGTTAAAGAACGTGATAATTTATTGTGAATACTACCTGTGACCGCAAAAAAAAATAATCGACCGCGCCCCTAAGGCCATCACTAATTCGCCAAAGTTTATTCTAAATCTTTATTAGCCTAAGTTGCGTAAGCATTGTCATTTTCGATAACAGACTGACCAGTCATAGGGCTGCATGGAGGATAATTCAATAACTTTAAGAGCTATTCTTGCGTTGTTCTTCTCTACGAATAATAGAAACTAGACCAAACTAATGTCTCATTGATCAACCGTTAATTACAAGTTAAAGCTGTCAGTTCATTAAATCCTGAGCTGGAGCCAGCTTTAACGACTGCTTGCATTACCATTAATTTTGGCATCATGACAGAAGCTTTACTCATAATTCTCAACACGAGTCTAATTATAAAATGTAATTAGAAATTGCAACACTCACGATAAGTATTTATCAAACTAAACATTTTTATTGTGTATTTTCTAAAAATTCGAAGATCATTACAAGTAATTAAGGATAATTCTAATGTTTATATTTTGTCTATTTTAAAAGGTTTCAATCAAAACAGAACAAAAGGTACCTACTACTGTTTACGTTAAAAGCCGTAAAAATATAAACTGGAACATTCGGGGCAAAATGTCATGATTTGTAGAATCTTTCAACGAGCATCAAGAAAGTGTAGAGCCCAAGGCAAATCCTACCTACACCTTTAGACAAATGGCCGATCGTAAAATCATAAGCCAAATCATTTCGCATCTTATTAATTATTTTAATCATGTTAACATTATGTGAGTTTAAAACAGAGAACTATATTATCCCATACTATCCTATTTATGGATTTACCTATCACGATGCCGAGGATCGAAAGAAGTTAAAATGAGGCTCAGAGAAGCAGATTCGAACAAGGATCGATGGAAAGCCTGGAAGAGAAAAAATATTTCATAATTTACGTATCAGAAACTACCAAAAACTTTTTGAACCCATTAATACCCAAACATAAAATAATTATATAAAAACTATTATATAGGGATAAGCAAAACCCTGGGATTGAACCCACAACCTTTCCTTTCATTGCATAGTACAATCAACTGCAGACAGCTAGAGAAACGTGCCCATACAACTCTGAGTTTCCCCCTATGATACACGCGTGAACATAACGAGAATTTACTTAATGTTGTTGATGCTGAACACTACCATCAAGTGAACTTAATCCCTCATCAGATGTATGCTACATACGTCCATGTAGTAGGATACTCATACTTAAAAGTACACTAAGGCGATACGGGCCCCTAGTTGTACACTTATTGTTTATTAAATATATTCCATAAATAATTTGCTTCCGTTAAACATTAACGATCAAATTTTATTCACCGCTGATTTTAGCTGGGTATAATTTTACCGTATGTAATACCTTGTCGGGCCACATGCGACCCGCGGGCCCCAAGTTGCTATGGCCAGTGTAGGCGGCATGACCATAAGTTGTAACAAATTTTGCACACGTCTGCTATATTTCGAAAAAATATACCTATTGCCCCAAAATGAGTGTAGATACAATCAAAGATGTACCGTCGTAGATGCCGGCGGCGACGGCTTAGTGTGCCAGTGTGTTGGCGGAGACAATGCAACTAATCTCAACTAAGTTGTTGAAACTTGCAGACCTTACCTTGACTCCTACGCTCATACTCCTTTTACTGAATGAAAACCTTGTCTCGTAATTGCTCAGATTGACTTCCACCTGTTTTCATTTAGCCGGAGATTTCATTTTAATGGATACATCAACAGTCTTTGTTCTATCACGTATTTCATTAGTCAATAAATAAAGCTTTTAAAAAAATATCCTCCACTAAAATATGTTGAAACCTCATACTATTCCGTAATGTACAATGGGAATAAAGTTCATAACACAGTACACTCTAACCATACAATGTGTATAACATAAAACAGGTGAGATAATGAACAACATTGCCGTATTATAGTATTATTGACAGTTTTTGTTATGGTATTATTCATAAGGAATGGCCTCCAAGCTAATGAATGAATGGGCCGCGGTCGGCCGCCCACGGTAACTTCATTCATACGTAGCCCTGCGTGGTACGGGCTCGCTCTCAATGTCGACTTGCATCGCTCTTACCACACACGTGACAATTGCTTGCCCGCCAAGGCTCCTACTACTAAACTTTACATCCACGTGCTCACTTATGAATTCATTATGTTGATTTGGGTGCAAAAAGCGCTTTAAGCTTAATAAACTACACCAGTATTTAAGTAATTCATAATTTTCAGTCATTATTCCATTTCTGCCCAAAGTAGTCACCCCCGACATTTAACGTTTGCTTCGTTAGTATGCCGAAATGTCAGAAGTTCATCTCATTATGGGATAAAAGCCTAGACTCAAAAGCTCATTTTCTTTATATGAACCTTTCTGTCTAACCCAATTTGGGCAACAGGTTGTCGCATAAAGGTCACAATCGACAAGAAATGGCAGAGTTAAGGAAAAATGAAGTGAAACATCAGTGAAACCCAGTGGAGTTTCGATGAATGGAACGAGTGGGGGGCGCCGTACAGTGGTGTGAGTGGGGTGGCGGGCACGTGTTTCGTGGCCATGGCCACGGGATGACGTCCGACATTTAGCGAAGCATGCGCGCTACGCTGCAGGTTCAAGGACGTCACATCGATCGCCCTTAGTGGTGCGTCTCTCGGAGCCACGGCCGGACGCTGCTCTTCACCGTGATCAGGAAATCGATTCTGTCGCCTTCCCCAATGCCACGGTCGTGCATGAGCCTCTCACGCCGCCATTGACTATCGCCGCGGAAACAGCTGCCAGTATCGCAATACTATACGTTTACTTGTGTGGTTGGCGGTAGCATATTGTTGTGGAAATTTATATCATGTATCAATGACTACGCTCTTATGTAATGTGGATTGTGAAATGACGTTTACACATAAGCATAATAACTTATGTTGCATAAATTAAACGTAATGATAATTGTACAAACTGAACGTCCTACACTAAATTAACAACTTTTGCAACAACAAATAACTTGGTACTTTTACATAAAAGAACTTCACAATTAAACTACATATTATTTTACTTTTAGAAAGGAGTGACAATAATAAAATTACCCACCGCTCATCACCTTTTTGTCACTCCAAGCAGCATTATTTGAAAAAAATAAATTTGTTTAGACTATGAATGTTAATAAAATACTTCGACCAGTGGAAGGAAAGATATGAATGTTGCTATATATTTTCTGGGAACTTGATTTGATTGTGTGCGTAATCCGCCGTAAATAAGAGACGCATGCGCTGCGCTGATTACATTACTTGATGCTGCACATTGAAAACCTTTGAGCCGTCTATATTCAATATTTTTTATAACAAAAATGTATGTCATAATCTAAATTTAAAATAAACATGTTGAATCTTATAACTTTAGTATTATTAGTCTAGAATCAAACCCATACTCAAAAAGTTCTGGATGAATATTCGCACAAATTCAGCGGATACCCCACTCAATAAATAACTTCACTCAAAACATGATTGATTATTTCAATATTAATGATGCACGGAATCATATGTAAACCCAAATTTTAGAATAATTTTAAATAACCGTGGTGAAAAGGAAACTACAAATAAATTAATTTGAAATCTCCTTTACCTGGCGTATCCAATTCAAAACGGCTGATTGCGAATGCAAATGTCGCGAGCGCGTGTCAAATCCCGTCACACCCACGCACTGCTTCTGCATTCGGTGTACCCATATGAAACTAGGCACTCGTATTTTGTCCACTTTCTTGATCTACGTTTCCGTCCACTTACTTAATAATGTATAAATATTATATAAACTGCAGCTATTTTTAAACACAAATAACACTCACAAAGAAAGTTCTAGCAAAATGAAGTGAATGCTGCATCTAAATATAACTTACAATTAAACTCTGCTTGTATTATGAGAATTGCAGCTTTGTTAGTGTGCCATTCACGAATTCACCACTGCGACCCCGACTTTCAGGAATGGGGCGCGTGGTGTGAGTGAGGGGGGTTTGGTTGCAGAGGATGGGGTGTCTCCCTTTTTATGAATGAGGCTGTACGTCATCAGTATCGATCGCGGCCCGGCGGCCCCGGGTAAGGTTGCCACGCAAGGGCAATGTTAGCGCTTTCAACAGGTGGCCAGCTGACGCACGCCGGCCGGCGAGCTCTCACTCTCATTTTTATCAATTACACCATGACTATATCAATTAGCGATCGCACAGCCAAGTACGCACACTCTTATCTTTTGACATCACATCATTAGTCAGACATGTACAGTAAGCAGCGGAGGCGTCAGTGTATGTAAGACCAACAAGAATATTAGAGTTTCTTTTCAGTTTGGAGGAAATATCACTTTAACACTGCCATATTGAGCAGTCCGCCGTGTAACTTGACGTTCTTTGAATGCCAGGGGTGAGCTTGTTTAATAAGTACAGATCATCCAGTTTCCTATGCAACCAATTTTGGAACATCCTAACACGTTTATACACACATATGCGGACGTGTTGCCTCCATTTGCGTCAAACTTCATAACAACGTATAAAAATAGGTGGATACAAATGATTTTCCGTCTTTCAGCTTGTAGTTTCACTGCAGCGTTTTAGTCGATGAAGAGTGTAATTACATTGTAATTTTACGATAAAGTTTGAGACTGAGCTAATCATTTTATAGTTTGATTCGGGTTACAGGAGATTTGCGGAAGTGTCAGTTAATTATGTTCGCAATTATGGGCAAATTTCAGAGTATACAAAAAATGATGAGTAAATTTTGCGTATTGTAACATTATTCAGCGAACAAGTTTTTATTTCTTTTGGTAAGGCTTTTGAAGACTTGCAGACGTAATGTAGAGCTATGAAATACCCGAATTCCGTTTGAACCGCCGCGCGCGTATAATTCAGGTATTTATGCAGCCTGTAAAGGATTATTATTATTATTAATTTGTCGTACATCATTCGATGCTTTAACCAGACGACTATTCATTATCATCGTTTGCAATGTTTCATCATTCATTTTTTTTTTTTCACCAATTTTTGGGTTTACAGCCTATTTAAAAAAAGAATGACGTTAGCGCCGATTGGTTTTACTAGATAAGTGATGTGGCACTTAACATTATTTATCGGGAAATAAAAGCGAAGAGTAACCGTCATGCGTCACGCGGATAATTCCCACTAGGGGGGGTGGATTGCGCTGGGCGGGGGGTTGTGCGTGACGTCATAGCCTCCACTCCGCGCGACTCCCGAGCTCTACAACTACATACATACTCACTACAACTACATAATTGCCCTCGAGTATACCAGTCTATGAATTAGAACTGTGTTCGACCTCGGCTATTTCGTGGAAGATTAAAATGTTTTTACGTATTCCCTTAGTGACGCAATTGGGGTTTTAATTATTTCATTAATCGTATACAACGACGCTTATTAAATGTATTATGTGTGGGGTTGACTTTATGCTAGTTCAAGGGTAAGGGTGTTCAACTGAATCCTATATATTGTAATAAGTATAATGTTCTATAATCATTTATTGTTACAATGATCATTACTTTTTGAGGTCTATGAACAGCATTTGGTCGAATTTTCGTGGTGTCTAAAAAAGCCGTTTATAAAAATAGACGATTCTTCTGAAGGGTTCACATCGTTTTGTTTAACTCGAATTTGGAAATCATTGCTATGACATAACAAATAACCGAATATAACGTTCCAGAAAAATTACGTTACCAACACGCGTTGTTAGCACAGCGTGATTCAAATATGCTCATCAGAGGCATTACGTAAACGTAACATTACATCGCATCGCTCACATCGTAACCGCATGCGTAAAAGCTTACGAATTACGTTCGAGAGGCGATTACACAAAATCTATAAATGTAACGCGATAAACGTACGCTTTCGCGGTGTCTGTTACGCACGTCAGCGGCTGATGAATCTGTGAGATTAGAGTTTCAGGTGTTCTGCTGGTGGTAATTATAAGTATGACAGCGTGTGACGCTTTCAACCAATGAACCGGTACATTCGTCACCGGTGCCAAAATTACTCATGGGCGCCATATTCGCACCCGCGTCACATCGACTTATCGCCAACGTTATCGGTCATCCAGATACCCGATTGATTTTCACTTCAGTGTTGTTACCATCTCTACATGTGACTATTTCTGTTTGTCACCCGACATTATTAAATTGCACTTGTTTTGGTCTAATATTGGAATCACTTTTATCATCATCAAACCATATACGTCCCACTGCTGGGTACGGGCATCCTCTACAACTGAGAGGGTTAGTCTACCACGCTGGCCTAGTACGGGTTGGCGGACGAGTTCCTAAGAACTTTTAAGGTTTCCTCACGATGTTGTCCTTCACCGTTAAAGTAAATGATAATTCATTGTGAATACACACATAACTTCGAAAAGTTAGAAGTGTGTGCCTGGGGTTTGAACTCACGACCGCCGAGATTCTCGCCCGCGTGCCTAACCCTCGAGGCCAATATGACTTATCACATTTATCATCTACCATCGTTCACTACATCCGCAACATTGAACCATTTAAAAAAGTCATTAGAAATCAATTCGCCTCAAAATATGTGTCATTTGACAGCCCCGTGGCGCAGTTGGCTAGACACCAGCTTGCGAAACGAGAGGCCGCGGGTTCGATCCCCGCACCGAGACAAATGTTTGTGTGACCCACAAATATTTGTTTCGGGTCTGGGTGTATGTGAGACCGAAAAGTCTCTCGTAGTTTCTGATACCCACGACACAAGACTTGTATCTTAGTGTGGGATCAGAACTATGTATGTGACTGTTGGGTGTATTTATTTTATTTATTTATTTATACAGAGATCCATTTCTCTCTTGCGTTATAAAAAAAGTTGATGCATTTCCAAACTTAAATTTTATATAAATCTTTTAACTTTAAGTTTATAATTAATTTTATATTTAATTTTATATAAAATGCAAGACCCAAGTTCAATCCTTGCGAGCACTACCCACTTACGATTAGTGATTCATTTGACTAAGTTAATTTGCTGACACAGGATTTGCGTCGACTTAAACATCCTCAACGCTGGTTCGATTACAATCTTGAAACACTTTTGACCAAGCTTTCGAGAACGCTTCATATAAATTCGCAGATGCATAATTATATTCAATATAAACCCTGTCATAATTAATTTTAATAATTTAACGGATTAGCAAACATTCATGATTTACTTACCAAAGAAAAATGTCTGTATAAATTAGGGCCAACAAATTTAAATTGCAATGATCAAACCAGCTGTCAACTAAATAGAATATAATTACTAATAAATTTATAAAATAATATAAAAACAACGTTCTAACACTTTAAAATTATTCAATGCTTTATTTAAACTGAAAATTATTGTTTCCTTTACCTAAAATAAACAAAATACGTACATTCAAAAGTATTTGATGTGTCATAAAACTAATATGGCCGACGTTTTGAGACAGTTTGGCAATCGATCGAAGTACAAGACACGTAGACATATCATCCCGATGAGAGTACACCTCACGAACGCATTTCGTAACCGTATTTATTAATAGATATCGGCATCGTCACCTAGAAATGCATTTGCAACATAACTGAACAGCTATTATTAGAAGCAGTCGTACTGCCAACACAGGCTGAATATTGACGAAAGACTTCCCAACGTGTCAAGTCGTAAATCGAGTCATTACTCGGTACTATATTGAAATTACAGACTCCCTTCATTCTGTTGTAGTTTTAATTCCAAAATGTGTGCTGTTAAATAAACTTGAAAAATAATATATACATACATCTACCTTGCTGAGAACCCACGATTTCCTCTGCTATTGAAAAGAGGAAAGCCTCAGTCTACCATCCTTGATACCCGTTGATGGATTTTACACACTTCAGCAATTTGTTTTGGAAAATTCTTTTGACACGGACATACAAAACATCTTAGTTAATCTTGTGTACTTACGACTACCTTTCATTTCTTTTTCTACATCTCCATCCATGGTTGTCTGCAAGAGATCGTTTTGTGCGATAAGACCGCGTTTTGTACTATTACAATATATTCTATAGTTATTATGTTATGTGAACGATAAAGTTTTAAATAAATAAATGTCTTTCTTCAAGTTTTAACATTTCGAAAAGTGATGAAAAATCTTCTTTGATCGTGTGTTATAGAAGGACTGTAATTCAAATTTTATTCGTCGATATATATTTTTTACTACTGTAATAATAAAAGATTTTGATTTTTCGTAAAGGATATCAAGCTTGTTATACCTACCACGACAATAAATTTTGGTAAAATTCATTCAAATCACAGTAAACAACATTCATACTACGTGGCTTAGTAATAAAAAAATAATAATAAATATAGAAAATTTTCTTCTAGACCTCGAAGACTTATTCTCCTTTTTGGCTGTAGATATTTTAGATTAAGAGGATCATATATATTTATCATTATTTTAGATCAAGTACGATTTATATATTTTAATAAAATAAAAAACATCCAGATCCAGATTTATTATGTATTTTAATCAAAATGTTCATATAGAATATGTTTTTGTAATAACAACAAAATACTATATTTATGTTCTTCCATTGCATTTTTGAAGTCAAAAATATAAAAAGATACAACAAATCTATACAGAACAAAACAAGAAAGTTTTTAAAACACTTTCTGGCCGCATCGGAGTTATTTATTGCATATTAGCGGCTCGTTCGCAATTTTAACAGCAGCGTAGACCGACAACAGAGAAATATTTGTTAAACATCCAATTTTAACAACTCACTATTTAGCTATGTGGATAGTTTTATCTTTTTCTATTATTATTATACATACCTATATCTGCGACTACCTTTCGGTATATTTAAAAAGCAATTTGCTTTTATTACTGTCTGCTTTTCAGCATATCATTTAATTTTCGTTGCTCACAAGGTAATTAAATAATAATATAATAAGCTTTAAAATTGTGTCATTACACAAACGATCGGGTGAGATTGAAGAATAATCTGAGATCAATACGGATAAGTTTAAACTCTACCAAATTACAATCTTCAAGTTGATGATTCTGATCTTAAAATAAAAACAATAAGTGTTAAATAATGGCGTTATTATTACGTAATTAAATGAATGAAGCACACAATGTTGTGAATGTTAATATGAAATGGGAAATCCACACGAGTCACCCACCGGCGACGCCTCGTGGTCACAGCCCGTGGGAAGAAAATATTGACAGTGAACACTTGTTCCATCTTTAATCATTCAGTGTAATACAAATAAATGTAAATATTAGAAATAGGGCGTACGAAATAGGCCAACTTAAAGGCTAATTAAACATTCTTTAAAAAACTTGCTTTGCAAAATACCGCATAAAACGTAGACTTGAGAGTTTTTACGTATGTAGAGTCGTGTGATTCAAATTCAAAGTCTACATGGTGAATAACAAACAATCGAGAAGAAACAAATAGTGTTGCGATCAAAATAGACAGCGAGTATTGAAACAGCGCAACGGGCAGAAATAGAACCCCGCCTCCGAAGTCCGGACCAAAAGCAGTCAAGTTTATAATTATAGAACGATTCCCGCAGGGACGTTTTCATCCCGTGATTCACCTGCTGAAAACTCGATTGTTCGCATTTTACGTCAATCGTTTGCGTGGTGTTTACGAGTGCGGGCGTGCGGGAGCGTCAGCTGACGGCCAGGAATAGCCCTGACATCGCGGCCACGCTATGCCGCTTGCGCCCGCGCACCCACAAATAGCGCGCTATAATTAGACGCCGGTGAAATCGTGGGTTTGTTATTTTTCTTTATCGTCTCCGTTACGCGATAATTGGGTTAGCGCGAACGACTGCATGTGGGCCCAATCGGGCGTCGGCGTGTCTCGGCCACTCGGCCGGCCACCACGCACACTCCGCCGGCCATTGTCCTGATGCTCAGTTCAGCGCCCGCAGACTGCCGCCGCCTGCCACCTCGGAGCATGCTGCCGCCGCACCTCATCGCTCACGTGCCATGTCTCCTCACATCTCTCATGTGTCGTATCACACCATTTAGGACACTTTGCAAATCAATCAATAACTGCATTCCATTTAGAATTGTGCTAATGAGTTGGTTATTTATTTCTGTTAACACGACTCATCCCTCTGCTCAAATCATTGAGCTTTTTAGTTTAGGTATGTATATTGTGCCAACATACCAAATCCATATAGTACTTAAATCTGAACTGTTTTAGCGTAATAGAATAAGCACTTGTCGAATTTCTACTACAATGCCGTTTATATCTTATTCTATATTGTACATCTTAATAATATCTACTAACTACATACCGAAATTCCGACATACCTAATGGTATTAACAGTATATGAATCAGTTTTCTTTCCTCTTTCTTTGAAAAAACACTTTCTGTTATGATATTTTGTCTTCACCGCAGTAAATGTAAGCGGAGAATTCATTGTATTGATTCACCTGTAAAGAAACGCCATTGAAGCGCGTCCGTTGCCAGTAAAGAGTTAAATGTTCACCTATAAACTTTGCTTCGTGTTATTGCCTTGATCTTGTCAAAGGGGTCGCCGCCCACTCGCGAAACCTACACCTAGCAAGTGGGTAATTACTGTTAAACAAGTTACGAAAGAACAATTAGCATTACATCAATGCAGTTACTGACTACTACGTTGTGAGAGTATATGCAACTATTGCTCACAGCAAAAACTTAATATCAACTAAATGATATTAACACACGAAACAAAAAGTATTTCAAATTTTGGGTTAAACTTTTGTATGTCTATCTATACATCTATACAAATAAATAAAATGGAGTGTCTGTTTGTAATATTGAAATTACCGCTTTTTAATAAATGCATATGGATGTATACACGGTACATTTACCAAAATAACATTTTTTTCAATTTTTGTCTGTCTGTTTGTTCCGGCTAATCTCTGAAACGGGTGGACCAATTTTAACGGGACTTTCACTGACAGATAGCTGATGTAATAAGGAATAACTTAGGCTACGTTTATTTTAGAAAAATCTTTTATTTTAGAAAAAAATGAAATTAAGAAGGTATCATAATTTAAAAAAAAATTAAAGAATCAACTGTTAGGCGGAACGAAGTTTGCCGGGTCAGCTAGTCTACTATATTATAGTCTATATTTTTGGCATGCACCGCACTTAAATTTGTGATCAAAAATTGAATATGCATTTCATCATCATCATCTCCTTGCCCTGCTCCCAACTTCACTTGGGGTCGGCGCAGTATGTTTTATCCTTCCACACATCCCAACCACCGTCATGTCTTCATTCACCCATTTTTCCCTCATATCTTGAGTATATAATATTTATAAGAATTAATTTCATTTTCCTCCAATGTATACAGACAAACTATTCCTTTTCCACTTTCAAAAACTAGCGTAGGTTTTTTTTTTTTTTTTTAATATTAGGTAGAGTTCCCTGTTCCCTTTATTAAAACTGTTTAGTAAAATTAAAACAAAACTGTTTTGTACTAGATATAAAATGTAAATTAGTAATTTCTCATAAAATCATCCTAATAGCACCTCAAATATTGTGATAAAAAAAGCAGATTATGAAATAATAATTTCCAATTTGCTTGGACCATTACTTCATACGAGCGCGTAGAAACGTATTTACCTACCTACGACAATAATTATGGAAACTATAACGTGCACATCATAATAGGTACAATCCATAAACCACGCCCACGATCAATTTCTTGTACAGAAAATTTTACAAAACAGTACCGTTTTGCGGTGCTCAGTAAAGCCTAAGTTAGCACATAGAAAAAATCGAGATGTGCAAAAAATACTTATAGTACTAAATTGTATATCTAAACGGTACATTTAGCGCCCTAGTCTCCTACATATTAAAATATATATATTATTATTAGAGATGTGCCGATTATAACTTTGGCCGACTAGCCGATTAGTCGGTATAAATATGCCGACTAATCGGCCGACTAGTCGGCCAAGCCGATTACGGTTTCTACCTGTTTTATTTACTTCGCATTGTTTTTTAGTTTTGCTTTTGTAAGGGTCAGAGTGATGTTTTGTGTGCAAAAAAAATTGTGCAAAGATATAATTAATACAGTTATTGTTCCAATGTCCATTAAAGTGAAATAGCGCAATTAAAATTTTATCATGTCAAAAAGAAAATTTCGTGTATGGATGTTTTTTGAACTATTGGACACAGTTTCTCGCAACCGTTAAGCGTAACCAATGCCAAATAATAATTTCTAGTGGTTAAGAATGCCAAATGATAAGAAGAAATAATTATTAATGTTTACTGAAGTTAAGTAAATATTATGTTGTTTTGTTTGTTAATTAAGTTTAATAACTGTCATAAATATGATTTCTTAATTGTAAAAACTGATTACCAAACGAAAAGTTATTTTGCTTTACATTTCAAATTGTCTGATTATAAAATGAAAATATTAATAAATAATCAAGGATTTTATTTAATGTAATTCCTCCTACATACAGTACACACATCTTACTGATAAATATATACAAAGTAAGAAGCCGGATAGTCGGTACTCTAAGTCGAATAGTCGCCGACTAATCGCTGATTACGATAGTGGCCGGATAGTCGGCTTTACCAACTAGTCGGCACATCTCTAGTAATTATAAATTTATTTCTGTGGTTTATTAGCGCTCGCGGCACTCGCCCACATCAAAGTCAAAGTCAAAATCACCTTTATTCAAATAGACTTTTACAAGTGCTTTTGAATCGTCACTATTAAATGATTTTTTCTTTTTTTAAACTAAATTATTGCATCGCAAAAACGTTAAAAGAACACGGAGTATATTTGACGGAACATAATAATGTACGCTAATTACAGCTTAATCCTTAATTCAACAGTCATTTTTTTTCATTTCATTTTTACGATCATCACAGATGTTGTTACTTAGCTTGTAAGGGTTCCTAGAAAAAGTACTACCTATTTCAGTATCCTGAAAAACATCCACATTATAATCGACATTTTCAAGTTAAAGCCTGTTATTTTGACGAGATGTATACTGCACACTGGTAGTTATGGATTAATAAAACAATACATATTGTCCATTATAACTCTCCTCAAAATCTTTTATACTTGGGAAGAAAGTTTTTTTTTATCTACAATACTTTTTTTAACGGGTATGATATAACTTGTACAGAAGTACTTAACTACTTATAGTAAAAAAGACAATAAATAACGAACGTGGTATAATGAAATTACATCAAAATTCAACTGGTTTTTTTTTTTTTTTTAATTCCAAAAAAAATGTTTGTATACGTAAATCTCTTAATCAAATTGTTTATTTTGCCTCTTCACTTATAACAAAAAAAGAACGATAAGTTGAATACAAAAGTCGAACCGTAACTCGAATACATTAAGTTAATTGAAGTAACGACTTATCCGCTTTGTAATGAAATACGAGGAAATACAGAAAAAATTCAATGTGGGGAAAGAGGACTTTGTGAAAATAATATATGTGATTTGATATATGACCTACGTTATATGTACATACCTACTTTTTAATATAAAGTAAATAATATTGTTTTAATATCATTTCACAAGTTATTACTTGACAAGTTATTTATTATTATAAATTGCAATACTAATCATTTTTTTATGAAAACACACATTCATTGAACTGATTACAAATGTAATATTAATATATTAGCTTTGTAACTCTGCTAAGAAAAAATACATATTTTTTTAATAATTATTTTTTCAATATACTGTAAGTAATATACTGTACTTTATAGATGATATAATAGAAATACAATTAGGTACTCCGATAAACCAAGATAGAAATCTAGCTTCGTAAATGGTGTCTTGATTCCTTATTAAAATAAAAATAAAAACTTTATATATAACATAATTTAATACTTTGCCTTGCGGAATGTCATCACAAAACATTGATATAGGTACATAGGCAGGGTTGGGCAGTATCTGGGGGCACGGCAGTGCCCCCGCCAAGTCGAGCGAAAAAGCGGCACGGCCGTACTATACTTTTCTCGAAGCAACTCAGGCCATTTTCGACACCCTATAACTTCGTTGTGGATAAACCTAGAAACCTGAATTTTTAGTTACCAAGCAAGAATGGTATAAACTCTGTATATTTCAAATTTCATTCAATTTGAACCAGTAGTTTAAGAATTATAACTAGTCAAACTTCGCAGTTTTGGTCACTCACTGACCGATCATCAAAACTCTAAGGCACTTCTAGCCGACATAGAAGCTTCAAATTTGGAACACAATTAGGTTTTAGTGTATAACTTAAGGAAAAATTATAATATCTTGCAATTTCGGTCTAGTAATCTAATACACAAACTGCATAAATAACTTTGTAATCCCATATAAATATATACGATTACAAAGATACATTTGCAGTAAATAAATTAGTGTTCCTGTATAGTATAAAATAATGGAATAATAGGTGTAGCTAGATAAGTAGGGATGGTATTGAGGTTTAGGCGTGAGGTCGAGAATCCCGGCGGTCGCGGGTACACACCCTAGGCACACTTATCTGACTTTTCGAAGTTATGTGTGTATTAGCAATGAATTAGTATTCGGGAAGAGCTTACTATAGAAATGACCCGTGGCGCAGTTGGCTAGACACCAGCTTGCAAAACGAGAGGCCGTGGGTTCGATCCCCGCACCGAGACAAATGTTTGTGTGATACACAAATATTTGTTTCGGGTCTGGGTGTATGTGAGACCGAAAAGTCTCTCGTAGTTTCTGATACCCACGACACAAGACTTGTTTGTATCTTAGTGTGGGATCAGAACTATGTATGTGACTGTTGGATGTATTTATTTATTTATTTATCATTTATGAAGTAAGGTCTTTAAATTAAGGACTGTCTCGTGGTCTCGCGTTACATGTATGTGCCGTGCGATCTAGAGGTCCTGGATTCGATTCCCGGGTCGAGCAACGTGTTATTGGGTTTTTCCATTAGGAAATTCTCAATAGCAGCAGGGAGTTTGGAAATGTGCCCGAAAAACGGCAATAGGCTCGCCCCCTATTACGTGGGACTGACAGGTATGTACCAACATACCTGGCGAAATGTACCTCTGCCTACCCCATCAGGGAATATAGGCGTGAGTTTATGTATGTATGTAGCAATGAATTATCGCGTACTTTAACGGGGAAGGAAAATATCGCGAGGAAATCTGATTAATAGGGTCAAGTAATTTATTCATTTAAAAAAAACTGAGTGCGGCAGTTAATACCGTAAATTAGTTCAAGTTATACCTCTAATAAGCTTAAATTTCTGTTAGGTACATTGACAGTACCAATTTATAGTGAAAGAGAGATAAAAACTTTAAAATAGGATTAACTCCAACTGACGTATGACGCGTGCGGCCCTAAATATTTCTAACTAACGCAAAAAATAATTATTATTTTAAAATAAAGATCACAACGCGGCTGCTCTCGTCTCGTATGTAGAGGAGGAAGACTACCTACAAAAGTAAGCAAAGCTCATAAGGCAGAGAGTGGGCTTTAAGAAAATCCGTTGTTAGTACTCAAGAAGTAGAAGATACCGAAAAGAAAAAAGTAGGACTATCTACAAAAAGAAATGAGATCCCATAAAAAACAAAACTTGTAAAAAACCCCAAGTCTCGCAACTCAGTTCTTTTGCCGTAAAAAGTTGTGAGATCTATATGATACCAAGTCGATGAATTTATTCAGTCCCCGTTTAAGGGAACTTCTGTCTTAAGTTATTATGCACTTAGCTTACCAGACACCATCTTATAGTGACCATATCAATGTTTAAAATCTTTTATGTTTTAAATAAAATAGTTTTGACTTGGCAATCGCACTAAAAGTGAGATACATTGTGTTTTCATGCGATTGCCAAGTCTAACTATTTTATTTTATACATTAAAGATTTTAAACATTGATATGGTCACTATAAGATGGTGTCTGGTAAGCTAAGTGCATAATAACTTAAGACAGAAGTTCCCTTAAACGGGGACTGAATAAATTCATCGACTTGGTATCATATAGATCTCACAACTTTTTACGGCAAAAGAACTGAGTTGCGAGACTTGGGGTTTTTTACAAGTTTTGTTTTTTATGGGATTTGAATTACTTGTAATAGAAATACAAATACGTATTTTAATTACTTTCTTAAAATGTAATTTGTATTTCAAATACGTGAAGCCAAAGTATTTTGTAATTAGTATTTCAAATACTCGAGGCTTCAAAATACATTTATTAAAATACATTTAGCCTTCATTTAGTATTAAGTTTGTGCTCATCAGGACCTGCAATAACAAAACAAAAACTGCCTTCAAAAAAAAACTATTCCAAATCAAATAAATATGCATTATTTTGTAATTTGTATTTTGTATTTCAATTAAAAATAGCTAAAATACTGTATTTCGTATTTTAATTACTTGCGATACAGTATTTTGTAATTTGTATTTCAATTAAAGCAAAGCATGTATTTTGCCCAGCCCTGTACATAGGTAAAAAAAATACCTATTCAACAGTAGGTAAAATTTAAAATACAAAAAGTAAAATTTGCCAGTAAATATTAGCTAAAAAAATGCACTTTTGATGAATAGTTTAAATTAAATGAATAAGTAATAATATTTGAATCTGTATTTAAATGACACTAATCCCTGCTAGTGTGGCTTTGATCTTAAAAGCGCTAACATGATTTTCACACAACAAATTGTCATGTAGCATAATGCATCCGCATAAAACAAAACAGACGGACGGAGACGGAAAAGCTTTAAGCTGTTTAATTTGATAATTATTTTTTTACGATGATTATAAAATATTTTGTTTTCTGAATTAACCTACTATAAATGTACCTAACATATAAAAAATATTACAAAAAAAATACCTAAAATCATTCTCATAAAGCAACTGATATAAGTACCTAATAATAAAGCTCTCATAATGATTCAATACGAAAGCGTTTAATTCCCAATACGATAATTCGAGAAAAAGTTGTATAACTACGGTAAGAAGACGTAAAAGAAAACAGCTGAAGTTGTTGGCGAGCAGCGAAACGTGGTGGAGCGTGTGGCGCGGTGGCACGGTGGTGTGTGCGGGGGTCGCCGGGGGGTCGCCGGTTGGTCGCCGGGGGGGCGGCGCGAGCCAGGGGGGGCGGCGCGGGCGGTGGGCGGCGTCGGGTGGTGACGTCAGCCGTGGGGGGGCAACGCGCCACGCGATTGGCCGAGCTGCGCGCGCCGCTACCGAATATGGGACCGCGGCTCCATTGATAAAACCGCGATGCGGGTCGCGCGGCGCCAGTCCCCTTCGCACCGGCCGCGCGAGAGGCCGTCTTCACACTGGCGTTGTTCGTAATTCCACTCGGCCCGTGGGCCGAGGAGCAGGTGGTGCCGGACGGGATGGGCACGGACTCGGAGCCCCCGGCCGGCCCACACCTGCTCTCCCTGGCAGACGTAGGGTTCGACTGCGCGCTGAAGCCGGCGCCGGTACCCACTTCGGGCGGCACGCCGGCCGACCTCAACACTCCCGTCACCACGTCCGACCTGCCGGCGTTCTTCCCGAGCCTGCTGGAACCGCCGCCGATATCAGGTGCGCTGCCGGCCGCTCGCTGCTGCACGTCCACTCTCTCGCTGCACTCGCACGCTCGCACGCGCTGCTCCCGCCGAGACACGCGCTCCGACGGGACTCGTAGGCGGGACTCGCCCCCACGGCCGACGACCGATAACATTGTAAATAAACAATACGCTTTAAGCGGCCGCGCGTCCTTCGTTGCCCTTCACGGCTACCGGTTGGGTGAAATTAATTCGCGTCGGAAGTTTAAACTTCACGTTGGGAAAAACTCTCTAAGTAGGTAGCGCCGTCGCCGTTAAACAGTTTCAGTGTTCATTGATGTTGAAGTGAAATGGAAAGTTCCGCGTCGCGTGTCTTGTGATCGATCCGAGGAGTTGAATGAAGCTCGCTCGCGTGTAAGTCTGTGCCGCCGGCGGTGCGTGGCGCCTCCACTCTACCTCCCTTAGTGGTGTTTAGTGCTCTCAGTGCGGTACTTATTGGGTAACTGTACCAAGTCAGGTATTTCATGAAGAGACTACTCTTTCAACATTAATTTTGATATTTACATTACTACAATTTAGTCCCATCTCTTATGGACAAATAATTAATTGATAAATAGAGCAAGTTTGAAGTTTAGAACAATTGCACCTATTCAAATACTTATTTGATTATAAATCTTATATAGAAATACTAAAAATCTCTTATAAGAATTGCAATTGGCATGGTGCTTATACTAAAATTTATGTACCTATATTTTAACTTGTACATACCTACGGGGTGAAATGTGGGTGTAGAAATGCCCCTCTGCCTAATCCTTCGAGGAATATAGTGGGGTTATGTACTATGTATGTAATTTGTGTCATTAATTTTCTTTTTACACAAACTTAAGTATTTTTTTTATCAAATAAAACGTCATTTGGTAAAAAAAAATTGAAATAATGACTGAATTAGTTGCTTGCTTAATAGTGATAACAAAATCATAACTTTGACAAATGTAAGGAATCTAAATTATAAGTGTGATTTAAATATAGGTATGTATATTCATAAATTCTTTACACCTGAGGCCAAGTTTCGTAGAGAGTAGGCAAAATAACATCTTTATCTTTATTTAAAGGTCTATACGAAGTGAAAGAAAAAAAATGAAACTGTAAAAAAACTTAGCTGTATGACAAAACTGATGTTTTATAAATTGTAAGGGCTATTAAAAGCTAGCAAATGAATAATAAAATGCGCAATTTATGAATTCGTGTGTAAGTCGAGAGAACACCGACGTTAATTTGGTTAGGTACACTAAATGTTCAGACGGAGAGAGCCGATCGACGTCATCGCACTCGGGTTGTTTACTACGATTCGGTGTACGTGGATATTAATTACGGCAATTATTATAAAACAATGTTATTTTGCTTGGAGACATACGCTCAGATAGCCACGGTGATACGAAACTATCAACATCCGACGAGACTTTATCGCGCAGCTCGCTTCCGTTCGCCACGCGACTGTGCCACGCAAAAAATTACAACGAAATATGTAATCATAAAAACACAATTATTTAATTTATTTTTCTCTAACAACAAATGTTCAAAACAGCTGCACTGGGTGTTACATATAATATTGAAAATCTTGCAAACGGATATTTTAAGAGAAGATTAAAAACTACTTTGTGTCAAATCTCTATGCAAACGTGACAAAATAATTGACATAATTGTATGCTTGTTGCAGGTACACTACCAGGCGACGAATTATCACTAGGATGTTCGCCACGGCGACACAAGCATGAAGCTTCGCTGTCCCCTGGCGCACGCGCTGAAGACGCCAGCAATGCGTCCAGCGCGAGCGCGTCGTTGTACGGACCACCCGTGGGTGGCGCCGGTAAGCGGGCCCCTTCTCCGCCACTGCAGTGGCTGCTGCCCCCCGGCCCAGGACCCGGCAGCGTCGACAAATACTTCCAACAAGACTACGAGGAACGCGTCGAGCTGCTCCCCCCGGAGTGTCAAGCGTACTGCCCTCCCCAGCAGCCATGTCCGCCGCAACAGCACTGCGAGTACAGGCCGCCGCCGCAGGCGCAACCGCAGCACTCGTGGGACACGCAGGAGTACGCCACCGCCCCTCAACCCACGCCGGGTCCCTCTGGCTTGCCGAAGCGCGAGCCCTACCCGAGCCCCGCGGCCCCCAGCGACAGACCCGTGCAGCTCGCCGAGTATAACCCATCTACTAGCAAAGGACACGAGATCCTATCGCAGGTGTACCAACAGAGCGCTCAGCCGTTACGGCTGGTCGCCGTCAAGCCCCGCAAGTATCCCAACAGACCGAGCAAAACTCCCGTGCACGAGCGACCTTACGCGTGCCCGGTGGACGGCTGCGACCGCCGCTTCTCGCGGTCGGACGAGCTGACGCGGCACATTCGCATTCATACGGGCCAGAAGCCGTTCCAGTGCCGGATTTGTATGCGGTCGTTCAGTCGATCGGACCACTTGACGACGCACGTGCGCACTCACACTGGCGAGAAACCGTTCGCGTGCGATGTGTGCGGCAGAAAATTCGCGCGCTCCGACGAGAAGAAGCGGCATGCCAAGGTGCACCTGAAGCAGCGGCTGAAGCGGGAGCGCGGCGGCGGCGGCCCAGCACACCACCACGAGCACCAGCACGCGCCGCTCTAGCAGCCGGCGGTGACCGCGACCGTGACGGCGCCGCCCAGCTCGCCGCAGCCGAGCTGCTCCACCGCGGGCGCGCCACAGCCCTTGCGCGGGCCTGCGCCGCGGTCGCCCGACTCGTCCGACTCGTCCGCGTCCTCGGATCTATGAACTTTTTGTATTTCACGTTGAAGTTATCCGATAATTTCATCGCTTAGGTGTAAATGAATTGTCTTTAACGAAGCTTTATTAACTCTAAATTTGTATATGACTACACTGAAATTTATATAGTATATATCTTTTTATACATATTTGTAATTACTACGTTAGGAGTCGATCTGCTCGTTGTATTTATTTAATTAGTTAGGTTAATTGAAGGAACTCGACTGGGAACAAACCGTAGATACGAAGCGATATGGCCTAAGTGTCCAAAGTATGCGTCGGGTACATTTTTCTGTGGAAACGTTTGTATTTTCTGAGCGGTTCATTAGCTGATGAGTCGCTGTCGTCCACGGCGCATAGTGTACACATATCTTTCTATCTTATAATAACAGTCCCGTGACTGAACAGACCTGCATCTCCGCATAGATACGGGTTTCGCGAGCTGCAAGTAGCTTATAGGTTGGCATTTTGAGACCCCGAGTCGAACAATTGTACCCAACACTCTCGCGGCAGACGTATCTATGCGGAAGAGCAAGTGCAACCGGGACTGCCTACTTAAGTATTGTAGGTTTATTTATATTCTTACATTTGACAAAACTAACGTGAAACTGTGCCATTAATTTAACTTTACAATGTGCCACTGCAATTTTTATTTATGTAACTTGTACTAAGTGTAGCATGAGTGGTGGATATGTAATAGCTATTATTACAATGGTTACTTCAATATTTCTAGTCGAAGATGTAAAGCGAAGTGTGAGATTATCAAATATTGTCTATAACGATATCTGAATGATGACTGCGGTTTATATTGTATAGCCTAAAAAAGTTCCATTGCTAAACTAAAGCAGGGGTGAATGTCATGAAGAGACTTGCTTTGTCATCGCTGTAACGTCCATACGTATAGTCGGACTCGCTCAAGCAGGAATCTGAATCCAACACTGATTCTAAACGTCGTCCACAGATTCTGGCCTTGTTGACCAATGCAATTTATTTTCGACAGCTACTGTCATTGTTTTCTATTGCTCAAATATTTAATTTTAACTAAATTTGCTCAAATCTGCTTCTTTCCGAAATAATCGTTCTTAAGAATATTAACTATAGTAACTTACTCGCCATCGTGTGTTGCTCTCTCTATGTCTATCTCTCTCCGCGTCTTCTCAGTGCGTTTACACATCATGTCCAGTACTTTGATAAAGTTTCCCAGTGGCATATATATTTTTACGATGTGCATATTATAGACTAATCTAGTAAAGGTGTTAGCATATAGCATTAAATTATGATCTCTTAATCATTATTAATTATTTTCAAATATAGCAAAGACCCCTTATTTATAATACTCATAAGTTTTTATAGACGTAAGTAAAAATAAGTTGACATTTGAAAATATTTATGTTGCTGTGATGACGACAACCGTTTCACATAAAACATTAAGGTACGTGAACTGACAGTAATATCAGAGTTTAAACTTTGTTTAAAACATTGTGTGATTGTTCGTCTCTAATAGACGCAAAAGTGTAACATAAATATTTATAAATTTGTAATTACCTTATACAACGAGGTAAGCGCAGAAACAACGTTTGTTGACTTACGAGTAGATAGTCATGTATTAAATATTAATCATTGATTTGTTTTCCATATAAGTACAAAATTAGCACAAAATGTAGCGTTACAACTTCTATAGATTTCGTTCAATCGCCTTTTACTATCATCAATCACTAGGTCCCGGTCCGTATGAAAATTGTTTTGTGTACCTAGCAAATACAACACCGAAAGTTACTGGAAAGTGCAGTCGTAACAAACTGGAATAGAAACAAACGATTGTTACAACATTGTCATCTAACAAACAGTGATAATAACAGGGTGGGAAATTCACTTGTATCGGTCGTTATGAATTTAAGATACTGACAATAATGTATACTAACTCATGCGCCTACACAACACCTGGCTGAAAAGGTAGTTTAAAGTCTCTGTGTGCATTCAAAGCACACAGCACTCTTTTTTAATTAAAATTTTACAAATATTCTAAAATGTTTAAAATAAAATCCTTCTCGCGAACACCATCCATTTGTGCAGTCGGGTCCGCACTGACAGTTGGCACAGTAGAATGATGTCATTCGCACACTCGCCGCGATCGCATTTGCACGCGTCTACGCGCTCCTGTACGTTATTAATATGGTGTACGAGTTTATAATGATGTTTTTACTGTTATAGAAGAGACGAAGTCTCCGATAGACAAGGCTAGAGTAGATAGGTATATATTTAATATGCGAATTCATGTTAAACAATTGAGTGACAATTGAAACGGAAAGACTAAATTCTTACACATTTTACGTAATGTTGCATCGCGTTATCGTTATTGATATATGGTGTTTGTATAAGGTTACGAGTTACGACTAGCCCGTTGGTTGTTGGTTGTCGCCTGTCGCGTCTGAAGTTGGGGTGTGGGGCGGTTCACGGGAGCCGCTCCTTTGGCGACGTTCATGCGACCTCGGCAACATTTCACATTTAACAAACTTACACTCCTTTTCGAACAAACAAGATGTCTTTTGTCGTGTTCACTTGATAGATATAATTCATACGAATTCTTTATGAATTTTGTGTAGGTACGGCTATTGTTTAAGCTATCTTTGTGTATTTTCTCGCAAGAGGATGTTGTTGATGTTCTAAAATATAAATAGATTTAAGTAGTACTGTTAAATCACACTAATTTTTACTAAATTCTATTTAATTAATATATTTGTAAATACACTCAGACTAAATTTGGATGTAATGTGTATATAAGAGGAAAAAAATTATTTAATATGAAACCACCTAAGGTGCGAAAATACAAATTGTTGAAAACTTTATTGATTTTTTTAATATTTTAATACCTTTATTCCTTAAAGCCAAATATTTTTTCTTATACTCGGGTTACCAAGTAAGATGTTCATGGTATGTCACAGGAATGCATATAAAGAAACTTCATTGTGAAATCTTATTTAATACTTAGGTAGTAGTTAAAAAGAGACTATCTATACCTTTTCAACTTATAAACTTGAATAATAAAATAATGTCATGGGAATTATTGCTTACACAATAGATTGTTTATTAATTAAACAATATTGTTCTCAAAAAGACAAAGATCCCAAACTCTAGAGAGTCAGGGCCTGATGCCGCCAGGATTGACTAATCTGTTTATAAAATTATATATTTTATTAATTTATCAAACTAAAAGTTAGAGATGAACCCATCATTTTGTCGTCATACAACTACCAGTACTTAGAATAAAAATTAGAAATTATAATTGCTTTAAAATTTCCCGCTTATTTTAAAACTACAATAAAATATTTGAAAAAAACAACAGAGTTGCCATCTATACTTTGATATAGAACTAAAAAAGGTTTTAAATAGGTCCTCATGAATCCGTCAGATGGCGATCCCAACGTATATTTGATTAATTTAAAGTCAAAGTTGCTCACCAAATAAAACTAAAACTCTCTAATAGATGGCGTTAAACGTTAAATTTTACAACAAATAAAACGTTAAATTTTTACAACAACTTTTAATGCCCTTGAACAGTAACTGTTTCAAAACTATATAAAATCAATCGAAAACAATGTATTAGGGGCCGTTCGTCCCCGTTCCGTTCCTCTTTGTGATACATGGTGAGGTTTAAGACTAAGCCCCTCCCCCTCAAAAAGTCAAGTATTTTTTTAGTTCCTATGTACAAAGAATCTTAAAAGTTTTAGAATATTATCTTTATTATGATGATCACGATAAAAAAAAAGTCTAGACATAACGGTTGCAGTTGTTTTTGACTGGCTTTACTGTTGTTAGAAATCTAGTTGCTCTTTAGAAACCACGCATTTGGCAAGCCAAGCACACATCTCTGACTTTTCGAAGTTATTTGTGTATTCACAATTAATTATCACTTACTTTAACCTAACAAATCTTAGGAATTTCTTAGGTGTGTGTGCCAACCCGCACTAGGCCTGCGTGGTGGACTAAGGCCTATACCTACCCTCTCAGTTGTAGAAGAGGCCCGTGCTCAGCAGTGGGATGTATATGGGCTGATGATGATAATGCATTTGACAAAAAAATAAATACCTACACGTGATATCTTACTACAACCCCCTCTCCTCTTGATATTTACTAAACCCCTCCCCCCCCCCTTTCGAGTCTCACGTGATTAATGGACGGTCTCTAAGTGGGTTTATTTTCTGACCGTTGCTAATAACACCATGTATGTTTTTCGCAGTCAACATGTAAAAAATAATCTTTCATTTGATGGCTAAATTATTTTATAATTATTCTATTTATTACTTAAACAAAAATAATAAAAATTAGTCCTTTTTTGGAGCGCGAGCTAGTTTTAAGATGAGGGGTCTTTTCCTCGACCTCTGTAAAACTAGCATTGGGAAATTCGTAGGATTTATACAAAAACGTGAATATTTCACGGTTTAACTCGGGTAATATGGTAATGAACCCAGAAATTGAATAGAATAAAGTTTGCAAATCAGGTAGAATATTAGGGTGAATAGTAGTAGGATAGTAGAATATTAGGTAGGGCAGGTGGTCGACTAAGGTTTAAACCCTCTCAATTGTATCAGGGTAGGAATAAAACGATACGAGTAGATACAAGTACATACTCGATACTTTTCTCCGATAGCAAGTACTTTTAGTATCGATACTTTGAAATTAAGTATCGAGTAGGTATCGGTCAAAAGTATTCATATCAGTAATCAGTATACCAATGTCACTATTTCATTTTAACATCGATAAATAAAAACAGTTAGTTTTGTGTAGTTGGCATACAAACACGCATATATTTCACGTGGTAGGTACCTCTGTACCTTGCGAAAGGCTCTTTTTCAAAGCAGGCGCAACAGTATAAGATACGAGTCCTGTGTCGTGGGTCTAAAAAACTACGAGAGACTTTTCGGTCTCACAAACACCCAGACCCGAATCAAATATTTGCGGATGACACAAACATATGTCTCGGTGCGGGGGTCGAACCTGCGGCCTCTCGTTTCGCAAGCAAGTGTCTTGCCAACTGCGCCACGGGGCTGAAAATCTTATAATTTTGTACTTATTAATAAAAAAATACCAATAAATTTTAAGACTTTTATTCAAAATTTTCCAAAAATTCGAATCGATTCGAGTAAGTATCGATACTTGACGACCGATATGGTATTGAGTAGAAGTATCGATACCTTAATGGTATCGTTTCATCCCTATATACGGGCTGATGATGACTAGGATAAATAAAACGCCACATATTATATAAGGTAATGGCACTAGTAGTAGACCATGTACCGGTAGTTGACCACCAATGCACATAAACAGATAAAATAAGAATTCGCGGCATATTTTTAAACTAATTCCATATTGAGTAGTCAGTGCTGTCATGTGGTCTACGAAGCGCGCAAACTACGACTCCATTATTTTCAAATATTAAAAATAGCCTCCAGTTGTTTGTTGATTGACGCACCGTAAATCTATTATTCGATTTTTTGTCATAATTTTCTTAAGGATTGAAAAAGTTTGAAGTTAAATATTAACAACTTTGTCACCTTGTTGATGATAAGTGTTTTGCTTTTCTTATTCGTTAGGGATTAATTGAGGTAACAGGGTATTTAAAATACGAAAATTTGTTTACAAGATTGAGATGTGGGGGTGGTCCACTACTGATTCCGTTTTAGCACGATTTTCTAGTAATTGACCAGGATGGTCAACTTCTGATGAATTTCTGTATCATGTAAATGTACTGTACGGAATAATATATGAAGGGCATCATCAATTAGAATTAACTATTTTATTTACTTTTACAATAACTTAATTTTATTTAGTAGTTGACCACCTTTATTGTAAGTTACGATCAGTTACTAAAACCAAATTTTCACCTTGTAGATGTCTGGGAAAAGGGGTACATTCCTAAATTATACTGAAGCTGCAATGCTCTCAGCAGTAAATGTCGTTCGTCTTCATAAAACACCCATAAGAACGGCTGAAAAAAAAAATCCTCTCACAATAATGATGGTGTTTTGGAAACCACAATGGAACCATCGGCAACTGCGGTACATATTACTGTTGGTGACGAACTAGTGCTAGTGACGATCCCAGGATCACCAGCAATTAGCATTGCTGATGACATATTTGAAACCACTCTAGATCAATTTGACATCATAGGTCCTAACGATATGCTTGAAAATATGCGTAAACTTTCAACTACTGTTGTCTGATTAAGAATCTGACAAAAGGTTCGGCAAAAAGTAAATGTTGAATTTGTCATATTTAAGTACGGCATTGAGGTTTAGGCACGCGGTCGAGAATCTCGACGGTCGCAGGTTCAAACCCCAGGCACACATGACTGACTTTTCGAAGTTGCATATGTGTGTATTGATAAAGAATTATCACGCACTTTAACGGTGAAGGAAAACATCGCGATGAAACCTGCACACCTAAAAGTTCTTAGGAATTTCTTAGGTGTGTAGTCCGCCAACCCGCACTAAGCCAGCGTGATGGACTAAGGCCTAAACCCTCTCAATTGTAGAGTAGGCCCGTGCCCAACAGTGGGACGTATATGGGCTGATGATGATGATGATGATGAAGTACGATAATAACTTTTATCCCGGAAAAGTACTTAAAGCTATAAAAAAAAAACAGCTACAATATCATCGATGAAAGCAAATGGTCGATTGTGGAAATGGCCAGAACATTTATTAACGAGCGGGGGATGTTATTGTTATTATATTTCAAATAAAACGCAAAGTTGTCTTAATTTGCCTTCTTATTTAACAAATAATTAAAAAATCTGAATGGTCAACTACTGATGCAAAACATGGTCAACTACTAGTTTTTAGGTGGTCAACTACTAAATCTCTTATATTAAGTTTTATTTTCATTTTTTTACTTGAATGCAACCATTGTACAAGAAAAAATACTAGCTCGTTTCGTTAAAAGACTTGCACAGAGTTAACAAAACAAAACACTCATTGAATTCGAATGATGATTAAAGTTAGGCATTAAAAAAGAAATTTCTGTGTCCTTAAGTGGTCAATTACTAGTGCTATTACCTTACAAGCCATGACTCAACTTCGACATTTTTATTTAATCTAGTTTAGCCCATGTAGGTACTATGAAATATATCATCTGATTATTTCTATTGATATAATAAAAACATTCATCTGTAAAATAAATTTACAATAAATAAAACCCACTTTCACTAAAACGTAAATAATAAAAAAGTCCTTACACACGGAAACTAGCGGCATATTATCGACGTGCTGAAAAGCAATTGAAATAATATCGAGCCGAGAAAACAACCATCGCTTCTCGACTAGTTAAGCACCCAAGTCATATCAGTCTTAAATTTAAACTATAATTTAGTACTATTGCCAATTAACACTCAATTTACACCTTAATAACGCACAATATAAAAATCCTGTTCGACTACCATATTGGACACTTGACGTCCCATTAATTTATATATTTACATTATAAACACTTGTAATCCATTGCAATTCAGACCTATTCCGATTGTTTATCGTCTATATTAAAACATTTACTAAATAATATCGCTATTGAAAACACAGGCGCTACTTTTATATTGTCATAAGTGGGAAACATGCCCACATTACCTATATCTTGCACATACAGGTTATTGGAACATTAACGACAAGTTGAATATTAATTGAACAAGTTATTGTTCATTAGTTATAGTTCATTGTTACCAAGTAGAGTAAGTATAATTATTGTTTCACTAGTGTAATGAATTTATTCAACCAATCAGGACTAGACCGTGTAGAACAATTATATTTATAAAAAAACAGAGAGGGGGCTAGGCGGCTTCCTCGTCAGTTTTGACAAGATTAGGCTCAGACTCAGACCGGCGTTTGAGACCTTCAGCGTCAGGAGACAATGGCCTCTCCACTTCCGGCTTCACTTCAGCATTAGCTGCTGCTTTTATATCTGGGGCACTTCTACTGACATCCGCCTGCAAATAATCAGTCATTTGAATTTTATGCATCTCATTCTTTTTTATCTTAGTTCAAAGTTAGACCTAAGCCTTAATCTTAGTTCAAATAATTAGTTCGTGAAATACTTGAGAAGTATACAAGCCCTACATCATTTTAATTACCCTGGCAAAGTGACTGAAACTGACTGCATTCGGTAGTAAGCCATTATGAATCCCAATAATAGCTACTGTCGCTTTCGAGAAAAATATTCCATACCAGTATACCGAACCTTGGACTTGAACCCGACCGCTCACTCACGCCGTGAACACCACTAAACCAACTGAGATATCACGTATTTTTTCTTTCAGCTTTGTCTAAGACACTGCACTATAAATTTGTTATCTTATAATTAGAGATAAGCTAAATTTACTGCACAAGATAAACGCTACAATTTATGTAGAACGAAAAACGTAACTAGTTTAAATGCACTCCACTCTATGGATATTTTGAAGTATTTTTATGAATATAAAATTTTAGAATAATGTTGTTTTAGCATTATCAATATATTATATTTAATTTTCTGTAAATAATTAGTTTATAAGTATTAAAATAAGTCTTTAGTCAGACAATAAATAAGTGTTAATTGAAATTGTTTTACTTTAAACCAGCCTATCCAACTCTTCCTTTGGATTACTTACTATTTCTGTATCCAGATAGTCTCCAGATTCCTGCTTTATTTGAGTGTTCATTTTATCATTTAGATAGCACACACCATTCAAATCGATTGCACTGTTTGAGAATATTGCTGCAGCTCCAACTGATGCATCCACTAATGGTTCAGTCTATGGACAAAATAATTTATTCTTACATTTTTTTTACATTTTCTATCATTCATAGAAATATATCATCATAATCCTAATCAGCCAAGGGACATCCACTGCAGAACATTGCCTCCCCAAAAGATTTCCAGAGTCCTGTAACTGTTTTAGAAACAGACTGAAGCGATTTCCCGCAGTTTTTATGCCAAGCGAGACAAGTATTGATACAAATCACGGTTCGTAAATTAACAAATAAATAAAAAAAATATTTAATTAGCATACCAGAATTACATCCTCTGAAACAAGATATTGCAACTGGACTGGACTTTTATGAGGCGCTACTTCAACTTCTGGAGTTTTATGTGGAGTTGGTGTATCCCTGGCATACACATCTTTTGACTCCCTAAACAATTCATTTAGTGATTAATATATTTACATGTCGATGTCAATAGCTACTTATACAATATGCAGCACAAAAAATGCACATGTTTAAAGTTATTCTCACTTTTTTGGCGTTAGATGATGATTCTCATTTTTGTCTGTCTGGTGTTGCGTGATCAAATCACATGCTTTTCCTAATATTACAATAGAAACTAGTACTCTCACTGATATCAAACTTAAATACGCTATAAATACTAAAAGGACGGCTGCTAATCTGAAAAAGAGCATAATATTTTTAAAATCAACTGTAGTTCATATATTATTAAAAAATATATGTATAGAACAAACCCATCAACTTTAACTGCATGCACTAGTACTCTAGTTATGACCACTCCCAAAGGAAGTGGTATGAAGCCCATCCTTCGCGCCACCAAGTCAGAATGATCACTGAATGCGTACTTTTGCCTCGTTTGTGCAACGTCGTAAGCTAAACTCACTGTGTATTCTCTGTACACTCCGTAGGGAATTTCATTAAATCTGTCAAAACCCAAAACATGTTTGTAATAATCATAATATGTTTTATTTGTTTGATAATCATACATTACCGATACTCACCGCGTAATGAAGGCATGTTTTACCCAATCAATAATAACTTCAAATGTGAGAACGAGAATGCAATCAGGAGCTAGTATCCAGAAGCGTTCTTCTTTCCACATGTACTCTTTCATAGTTTGAAGAACCACAATAAAAAGCAAAACAGACAAATGCAATCGCTCTCTTACATCACTACAAGACACTTGAAATAAATTGTTCTTGTCAAACTTTTTAAATACGCTTCCTTTTAGTTCTACAAACTGCAAGAAAAAGAATGACATACATACAAGTTATTTTAACTTTACCACTTATTAATGTTCAATAATTTTATGTCTCCTGCAATAGACTGTTGAATAAATAATTACACCAGTCACATATACCTATAGGTCTAACCCCACACAAAGATACAAGCCTTATGTTGTGGGTATCAGAAACTATGACAGACTTTTCCATCTCAGAAGCACCCAGGCCCAAAACAAATATGACTGTCAAGTAAGTAAGATAATATAAGGCATAATCAGAGAATTACTTTTAGAACTTTGTTTCTTAAGTCTCAAATAATAGGGGCTGAGTCCACTATCTTTTATTAAACAAATTACAGGCTCCATGCTAGGAAAACAGAAAAAATATGCTGCACGATTTAATTAAGCCACGGTAATAATTTAATATACATAATATACTTACATTATTTGACATCATGATAATAAGTAGACTTTTATTATTAGAATTGAAAGCCACATTAAGTGTCGTAGCTTGAAACAACACTAGTAAGCTGTGTAAGACTGATAAACTTTGTTAAAGAAATTGGAACTCTTTCTGTCAATTTGTAACAAATTCATTAATTTTAGGCAATAAAATCATTTTCATATCTAAGGATGTGGTAATTATGGCATGAAAGTATTATTATTATACAATTAATTTTAATAATGATGTAAAACAAATATAAAAATAATAGTAAAGGCCTCAAGGTTTAGGTGCAAGTTCAAGTCAAAGGTCTTTAGTTGTGGGTTCAAATCCCGGCACACACATCAAACTTTTCTAAGTTATGTGTGTATTCGCAATGAATTATCGCAATCTTTAATCGTGAAGAAATGAAAGGTGTTGAAGAAAGAACAATGTCGAGAGAATAGTGCAAATCTAAAAAAATCTTAGGAATTAGTAGTTAATCTTAGATGTGGTGTTTGCAAACTTGCACTAGGCCAGTGTGGTGGAATAAGACCTAACCCCTCTTAACTGTAGAGGAGAACTATTCACAGCAGTGGGACATTATGGGGTGATGATTAATAATGTAAAAATAAATCAATGCTCCCATACATGCTACATACTTAACTCCAATACATACTTTTGATCTCACACTTAGTTATAGAAGGTTTGGATTGTCAGTATAACTGGCCGTATAACACTATACTTTGAAATAAATTATGACATCATTCCTTGGTCCTGAACATCAGCATACTCAAGTTTACACCTTAACCAAGTATGTGGCTTGGCCAATTCTTTACTAGCAGACATACTGTGTAACAGAAAAGTAATTATGGTAGCCAAAGCCAGAAGAATGGAGTAAGGTATAAGATTGTGAAGTTAAGGCTTGTGGAGTCATGATGTGTAAAGTTATAAGCTTGGCTCTACATGAGAATCTTCACAACATTTAACATAAAATTGTTTATTGTGGGATTAACAAGAATGTCTTAAAGTATGTCTCTATCAACCCACATCTCAGTGTTGTAGACCAATTTTAGCCCTCTCAATTGTAAAGAAGGGATATGTGTAGCAATTTAATATAGCAATGAAAAAAATAATCATCAGTGGTAAAAATTCAGTTATACACCTGAAATAAGTTAACACTTTTCCTAATAAATCATAAATAGTGAAAAGGCCACTGTAATCATTATCAATTAATACTAAATTAAGAGCAAACTGTAGGTTATTCTTCAAGGCACATTTTTAAAGGATACACACATATGTCATTGCAAATAATAGGTGTGGGATGAGTCCCAAGTGTTCCCTTCTCCTGTCCCTTGGCTCTGTAGCAGTCCAGAAAAGAGCATCAATTGTGTCCTGACCAAATGCAGAAAATAGTCTGTCTCCAACCTCTAACATGTTGTAAAATATATACAGTTTCATGACACTCTGACTCTTTACTAAATGGTACATCATATTTGTATCTATGTAACACATGAGGATACTGCATATCACTAATATAAACCCTTTGAGGACATCACAGGTCTCTGCAGGTTTGAGTATACTTTTGTTAGGATGTGAGTATAACCTGAAATCAAAAAAATAATTTTTTACTTACTTCAGTGAAAATATTTAAAAGCTTTACTAATTAACCATGAATATAAATGAATGTTCTCACCCAAAACATCTCCTAAATAATCTGTTAAAAAACGACCAAAACGCCATTAAGAACCTCAAAGGTAGGAAAGTGTAAACAAATAACAGAGAATCAGCACATTGAAAAAAACCATAGGCCATAAATTTCTCTAATTCTTGGGGTATTTTTATAAAAGAGTACACTTTTTCACGTCTAGCTGAAAATCGTTCTTCATCATGTTCGAGAAGATAGCCCCTAGTAAGCTCAACGTGCAAGAATGCAAACAATGATGCTGATTTGTCACCATCTGAAATATACCACACTTTGTAAACTTTTTTAGTTCTTTACATAGCAGCACAATTAATATTCTTACAAAGTCAAACAATACCTTTACATTTTAATTCCTTAGTGTTTTTGTCTGGGCTAATGTCGCTCAGAGACTGTTGGACACTAGAAACAGTCTTGAAACGTAACTTTTTAGTTTGGTGATGTTCGACGTCATTTTTGGATGCCATTTTTATCGTGACAAGTCTATCAATTTACTTAATCATATAAACATTGGGCACATAATTATTTTGCAAGTGTTAAACCGCTAAAATGCAAATATAATAAACCGAAGAATAGTAGAGAAAACAGGCCGAAATGTATATCTATATGTCAATCTACCATATGTCAATGTCAATGTCAAAATTGTATTTACCTAGGCTTGTAAATATATCGATATTTTGAGCGATATTTAATATTTCGATATAAAATTCCAACTATATATTTATATATATATAAACATTCCAACCACTGTGGTCACCAACCCGCTTGCCAAGCGTGGTGACTAAGGCAAATCCCCCCAAATGGCAAAATTCCAAGTATCGAAAATCAATATTTTTTATTTTTTTAAATCCTAAAAAGGAATCCTTTTTATATTAACATTTTTCTTTGAAACAATTAACATTTTTGGTCAACAACTCTTAACGCGCGCGTTTTCTTGAGTACGTATTCAAATCATACCGATACATCGATATATCATCATCATCATCACCAGCTTCTTTCACGTCCACTGCTGGACATAGGGCTCTCCTATGGCACGCCACTGGGCTCGATCTTCGGCCTTACTCATCCAACTGCTGCCAGTCATCTTGCATATATCGTCACCCTATCGATATATACATATTCAAATATATCGATACAATATATATCGATATTTTTTGGGATTTCCGACATCCCTATATTGACCATCAACATAGATTTATTTTGATCACAGACTACAAAACTAGGATTATGTGTAAATTACTTCATTACTTAACTTGTAGTATATCTATTTTTAATATTGAAAACAAAATTCATGATAAAATTCATTAAAATTAATTTAATTTAATATTGGTATTTTCAATAAGATTTGTAAAATGTTTTTATTTTCATTTCATCATTGAAATAGTCCCAGTGTCTGTAATGCCTAGTTCGCATTAGGCTAGTATTTTAGTCGAGTAGAGATTAATTTAGTGGCTAAACTACTCGCTACTGCCCAGAAATCGTTCACATTACGGTCCAGTACAGTACACAAGTGACTGGTGTTTTGCAAGATGAACGAGCTCCAATGCAATAGATTGAATAAACTCATTAAGCTAATCGTAATGGCTATTTTAGAAGAGGTGGATGAAGAAATTTGTGTGATTAAAAAAAAGAAGGTATGGGTACGAAAATGGATCTGTAGAAGAGATAAACTAGGAGCTACAAATTGTCTTCTGAAGGAATTAGCATTGGAAGATCCCAAGAATACTTAACGCCGATTTTTGCCGCCACTAATGAACTCGACTAATCAAACCTGTTCGGACTTGTTTAGCCGGTAAACCAGTGACACGGAGGTGTGGTGGGGGGGCGCTACTCGACCGTTAAAATAGAAAAAAATGGATTGATTCGACTAAACTATTTACTAACCTACTCGACTAAATTTTTGGTATTCAGACACATTTAGCCACTAAATTACTCTCTACTCGACTAAAATACTAGCCTAATGCGAACTAGGCATAAGCCATCACTGTATGTATTAAATTTAGCAACACTAAACTTAATGCACGCCATCGTCCTCATTACCGACAGATTGCATACGTTAGTGATCTTCTATGCTTTTTACTGATAAATGCAATAAAACGCCGCTAATTATACTATTTTATATACATAAATAATTCTATATTTGTAAATACGCTCTGCTATCTTCACCATGGCGTCAAGTGAAGGTCGAAGTGCTCAGTCAAACTTGCATCAGCAAGACCTAACCAAACTGGTGAGTAAAAACAATTAAGGTTCTACTAGGACTAAGAATATGCCACATAGCTAATGGCTATTATAATGTTATTTGTATAAAAATCATTTATAAGTCATCATAATATACCTATCATTTAACAATATAACCTATCGTTCATAGTGCTTATTTTGTTTCTATTTTCAGGATGTTACAAAATTGTCGGCTCTCTCACCTGAAGTAATATCAAGACAAGCCACAATTAATATAGGAACTATCGGACACGTAGCTCACGGAAAATCTACCGTTGTAAAAGCTATTTCTGGGGTGCAAACTGTTAGATTCAAGAATGAACTAGAAAGAAACATCACCATAAAACTAGGTATGTATGCATGATCTTAATAGTATATCTTAATATTTACAATGTATTGTGAATTGTATCCGTATTGGCAGAATTTTCCCGTGTCAATGGCATTATTTAATCAATCCATTTGTCTGTTTTTAATTATATTTCATATTGGGCATCTTCCCTGTTATTTAAAATTAATAATATGATTTTGGTTCACCAAAAAATGTAAATAATATGTGGTAATTCAAATTATTTTATGTTAAGCATGCTAGAGTTTTATTATTCCACAGTTGGAAAGCAACCCTCTATGAGTGATTTGCAACAAACCTAAAAGGCATTTCAAAAATTAAAGTATAAAACCAATTTTCTTGATGTAATCTAACAGAAGTTTTGCAAAATACCATGTAATAACTTAAATTTCTATTAAATTATTCCATAATTTTTATATTATATAAAGATTTACATTCTTTCACTTAAACAAAACATGGTATGTTGCAGAGCGCCTGTCGGACTCAGTTGTAAAAATGTACAATGAAAGGGCAGATGAAAGGATTGAACACAAATTCTTTGAAAAAATAAGAAAGGCAAAAAAAAGAAATTTATCCATTGAGTCAGAAGAAGAAGAGATAGTCTCTAAAAAGCCAAAAAAATATAAGAAAACAAAAGAAAGTGGAGAATTCATTATAGAAAAAATCCTTGATTTCAAGTATGAATCAGGTAAAGAATATTTTCATGTTAAGTGGAAAGGTTGGCCTGATAGTGAAAATACATGGGAACCTATTGAGCATTTAGATAATTGCCCTGACACTATTAAAGAATTTGTTATAAATGAAGAAACAAAAAACTATGATAGAATTGAGAAACTAAAAGAAGAAATTTCATTTGGAGATCTATTGAGTGAAGAAAACCTAATAAAACGGTATAATGAATTTGATAGTACTGAAATAACAAAATTAAAAAATGATTTACTGCTCAAACTGCTTTGTATGAAAGTATTATCTGAGGACCAAGAAATCTATGCAAGTGAATTGGTGCAAGATGCCAGGGACCTATTACAGTTGTATGTTTTTGTAAGGTCAAGGTGTCAACAATTAATGAAATTAAAAGAGTGGGAAGAAATTTTAAATCAAGTTGACCAATCAAAAAAATTGATAGTAGAAAACAATGTGGATTTGGCTGGACCACCTGAAAGTTTTACATATATCAATCAATCAATACCTGGTGCTGGTGTAGTTATCCCTGATGAACCTCCTATAGGATGTGAGTGCACAGCTTGTAATTGCCGTTCCAAGATGTGCTGTGGTATGCAAGGAGGTTTGTTTGGGTATACAACAAAAAAAAGACTGAGAGTAGCACCAGGCACTCCAATTTATGAATGTAACAAGGCTTGTAAATGTGACTCCGAATGCAATAACCGTGTTGTTCAAAGTGGACGAAATGTGAAACTTACAATTTTTCGCACATCAAATGGCTGTGGCTGGGGAGTGAAAAGTGAGCAAAAAATTAAAGAAGGACAATTTATTTGTCAGTATGTTGGGGAAGTAATCACATTTGAAGAAGCTGAAAAGCGTGGCAGAGAATATGATGCAAATGGCCTAACATATCTTTTTGATCTTGACTTTAACTCTGTTGAAAACCCATATGTTGTAGATGCTGCACATTTAGGGAATGTTTCACATTTTATCAACCACTCTTGTGATCCAAATTTAGGTGTATGGGCAGTTTGGGCTGATTGCTTGGACCCAAATCTGCCCATGTTAGCATTGTTTGCAACAAGAGACATAGAAATAGGGGAAGAGATTTGTTTTGACTATCTACAAAAGTCTCCAGATAATGATATCTGCAATGGGCCATCTTCAAACACTCGCAACAATGAAGATAATGAAATTGATGTTGCAAGTGGTTCAGAGGCAGGAATGGCATCTGGTCCAGGTTCACCAGTTAAATCAAGATTTGAAATCCAACAAAATAATATGGCCATGTTAAGAAATAGAACTGAATGCAGATGTGGTACCCCCAAATGTAGAAAGTATTTGTTTTAATGTATAAGAATAGACTAAAAATAATTATGTAAATGTGTTCACTATTTTCATATGCATTCAAATTTGTGCTCCTTGTAAAAGACACTATTTGATTGAGTGTTACTGAATCTCATTTCAGTTTGATGGATCACTCATTATAATTATCTATAATTTTTAAGCAATATGTTATTGTAATTGGTACTGTTTAATGTGATGTATAGTGGCCTTAAATAAAATACATTGAATATTGCTAGCAATTAGGGAAATGAAATTTACAATTATATTAAGACTAAACTCAATAGTTAGCAACAATTATGACTTTTACAAAACTAATAACAATACTTTGCTGTGCCTTATTCATATTATATATATGTATGTACAAATTTACATACTTCTATAGTATTCATGTATAAATAGGTATCTACATTATATATAAACTAAAAACCTATTTTACAAATAAATAAACCAAAATATTTATAATTTTTTCAATACAATGGGACGGACAAATTAAATCCAAATTCAGAAAACCATATTATACTACTTTTCTCATATTCTCAGCACATCTGAGATAGATTATCTTATCATATAGGGTTACTATTGTTAAATTTTCTACATTACATTTAAAAATATTGACTATACTATTTTAGATATGATCTTTGTTTTTAGGATATAACTGTTATAAAAATTGAATGTATGTAATAAACATATAACTTGGAATAACCGTTTTATTCTCACACATACTCTAATTTTCTTTACTTCAACATAGAATATTGTGATACATAATATAGTACACATAATTTAAGATAATCATTGTATATTCAATATTTACTGGGTTAGAAATATCATATTGCTTGACATTTCCCACACTTTGTTAGAAAATAATCCTATTCTGATGTTCATATAATAATTAAATAAATTCAATTAATTTCATATACAGGGTGTCCCGTAAGTAGTGGACCAACGGGGTGTGGGTGATAGGGGGAACTATTATCTACCAAAACCACTAAAAATTATTGTTCTAGGTCTTATAGCTTTGAAGTTATGATTTTTTTTAATAAATAGGTGAAATTATCGTCCTATGTACAAACATTTTATAATTTTACGAAATCTATCACTTATTTTTTTTTATTATTTCTATTCTAGGCGGTTAATAATACATAGGTCTTTCTAATTGAAATATTTAGTTAACGTATTTAGGTGTAAGTAATTATCATAAGAATGAAAATTAAAAAATAAAACTAGTGCAATTTTTACATTTCAAGATGCTCTATGTGGTGTTTGAGCTAAGCTGGTGTAAAAAAAAATGTATTATAGCCTAGTGAAACTTTATTTTAAAAACATCTACATGTCATACCAATTACAAAATAGTATAACACTGTGGTTTCAAATAAGTATTTTTCCTATTTTAATTACTATCAAAACCAAAGGACATTTTTGCAAGAAAATAAAAATACATTGCTAATTATGGAAAAGCTTTTATTACACATTTTTTTTCTTACATTAAGTAACCCGATCACCGCATTTTTCTTCGGGTCAATAATGCCTACTTAGAAGGTCGTATTCCTGGAGTTGGAAACCTTGAAGGAAGGCCTAGAACAGTGGATGAACGTCAAATACTGGCAGAAGTAGAAGAGGATCCTGCGACTAGCACTCGTCGTATTTCTAGACGCACTGGTGTAGCTAGAAGTACGGTACACCGCATATTGAAACGGAACAACTTACACCCGTATCATGAACAACGAGTTCAAGCGCTGTTACCTGCTGATTATCAGCGACGAATAAATTTCTGCCGAGAGATGTTGCGTCGATGCCGTCAAGACCGAAACTTTTTTAATTCCATATTATGGAGTGATGAATCATGTTTTAAAAGGATGGGAGTGTTTAACATACACAATCTTCATCATTGGAGTGTCGTGAATCCTAGAATAGTGAGAGAGGATCGATTTCAGCACCAATTTGGAGTGAATTTGTGGGCAGGAATATTAGATGGCAGAATTATCGGTCCTTTTGAATTACCGCCGAGACTTAACGGCGCTGGTTATCTCCAATTTTTGAGACGTGATCTCGGTAATTTGTTAGCAGACGTGCCACAAGAAGTACGCGAGAGAGTGTGGTTGCAGCACGACGGTGCACCAGCCCACTATTCACGGCAAGTGACAGAATTTTTGAACGTGACGTACCCAAATCGATGGATAGGACGCGGAGGTACAATATCATGGCCGCCACGATCTCCCGACCTGAATCCTTTAGATTATTTTTTATGGGGTTACTTCAAAGAAGCAGTTTATGAAACGAATATTTCTGATGAAAGAGAGTTACGACAAAAATTAAATCATGTTGCTGAATCGATAAAAAATAATGAACGGGCTCGACGAAGTTTGCAAAGAAACTTTATACGAAGATGTTGGTTATGCATAAGAGCTAGAGGAAAGCATTTCGAGCACTTAATTTAAGAAAAAAAATGTGTAATAAAAGCTTTTCCATAATTAGCAATGTATTTTTATTTTCTTGCAAAAATGTCCTTTGGTTTTGATAGTAATTAAAATAGGAAAAATACTTATTTGAAACCACAGTGTTATACTTTTTTGTAATTGGTATGACATGTAGATGTTTTTAAAATAAAATTTCACTAGGCTATAATACATTTTTTTTACACCAGCTTAGCTCAAACACCACATAGAGCATCTTGAAATGTAAAAATTGCACTAGTTTTATTTTTTAATTTTCATTCTTATGATAATTACACCTAAATACGTTAACTAAATATTTCAATTAGAAAGACCTATGTATTATTAACCGCCTAGAATAAAAATAACAAAAAAATAAGTGATAGATTTCGTAAAATTATAAAATGTTTGTACATAGGACGATAATTTCACCTATTTATTAAAAAAAAAATCATAACTTCAAAGCCATAAGACCTAGAACAATAATTTTTAGTGGTTTTGGTAGATAATAGTTCCCCCTATCACCCACACCCCGATGGTCCACTACTTACGGGACACCCTGTATAGCATGAGCCGTAATTCCTCTGAGAATAAAAAAAGAACAATAAATATTCGTTTTGTCAGTAAAAAGCAGACATGCGAAAAAAATAAGCAAATATTAATTTTGACTGTTAAATATATGTGATCCGAATTTGCGTATCAATTTTTTAAAGGAATTACTCAGAATCATTGCATTTTTAATTTGAATCCTAAAGCCAAATCCTATGGTCCTAACTATCTCTACAACAAATATCGTATTAATAAGGTGCAAAAGCGTAACAAACGAACTCTGAAAGTGCACCAAGTAAACAATAATTTACATTACAATGCTATTTGATATTTTTTTAAGATACTTTGACAAGGTAATCAGATTTCCAATTTTATAGGATATGCGAACGCAAAAATTTATAAATGCGACAATCCTAAATGTCCGCGGCCCACGAGCTACATATCAGGCGGTTCGTCTAAAGATGACAGCTTCCCGTGCTTGCGACCCGCGTGCACTGGCCGCTTCCAGTTGGTTCGCCATGTCAGCTTCGTGGACTGCCCTGGGCACGACATTCTTATGGCCACCATGCTTAACGGTGCCGCAGTCATGGACGCTGCACTCCTTTTGATCGCTGGTAAGTTTATATTAGGCTTTCCAATAAGCGAAGTTTGGTGTTAGAATTTATAGTACATGTCTCAAAATAGGTTTCGTTTTTTCCCCCTTTTTTGACACTGGAAAGGTATAATGACAACCGCGCTTCTGAACTCTGAACGTTAGCAGTACGCTATAAATCAATTCATTTATATCTTGGTTCATATCTCAGTGAACACAATGATGCATCTGTTAAGAAACTACTTTTCATACTGACTGTACTTATTACACTAATTAGGCAACATGTGATTGTGTTTACTAACTTAAAATATGCATTGCTAGCATATGATGGGTTAGAATAGCATATAGTATTTTAATTATTAATCTTAAAAATATTTTATTATTTTTGTAATAGCTAAAAAAGAGAGTTTTTACCTTTTTTCGATTGGGGAATCGAAGCCAAGGCGTCTTAATCGCATACGCTAATTTATGTCGCGAGACCAGCCTACAGTTAATAAATAATGTAATAATAATAGGTACGTTCTATAATACATATAATCACATAAGTTTTGTACTTCCACAGGCAACGAATCATGCCCCCAACCGCAAACTAGTGAACATTTAGCTGCCATCGAAATTATGAAACTGAAACATATTCTTATATTGCAAAACAAGATCGATCTTGTAAAAGAAGGTCAAGCTAAGGAACAGCATGAGCAAATTGTTAAGTTCGTACAAGGAACGGTGGCAGAGGGCGCGCCCATTATCCCTATATCTGCTCAATTGAAATATAACATTGAGGTAATTCTTCTCATCACATAAAATGTACTTTTTAATTTTTTTACTTCTGTAGTTAGTACCTAATTGTTATTGCAAAATTGAATTTTTAAAAGGATATATCCACGAGGCACGGGCCTCCTCTACAACTGAGAGGGTTAAAGGATATATAGATTATTAGTATAGTATAAAGTAAGGTACGGTACTTCATGCTTTATATGTAAAACAGTGCAAATAATAGATTTTAAAATACTTATTCCATTTCCTACGCACCTGGAATGATAGAAACATTGCTCAGCAATTGGGAGGTAAAAATAATAATTCGTTTTTTTTTTTGGACTTGACATTATTTTTCAAATTTTCAGAATAAATTACTATGTCAACAGGTTCTCTGCGAATATATCACTAAGAAGATTCCGGTTCCGCTTAGAGATTTCACGTCCCCACCTCGGATGATTGTTATCCGTTCATTCGACGTGAACAAGCCGGGTTGCGAAGTCGACGACCTCAGGGGAGGTGTCGCTGGAGGATCCATTTTACAAGGAGTGCTCACTGTTGGAATGGAAATTGAAGTGAGTTGAGCGGTTGTTCTTTCAAACTAAGTCTGCAGTCTCCTTTTCACAAATTATAAAAACATATTTTGATAATTAAATTTAAAACATTTTGGTATGATATTAAAGCAACGGACATGTGAATTCTTAGGTCAAATACAAATGGCAACTAATCACGTACAATTTACCAAAAAAATCGTTTAAAGATTGTTTGCTGATGGCAAATCATCAAATATATACACGACTATATATGGCTTACACAAGTAGTGGCCACTTTTGCGACAAATGGTGTTGTCATAAATTTGTACATTCATTTTATTAAAAGGTATAAATATAAAGGAACGCTTTTAACGTGAAGGAAGGAGGAAGTCGTCTCGAATGGTCACCAGATTCTTGATCGATGTTTTCGTTGAGCCAGGTCTCTTTAACAGAATCATAATTTTTTTTTGTTTATTTAGGAATTTGTGGCGCTAGAGGTAGTTTTGATGTCCGGAGTGAGACACATATTTATATAATCCACGTCTTACACAAGTCTGTTTCACACTTGGTTGTGTGGCGAGACCTTTCATTATGGTTGTTTTTAAGTATGCAGTTTTTTTTAGGTTTCCATAGTTATGCTCATAATTAGGTATTATTGTTGAATAGACTGAAAATTCTTTTGTATTCTCTGATCCCCACGACACCAGACTTGTATCTTAGTGAATGGTCAAAACTATGTATGTGAATGTCAGGCGTATTTCTTTAGTTTATTAAAAACTTAAATTTTCAGGTACGGCCTGGATTAGTAAGCAAGGACGCCGATGGCAAGTTGACGTGCACGCCTATTTTCTCCCGCATCGTATCTCTTTTCGCTGAACAAAACGAACTCCAATACGCTGTTCCCGGTGGTCTTATTGGCGTGGGAACAAAGATCGAACCAACACTGTGCCGTGCGGACAGACTTGTCGGTCAAGTAAGGCATTTTTAATACAATATAATACTATTTCTACACTACTGCTGCATGTAATAAATTTACAAAACTTATTTACTTTTTTAGGTTCTTGGTGCTGTAGGTGCGCTACCTGGTATATTTGTGAAACTGGAAGTATCATACTATTTGTTGAAACGTTTGCTCGGAGTACGCACAGAAGGAGACAAGAAAGCCGCTAAAGTGCAGAAACTAACTAAGAATGAGGTATTTTTGTAATTGTAAATCCATATATTTGCGCTATCTGCGATAAGGTCGCCATTTGTACTCTTCTAGTTTTATATATTGCTTTTATGATTTACTACTGTTAATGTTATAAATATTTTGTAATTTCAGTAATAATAATTTAAGTTTTGAATTTTAATAAACCAATGTAATTTCACTCACTGACTACCTCGTGGTCTCGCGGTACAAGTATGTGCCGAGCGATCTAGAGGTCCTGGGTTCGATTCCCGGGTCGGGCAAAGTGTTATTGGGTTTTTCCAATAGGAAATTCTCAGTAGCAGCACGGTGTCTGGAATTGTGCCCGATAAACGGCAATAGGTTCGTCGCCCCCTATTACGTGGGACTAATACAACAGACTAATAATACAGTGGCGAAATGTGGGTGCAGAAATGCACCTTTGCCTACCCCTTCGGGGAATACAGGCGTGAGTTTTATGTATGTAATTTACAGGTGTTATTAGTGAACATTGGGTCTTTGAGTACCGGCGGCAGAGTGATAGCTACGAAAGCCGATTTAGCCAAAATTGCTTTGACGAACCCCGTATGCACAGAAATCGGAGAGAAAGTCGCTCTCAGCAGAAGAGTAGAAAACCATTGGCGGTATGTATTTAAATTCGCTCTTTACTTTGTTACATTATTATAAATAATATATTCATATAAATATTCGTTTTTAACAGATTGATTGGCTGGGGTCAAATCCAGGGTGGCGAAACGATTGAACCGGCGAAAAATTAAATCTACGTTTTATACATATTAAATATAAGTGCTTTTACTCATAAAGGGGAAATTTAAGATTTTTTATGTTTGTAATATAAGCTTCTAATACAGGCAGATGTTTCAAATGTCCTGTGGAAGAAAATTTAACTTTTTGAGTAGAAGAACTATGTGTAATCTTTATGTATATTTAATAAAATATAAATATTATGAGATTGTGTTTCATGCTGCTGCCTAATTGGTATATTTTTGTTAATTTTTAAATAATAAATCAAATAGCCACTATCAGACTGGATTAAATAATTTATTGATTTTGTTCAGCTATACTTGGAAAATAACTTAGGCCATATATATAAAAGTGTTGATATCTTCATCATCTCGACGCATGTACTTGTGTTCGATTAGCCATTCCAACTGTTCTTTAATCATTTTCTTTGATGGCAAGAACATATTCTTCAAGATCTCAACCAGTTCACTCTGAAAAGTACATGTTTCACATTAAGATATTCGAGGAACAATCTTTAGGTGTGGTACAAAGATAGACGGACTTATATTATCGTGATTAATCTTATGCGTACGCACGGAGGCTGGAAATAAATGTGCATGAAAACGTCAATAGACACATACATACATACATAAACTCACGCCTGTATTCCCCGAAGGGGTAGGTAGAGGTACATTTCTGCACCCACATTTCGCCAGGTATCAGTCCCACGTAATAGGGGGCGAGCCTATTGCCGTTTTTCTGGCACATTTCCAGGCTCCGTGTTGTTACTGAGAATTTCCTTATGGAAAACCCCAATAACACTGCCCGACCCGGGAATCGAGCCCAGGACCTCTAGTTCGCACGGCACATACTTGTACCGCGAGACCACAAGGCAGTCAATAGACTCGTCCCTTCTTATGTGCGACTTAAAATACAATTAGCGAAACATGGTGCAGAGACCTCTCCTAAGGAAAGTCTCCTTATCCCTGTCAAGGGCCCCTTATCAGGCATACTAGGCAAAGTAGGCGTTTAGAGATGAGGCTAATATGTGGGACTAAAATAGGTAGCGATATTTACAGACTCCTTGTATGAATATATTACACAATATATGATTTACCTGAAGTGCAGTATTTGTGATACGCTTTCTCATCTTCAAAATTTTTATAATGGCCTCTTGAGTCCTTAATATTCGCAGCTGAACTATGGAATGATTATCCTCCATTTGAGATCGTTCAGTACTTAATTGCAGTCTACCAATTAAATTTATTTTGCCTCTACGCTGTGGTTTACCATTTTTAATTAGTGAAAATTCTTGATTTACCCAGAACGTCGTATGTTCTGCGAAATCCTTTGGATTTTGAACACTTGGTTCATAGCATAATAATTGCCTTTTCAGTTTTGGAAAAGCAACCAAAGACCACAATGTCCTTCTTAATTCTGGGTCAGGAAGTTCTGTTGCTAGTCTTAAATTTTCGTAACTTATTTTTTCCATTGGTCGCTGATTCCACGCAAATAACACAGCCATTTGGAAAGTAGTGACATCTAAGTCAAACCTTCCCACAGAATTGGCGAAAGTGATTGTTCCATTGCTCATGTGATGATACCATTGCAGCTTTCGCCCTGAATGTTTCTTTTTGTAGAATTCCTCCACTTCCGGAATGTAATCTTCTAATTCTAAAGGAAGACTTACAGTAACTCTTTCAGATCCCCGGGCCCATGCACCAGCATTCAGAATTTTTATGTTTATTGCATCATGACGAGTTGTGTCAGCTCTAAACTGAGTATTCAGATCTTCACTTACCTTAATGTCTTGGAACATACGAGCTAGTTTGTTTACATAATCAGCTGGCATGCCCACTTCCCGTAGCCATTCTACCATATCTTCTTCTTTTTCAGAATCAGCACTAGAATCTAATATTAACCTCCTTGTTAAATGGGCCTTGTGATATCTCATGAACACATCTTTGTTTTCAATGTATTTTAACACTAATAACACATCCTTTAACCTGGATTCTATCTGCTCACTAGTTAGACGTTTGCTCAAAGGTGTTTTACGCAAAAGCATGTCACAATAATTAGCAAGAAGTTCAGGGCATTTACTCTCTGGTGCAGTACCTTTGCTTCCACGAACAAGTGTAGATGAAGGCAACTCTAATTTAAACACAGTTGTATCATTAACAACACATTTGTATGCTTTATCTCTAGCTGTTAGGAACCGAGGATCATCCATAAAAGCATCCTTGGCCAATGTGCTAAACTTCTTAAACAAGTCAAGAAGCCTCTCTACATACTTTTCAGAATCTGATGTTATGATATCTGCAGAAGCAACCATATCTGCTAGTCCTGCTGAAACTATATGAGCTTCTAAATCTCTAAGAATAGGTGTGACACCTTCAGGTATTCTATCCAACAAACGAAACATTAGTTGGAGTTTCTGAGTCTCACCAGCCTTAATCAAAGGGGCACTTTCAGCTAAAAGAGTAGTTAAATGTTCTCCAATGATTACTTTCTCACAACACTGAGTGAGAGCAGCAACACTTCCACTGCCTGGCTCAAGGTACCTGTGAGCCCTTGCTTCCTCTTCTTTGAGGCGCTGATCTGCATATTTCATGTAAGCCTGCACACCATTAGCCAATAAATGCTCATTAGCTTTTAATTTGTAGAACTCCTCTGTAGCTTGCATATAAGCAGCTTCAAAGTTTTCTCTATAGATTTGTAATTTATCAACTGAATTTGAGCATAAGTTAACTAAAAGAAAATACATACCATAAATATTACTAGAAAAAACTTTATAAATATTAAAAAGTCAAATTATTTTTACATACCATATGATTCCCTTACTCCAATAACAAGTTGTGAATCAAAAGATTCCCCATTACGTTCAGCTTGAACTAGTTTCATTGCAGAATCTTGTAATCTCTGCTTTATATCAACAAAAATACTTTGATTCCATGAATCCAACATGAGCTTCCGTACCAGACTATCTTCTATATTATTATTATTGTTTTTTTTCTGCGAGTTCGATGTAGCTGCAGTTGTTACTTTGCTCAAGTTATTAATTGAATTTTCTAACTGCCGAAAAGGTGTGGGCAAATAGTTACATTGTGTAAAAAATCTGCCCCATTCAGCTATGTAAGCTTTCAATAAAGCTTGATCTTCCCGCTGAGCTAAAACGCGAGCCTGTGCTTGCTTAATATACATCATTATATCCTGCTGCAAAGCATCTCTCAACTTATAGGGTCCTCTCTCATCCCACAAGCATACAGAATGTACAGCACCAAATAGATCTTGCCATTCGGTTTGAGTTACCGGTTCTTGTTTTAGGAGCTTTAATACAATAGGGCGCATCGATGGCCATTTGTCCTCGAAAGTGACCTGTCCTTTATCCTGTAAAGAATTAATAAATATGTTTACGAATACGAATAGCCCTTCACGACCTATTTTTTACAAATTACAGATAACACACCTTCAACATGACTTAATTCAAATTAAATTAATAAGACAAATCCACTTTTCATAGTCTACTATTTTTTTTTTATAGTTTTTGACACTTATTATTTTCACGTATCCACTATCTCCAGTTCTCCACACAACGGGACAATAAAACAACGCTATAAAAGTGTTGCTAGTTTATCAATCAAGGATTATTATATAATCTTACATTTATATCAAAGAATGAATAAATATTCTATTCTACGTAATAATTTTATCATCTATAAAAATTTAAATTATTGAATGACGAAGTCAGTAAGTTGCGATATTGTTTTTATTAATACGCGCAACAACCACGTTCTTAATTAGGAGAAAGGGGGGCATAATGGGGTCTCGAGGTAAGACGGGGTACCGCACAAATACACAGAAAACCGTTTTAACGTTTCGTCGATCTAATTTTGTGTAAAGTCAAAGGTTTTACGTAATTATTGTCTCCACATTTATGTTTTTTTGATATTTTATTACTAGTGTTGTTTATTTGGATATGGTATGTTGTTTGTACGAATACATTAAACATTTTATTATAGTTTATTTTTTTGTTCAGTCACCTTTTGGGGAAAGATGGGGTATTGGGGTATTGGGGTATAGGGTATGATGGGGTATTGGAGCAAAATGGGATTTTGGCCTGGGTTCATTTAAATTTCTAAATAAATACTCGTAACATTGATTTATTACACAAAAAAGCACAAAACACAAAAATACAAAAGAGACCGCAACCGTCGTTAAACCGCAATTTTTGACATCGTCAGAATCTTGGGCAAACTGGTAGCTTTGTGAACGTTGGGCTCACAATGCTTGCTGGACGTGGACAATGTGGAGGAAATACACATTTGTGTTAATAATTATCTTCGTGATCATGCTCAAATTTTATTACCCCCTCTTGCCACATACTATGGGGCAAGATGGTTTTTTACAATGTTCCAATTAATGGTTAAAGATTGACAAATAAGTTATTTTGCAAAGATACAGTTAACAAGATTACATATAAGTTGATTTTGCAAAGACTGTACTAAATCATAGTTAGATAAATAACACAACGTACCGTAAATTAATAAAAGTAATAAACATAGTAATTATGCTGTATTTTTGTGATTTCCCGTAAGTACCCATCATACCCTCCCCCCCTTCTCCTATTTTCTAAACATAAGTTTTAACTTTTAACTTTTAAATGGTGGCTGAAAATCGATAAAAACATCTTCCATTAATCGATCTCAGCCCCATCCCTTGCTAGTTACTGTGCGACTCATGTGTCAAATTCAAAATTTCAACAATTCATGTCAAAGTAAAAACTTTATTTCTTTTTAAATTATAATATGTAATGAATAAAACTTTTTTTTGAAACAAAGTAGTTGATATAATTAATAAAGACAATTAATCTAGCAAAAATGAGTACTTTCGGAGAAATTATAGAACCTTCCAGTCGAAATGTTTGGGAAGATTGGGATGAAAATAATCACGATGATAATATGGTTCAGTATGTATACTTAGCTGTAACATTATTGTGATAAATTTACAGATTTTAAATGATCCCTTCTCTTCACGTTACTTTTCAGAATAAGCTGGCAAGAAACCGTTGAAGAACCAAGTCATATAAGGACACTACTAATATTGGAAGGCAAATTTCTAGCACAATCTATAAACCAAAGCAGAAATTTAGACCTTATCAACTCAGTTACAGACATTGGTCTAAAACTGTATAAAGTTAAATCAGCAAATGATTATGTCTGTGTACTTAAAGATTACAACTTGGTGTTAAGCAGTGATATTGTTGATTTATTAAAAGGGTACATTACAATAAGTGATGAGGTCATTGCAATATTAATCAAACCTCTTGTTGAATTCCAATCTTCGGGGGAATATTTGCAAAACTGCATAGTTAGAAGACTATCAACCAATACCCATTCAAAAGATATTATTCTTAAGTATCCAAAACTGGAACAACCAAATATTTTGTCTGGAGCCTCAGCTGGAGGTAGATATTTTGATAGTATTTGTTTGAATATCTCTTTGCTTTCTTGCTTAAAAAAAATCCATTGTGGTGATAATAATTTTGGAATATACATACAACTTTTACTTTTTAGTTCTAATAAAGTTTGGATCCCATATTACAATCAATTATATAATTTGAATTCCCTATTATTTATCTTGCCTCATGTTAGTAACTTTACTAACTATACAGGGTTACAGGTACAGTCGTCCTATATCCGTTAAGGGTGTGTAGTTTACATCGTTTTTGACTGATTTGACTATGAGACACCCTATCCTACATCTAACCGTTTTCGAGATATTTGAATTTTATAGTTTTTTCCAAAAAACTCCCGATTTTCGGCTATCATCTTAGATATTTTGAAATGTGTAAGTCTTATTATTACTATTATTTGATTTTTACATGTAAAATAAGATGCTTCATGACTTCAATAACCAAAATTGTACATAAAATGAATAAATACGTCACAGTAGACGATTAAAACTTAAAAACTCAAACTAACATTTAGAAAGTTAGTTTTTCTCGAAAGGATATCAAAAAATATTATTATGGCACCTGCTTTGCAGATGTACCTAAAAATATCTATGTTTCATAAGCTATCCAACGAGGTACAAAAATCCAAGGTTTTATTAATAGTTTGTAAAAAAATCTTAGTTTCATAGGCTAAAGGGAGGCAAAAATAAACTAAATAAAACAATCGGTGAGTACAAAATACTAAGTTTATTAAACTTTCCAGTTCGCACAAAACATCTTAGTATAAATTTTATGTTCACCATGTTTGTCTCATAAGCAGTGATGGCCTCAAGGTTTAGGCGCGCGGTCGAGAATCTCGGCGGTAGCGGGTTCAAACCCCAGGCACACACCTCTGACTTTTCAAAGTTGGACTTCTATGAAAGTACCGCCACTGCTTTTATCGTTATCATGATCATCATCATCAGCCCATATACATACATACAACCCAATGCTGGACATGTGCCTCCTCTACAACTCAGATTTAACTTAGACATGATGAACATAAAATTTATACTAAGATGTAACAAAATATCTGGAAAGTTTAATTAATGTAGTATTTTGTCTTCTTCCTCGTTCCCTCACTGCTGAGGATCGCGACCACGCAGGATCAGTTTCCATTTCCACTGTGTGCGGTCATAGGCGGAGTGGACCGGACGGTGCATGCTGCCTCCCACCACCTCTCTCATTGCATCAGACCATCTTGTAGGTGCCCTCCCACGAGCACGCCTGCCGTCAATTTTGCCCAAGATAATTTGCTTCTCCAACTGGTGCATTGGAGATCGCATTATGTGCCCAAAGAAACGAAGGGTTCTTTGTTGATAGACCGCAGAGTCGTATGTTAATATTTAGCTCTTTAAGTATGGACTCGTTGGTTCTCATAGCGGTCCACGGAATACGAAGCAGTATTTTGTATTTTATTTAGTATTTTGTACTCATCAATTATTTTATTTAGTTTATTTTTGCCTCCCTGTAGTCTATGAAACTAAGATTTTTCTACAAACTATTAATAAAACCCTACATTTTTGTACTTCGTTGGATAGCTTATGAAACGTAGATATTTTTAAGCACATCTGCAAAGCAGGTGCCATAATAATATTTTTTGATATCCTTACGAGAAAAATAAACTTTCTAAATGTTTGTTTACGTTTTTAAGTTTTAATCGTCTACTGCGGCTTATTTATTCATTTTATGTACAATTTTGGTTATTGAGCTCATAAAGCATCTTATTTTACATGTAAAAATCAAAAAATAGTAGTAACAAGACTTACACATTTCAAAATATCTAAGCTGATAGCCGAAAATCGGGAGTTTTTTGGAAAAAACTATTATATTCAAATATCTCGAAAACGATTAGATTTAGGATAGGGTGTCTCATAGTCAAATCAGTCAGAAACGATGTAAACTACACGCCCTTAACGGATATAGGACGACTTTACCTGTAACCCTGTATATATATTTTTTAATCTTCGTCATTTAATGATAAAGTAATATTAAATGTGACAATTCATAATTATCATTATTAGGTACATAATTAATATTTTATAACTAACTATATTAATTTTCAGTAATCTGCTTGAGAGAAGTTCTTGATCTACCTGCGTCAGCAGTTGTATTTTATATTGAGCAGCCTGAAGATGATGAAATATGTGAACTTCGTGAATTATTGAAAAACCTGAACATTTTATTGGATAAACAAAAGCCTGGTGGTATATTAGATTCAAATTTATATATATAAATTTACAAATATATGTTAAATTATCACTAAATCAGTGTGTTTTCATTCCCTTGTCTATGTCATATCATAAAATAAAACTTAATAGTTTTTTCAGTGACACATTTTACAATCAAATGACCTAAAAATTAAATATATGATTTAACATATTGCAAAAAATAAAACACTCACTTGCTGTAATACATATATTCAACTTCAATACAAATAAACATGACATAATTATATAATGATTATATATTTTTCACAAATTAATAAGAAAAACTAATATAAGAAACTTACATAGTAAATGAATGTATACCAAAAATATGCACAGCCTATTGAATCGCAGCACAGTCAAATTTAGTTTAATTGTTAACAATTAATGGTATTAAGTTTAATGTTCGTCCAAATATACTATTTTTAGAAAATGCTATTTTTTTTATTGACATGAAAAGAGCCATACATGACATTAACTGTGCTTATGTTGGATGTCTAAGTTATTTAAGGTAGTAAAAAGGCCCGATCAAAAATGCATTGGTGACTTCTCCATTTAAGAAATATTCATGTGGTAAGCTACGGCTGGATGGTGGACAGTTTTGAAAATATTGGGCACTAACATAAAAAAAAATATTACTTCACCAGTGCACATAAACAGGATGATATGAATGTACAACATACAAATTACAACATTTAGATATTCATTTAAATAACAAAAAATGTAATAAAACTATCAACATCGAAAATTATATTTTGCTTATAAAATCATCTATTTGTAATTTTATACAGGTGTAACAAAAACTATCCAAGAATGTCATTAATACAATAAATATATAAGAATTTTTATACTACTGCTGCCTGCCTCGTGGTCTCGCGGTACAAATATGTGCCGTGCGATCTAGAGGTCCTGGGTTCGATTCCCGGGTCGGGCAAAGTGTTATTGGGTTTTTCCATTAGGACATTCTCGGTAACAGCACGGAGTCTGGAAATGTGCCCGAAAAACGGCAATAGGCTCGCCCCCTATTACGTGGGACTGATACATACTTGGCGAAATGTGGGTGCAGAAATGCACCTCTGCCTACCCCTTAAGGGAATACAGGCGTGAGTTTATGTATGTATGTATGTATGTTTTTATACTAATTAGTTCAACTTCCCCAAACGCTAGCTTATAAAATATGGCAAGACAAATATCCTTTATGAACACGACCATCGACGACAAGTGTAATTTTAATTATGGCCTGTTGGTTATGTATTGGCTTGCTAAGCTATGTTTTGTGGCGTAATAAACTAACTTCATATTTGTTTTATCAGGTTATTATTTAAATTATGAAAGGAAGAAAATTATGAAATAGATTATGTCAATGGGCAAAGTATCGAACCATTGTAATTTTTATCAATTGGAGTAAGTTTTTGTCAATCCTGTATATTATTATTTAAATACATATAAAAGGTTTTTTAACATTGATATAAATAGGGATTTATGTCAAAAATTCGAAAAAATAATATTCAGTTACACATATTTATAACATTGTATATATATATATTAAAATGATACTTATATAATTATAAAAAATACATTGTTTTATTTTAATGATAAATGCTGTTTTTTTTTAAATAATCTAATGACAAAACTATTGTAATAAATATTTGTTGCTTTTGAAATTTAAAAAAAATTGAAATAGATATGCACATAAGATTATTAACACTCCCTGAAATTATTCAAAAGTAACAAATTCATTGTATAAAAATGTAATCCTACATCTATGCGAATCCCCAAATACATCTAACTTCATACTAAGATGCATTAAAACAGCTACAAACATTATGGCAAATGTACCTACATCTTGACGATAATATCTAATATTGAATTAACAATGAAAATCCAGAATGTCCTCTTCTTAAAATATGTAATACAAATAAATATAAAGAATATAACTAATACTACCACTATATCTATACCCAAATTAGTTTAAACTTTATAGGTAAGTTATAATATCACGAACTAATCGCCACACGATGGTTATTTTATCAATAAAGTAATATAATAACAATAAGAATAAAATCGATAGATTTGACGAATCAAATTAACTAACAATGTTCTTGTGTAATATAAATAAATACAATGTTATACAGATCGATAAGTTGACAGCTACGTATGCCTACATACGCTGTCGTCGCACCGAGCGATACTTTAATTACAAATGCAATTGTTTTTTTTTCTTTATTGTAATAAATTAAAGACTAGACACAAAACATAAAATTAATCAATAAACATAAATTGTTCGTCAGCTTTCTAAAACCTAACGAACAAACGACTTATAATATACACAAGAACCTATACGTAAGAACATGTTATTTAATGTTAATAAACACTTTAGTCATATGTTATGTAAATTCATTATTTTATAGTCTAATAATCAATTTTTTTTTGTCAGAATAAAATAACTATGGTTAGCTAAGCTATCGTTTGTCAGAATATATAAAAAATATATACCTATTTCAGTTGTTTCAATACAATTCAAATATCATGCAACATTAATATTTTACCGGGGTACCAATAAACAATTATAAAATATAGCTATGAACGATATTATTTCTCACTTTCATTTTTTACTTTAGGCATATAAGGCTTCAGGTACAATATACAAATAGATCTAAAACAATATGGACAACTAAAACGGTACCTACATATATATATACATTTAGAGTATCTTACTTGCCTATACTGTAATTTGTTGAGTTAATTGTGGTGTATTTTATAGACAATCCACACAAGCGCTTATCCGCCACCTTCATAGTGATTAATATAATATTATGCAAATCTTTGTCGCCATTTAGAAAAAGTATTGAAAGGTTACTGAAAAAAATTGCCATTATTCTTCTAAATTAAGTTATTATGATTAATCTTCACGTCTTGTGAAACATTTGATGTAAATACAACCAGATGTTAATTAATAAAATAATATGTAGTTTCAAAAAAACTAAAAAACACGCTTTTATAGAAAATCCAACAAAAAATCCGACAAGATGGTCAGACGACCTGGTGAAGGTCGCGGGACGTCGCTGGATGCAGGCTGCTTCCAACAGGTCCCTGTGGAAATCATTGGGAGAGGCCTATGTCCAGCAGTGGACTTCGATTGGCTGATGGATTGGATTGGAACAAAAAATTGTTTTTTTTTTAAATTTGAATTAAGAATAATGTAAATAAAAAAATATTGTAAAAAAAAGCGTATGGTGCTTTTCAAGACATTTTCAAAATGATTATCCTTCTACTCATATATATCTGTCAATAAAATAACTATTGACACCATGCACCCACCCGTTTATACTATACAATTTTTTTCTCTTATTTACACTATTCTTAAATAAAATTTATTAAAAAATATTTTCAATTTTTTAATTGGCTTTTCTATAAAAGCGTGTTTTTTAGTTTTTTTAAACTATTATTTATTTTTCATTTATTCGTTGGATTTTCTATAAACGCATTTTTTTTAAATATTGAATTGTCATCGGTACTTGATAAGTATGCCAAATTTCGACTTAATTCGATGTTTTAAAGGGGGGCCAAAATTATGTTAAAAGTTTCCGTTACACACTATCATACATACATACGTAGGTATGAAGCTAATAAAAGCGTGTTAAAAAAAACCTTAAACGAATAATTTTAGTGCTGATGACTGCTAAACGGTAGAAATTACGGTGTGGAGTGTTTATAACACCACTATGAATATTTTAGAATAGTGAAGACGAAATAATTGTTATCAGTTTAGAAAGTACTACCAACAAAAAACTTTACAATTCTTTATCAGTGCTAAGCTCATTTTATGGGCCAGTATACGCTACGAGTGGAGGAAAAATGTAGGTAAGACATGATTATTGGAAGTATAAGACTTTATAAACATCTACTCCAACTATGCGTACTTGTTAACCTTTGACATCGATAACGCAGTACATTGTAAAATAAGAATCATACGCTAAATAAGTAGGCTGAACGACATAACTTATAAAATATAACATTTAATATAGAACAAGAATTATTTGCAAATATTATTACTAGGCCAGCGTGGTAAACTAAGGCCTAAACCCTCTCAATGGTAGAGGAGGCCCGTGACCAGCGGTGGGATGTTAATGGGCTGATGATCATTATTAAATGTTTATCTTTTAATTTATATTATGTATCAGTGTGGGTAATTGTATAACATCACAATTAAAAAAACTCACTATAATTGCTTACCAGCACTAAAGCTTATTTATATGATCTCTCAAATACAATAAAAAAATCCGCTCTAATGCAAATTGCCGGCTTAATTAAGGAAACATTTAATATCACATATCTGTTTGTATCATAATAATCTGACCGTAATAAAAGTATTATTAGAATATTTTTAACGTTTTTGGTGTATTTCTATTAAAAAAATGACATTTCGTGTTGCTGAGGGAGTTTCTTGCCGTTTCTTCTCCACAGCGATAACACGTTTCGAGGTGCAATAGTTTAGTATGAAATAGCTTAAAATTGACGATTCAAAAGAACTTGTAAAAGTCTATTTGAATAAAGATAATTTGACTTTGACTTTTGACTTATTTATAGTTTAAGACCGATAATTTTACGAATGCCTTCCAAGATACTTCCGTCCGTCCATACTTGATGGTAGTATTTTTTTGTGAAAAACTGTTCCTTTATTTTTTCATTACACTCATCTTTATTGTGAAAACCGCCAGATAAAAATACTTCAATATAACAAATACATCGTTGATTTATATTGTTTGCTGATAGTACCACAAAACGCAGCGTCATTTTCAAATGGTCAATGTCGTTCAGTGAACTTATACAAGTTGATTGTTTGTTATATTGGATTATTGATATCACTTCGGATAGCAATCACCGTATAAAACGTGTAAAGTCCATAGTCACCCGAGTAAATGTGCAGCAAATTGGAACTGAAACCATAGACTGGTTTATACATTCAAATTCAAAACAGGTCGATATTTAATAAATGAATATATTAGATACTTACATTGATTGAACACCTATAACGTGACGGTATATTTTCTGTATTACCTCACGTAACGGTAAAAGTTGCGAAATAATATTTTGGTATGGATAACTACTTCATTCGTTACTGTGGACATACAACAGATTAAAATCTTATTAATTCTTGACGATTTTTTACAGAACAAAACAATACATTATTTCTGTTTGGCTGTTTTATATTACTTTGTAATTAAATACTCTCAAAAGATAGACATTAGCATCGAATGTTTTTACTTTTTAAGATTTGTGTATTACTGACCTTATTTAGTGACGTCACAGATGTCTAAATCACTTTTTAATTTAGCCGACAATTCAATTTGTGGGATGCTAAGTGTGGATAATTGAGTCTCTTAATAGATATATTCGTTTTTAGTAACTTACTTGCTACTCGTACTTCTACTTTAACTGTAAATATATGAACTACCATGATTATAAACTATCTTATGGCATTATTATCAATAAAAGAAGAAAACTACAATAAACATTCTTACACATAATGGTTGCCTTATAAAGCTTCTAGTGACTAATTCTATATATTTATTACCATACAAAAATAAAATTGTCTAGGACAATTAAGCTTTTATATGATATAACATAAAACTCTTGTCTCTAAATAACTTTGGAGGTACATAGAACAGCCTTTCGTTTTTATATTCACATCTGTAATTTGTTTTGTTTTACCTTAAACATCATTTATTCCACCATTGCTTTGACCTGATTTGACATTGTCCAATATTTTGTTTACAAACTCTGATGTCTTTCCAGCAATGGTAACCTCTGAAAAAAGAAAAAGTACAGTAATTAAGCTTCAAAATAAAAAAGCTTGTATAAGATCCAAGGATAACTTAGTAACAACTTATTTTGAATTGCGTTGTAAGTAGGTTTTAAGAAATACAGGGTTATTGGTTAAGTCGACCTATATCCGTTAAGGGCGTGTAGTTTACATCGTTTCTGACTGATTTGACTATTAGACACCCTATCCTAAATCTAACCGTTTTCGAGATATTTGAATTTAATTGTTTTTTCCAAAAAAAACTCCCGATTTTCGGCTATCAGCTTAGGTATTTTGAAATGTGTAAGTCTTATTATTACTATTATTCGATTTTTCCATGTAAAATAAGATGCTTTATGACCTCAATAACCAGTATTGTACATAAAATGAATAATTAAGTCGCTGTAGACGACTAAACCTTAGAAACTTTAACAAAAAAAAGTTTACTTTTCTCGAAAGGATATAAAAAAAAAATATTATGGTGCCTGTTTTGCAGATGTGCCTAAAAATATCTACGTTTCATCAGCTATCCAACGAGATAATACAATCCAGGGTTTTATTAATATTTTGTAGAAAAACCTTAGTTTAATAGGCTATAGGGGAGGCAAAAATAAACTAAATAAAATAATTGATGAGTACAAAATACTAAATTTATTAAACTTTCCAGATATTTTGTTACATCTTAGTATAAAATTTATGTTCATTATGTCTGCCTCATAAGCCTCGAGGTTTAGGCGCGCGGTCTAGAATCTCGGCGGTCGCGGGTTCAAACCCCAGGCACACAAACGCCAATGCTTCACCGTAAAAGCAAGTGATAATTCATTGTGAAAACACACATAACTTTGAAAAGTAAGAGGTGTATAGTCTATGAAACTAAGATTTTTCTACAAACTATTAATAAAACCCTACATTTTTGTACCTCGTTGGATAGCTTATGAAACGTAGATATTTTTAAGCACATCTGCAAAGCAGGTGCCATAATAATATTTTTTGATATCCTTACGAGAAAAGTAAACTTTCTGAATGTTTGTTTAAGTTTTTAAGTTTTAATCGTCTACTGCGACTTTTTTATTCATTTTATGTACAATTTTGGTTATTGAGGTCATAAAGCATCTCATTTTACATGTAGAAATAAAATAATAGTAATAATAAGACTTACACATTTTAAAATATCTAAGCTGGTAGCCGAAAATCGGGCGTTTTTTGGAAAAAACTATTAAATTCAAATATCTCGAAAACGGTTAGATTTAGGATAGGGTGTTTAATAGTCAAATCAGTCAGAAACAATGTAAACTACAAGCCCTTAACGGATATAGGTTGACTTAACCAATAACCCTGTTTATTAACAAGCAGAATAGACCACATTAGAAATTCACACAGAAGTGAATAAATTGGCTATTAAATCTTTATTAATTGCAATATATCTAAATAATATTAAGAAATTCCGAAAGCAATGGAACGAAAAGTAGAAAAAAATGTTAGCAATCCAGTTCAATCCCGAGTAAAATACTTATCCCGACCTTCCCGACTTAGCTTGGTGACCAGATCAAATTTCTTGTGATTAAAAGGATAGTTTACCTGTTGCTGTTTTGATAACATTATTTATATGAGAATTCCAATCAACATCATTCTGCGAATTAGTCATCCTGTTGCTAATAATGTGTTTCATTTGTTTAATTCCATGTAGTAGTCGTTCTGAAAATACGATATATCATAGGTCACACTTTCATTAAAATCATACAATTAATGTGTAATTATTGCAAATACAACACATTATATGGCCTGCCAATTTATATGATCCTGAATTATTTGCATTGATATTGTAATTTTACAGATTATTTCAGAATACACTACTCAAGTGTGTTTGTTCTATATCTATAGGTGATATGATATCAAATCATAATGATCATCACAATTTATCACTTGCACTCTTTTACCATAACAAGTATATGAATCATGGATATTTACTTGATGTCAAAATCACATTTCAGATTCAGACATAAACTAAAACTTCAATGAGCCTTACTAATCTAATATATAAAATTCTCGTGTCACGGTGTTAGAAGTTTAACTCCTCCGAAACGGCTCAACCGATTTTCGTGAATCTTAGCGTGCATATCGGCTAGGGTTGAGAATCGGACAACATCTATTTTTCATCCTCCTAAATGTTAAGGGTGGTCCACCCCTAAAGTTATTTTTTTTATTATTTGACAAAAAAATTGTTTTTATCTTTTTATGATACAGCATACAAAATACATATTACCCTAAATTTTTAACCTTCTATGATCAACCCCTATTTTTTACTCGCCATTTTAATGTTCAACTTTTTTCTCAACGAAAGAGTACGGAGACTAACGACCATCATAGAAAACCAATGCGGATTCGTGCCCAGATATGCAATACATACGATCAAGGTCTTGATGGAGACATTCAAAACCAGAAACAACGACCTCCATATTCATCGACCTCGAAAAAGCGTTCGACCGAGTCCCAAGACTATTGATTTGGCAAGCTTTGCGCTCCCAGAATCTCCCCGAGTGCTAAATAGTAACCCGATTACTATGCCCCGCGGGAGTAAGTGAGGAGTTTCATGTACAGATAGGAGTACTTACAGCAAGGATCGGCCCTCATTCCATTACTGTTTAACATGGTAATGAACTACCTGACAGCCAACATACAACATGCAGATGACATTGTCTTAATCGACGAACACCCGATAGCTTTGTAAGCAATGTTGGAAAAGTGAATATTGGTTCTGAAAACCGCTGGCTTGAGAATAAGCAGAGACAAGGCAGAACACGTGCACTGCAACTTTTCAAATAGCAATGTCAGCCGTACCATCACACTCTAAAACGCCACTCTAAAGACCGTTGACCATTTCAAATACCTCGGCAGTGTACTCTGTAGCGATGGCAACATAGACGCTGACATCAAGCACCGCACCAACTCGGGCAGGCAAAAATGGAGAGAAATTACTGCGATTCCCAAATGCCAATAAAAACCAAACGTATATAAAACAGCAGTGTTGGCCAATCACAAAAGCGCAGGTAAACAAGGTGCACGTCAACGAAATGCGAATGCTCAGATGGTCTGCAGGCGTCTCACTTCTGGATAAGGTATCTAACAAATGTGTATACATCAGAGGCAGCTTCAAAGTGACACTAATACCGGAGAAGCTCAAAGACTAAAGTAGTAGCTGTAAGTTACTAAAAATCAAATTCAAAGGCCAAGTTTATCACAAAGTGGGCTTTTTGCTGCCAAACGAATCTCATATTTTTTTACTAATTTACTTTATGGGTGGCTTACTAAAAAAATATTTCCTAGAAATAATGTATAATGGCAAAACAACATTTGCCGGGTCAGCTAGTATTAATATAAATTGCTGACAAATATGACAACTTCCTATGTTGGATACATCACATAAGTTGAGAAAGATCTTAGCAACATTTTAAGAAATCTCTAATGGAAAAACTGGAGAAAATTGTTTTTGTGGGAATACGTTTTTTTTTACGCGGGCCGAATTTAATAGTTATAAAAATATATTAACTATTTAATTCTCGGGATATTGATCATACAAAACTACTTTTAAAAATAGTACTTACTGTGTTCTTGTTCTAAACCATAAAGTTTTATCTTATTTGCCTCGTGCTGTGCTTTCTTCTTTAGTCTACAAGCACGTGAAGCCAGTTTATTCTTCTCTTTTCTTGTTTTAGGTCTAATATTGAAAGGTAGCTCACTGACAGGTATCATATCATTTATTACTTTTCCCAAATTATCCAATTCTTTACCTATTACATACAGTTTCCGTGGATTTGGAGTTAGGTCGTTACCATCGCCTTTTCTTGCTTTGCCACTGGAAAATTTAATAATTTTACTTTATAAAATTATTAAATTTTTAACACTGATATGAAACATAACAAGTTTTTTGTTACCTGTGTTTGATTCCCCTGACACTGCAACTAGGGCTAAACACAGGATCAGTGACTGAATTTAATATATGAGGATCCTCTGACTTTTTATTGAGGACCAGCCTCTGACCTTTTGGTCCTTTGGCCTGAACATTATATTGCCAGAAATATCTTTCTTTTTTGGCATTAAGCCGAGCCTGCTTTGATTCTGATTCGTCATTTGAATCTAAAAAGAAACATATTTCTATAATTCATGTTATTTTTATGAAGTAGTGTGTAAATTAATATTAAAAATATTTTTAGTACATATAATAAACATATGTTTGGATTACATTATGTTACATAATTACATGTAGGTATATGAAATTTAAGCAATATTGTAACTTAATTTCTCTTAATATATATATTTGGTTAATTGTAACAATACTCATCTTTTACAAAACCTTACTCAATTTTAATTGGGAATTATGTAACATTTCATTTTAGATACATTGTAACAGAATTTACTTTATGCCTTTATTAAATGAAGTTGCATATAAATTTTAATTTTTGACAACAAAATGAAAACCAGTTCTTACCATCTGAAGATAAGTCCTCATAACGGTCACTGTCATCATCAGACTCTATGTCTCTGTCATCTTCATCTTGTGAGAAATCTCCCGTTCCCGGACTAAGCAGACCACCGGACAAAGACGAGGCAGACCCAGCCTCTGCCAGAGAGCTTGTTGAAAGCAGGTGCTTACGTGGCTCACGACGTTGCCATATCTGTAATCAACGCCAAATAGAAACATCAGAAGTTTATTTCAATGACTTGCTTAATTTATTATTCATTATTATATTCATTAACATCAACTATCAAATGTAAAATTTGTTTACAAAAATATTATGATATAAATGATAATGTATGCATATATATTATAAATTGTCAAACCTGTTCCATAGTAAGATGGGTGGGTGCTGAAGAAGAAAGCTGTGTGTGTTGGGGTTTAATATTAACTGGATATGGTGGAAGAACTGTTGAAGCAGGCACAGATTGCCCCAATGCAATTTCACCACTGTATCCATCCATACGAAGTAGAAGTTCTGGTACTTGATTCACTGGTTGGGCAAAGCTTGAAGAAGCTGAGCTGTGCTGGCTTGCTGGAGAAAATGCAAGCTGAGCTCTGCCATATGGACTGCATGGACTTTCTGCAGGTAATGTGCTGTTTATCTGTACACTGTTTAGGCCACGAGAGCCACTCATGGCCCCACCTATTTGCACACAGTAGCCACTCTCTTCTGGTAGTAGCAGATCATCAAAATTTAAATCATCTAGCAATGTATCTGGATTTGCATTCAATTCAGCTAATGTTGGTCCAAGTACTAAGTCAGCTTTATCTACTTGAAATATGTCATCATCATCCATTTTAAATGTGTCCATTTTGGATGAAGTGTCACTTTCAAACTTATTGTATTGCATATTGGGTACATTGTGGAAGGATCCAGCCAGATTGTCCTGGAGGAAGAGGTCCAGTTCTGGGTTAAAGTCTCCAAAATCTACTCGTCGCTGCGGTATGGGCACTGAAGCGGACATGGGACCCAACTCATAGGGCGACTCTTGCTTTATGTCCACACCAGGTTCGAGGAGAAAGTCATTAGTGTAAATAGAATCCGACATTGCACGTGTTTGCGTCGAGTGACCTTGACGTATAATAGTCTTGTTGATAGAGACTGGCGCACGCGCCTTACGCCTTTATCGATTAATTCACTACGAAACCCACGTGTCACTATTTTGCTTATATTTAAATATAATTTCCAATATTACACACAACTTTAATTATTATCATTGTCCCACTTTCTATCAACCGTTGAAATAATATGATATCTAGTACTCCAGATTACATAACTTTAGAAGAACACAAATCAAATAAAATTCATCACTGGATTATTCACAATGACTTTCGATATCGCAGAGAAACATATTTTCACCACATATTATTTATATTACGGGACATTACAATATTAATACGACTGTTTTACACAACAATGTGCAGCATAAAGGGTAAAAAATGACTTTTGTCCAAACAAATTGAATGTATTATCACACACAATAACAAAAACACTTGCTTGAGATAGTCGAAGTAAACAAAGATTTTATTATTATTATTCAGCTAAATCAAAGGTCACTAAAGTGAGATAGCTGATTAAAATATTCAATAGAAAGAGCGAGACACATATAATTTGCTATCAAAATTGCCTAGGCGGAACAGGAAGGCGTTGAATTCTAGAGTCAATATGTCTTGTTTATCGTGTTAGAAAAGTGAAGACCGAATGACATTGTAGAGATTCGTCGATATATTGTTGAGAATACCATTATAAAATTACAAAATAATTATTTATCTGCATTGAATGAGTATTTGACATAAGGAGGTCTTATGTTTGATGTTACATTATCTGTGGTTATCATAATGGTCGGTATCGAGGATGAATGTCGTAACTCGTAACCAGCTGAACGTCAAAAAGATAGTGACAAAATAATAGAAGTATTTACAATCCAGTTATTATGGGTGACGAACATTTAAATTCTAGTAAGAAATGTGACAACAATCAATATAATGTTGTCATCATCGGCTGCGGAATAGCTGGCCTATCTGCAGCCAAATGTCTTTTAAATAATGGTATGGATGATTTTATAATAGTAGAAGCTAGAAAACATATCGGAGGCCGCATTATATCTATACCCATGAAAAACCACAACATTGAGTTGGGAGCTAATTGGATTCATGGCGTTCTTGGTAATCCTATATTTGAAATAGCCATGGCTAACAATCTGGTGAACATTATAAACATACCGAAACCTCATAAGGTTATAGCGGCCACAGAAGACGGCAAACAGGTGCCATTTAGTGTTCTGCATGAGATACACGAAGCATACGTATGCTTCTTACGACGATGTGAAGAATATTTCTTATGTCAATACCTGCCTCCTCCAGATATTCACAGTGTAGGGGAGCACATTAATTTAGAAGCCACAATATATTTGGAGCGCTTACCATCTTCAGAAGAAAAAAAATTAAGAAGATTAATATTTGACTGTTTGTTAAAGCGAGAGACTTGCATATCTGGTTGCAATACTATGGATGAGGTTGATCTACTAGAGTTAGGCAGTTATACTGAACTTCAAGGAGGAAACATCATGATACCTTCAGGTTTTAGTTCTATTCTGGAACCGCTGAAAAAAGATATTAAACCTGAAAAAATTTTATGTAACCATCCAGTGAAAAAAGTTATTTGGGACACAAATGAACATGGCTCATTAAGGACCCTAGATGACATGGGCGAAGAGTCAGAAGACTCTGATCAAACTGTGATAGAAGATATTTCTAAATGTTCTTCAGACCAAACTGTGGACCCCGAAGAGGGCACTTCACAGACTGAGACCTTACGAAAACCAAAGAAAAAGTTTCCTAATTATGTTGAGGTGGTATGTGATAATGGTGAATCATATTATGCTAATCATGTGATATGTACTATCCCATTAGGAGTTTTAAAGGAAAATGCAAGTAGTTTATTTGAGCCTGTTTTGCCTCAGTATAAAGTGGAATCAATAGAGAGATTGTTATTTGGTGTAGTAGACAAAATTTTCTTGGAGTATGAAAGACCATTCCTGAATCCAGATATCACTGAGATCATGCTGCTTTGGGAAAGTCCTCCTGTACCAGAAGATTTAGCAGATTCATGGTACAAAAAAATATATTCATTTAGCAAAGTATCAGAAACATTGTTACTAGGCTGGGTATCTGGTAAAGAAGCTGAGTACATGGAGACATTAACAATGGAAGAAGTGGCAGCTACATGCACCAAGATTTTGAGAAAATTTCTTAATGATCCATTTGTTCCAGAACCACAGACCTGTGTTTGGTAAGTACTTGAAATTTTAATAACCTTAGAACTAGCCTTTATAACACAATGAGATATTGGTAACTGACATTCCTTAAGCTCTTGTAGTATATTTTTATCATTGTAGCTTAATTGTAGCTTGATAACTTATCATTTAAAATATTATATGTCTTATTGGTAATTTATTTTAGCACAAGTTGGAAAAAGCAGCCTTACACTCAAGGATCTTACACAGCTATAGCTGTTGGAGCTAGCCAGAGTGATATTGAAAGTTTAGCACAACCTTTATTTAGGAATGTTCATGACAAAAAGGTATTTTCCTTAATTTTAATTTGTAGTCACTTTTATAAGTTTATTATTTACAGTGGATATGCACATGGATTTCAAAACCACAAAACTGTAGTTATGATGAGCACCAAACAACAAATTTCCATTTATAAAAGAAACTTAATCATGATTTGTTATTCACAGCCTGTTCTGCTCTTTGCTGGAGAGCATACACACAGCAGTTTCTACTCTACTGCTCATGGTGCATATTTATCAGGCCAAGCAGCTGCTCGCCGTCTTTTAAGCCCAGAAGAACCCACTGAAACTTTTCTTGAATGCCCTGGATCAGCTGACCTAAATTCTTGGATACAAGGCATTCAGTTGGAGGGGTAACATACTTTGTAATAATTTTGTATATTGGCTTATAAAGCACAGACTTTAGGTACAATTTTGTTCATCATGACAAAGGCAGTGCCTTTTTTTGTAAAATATGGTATATATATTATTAGGTTTCACAATATAAAAACTTCTTATAATTCCATAGTATGAAATCCTGTTTTGCAATTATGGTAATCTTAGGACTTAACATGTCATTATTAAAACACATGGAATGATATTATTTACTATTCTGATGTGAAACAATACATAGAAACTAACTAACTTTCTTGACACCCAGTTTGCATTCCTCCATAGTGGCATTTAGTAATATGTACTTAATATTATAATGCTCTCTGTCCTAGTGAATATATTTGGAAGAAGCTACTGCTTGTGACTCAAATCTTGCCCTAGTTTTGAACAGCTGAAATAAAATATTGATTTAGCTACCACACCATACAAATTTTATTTTCAGCTCTATTGCTCAAGTTAATGAAATTATTTTCCTCTTCTATTTGAAGGCTCTATTATGATAATACTTTATAGTATTGATTAATATAATAAATTTTGGTGCTGTTTGCACTCTCACAGTATTTTTCTATAGTCATACTGTATTGAAATTCATGTCCTTAATATATTATGTAGTAAAACTGGGCTATATGTATAAGCAGTTATGATTTTTCTAATGGATTGGATGTTGTTTTAACATGAATTATGCAGTACAATTATTTTCAGAAAATATTTATTATTATTTAGAATGTGGCAATATTAAATGTGAATGAATTAGTTGCACAAAAAGAAATCAAATGTATGTTGTGATATTTACAATGTTGGAAAGGTTGCCAAATTAAAATGTTTTAGCACAAGTGGTTTGTAATTTATTGTGCATTCTTTTATGGAGATTTTTGGCAAGTCCATTTTTTTGCATGAATTTTCAGTGTCCATACATTTAATTGAACCTTGTGAATTGGGAAGATATTGTTGAAATAGAAAAAGACAGTACCTACAACGTTATTAATGACATTCGTTTTTGAGACACAATTGTTTTGTTTTGTATGTCAAAAATGTTAATTGACAATATGTAATAAATTTTAAGTGTTATGGTAAATGATGATACTATTATGCACTTTAACTGTAGTTACATAGGTTGTATTATTCAATGTATCTAGTCAGTGCAATGTTTTTGTATTGCTTTAATAAATCATCCAAAATGTTTGTTCCTTTTTAATACATCTAAGTATACATTTGTCTCTTATGCAACAATTGGTAAATATGTATTATTGAGACTAACTGCAAATATAATTTATAATCTTCAGACTGAATAAATATTCTGTTACTTAACCATAGCTCATTTCTTACATTATATAGTGAAGCAAAACCAAAAGTTAATAAAAAAGATTTATTACAAAAATAGCAATAATTATAATTTTTAAAATAACAAGAACACAAAACAGGGTCTATAACATATAACAAGAGAGATTATTAGTTAAATTATATTTTTCAATACCTTTTTTTAAAGCTAAATTTATCAGGATTTATGATGATATTAAGTAAAAATAAAAAATGCTTCTCCTTAATGGCTAGAAGATCTTAAGGGCACTGTCACATATTATTGCAGTAATGGCCTTATCAGTGAAAAAATAAAAAAAGATTGTAAAAGATACTAAATAAATCACAGGTACAAAATAGTTTCCCTAACACCTACAAAAATATGTCAATAAATCAATACTAGTATATCATGGACGGAAGTCATGTAATTATAAAAAAAAGTGTATTACATTTGAAAAAAATTGAGATAAAAAATTAAAGCTGTAAAATAATAAAAGTAATGGAATACACATTTTGCTTTAAGCAAATACACTAATATAAGTCATAATCATATTGATTTAAAAATAAAATAAGTTTATATGTATATAGTAAAAGGTATTCATTAAACATATAGTATGGTAGTTACTATGTTAGCGAACTACATGTAATTCCAAAGTTGAATACTTTGTGGTTATCATAGAAAGGATTTTATCCTCAATGTCATGCGGCACTTCTTGCCAAACACATTTACCGATCAGTGGCACTTCCTCTAGAGGAGATCTGAATGCAACCAGAAGGGTTAGGCAACAACCATCTAAAGATGGATCAGCTTCAACATTAAGCAAACCTAATGGCCTGTGTTGACTAACATCTGCCCCAAACATTTCCACCATAAATCTTCTTAATGTGGAATGTACACTTTTGGCTGGATTTATTTCACACATTGGAAAATGTATTGCAGTTTTCTCACTTAACAAAACATGCAATTTATTTGTACTTCTCTTCTTTATAACAATAACTAGCCTCAACAGATCTTTAACATGTGGTGTTGGTGCAGGCAAGATGTCTTTGTGCCAGGAGCCAAGAGATTTATTTTGTTTATATAGCCGTGCTCTTTCTATAAGATGTATAATATCATTAGACCTCAAAGCAATTTCTTGTAAGTTTGCAATCCACTTGGCCTGCAAAGACTCTTTGTCAGCACTTGCAGGGGTTTTGAGTTCACCTCCAGTAACATCCCCAGTTAAAACGAAACGGTACCACATTCCACCAGCGGTCTCCACTACCAGAAGAGTTTTTGGTTCACAGTGTAATCCAGTTTCTTCTAATACTTCTCTGGTTGTTGCTTGTACAATGGTCTCACCTTTTTCCATGCGTCCGGCAGGTAAGTACCACTTTCCAGCGCAACTTTCCTTTGCTTCCTGCATCATCAGGACTTCATTTGAATCATTAATTATGACACATGCCACCACATAGGTGACGTTGCCGCCAAGTACTGGTTTGAAGTTTGATGGTGTAGTGGGTGTTATACCTTGAGATTCCGCTACAGAGTTCTGATCGGCAATTGTAAAATCACACAAGTCGTGTTCATCGCCATCTAATCCTAAACCATCTACTAATCGTGCAAGGCTAGTGTCTACTTGGCGCGACATAGTTACCCAGTTCCTGTCTCACAATTTATTTAATTATTTTATGATGTTTTATTAAAATATTTCTTAATTTAGTCTTCTAGTGTTTCATTACAAACAATATTAATTAATTAATTTTTTTTTTGTGAATTTGCTAATGGTTGCGTAGAGCGTAGGTACCAATGGAATTGTGAATGATCAATGAATAATTCACTATTTGAATTCACATTTCACAGCAGGGTTGCCATAAAATAAAAATTGACTGCCGTGTTTTGGATGTCGAATTGCATCGTGTTTGCATCGCATTGTGTTTTGTAGAAAAATTTGAGAAATTGCCGTGTTTCATATTGTTTTTTTCAAAATGCATTAAATTCTTATAAATATGTATACTTTTGTTTACATATACTCTAATGTACCTACTTAAAGTTGTTAAATGACAAAAATATAATATCTAGCTGATATTTTATTCGTCGTTTTTTTTTTTTAATATTGATAGTTATTTCTTCTTCTTCCTCTTTTCTTATATTGTATTTTGCACTAACTTTTATGAAATTTAGCATTTCTTTTGTTGGTTTAACGTTTGTGCAATTTGAGCCTGAATGTACTGTTTCACAAGTAATGTGCTATTTACGTAGATGTTATTATTTTGTCATAATGATTTTAGCTGTTGCATTCAATTTTGCATTAGTGTTTAACTTTTACTCTCATTGCAGTGTTTTATGATATGGCAATGAATGTTCTGCCGTGTACCGTGTTTTTTTTAGCCAACTGATGCCAATTGCCGTATAACACGGCAATTGCCGTGGTAATGGCATCCCTGGCTTAGCGGTACATTTAGGGTTGCGTCGCAGCGATTATCGTGCAATAGGCATCAAGGTAGGTATTCTAAATATCGATTTTAAAAAAACTGCCGAAACGTCTCGCGCAGTAACTACTTATATAGAAAATCTCGGAGTTGCTATGTACGCAAACGGCCATAGGCATGATTTTGAAATGTTTCTGCTGTTTTGTGTATTCCAATTTTTATCAAATTTACTTATTTATTTTATTTAATCGAAACATCGATAACGTTTTATAATTCTGAACACCACATTTATTACGGGGAGAAGTAACTTCTACCTACTGTAACTGTAACCCGTAACTACTAATACTATTCGTAACTAATCTATTGTAACCACATCAACGTAAGTAAAATATAATACAATGAAAGTAGGGGAAGGGCATGATGGAGTCTCGAAGTAAGACGGAGTACCGCACAAATACAAGAAACTAGACGTTTGTGAATAGAAAGCACCACTGACAAGTCTCATGCGACCAACGATCAGGGCGAGAAAAATCGTGAGTGGTAGTCAAGGCGTTTTTTGTTTATATACGGAAAACCGTTTTAACGGTTCGTCGATCAAATTTTGTGTAAGGTCAAAGCCTCTTAGGACGTCATTTTGGGATAGGAACAGTCATAAGTAAGGAGGTAGGACTTTGGATAAAGGTAGAGAAACTGTATTTAAATAAACCGAAAATAAGGCAAAGTAAATTATGATTTAAAAACTATCAGGGGAGCTTAGGTATAACATACTAAACGGCAAGAAGGGAAAAAAGTAGTAGAGAATAACATAGTATACATAATATTTATCCTATATATATACATTACTAGGTACTAAGGCTAAGATGAATATCGTTGAAGTATTAATTATAATTTTATCGTATTATATATTTTATATAAATCATCATTATGAAATGATTGTCTTTCATCAAAAATAAATTCTACAATGTTAAATTTGAAATAAATAGTTTTCTTATAAGTCTTTAAGTGACTTTTTGGTTTTAAAGTGATCCTTTAGACACATCTACCTTTCAAGACCAGACGACCTCTGATTGAATAGCCCATTTTTTTTCCGCGGGGAAAATCCTATTTACGGACCATCTCACCCCCGGAGGGGCGAGGGTGTGTCGGACTCACCGGCGCCTTCCGACCCAGCATAGTATATTACCGCCCGTTTTCGGGCGGCCGCTGGGTCGGGTCCCTACCAAAAATCAATGCGCCGTAATATACCGACTAAAAACCCCGCGACGGCCACCATCGGCGCAAACGAAACGGCCCCGGTATACCCTGAAACAAAAGCTATGGATTGGACCGGGACCGCCTCAGCGCAGTGCCAAAAGGCACGCCGACATGACGTTGCTTACGTCAGCTTCTCGGGGGCCGCCAAGGTAGGGGCGGCGGCCCCGTGTGGCCTCCGGGCGCCGGGCCATGTGTTGACCCGGCGCCTCCTACGTCGCCTGTTGCGACGAGCGGAATCGGTCTGCTCCCGATACCGCTCCGCGCCCTCCTTTTGCGAAATGACGCGTTCGCAGAAGGAGAGCATAGCTTTCCACGACCTCCGGCTGCTGACCGTGGCGGCGGCCACAGTCGGCAGCGAGAGGTCTCTCCCCACGACCGCTACGAGAGTGCTGCGCTCCTCGTCCCAGGCTGAGCACTCCTCAAGCGTGTGCTGGGCCGTGTCCTCACGGCAGTTGCCACAATGGTGGCACACGGCGGTCTCCTCCGCTCCGACGATGCAACACAGGTACGCACCGAAGCTGCCGTGCCTGGTGAGCACCTGCGTCAGCTGGAAGGTCGGCGCACCGTGGCGCCTGTCCATCCACTGCTGGAGGACAGAACGCACTGCCGCGACGGTCGCCACGCCAGCACTTGGACTCTCACGTGAATAGCCCAAGACTTCTTCGTATTTATGACACTATCATTTCGGATTTATAAATTATATCACTATCAGACAACAGATGGCCTAGCAATCGAATCTATTTAATATTGATCTGTTATTTTATTATCTGTAGCTGATGGTTGTTGCATAGTCTGTATCTTTGTTACAATCCGTGACAGATAGCCTAAGTCGCCGAGACGATCGAAAATTTGGGCAGATTTTCACCAGTTTGGATTTCCGAGACCTAAGCAGTAAAATCATGTCTGTTATGAAGGGGAATATGCTGGTAAACCACATTTTACAATAAAAGTTGACATGTTTAAAACCACATTTTATTTATGTTACGTAATATTACCTACAGGTGCGATCTCTCAGTACATCAGCAGCTTCTGCTCAACTTATTAAACCTCCTGTACAAGTTTTTGGTTTAGAGGGAAGATACGCATCTGCCTTATATTCGGCAGCGTCGAAAATGAAAGCTTTGGATTCCGTGGAGAAAGAACTAACTCAGTTCCAACAATCCCTTAAAACTGATGCAAAGCTTAAAGAATTCATGGTTAATCCTACACTCAAAAGGAGTCTGAAAGTAGACGCTTTGAAACATGTTGCTACTAAGGTATGTTATCTGAGTTTTCTTTGTTTTTGTTGAAATCCATTCTATTTAATTTAATTGTATTTTAATTGATTTCACATAAAAATTAATGTCAAAGAGGTTAAACTCAGAGGAGATTTTTAGTAAGGGAAGTCACAATAGAATATATAATTTAATTGAAGAATCGAGTTAAAATAATAGATAATTTTATGTGTGATGGCCTCAAGATTAAGGCAAGATTAATTGCTTATAATATATATAATAATATATATAAGTAAGTTATAAGACATTATTTTCTACTGCAATATTTGAGACCCTAAAAATTTATGGTGACATTTATACTCATTAATAAAATATTTTGCAGATCAACCTGTCTGCCACCACAAGCAACTTATTGGGTATTCTTGCTGAAAATGGTCGCCTGGGTAAAATTGAGGTAGTTATTAATGCTTTCAAGATCATGATGGCAGCTCACCGTGGTGAAGTCACCTGTGAAGTTATCACTGCCAAGCCTTTGGATCAGGCTCAGAGACAAAACTTGGAAGCTGCACTTAAGGTAAATTTCATACTTTGTTATTTGGACCTAAATTTAACTATTAAAATTTTTACATATTTAAAAAAAACTATCATTTATATTGAAATTGTATCTCTTTATGACAAAACTTTATGGCTATAAAATTTTATCAAATATAATTCTGAGGGATTTTTAAGTAAAGTTGTCCTTGAATTTTACAGAAATTCCTGAAGAATAATGAAACTTTGCAACTAACAGCCAAGGTTGATCCTTCATTGATTGGTGGAATGGTTGTGTCCATTGGTGACAAGTATGTGGACATGAGTGTGGCCAGCAAAGTGAAGAAATACACTGAGCTAATCAGTGCTGCTGTTTAAACAAAGTTTTAATGATCATCAAAGTACTAGTGAAAAATAAAAGTTGTAATTAAAATCTGTTCTCCTTAGAATAATTTGTTTTACTTGCCTTTATCACTATTAATGTTTTGAAATAAGCATTCCTGTGCACTTACAATTATTTCCCAATTTTATTCATGTATGTATAAATTGAAATTTTACATACACCTGCACAAATAAGTACATAATATGTCATTTGTTAGTCTTAGGTATTGTCATCCAACATTAATCTCTTCATGCAAGCCTGTTTGAAAATATCTTATTGAATAATATTGATTAAATTTATAAAATGAATGTTGATCTTATCTTTAATGTGTAAATAATAAATTCTAAATATTAATTCCTGATGGCTGTACTATTTTTTTTTAGTGGAAGGATTTATTTGACACAAGATTTGTTCTACAAATGGTCTTATTATGAATGTTCATGACAATAACAAATATTCTGCATTGTAAATGCTACTATGGCTTTTTATTAATTATTAGCAAATACATAGTTATAGATAGTATATAATACTTCAACATTACATATTTGTAACCAATACTCAATTTCAATTTCACTGATGCTAGCTATAATCTGCAGAGTGGGTAATTTCAAATTTTAATTCAAACAAGAAAAAATACCAAGATAAGACTCAAGACAAGGTATATTTATAATAAAAAACTTGCAACTATTGAACCAAAATATTTAATTGTGCCTGTTGCACAGTCAAGTTAAACATCTTTTAATTATAACAAAAATAATACTCTCATAGTAATTATAACACTAAGTTATCCAGTAGAATTAACAATAATTAGGAGATCAATAAATGAGACCTTTCACAGATCAATGCTAAGATGTTTATCCTTCTGTTGGGGCACTTTCCCCTTTGAGCAGCGCATTTTCGGCTTCTAATTCCGCAATACGAGCTCTTGCTGCTTCAAGTTCATCATCCCCACTGTCTGTACCCAAATGTTTTCTAACATACTCCAACGCATCTTCGGGCTTGTCGGGTTCTTCGTAAAGACTCACTAAAACCTTGGTCAGGGCATCCATCACACCAGCTCTTTCTAAATAACGTCTGAATTCTTCTCTTTTAGAGTCAATGGGCTGAAATGGATACAAAAATGTTAGATCGAATATTTAACCACAGCAAACCAATTATCTATGTCAAATACTATACATTTGAATTGAGTACGATGAATTAGTTAATGTTAGGTCGAATTTTAAAATAAAAGCTAAGCGTCTAAAATACATATTCTTAATAATTCTCTTACCTTGTATGAAGACATGCTGGAATGATATCAACTTATAGCTATTAAATTAGTCTGTAATGATTTTTTTCCCAATTTGTCTCTAATTTTGGAGATCTTATAGTTATTTACTTCCGAAAATCAATGCATGAAACAGTTGCCATTAGATCAAAAACAAAATACAAGGTTTTTTTACTAGAACAGCTCACAGTAATGTGTCAGAATAAAAATACAATCGTTATCAATAGATATTGAAACAAAAGTGTCTCAGTTTTTTTTATTACTTTATAGGTACTACTGTAAATTTCCAAAATAAATATTACATTAATTTCTAAGTAAAGTTAATTTATTAAATTCTGTGGTTTATAGTTATACGGAAATGTGTCCTTTAAAGAACCTTTAAATCAAAAAAGAACATCATTTTTTTAAATTATATTCACTACTGGTCTTTTTAGCCATGGAAAGATAAAAATAATCAACGAAACAAACATTAGGTACGAGTAGGGGAAGGGGGGCCATGATGGGGTACCGCACAAATACAAGAAACTAGACGTTTGTGAATAGAAAGCAATAAGCAAATAACAAGTCTCATGCGACGATCGACGATCGAACGATCAACGCGAAAGAAATCGTGAGAGGTAGTCAAGGCGTCTTTTGTTTACAAACGGAAAACCGTTTTAACGTTTCGTCGATATAATTTTGTGTAAGGTCAAAGGTCATTATTTTAAGGTAATTATTGTCTCCACATTTATGTATTTTTGATATTTTATTACTAGTGTTGTTTATTTGGATATGGTGCCTATATTGTTTGTACGAATACATTAAACATTTCATTATAGTTTCTTTTTCTTGTTTCAAGTCACCTTTTGGGGCAAGATAGGGCATTGAGTTCGGTGTATGATGGGGCATTGGAGCAAAATGGGATTTGGGCCTGGGTTCCCATAGTATGGGGCACGATGGTTTTTTGCAATGTTCCAATTAATAATTAATTATTGACAAATGTGATAAGTTGATTTTGCAAAGACTGTACCAAATTATAGTAAGATAAATAACATAACGTACCATAAATTAGTAAAACTAATAAACATACTAATTATGCTGTATTTTTGTGATTTCCCTTAAGTACCCCATCTTGCCCCCTTTCATTGAATTCATTCTGAAAAGTCGCCGATTCGATTCCAAGGCCCCCTTCTCGTTACTTGACAACAGATACGAACAAAAGGTTCTATTTACTATTACCAGGTGCTAAACCAGAATAATAAAATAACCGCTTTGCCAAGTTTCGTGTTACGTATGTGTTACGCCGAGAGGCGCTTATTTTGGCATTTACAACAATCTTTACAAAATGATAATATTATAATTTCATCGGAGTAATGTGTCTGAGTGTGGATATTTACCATCCGCAATTTATATTTGGTAACTTCATTTAACTATCTAAGTAATTGTATGTATAATATTATATATATATATATATATATATATTGTTAGAATACATATAATATTTAATATAATTGTCTGAAAGAAAGTGGGAACCGAGACCCACTGGAAATCCTGTTTCGGTTGGATGAAACGAGAAACAAGAGGCCGCGGGTTCGATCCCCGCGCCGAGACAAATGTTTGTGTGATCCACAAGTATTAAGTCTCTCGTAGTTTCTGATGCCCACGACACCAATCGTGAATCTTAATATGGGGTCAGAACTATGTGACTGTTGGGTGTATTTATTTATTCATATAATAACCATACATACACACTAGCGTCTAAATCCGCGAAGGGATAGGCTGGGATGCATTTTTGCAAAGGGCAAGCCTATTTCCTTTTATCTGGCTTATTTCCAGACTTCAAAGAAAAAGCCTAAGAACACTTTGCCCAACCTCTACATGGCTGGTTGGACACTATAGGACCATAGGAAGCAGTAATCATAATTCATTTATAACTAGAATTTTATTTTCCCATGTTTGAACAATGAAAACATTGCATTTTTTACTTTTAGAAATAAAAATACTATTTAGTATATTAAAATTTATTTTTAATTTTATTTAGGCTAAGTTCAGTAGCCTTGCTGAAACAGAAAGTAGCTATGTATGCAGTATCTGTTACAACGCAAGTTGTGAAAATGTTGTGAAACATATTAATAACATCAATAAAGCATTCATGAAATCGGTAAATAAAGTTATAATCCACAGGAAAGTGCATTCCAGCAAAAAACATATTCTGTTATTAGTAGAAATAACAGACATAATTTAAACTAAGGGTTACTTGCAAAAGAAAATCATCTCTTCTAATACTTAATCTTCATCATTATCAGCTGGACCACTTCTTGGTTTTGGTCCTCCTGCCCTCTTAGCCATAATGATTTGGTCCACTTTCAAAATTGTTGTAGCAGCACCAACTGCATACTTCAGTCCCCAGTATTTCAACAGGTATAAGTCCAATATACCTTTTTCATTAGCATTACAAACACCATTGTTTTCTGAATCAATATCATAACCAGCATTTTTGATGCCCTCCTAAAAAAATTGTCATCAATAATAATTTTAAATAAAATAATTAAGTGTTATCAAAGCATCCTTTAGTTATGTTAATAGAAAAATATCAATGATTTTGTTTTCATCTTTACCCACACTATATGTTTTAAAAGCAACTTCATGTGATCAAATTGGGTAGAGTACCACCTTCTGAAAGATTCTTCAGCTATAGTTATATATCTTTTTAAACAAATTATATATAAGCAGGATTTTTATCGCAACACATACACATAGTTCTACTGAAGATATATGAGTTTATGACGGAAGTATATTTAAGAATGTATTTACATATTATTCTTTTACATGTGGGAAAAAATATATTATAGTAATGATATTGGTAAAGTCGTGATGGCCTCGAGTTTTAGGCACGCCGTCGAGAATCTCGATGGTCGCCGTTTCAACTCCCAGTCACACATTTCTGACTTTTTGAAGTTATGTGTGTTTAAGAATTATCACATACTTTAATGGTGAAAGAAAACACCGTGTTGAAACCTGCATACCTAAAACTTGTTAGGAATTTCTTAGGTTTGTAGAACGCCTATAACCCTCTCAGTTGTAGAGGAGGCTCGTGCCCAGCAGTGAGACGTATGTGATGATGATATTGGTAACTTTTTTATATAGAAAAAAATCTTACTTTGTGGGCTTTGTAGATGTTGTTAACAACTTCTGTAGCATTGGCACCTGAGTTTTCTGCTAATGCACGTGGGATCCTCTCAAGGGCGACTGCAAATTTTCTCACTGCATATTGCTCCAAGCCAGGGAGTGTATCAGCATATTGAAGAAGCTCCTGAGCTAGTTGGATTTCAGTGGCTCCAGCACCTGGTACAAATCTAAAGGGGAAATTTGTTTTTTGTTAATATTAAAAATGACATGAAAAAATTATCATTGTTTACTAGAAATCATGTAACAATTGAGTAAATTAACCACTTTAAAAATTCCACTTTTTTTTGATTTAGGATATTTGAATGTTATTCCAAAGGCTAAAATGGGAAAGTAATTTTAGTTTATTATTATGTTTAAAAGTCGTGATGGCCTTGAGGTAAGGGCATGCGGTCGAGAATCTCGACGGTTGCGGGTTCAAACCCCAGGCACACACCTCTGACTTTTCGAAGTTATGTGTGTATTCATAATGAATTATCACGGTATACTTTAACGGTGAAGGAAAACATCGTGATGAAACCTGCACACCTAAGAGTTCTTAGGAATTTCATAGGTGTGTAGTCCGCCAACCCGCACTAGGCCAGCGTGGTGGACTAAGGCCTAAACCCTCTCAGTTGTAGAGGAGGCCCGTGCTCAGCAGTGGGACGTATATGGGCTGATGATGATGATGATTATGTTTTGCCCAAATATAATATAGAGATCCAATGCACAAATACATCTAAGGCAAACTATGAAGTATCTTTTGTACCAAAAGCAGCTCTTAGTTCATTTTAAACAAAATACAATTTATAAACTACCTTCCATCTCGTGCAATTCCTTTGAATGTATTGACTCCATCATCAATTGCTCTCTCTATGTCATCCATAAAGTTATCAGTGGCACCTCTGACAATAACTGTAGATATTCTAGACTCTTTGCTTTCCATGCGGAAAATAACCACACGTGTGTCACCCACTTCTTCAACACCAACAAAGTCACAATAACCAAGTTCTTCTGCTGTGGGTGTTGTCAACCGAGGAAGGACCTGTAATAATTTGTTTAGTTTAAATAAACTTAGTTAAAATTAACTAAAATATTATGTTTTGTTGACAAATTTCCACTTTTTAATTTAGAGAATTATATGCAAAAGAATAATACATGATTATACTTACAGTAGCATTAACAGTTTTGGCAAGACGTCTTAAATCAAATTTAGAATTGAGGCGAACTGCCATGATATTAAATTTGTTCAAGAAATGTAAGGCCATGTCACCAAACTTAGCTCCAGCCACAATGACCTTTACACCCATATCAGCAATTGCTTTAATTTGTGACTCAAGAAGTGATTCTTCGCCACGGCTGAAGTTGAGGAGTTCATCAGCAGTTTTAATGAGTACAGTGCCTTTGGTTTCAGTCTGTGTGATATCAATGGGACAAGAGTAGACAGCAACTTTTGAATTTATTGCTGAGGTAACATCACCTTCAATTTCTCTCTTGAACACCATGCCAGAGAGGACACTAGATTGTAATAGCCCAGCACCAGGTATCTAGAAGACAAAAAACACATCATAATTATTTTGTATTTAAATGCGTCATAAATAAAGCTTTATATTTTGTTTACTATACCAATTGTTTATTTATTTATTTACAATTCATATAAATTTCTCTGGTTATTTGTTTGTCATGTTAAAAGATTAATGAATGAAATGAAAATATTTTATCTAGTGACAACAAAGAATTACTTTTGGAAGTTATGAGACTTACCTTGCAGATTCTGACATTGTCCACATTAAATGTAGTATTTTCTGGCAAAATGGCCACACATGCTTTGGCTACAAGATTAGAGATGAAATCTTCATACCCATATTGTTTGGACATGATTGCAGGGATAATTCCTTTAGTGACCTCATCAACATTTTTGACATCTTTGATTTCATGACAGATAAGGCTAGGTAGGATCTCAATACATTTGTCAAGAGCCCTCTCATATCCATCAGCTATTTCACTAGTTGTGACGCCTAAGTGGAGGAGCTCTTCTGCAGCTTCCAACAGTGCACCAGATAACACAATTACAAAGTTAGTACCATCACCAACTTCAGCATCTTGCATTTGGCTGGCCAGCACCATAAGTTTAGCAGCCGGATGCTCCACATCTAGCTCTCTGATGATGGTTCCTGCGTCACTTGTCACAAACTGCTTGTCAATGTGGTTGATGATCATTTTGTTCATACCGTTGGGACCATAAGCGGATCGCACGCTTTGTGCAAACTGTTTGCAGGCATTTATGTTACGGTACACAGCTTCCTCCAAACCAGAAAACATCTGAAATATGATGGAAAATTCTAGACCAAAACAATATTATCCTCACAATTGATTGTTTATATGTATACATAGTATATAAGATAATTATAAAAAACATTAAAGACTACCTTTTTTGGAAAGATTGAATTTGGTGGTTTCTAGGGGACGCATAATTACAATTTGTAATACGATTGAAATAGGGATCATTCTGTATGGCTTTTAAGTTAAAAGCCATATTTAACAGTAACAATGATTAGAAAACTTAGTCAAAAGCCTTATATTCAAATAAAAATTGCCAAATAAGAAAAAATAGAATCAGTTGTTAGTCACACATGACACCGGATAAATCACACTTTGGTTATGTAGTAAATAACTTACTCGGGCACCATCTTTTAACATTTGCGGCATACCTGGCGCCTTTGGGACGTGTAAAGCCATCTTTAAGTATTTTTTAAGTTACAAATACTAGAAAAAATAATATTATAATCCTCGTGATCACCGATAGCACGATGAATCCAAATCGAATGAATGAATTGAAGAACGATCAACGAATGGAAAACCGAAAATCGATGTTGCTAGACTAAAACGGGAAAAAATCGCCCTTTATTTTATTCTACGAGAGATTTATCTTTGTAAACGAGGCAGAGGAATAGGGGTAGGGGGGGCATGATGGAGTCTCGAGGTAAAATGGGGTACCTCACTAATACAAGAAACTAGACGTTTGTGAATAGAATAGCAATAAGCCTCATGCAACCAACGATCAGTGCTAGAGAAATCATCAGTGGTAGTCAAGGCGTCTTTTGTTTACAAACGAAAATCCGTTTTAACGTTTCATACATCTAATTTTGTGTAAGGTCAAAGATCATTATTTTATGGTAATTATTGCCTCCACATTTATGTATTTTTGAATTATTTTATTACTAGTGTTGTTATTTATTTGGATATGGTATGTTATTTGTACGAATACATTAAACATTTTATTATAGGTTCTTTTTTGTTCAAAGTCATCTTTTGGGGCAAGATGGAGTATTGAGTACGGGGTATGATGGAGCATAGGAGAAAAATGTGATTTGGGCCTGGGTTCATTTAAATTTCTAAATAAATACTCATGAGATTGGTTTATTACACAAAAAAGCGCAAAACACAATATTTTTGTGTTGTTGTCAAAAGAGAAATGATGAAGATGCCTTTTGCCTATATTGAAATTACGTAAACCGCAATTTTTGACATCGTCAGAATCATGGGCAGGCTGGTAGCTCTGTTTGACGTAGGAGGCACCGGGACAACACCTAGCCTGGTCACACGGGGTCGCCGTCCCTACCTTGGCGGCCCCCGAGATGAAGACGCCACAAGCGCCAGGTTGGCGTGCCTCCCGGCACTGCGCTGAGGCGGTCCCGGTCCAATCCATAGCTTTTGCTTCAGGGTATACCAGGGCCGTCTCGTTTGCGCCGATGGTGGCCGTCGCGGGGTTTTTAGTCGGTATTACGGCGCATTGTTTTTTGGTAGGGACCCGGCCCAGCGGCCGCCCACCCACGGGCGGTAACATCCATTCTGGGTCGGAAGGCGCGGGTGAGTCCGACACACCCTTGCCTCTCCGGGGGTGGGATGGTCCGTAAATAGGATTTTCCCCGCAGAAAAAAAAGGCTGGTAGCTCTGTGGACGTTGGGCTCACAATGCTTGCTGGACGTGGATAATGAAAATGCGGAGGAAATACACATTTGTGTGTTTTGTGAGAATAATTAGCTTCGTGATTATGCTCAAATTTTATTACCCAATCTTACCCCATAGTATGGGGCAAGATGGTTTTTTACAATGTTCCAATTAATGGTTAATTATTTACAAATGTGATAAGTTGATTTTGCAAAGACTGTACCAAATAATCATTAGTTAAATAACATAACGTCCCATAAATTAATAAAAGTAATAAACAGTAATTATGCTGTATTTTTGTGATTTCCCTTAAGTACCCCATCATGCCCCCCCTTCCCCTACCTATTTCATTTCAAATTTGAATAATCTATTGATTATCACTAATGTAGATCATACCAAAATTGTTTATGTTGTTACAAATAAGAGTAGTTAGCGATGCATTGATTAAATAAATTGATACACTGGGTAGGGTAGTCAAGGCTCCGCCGATGACCATTGCAGTAAGCTTATTACCGACCTGTATCCTCGATAGAAAATAAATTGCGGCGGTCCAGTAATGAAGCTATTGGCATTATTTCATTAGATACAATTTAGTAAGTACCTATTCACGGTACTTACTAAATTAACGAAACTTTCATTTTTGTTTTAGACCTTAGCAGGCTAATAAACTAAAGGGTTGCGAGATAATTGGTAAGAACTATTAATAAAACTAGCTGTATTTGCAGTCAAAAGCGGCAGGATGAAAGTATTATACGGTTGCAAAGCATTATTATAATATCCTAACATACATTCTAAGGCGTTATTAAGATGAAAATGAAGGCTAAATATACTTACTTCGGGCCGGAAACCACTTCTTAATAACATTTTTATTCAATTTATTCAGAAGTTTTTTAAACCATAACGTCATATGGTAGTAAATGTCGCCATATTTACACCCGCCGTCGGAAATATGGCCATTTTTTTTTAGGTGAAAACACTAGGTAACGTTTAATTTCTTTGTATATTTTTGCCTTTGTTGTAAAGATAAATAGGCACTTTTCATGAATAAATGCTAAAACTTGTTTATTTTAGCTTTATTTATATTAAATATTAAATTAAATTTATATTAAAAAAGTATAAAAATCTTAGGTGGTCATATTCGACCCAGGTACTATATAATTCAAATGAGTGTTTTAATCGTCGGGCATAAGGTGCATATTCCCCTTCATGAACATTAACATGTTGAAGTTCTCGTCTGAAAGCGAGGCTAGTTTTGGTGTTAAAATATCTTTACCCGTGGAAAACAGACGTTCAACTGCAGCGCTTGAGTTGAACGAGTCTTTTGATTTCATGTCCAGCCACATTTTAACGAGACTTTGCGCTTTACTTTTTATAGAGTTGGAGCTCTTTGGTTTTTCTATAGATTGAGTGACAGAATTGAAAAATTTCCTTGTCATCATCATTGTTACTAGCATTGCTCAGCCACTTAAACTATCTGTGTCCTTCGAATTTTCCGCTGCTTCTTGTCGTAAGGCATCTTCTACCTTTTCTTCCATGCACTTTTTTACTGCATCTACTCTACTATTATCATACGTTTCCAGACATATCTAATGGTGTGCGGTAAACATTAGGCATTGGAGTTAATTAACGGACTTCTGCATATTAACGGAAGTTATCGTGTCCGTTAACATTTTTAAAAGTTAACGTATAAGTTAATCCGTTAATCAAAATATTAACTTCGTTAATTAACGATTAACGGATTAACGAGTTAATGTCCAGCTATGCCAACAGTCACATACATAATATATTTGACCCCCACACTAATAAGCTTAAATGTATCTAAGCTTGGTGTCGTGGGCATATCAAAACTACGAGAGACTTTTTAGTCTTACACCCAAACCAGACTGCGACAACCTCGCCACACGCCGCTTCTGACTATGGTTATCGAAGATTGCTTTTTCCGCGAGCGGTTTCTATTTTCTGGACTATACCTAAATATTATGACTTTTTTAGGGCCCTATCCCACCACACACCCGCCACTGTAACTCCTATGCTCCAGGATCCACAGCGGCACGCACAGTATTGACGCCAATGAAGCTCAGCGAATCTATCATCATCATCATCATCAGCCCAAATACGTCCCACTGCTGGGCACGGGCCTCCTCTACAAGTGAAAGGGTTTAGGCCTTAGTCCACCACGTTGGTCTAGTGCGGGTTGGCGGACTACACCCCTAAGAAATTCCTAAGAACTTTTAGGTGTGCAGGTTTTATCACGATGTTTACCTTCACCGTTAAAGCAAGTGATAATAAAAGCAAGTGATGATAAAGTGAATACACAAATAACTTCGAAAAGTCAGAGGAGTGTGCCAGGGGTTTGAACCTGCGACTGCCAAAATTCTCGACCGCGCGCCTAAACCTCGAGGCCATCACTGCTTAGCGAATCTAAGGGGACCTAAATTTGTCATAATCCCACAACGAAGTTAATCAGAAAAACAAATAAAGGAGGAGTTGGAAAAACAAAGAGTTATCCACTTCCCTCCACAGCAAAGCGGGTGACAAAAAATTTAGCTATGAGGCTTCACCCTCACATAAAAAGAAAGACAATTACAATTAGTGAAACATACATACATACATAAACTCACGCCTGTATTCCCCGAAGGGGTAGGCAGAGGTGCATTTCTGCACCCACATTTCGCCAAGTATGTATCAGTCCCACGTAATAGGGGGCGAGCCTATTGCCATTTTTCGGGCACATTTCCAGACTCCGTGCTGTTACCGAGAATTTCCTAATGGAAAAACCCAATAACACTTTGCCCGACCCGGGAATCGAACCCAGGACCTCTAGATCGCACGGCACATACTTGTACCGCGAGACCACGAGGCATTAGTGAAATTAGACGTAATTAACGCACCACGGGTAAATAACTATATGAGATTTATTGAATAAATTGGACCTAACTAACAAAGCTTTAAAATAGGCATAGGTATGTAATGTTTTTTGCTCACTATGTATTATAATTCCTTCACTTCCGAGTAGAAATGTAAAAAATATTCCAAGTTTAAGAACATTGTAAATTCATAGTGCAGCAGGGCCGAAACAGAATCTGTAATTGTGTAAAGGCAAAGCAAATAGGATAGGTATTATATATAATAGGGTTGAGTAGGGATATGAGAGTTGAAGTCGCTTCTGTTTTAAGTTAATAAAATATATAATATTTAACATTTTTAATTTCAACTGGTACTTCCTGGAATTGCGTTGAAACAGTATAAACGCTTTGGCTTTTTAAAATTAATACGATATTGTTTGAAATCGTTGAGAACTTGTTAGAAATTGAACAGATTTGAATATGGTGAACAAGTACATGATCTTCGCTTGGTTCAGAATACAAGAACATTTTATTTAAATGAATTGCTGTCGAACTTTCTGAATAACAGGTGCTTCTATATAAAATTACTTTTATATGAATACTAGCTGACCCGGCAAACGTTGTTTTGCCATATACATTATTTCTAGGAAATATTTTTTTTGTTAGCCACCCATAAAGTAAATTTGTAAAAAAATATGAGATTCGTTTGGCTTTGGCAGCAAAAAGACCACTTTGTGATAAACTTGGCCTTTTATTTTGATTTTTAGTTACTTACAGCTACTTCTTTAGTTTTTGAGCTTCTCCGGTATTGGTGTCACTTTTGAAGCGTTGAGAAAAAAGTTGAAAATTAAAATAGCCAGTAAAAAATAGGGGTTGATTGTAGAGAGTTGGAAATTTAGGGTTGTATGTATTTTTATATGCTGTATCATAAAAAAATAAAATCAAAAATTTTTGGCAAAGAAATAAGAAATAAAATTTAGGGGTGGACCACCCTTAACATTTAGGGGGATGAAAAATAGATGTTGGCCGATTCTCAGACCCACTGAATATGCATACAAAATTTCATAAAAATCGGTCAAGCCGTTTCGGAGGAGTATGGCAACGGAAACTGTGACACGAGAATTTTATATATTAGATAGTACCTACAGGTATGTGCCGTGTGTTCTAAAGCTGCTTAAGGCTCTTCTTCTCGTCAGCCCTAGGCGAGGGGGGTAGGAAGCATATTGTCGGGGCCATCGGCCTTCCAGCCCTGCGCGCGGTGACGTCACGTCCGCGCAGATACTGGGGTCACTTTCTGCGTGGACACACTGCCCCCACAGCGCGCCCAGTCCCCAAGGGCCCCAATGAGTCACCTCTAACGACAGGCAGGGGATACCGTGATGGGATTTTAACACCGCTTGCCACAGGGCTGGCGATCTTGAAGTCCTAGGTTTGATTCCAGGTAGGGCAATGTATGTGGTTTTTCTATTTGGAAAATCGTAATAGTAGCACGGAGTCGGGAACAGTCCCCGAAAAACGCCAATAGTCTCGTCCCCCAATTACGTAAAACATATGTGCGAAACGTTGGTGTGTAAATCCACCTCTGCCTATGCTTCCGGGATACTGGCATGAGTGTGTATATATTTAATTATGTATAACTATAAGAAAATAAATAGAAAGAAGGACGACTACTTGTGGTACAGGGGATCACGACCCTCAGTAATGAAGAAAACGACGCGATGAAGAGGATGAAAAAAGAAAATATATAAAATTTTATCTATACCTTTATTTGTTAAAAATATACAATAATTGAATAACACGAATGTTTTAGACACACACTTATAATAATTTATTCAATACGCTTTTGGCCACGCATAAGAATTTACATAGTACTAGTTAGGATATATTCAGTTTATGTACTTTGTACGGTTTTCAATTAGCTGTTCAAAGAAGGAAATGTTATATGTATGGACAGTCACATATACTAGATACGAACAGTCTGGATTGGAAAATAAAAACCTTTGGACTAAGGTGTACCAAAATGTTGTTATAAAAGTTAAACGAACAAGTCTGTGATAATAATCTTTTGATTACTTAAATCAAATGTTTAGTAAGGCACGAATCGGGTGTACCTATATTTTGTTTCTATAAACAAAACAGTAAATCTTTTATACACAAGTGAATATTGAATTATAATTCAATAATATTATTGAGCACCGATACTTAAAATAAACGAATTTCAGAAATAACCCGATCACATGCAAAAGGTTTTTATTTCCTTCTCAGGCGTCGTACATTTATTTTGTACATTTAGGTTGTTTACACATCGCAAGGTAGGATGGCAACTTGGCGTAAGTTTTTCTTTATTTTTTCTATAACGTTATAATGGGTGGATAATTTGTAAGTCCCAAGAGTTCAGGAAATAGGTAGTGTTTATATAATTATTGGCTACATTTATGCAATCCATACGTATTTCACACTATCTTCTAGCGATTTCCTAGCACTAACATCACAGGATGGTCCCTAAAACTTTACTAACAAGCCGTACCGTATGCATATAATGCGTGAAATTAACAAATTCAAGTTTTACAAAATAATACTGATTGATAACATAAAATTGAAATTGTAGTATACCGTTCTAAATATGTAAGCTTTTTCGTCAACGCACAGATTAAAATCTTAAATAAATCACATGCACTCAAATTGAAATGATGTCAATATGAACCGCTCCAGAAATCCAATGGAAATATCAGGCGTTTTAGTTACAGAGTTTTAAAACATAGCATATGTAATGCAGGGACATGTTTACTCTTTTTATCATCAATTTATTTTTTTGGTAAAGCGCGTTGTGACGAAACAATATACGGCTAATGACAAAAAAAAGTTGTAATCAGCTAACATGGACTTTACGAAAATTCGAAAAAAATGTCCTTTGGCTTCCGGAGCGTTTTTCATTTGCATCCATATAAAGTTGTTATGAGGAATATTTCTTTTTATTTCACTGGGAAATTCGTTATAAATAATTATGTTATGGGCAGACCCCAGCAGAAAATATGGTAGTCAAAATACTAATATCAAATAAACATATTGTATTTGTTACATTGTATATCGTCAAAAATAGTGCTGTATTGCCATGAGATGTTGGTACAATTCTGGCTTACCTGATATCTACTACACAAAGAAAACGAGGGGATATAAACGGGTAACTACCCGTAACGGATATGTTCTACTCGTATAACGGCAGAAATAAGAAAACTTACTGGTACTAGCAGTCTCCTAAATATTAAATCTAAACCTATTAGCGTTGTTACATAACATAATATAATTCCTGCATTGTTTCATACAATTACTGAGATCAATAACCGATTGATTGTGTTAGTTATGCAAAAAAGGCTACGCTCAAAAATGATATTTTCAAAAAGTATTGTATTCAGCATATTTCACTAGCTTTATTTATTAAACAAATATTAAAGTAAACTTTACATATTAAAAATAGAATGTTTTTTGAAACATTAAAAGTGAAATATCCATGAAAATTAACACAAAATCTAATATTTTAAAACATTTACACGGAGGTAAAGTGTGTAAGAAAATAAAATATACAAATAAATATTTCCGATATAAAAATCACATTTCATTTCGGTGTCTTAAAAAATATTATGCCATCTGTATTCGAATAGATTCGTATGTGTCCGCCTTTTATTTTTATAAAAATTGAGATCAAAATTGGGAGACAACGGAACATGTAACGAGCGACCTTTTCAGTAATAAAAAATAAAGGAATTTGTTTCAATGGAACATAAAGTCGTAATAGCAGTTAATTTATGGTTATTGGAACAGATATAATATACAGATTACAAGAAACTTATTCTAAGCGAGTGTCATTGGCGGAGAGGAAATGCTCCAATGTTAATATTCCCTAAAATTTTATTGAGTACATTTAATATTATAGAACAGAATAAGGGTTTTTTTTTATCACAATTGTTAATTTAGAATTAATATTCCAACTTGTAGAATTCATCGGATTGCACCTTACAAATAAGTGGGCAATCTTAGCTTAACTTTATTGGATTATTCTAGGCTTCAGGTATTTTAGTGATTTATTAACATGGTGACAATTAGATATAAAAATATTGCCAAGAAATCGGCTAATTGCTAAAATTACCTAGTCAAATAAAGATCTTACGAAATAGATCTTCAATAGAAATGTTATATTGCACGCAGACGGGTACGTAATTGTATGTCAAAAATTCCCAGTTCAGTAGTTCGATCGTTCTATTGCTAATAATTATAATGTATGTATAATGTATATTCTTAATCATTCTCTCTGTAATAATTTTCATGGTGTACAAACTGTTATCAAAATACTTCGAAATAATCATGACGTTTATCTTTTTGAAATTAAATTCACTCGGATATAGTAGTCCAATACACATACTAGTATTTATAAAACTCTATACATACTTATATAAAGCGAAATAAATAAACGTTTTTATCTGTAGATATTAGTTTTCAAAAATATAAGTATTGATATTCAAACGAAAATGATTAAATTACATATTATGATAAAATCTATTTAAAATATCCATCAGATTGAGAATTAAGTAGTTCCAAGAACAAAAACTGCCGTCAATAAATTAGTGAATTACAAATTGAGGTGTCTAATACATAGTCTGCACACGTTAACTAATTGTGATGAATTGTTATTATAATGTATCTTGATAAAGTCACCTACCTAAATATGGACTACTTGTGATTGTATTCTCTTAAAAATATCTACTGGGATTAAATGCATTAAGAATTACGTAATCTCCTGAAATACATAAACACAAGCTAATGTAATAGATATGTTTTATACATAAAACAATTATCACTACCAATTTACACGTCGAACACTAAGATGTTAACGCACTTACCCAATACACTTGCTTCACTATCATGAGTGAGAAGCGGGAGCTCGGCTCGCTTCACCGCTGATCTAACGAGTGAAGCTAGCTACAAGTCGTGACACGAGAAGTGTTCCCAGGTGAGAGCATCGTCGGGCGCTTGCGCGTGCGCGGGCGGCGCGGGCGGCGTGGGCGGCAGCGACTTGCACGAGCTGAACACGTAGGTGAGCAGCTGGTGGTGCGCGTATCAGAAGATGTTGCGCGGCGGCGGCACGGCCACCACGGCGGCGCCCGCGCGGCCCGTGCTCAGCGGCGCCAGCTTGCGCCAGCAGTTCGATCCCGAGTCGTACACCTCCACCACGCACAGGTACTGCACGCCGTCGTACCCGCCTGCATACAACGCAACCCATCACTCCCGGCTATACAGTACAGCCACACACAACGCAACCCATCACTCCCGGCTATACAGTACAGCCACACACAACGCAACCCATCACTCCCGGCTATACAGTACAGCCACACACAACGCAACCCATCACTCCCGGCTATACAGTACAGCCACACACAACGCAACCCATCACTCCCGGCTATACAGTACAGCCACACACACCGCAACCCATCACTCCCGGCTATACAGTACAGCCACACACAACGCAACCCATCACTCCCGGCTATACAGTACAGCCACACACAACGCAACCCATCACTCCCGGCTATACAGTACAGCCACACACAACGCAACCCATCACTCCCGGCTATACAGTATACCCACACATATCACATAAAAAATATTTGTGCAGTCTTCCATTTTTAAATTACAGATCAAATGATTTATACGCCCTGATAGAGAAATTCTGAATAAAACTAATGTATCAATCTTGTATACAACTTGTGTAAATGATTAAAAAAAAACATATTTTCTTTTATTCCTGCAATATGACGAATAAATTGGAACAAAAAGCATCCGCATCCGCCTTTTATGCTTTCTATGCTTCATACTACTATAGACGAATACGTACCGACAGCAACGATTCTATCTCCGAGCAGACAGGATCCGATGGCGTCTCGTCCGTACGACAGGCGCGCCAGCAGCAGCCACGTGTCGGCCACGGGGTCGTAGCGCTCCACGCACGCGAGCCGACCGCCTACAGTGTTGGCGGGGGCTTCGTGCCCGCCCAGCGCGTACAGGTAGCTGCCTGCAGCGCATACCTGTCAACGTCATCGACACTTTTAGTATTACGTTGTTGCTGGAAAATATAGCTTGATGATAAAAAACTTAATACTTAATACTTATTTTCAACCGCAGTGTTCTATTCTTGAAATGCGAGATAATTTACCAATAACTTACAAAAGTCAGAAGTTTTCTTGTTACAGAAACCGCGAGTACCTACAGTTTCAACGGACCATGCATCTAGTGTTCCGTGTCGTCATGTATTACACAAATGAGATGTGAGTAGAAGTGTATATATGTATAAGTCCGCCAACCCGCACTAGGCCAGTGTGATGACTAATATGATGAAGTAGTACTGACGCTGACGCCGCCGCGGCGCCGCGTCATGGGCGCGCAGTTGGTCCAGTGGTTGGTGGCGGGGTCGTAGCACTCGACGGAGCGCAGACACGCGCCGCCGTCGCGCCCGCCCACCGCGTACAGGCGCCCGCGCAGCGCCGCCACGCCGCACGTGCTGCGCGCGCCACTCATCGGCGCCACGATCGTCCACGTGCGCGAGCATGCGTCCCAACTGACAACAATACGGTTTTTTGTCTACTTACAACCTGATGAAAAAAGTATTTATTCCTCTAAAATCCTGCGGTATAAGTGTGAATGCGATCAAAAATTTTCCCCATATGGTTACGGACCTGGTAAAATGTTATTGGGTTTTTATATGCCGAAATTTTCCTTATGCCTATCCCATGGGAGATATAGGTATAAATGTATGTCGGTAAAAGAACTGACGCAATTAAAAAAAATACTGCACAAGAATTTAAAGGATTTAACTTTGAAAATATATTTTTTCTAGTTTTTATAATAGTAAAAAATGTAGGGGGTGTCATTTAAAAAACATGTTTCGGAATAAAGAAATATACCGTTCAACTGAGTTCAAGTAGATCCAACCATCATGGCCGCCCACCGCATATACCGGAGAGTTAGGGCCGTCTCCCAGTACTGCGACCCCAAGACCGTGCCTATGTGTGTTCATCGGCGCCAATGTACTCCAACTTAGTGATGTCAAGTCAAAACATTCAACCTGGAAACATTTTTTCGTAATTTCACGCAAAATACATAAAAAAAAGCAAAAACAGCAATAATTTTATGACAACTATGTTTTGTAGCATATACTTCTTCAGCACAAAATTTTGTATCTTAGCAATGAAATAATTAATTTGCAAGTTAGGAATTAACATCTGTTACCGTATTTAAAGTCTTCAGTCCATCTCTACCGCCAACAACAATAAGCTTATTCTGCATCACAGCTACTCCAAATTGTAATCTCCTTGCGCCCATTCTCATAAATGGTGTCCAAGTGTTTGTTCGTGGATCATACATCTCCATGTTACTTGCACCCTGAATCATAATATTCATTTCATTTATTATTATTTGCAGAGACCTATAGTTACTTAGCAAAAATAAAGTCTTAATAAAGCCAAAAGGACAATATTATCAGCTTACACACCAAAAAACAAATAGTTTTTATAGTTTTTCTCATTTTCTTTAAAAATTATGGTTCAGCTTCTTGCTTACAGGACCATAATTTAATTAGCTTTTTCTTTTAACTTATGATGAGCGAAAAATATGAAATTATCAGTATATATACTTATTATGTATATATGTCCTGACAAGACCCCTTAACTATTTCATTATTGTATTTATGAAAGAAATACAACACTATGATTGACTCAAAGGTTATTTTAAAGCCATTATTCATACCAAATTTTGACTGTCTATCATTAAATGTGTGTGCAAAAAGTATAAAAAATATGGTTACCTTATACCCGTCCATGCCTCCTATAGCAAGGAGGCGGCCAATAGTTGAGGTCCTTGGCCTAGTCCTATGTGAAAACAATAATGACCTCCTTTCTGGCAAGAGATGCCATTTAACAGCTTCCATAATTAGCGGCTGGCATTCAGGCACATTGCCACAGGCTAACTCTACTTTATCAATCAAATACTAGAAATAAAATATTGCAAATTTTATCTATACAGACAAACACACCCATTAGTATATAAAGAATGAGAGTATAGGAGGATGTAACCTTTAATAAAAACATTGAAATCATTTTTACAAATGATCATTTTAGAAATGTTTGCAGGGTCCACTGGAATATACATTCATGGCTTACTTATTTATAAACATTTTACTGCTAATTAAACATGCTTTGTCTCGTTTTTTTAAATGTCACAAGTCAATCAATAGAGCGAGCCAAAGCATGCTTATAAAGTAGTTAAATTAACCAATAATAAGTAAGGCTGTTAAAATGGGCTGCTATTATATTTCTATATTAAATGTGATTTAATAATAAACATCAAATTACCTCTGATGACAATAAAGGCAATTTGATGAGCTTAAGCAATGTGGGTAAATGTTCTTCTCTGGTAGCACTATCATGTTGTACCCAGGCCATAAGACTCTCAAACACATTCTCTTCTGTGACAACATTGAGATCATCTGATTTTAAAAGGCTTGCTAATTGGTCTGCTTGCAAAGCTAAAAATTCTTGATGTTTCACTACCTAGAATTATGAATTGGTATAAATAGCAAACAGCTTGTTAGATATCACAAATGTTTTTTCCAAATTGTTTATTTTTCTTTTCATTGTTTTCTAAGGAAAAAATGGCTCTACTTCAATATTGGGTTTTAGTACCATTTTTATTATAATTTTGAATAAAAAAATACCTGCATAAAGTGTTGGTAAGTGTATTTTAAAGCACTTTTGTGCAAATCCAAACAAGATTGTTGTTCTGCAAACAATGCTATTCCTAAACAGTTACATGGATCTAACTGTTTTTTAAGGAAAGCACAACATGCATTTGTAACAGAGTTTAATTGCAAAAGGCTTGCTGTTGATAACAATACTTCTACAGTTTCCTCTCTTAATTCTGTAAAAGAAAAAGTCACCATCAATATTATAAAAAAAAATTGAGTAATATTATGTAAAAAAAAAATTTGATGCAATTTAAAGCCTATATTTGATAAGCAAATTATAAATTAAATATTAGTAATTGATACCATGCAACTTCAAAATTGCTCAACATTAAAAATTCTGAATGTGAAATAATGAAAAAATTATTAACCAATAGTGCCTGTGTAGCAGTAGTGGACAAGCGCTTGGAGTGCCTGTGAGTCAACACGCTCAAGTGTTATCTCTGTCAGCTGAGCCTCTCTCAATGAGCCGGTGAACATAGCGGCAAAATATTCACTGCATGATGCTAATAGTACTTTGTGTGCTGGAATCCTAGAATTGCATAAGGAAAGATAAAGTCCATTACAAAGCCTACGTGTTTAATTACTTTGGAACTTAAAACTGTAGATAACATGTAAAAGGAAATGTAACAATGTCTTTTAGAAAGCATTTGATGAATTCGTAGAAAGCTTAAAGAGTATATTGAATTTAATGCGAGTATAATGATTGAGATATTGTGCCGATTTACATCGTTCGATGGAAATTATTCGTACTCATTGTTTACGCGTGAATGAATAAAAGTATTAAATACACTAACCTGCATCCGCCAGCTATTAGCGCCACATCACAAAGTTGTTGGGACTGGTAATATCCGTATATATTTTTCAAAGTCGTCTCAGAATGTCCTTTGTCACAAAAGGATTCATCTTGGCTAGAAGCACTTGAGAGACTCAATTGACTTAACTCTCGAGGCAGACCTTCGTCAATGGAGTTGGTAGAGATATTATCTTTTGAAGCCTCTGCTTTCTGGGTATCACAGCCGGACATGGTTGTTAATTGTTTATAAAGGCTGACACCGTCTAGTCCTTTTATCTGTTTTATTTAAAATTCGCAGCTAATAACAAAGCAGTAAACGAAAACAAAGACACCTGACAATAATGTATTCCAATATCCAAGGTTACTTTAGTAGCTGGCGCTATGTCTTTACTTATTTCATAAAGTGGGAAGCATTTTACTGTAGTGCGATGAAGATGGAGTATACTTCATGTTTATTATATGAATTTAGTACTGAGCTGGAACGCAATTCCGAAATAAAATGTCAATACTAAAAGCCACTGATTGGGTATTTTCGAATGTATACAAAATACATTCATAATACTTATAACACGTAGGTATGTACAAGACACAAGTCCTTGGGTTCATGAGTTCATTGTGCTGAGTCCTAAGGGCTGTCAGAAGACTGAATTAAACTTTTGTGTTATACGCATTGATAATGCAAAAAAATTAATATCCATCGTTTAAGCACAATATATGAATATAGAATATCGGGTATGGGCTTTTATGATTATAATACGGAAAGTTAAATAAATAATTTATGAGTACCTATTTGGGCATACATCATGACGGTATTACAGGGTAGGAAAAGGTACAAAAGTAAAACGTCTGATAGAAAGAAATTTATTAGTTTTAAGATTCGTGTTTATCATATTTTATTTTTTATCTTGTAAATCTACTGTACTACATTTCTTTTTGGATAATAAAATACTTTTTTTTTAAAGAAAAAAAGCCCAAATATTAAAACTATTATTCCCCCACTACTTACTTAATCATTAAAAATCTGCGTAAATTGTCTCTTGGCAGTAGAATGAATTGCTAATGTCAATAGTAGAAGTAAAATCTCGTCTATATACCTATTATCATCTCTTACGTGTGGGCTTCGATACAACTGGACTAAACATCACATTAATTAGGATCTCTTTTGTTGAATTGAAGTTAATAAAAACATTAATCGTTTTCGTCATAATTATGTATAATAAAGTCGTGATGGCCTCGAGGTTTAGGCATGCGGTCGAGAATCTCGACGGTCGCGGGTTCAAATCCCTGCTGCTGGATGTCTACTACTAAGATAAGTAGATACCTACTAGATATACGATACAAGCCATGCTTAGTGCAGAGACCGTAGGATAATTTAATGAGTATGTAAATATGTAAATATGACTAGCACTAATGCCAGCGCCGGTAGTTAATGATATAAAATGAAATGAAATGAAATAATGTTTCATTAAACATTGTTTCATTTGATTTCAGTGATGTACATACCTATTTGACATTTTATAGATTATCATCATCATTGTTCGGAAGGCAGTCCGATGACGGCTAAAACATGACGAAACTAAAAATCGAAAAATCTTGATATTTATCAAAATTTACAAAAAAATCTTAAAATGTTCTTCACTAACTATTTAGATGACAATATTCCCTAAAATAATTGGTAATTAACATGTTTGTACAATGAGTCTTTCATCAATTTTAAGGGGTTCGAAAAGTAAACCGCGTAACCGCTCTTAAATGAATTAAAATAAGATTTATCCTGTTTCTTTCTTGTATAGCTTTCTTTATTTATAGAATTACTAGAAGCCTAGCCGTTCTTATTTGTTCGGTGGTCTTAATGGAGTGTAATTTATTATGAATTAATTACTTTAATTCGAATAGACAAACCAAAGTTCAATCGAAAGACACAAGACAAACCGAGGTTCAAACTTACGCCACTTGGGATAGTATTTTAACCAACACAACTATTTAGACCTATCTATTGAGCTAGGTCAGAGATGCTCCTATCTAGTGGTCATGGCTTGTCCTAGAATAGGTGCTACGAGTACGTGACCTCGGCCCACGAGCTACTGCAGTCACTACCAACCTTCCCTTCCGTGACTCCAGTATCCATTCCTACAGGCCATACTTTCTTTTCCCATAACATCCTTTACCCACAAACCCTATTTCCTTTCCCCGGTTGATGACGGGAAGCAGCGGCACCAACGCGAGTCTCCTCCTGCGCTCGCCAACCCGACATAATACACCGAAACGTGGTTTCTCACAATGGGCCTCATTAGGAGGCTCGAAGTCACTCAACGAGCTATGGAGATGCTTGGGGTTTCCCTACGAGATTGAATCAGAAATGAGGAGAGCCGTAGGAGAACTAAAATAACCGAAACAGCCCAGCGGATTAGTAATTTGAAGTGGCAATGGGTGGGGCACATAGCGCGGAGAACTATTGGCCGAAGGGACCAAAAAGTTCTCATATAGAGGCCACGTAGCGGAAAGTGCAGCGTAGGACGTCCACCAACAAGAAGGTCAGACGACCTGATAAAGGTCGCGGGGCGTTGCTGGATGCAGGCTGCCTCCAACAGGTCACTGTGGAGGCCTGTGTTCACCAGTGGACTTCTTTTGGCTGATGGATGAATATTGAGCTAGCCCATCAAATACTTTGTCATGTAGGTATACATTTTATTTTACCATTCATTATTTTGATGTTTACTTTCGTAAAAATAAATACATCAATATGATTTGCAGTAATGTATGAAATTATCCACAGAATAGACAAACACAAGATATCAGTATATAAATCTACAAATTCTAACAGGGATTCTTGCAACAATGATGATAATATTTGGGGGAAAATGAAACAATTTTGTTATCTGGCTGAGGCATTTATTAACATTTATTTTTATTTTTCAATTTTTTATCTTAATACAACATACATAGTAATTAACAATACATAATAAATAGTCCAAAAGTATATTACGCCTACAAAATAGCGTAGTCGTTATAAGATTATCGCCATTTGAGTTGCGTTATACATGTTCTGCAGAATGTCAAGGCAACTCCATGACCCGGTTGAAAATGTGGGAATACTCTCAAAGAGAACATTTTAAGTATTGATTGCGTTTATATAGTGGATTGCACTTTTAAAACTGTTTAGGAAAATGCCATGGAGACGTTCATATATAAAGATATAGCAAAAAGTTGTAATCACATCGATTCTTAAGTTGTTGGCTTTGACGAAGTTAAATATATGTAGTCATAAGTACGAACGACTCTTTACGTTAGAAAGTGAACAGTGTTGTATTCTCTTGGAGTTTATTCCGGTATGAACGTAAGCTATGCGATGACGAGGCCTGAGTGTTCTTGCTGGGCGATCTAGTTCTGTCTCCCGGTTACCAGCATACTATGTGTACTTTTAATATAGTAAAGTTAGACAAAACTGCGAGTTTCCTCCAAAAATTGCAACGATTCAGTTTGTGCTGTCAGAAATTGATACTTGTTTGGCTTTTGGCAAACATAACAGTTAGAGAAAATATACATATTGTAAATCTCTATCTAGTGGTAATCAATCAAATATATTTATCTACAAAAATAGTTGCATTTTTAAATAATATATCAAGAAAACAACACACGTGATTACTCGGTCTCATTTCATTATGAATAAAGGTCTTAGATCAAGTCGATGCAGCAATAAGTTTACGAAAATGTATGTGAACTATTTAATTGACCAAACCAAGAGCTTTTATTTTGGCTAGTGTTATATAAACTACAAGTGTGATCTCTAAAAATATTTTTTCCAACAGTAAATATCGCTGAAATAGTACTTAAATAGTACACTCCGTTTTGTGAATACGGGCTATCATAAGGTAGATATTACAATATTTGAACTGAGTTTGGAAGATTCTACAAAACGTCTGTCTTGTCTCCGCAAGAAGAGTCAACTATATTATGTTTCACAACGTTGCGAAGTGTAAAAGTATCTAGAAACAATTTTTTTATACATGTATATGGGGTTTACATTAACTGACAAATTGTGCTCATAGTACGTGCTTACATATACTGGAACAATAACTACATATAATATACGAATAATAGGTGGTGAGGGGTGCGCTGAAGTGACGACGAGGACGCATGAGCGGTTACAGTAACAGCGACAAGCTGGACCGTATCATCTATGCTCCATGTGAGTAAAGAGACACGGCAAACAACGATTAGCATTTTTAATATCTTACGTACACATAACTATAGGTACATCTATAAAAATTGACCAAAATTGCTAAATGTTTAAAAATAATAAGGGAAAATGAACTTAAATAGGGTCTGTTCTTAGGGAATATCGTCTGAAAACTGTAGGGAGCATAATTGATAAAACTAAGAAATGGTTCATTAACTAAGAAATCGACCAATAATTATTGGTAGAGGCTAACTTATATTGGAAATAGGTGTTATAAATACACAATTATAATTATATAAATTAAAACAATATTAATCACATTGAAAGGTACGTAGTCTATTCCCGAGATCTTGATTTGCACCTTAACCTATAGTATTTAAAATATCACAATAAATTGCAGTGCACATACGAAACAGGCAAATTTTGAGTGCAATTACATTAATTTATAATAGATAGTATAATTACTTTTCATTCTAATAAAACATGTAGATACTTACACGAGAAATAATCTGTGTACCACAAAATGAGTAAGTACAAATATAGTTGTAGCATAATTTGAATTTTGCGGATAAATACACGGAACGTCCTCCCGCGGGCGTGAGGTGGCATACTTTTAGTCACGTACACGTGTAGTGCAGACTACCCACTCGCTCGCTCCGTGCGCACCAACTGCATCCGCATCTCTATACGCCTAGTCAATAGGTAGTTCACACCGGTGCACCGATGGACAAAAACGACGAGAAGCACATTACTTCTGTAGCACACAAGTTTTTCATTGTTTCAAATAAAAACGCACGCAGCGGAATGTTTTTAAATATGCGAACGACTATACAAATAACGTTTGGCTGCAGGAGTCTTAAGATAATTCATTGGCACATAACTTTTACACTTACTATTTTACAGTTACAGTATCTTTAAATTAATTAATTTGTTTTAAACGTAGTGCGGCTGTGTCCATGTCGAAACATAGTTAAAATTTAAAGTGTATTTTTCGTAAGAATAATATTTGGTAGTTTTGATTAGCTATCGACATATTTGAACTAAAATAAGACTTTGTATATTTATGTATATTCGTAAGTAGCCTTGGTATACCTACGAATGTACTAAACGGTGTAATTTGTTTCGTTTTATAAATATTATACTGGAGATCAGAGATTAATGTAAAAAAATGCAATTAAAGTAATCTCTAATGATAATAAAATAGACACGGGTTCTACTTAATGAGTGAAAATTAATTGATAAATCTTCAATGAGACTGTACCACCAAAGCAAGGAAATAAAGGTACTTCGTAGTTGCTGTTATTGTGTTTACTTATAATCAACTACTGCAAATACCGGAGAGTCTGATGGCTCAAGAACTGACGTTCTAACAGACCACAACGGTGTTTGCTTGGGTGCTATACCAGTCTGTATATACTACACTCGTGCTATTGAAATAAATAATGAGGACGAAACAAAACAAAATGTTTTTGTTGCTTTGGTGGGCCTCCTAAATCTCACATAAGATTTATCAGGCGCTACGGTTCACATCCTATTTAAATAGATAAATACATTTTTAGTAACTACACATTTTTTTTAAATCTACACCTATTTTGAAAAATATACAGAAAATCTAATAACGTTTAATTTATAATATTTCATAATTTAAATAGATTTAAACTAACATATAGAGTAGTGCTCAAAACTCTCTATCTAATCGTGAAAAATTTGTGACGTATATTTTTTATTTTAATGTGTGATATATCTAAATGGCATTCCTAATGTGCACCTACTTTATATGTGTACAGTTATTAAGACTATACTACAAATGAATAAATACTACATAAAACTCTACTTGTTATATAAATAATATGTCTTTATACACATTTATAACTCTAGAAAAAAATATTTTTTATAATTATGTTAACCATTTATGTGATTTTTTTAAACATACATCTACAAATACGTTTATTTTTTTTAATTCAACTACGACTACTACTACAATAAGTAAAATGCGGATGTGAACTGTAGCTAAATGATGAGCATGAAAATAAAATTAAAATTAAATAAAGAAAAACTGATCTTTGAGAAGTAATCTAAGTTATTATATTATTTAAAAAAAAAAAAAAAAAAACAAAACAAAGTATTTACTGTTAGTAACACAACACTATTTATGCAATATCCATTGAGAAAGCGGTGAAATGGAAAATAATATTATATTTCCAAATTTTTATCCATCACAATCTATTGTACTATATATTTTCTCAAAAATTATTGAAACTTAAAAAAAGCCTGGAATATATTTTTGTATAATTCGTATAAGTTTTATAAATATTTCTATTAGGTATTTAAACGGTACATGCCAATGAACTTCTTTCGACTAACTTTAAAATAGGAATGTAATATACAGTCTATGAATTTACTTTATAAATGCTTAAGTATTAATAAAACTATGAAAAAATATAACACTAATAAATCTATAGGCGGTCAGTAGCTAACTAACATTGCGTAGGTCCATAACAAAACAATAACATTGTAACTTGCAGATCATAAATAATAGGAACTGATTGATGACTAGAACCAACTAAATTATTAATGACTGTTCAGACTTCTTCGGCTAACGACAACAACAATCATATTCAGTCAAAATGCTAACTTTATGCTAACGTTGCGAAAAATATTAATAACCGATATGATTTACTAACTATCGAGCGAAATCATGTGTAAACTTTTAGTAATACATGTATTAAGATAATCTTTATAAATACACAATAGCTGCCTATAGTTGAGTTATTGACACAATTAATGATCTCACTTCTTAAATTATATTTTTGAAATGATATACATACATCACAGAAACATAACAAAAGTAGAATCGGCTCCGTCGGCTGCATGAGTAGGTGCTTCGGATCGTGCCCGTAGCAAACGTCCGCGCCATTAGCCGTTCGTTTATAGGCCGACATACTAACTCAAATATAAATAAATTCATTAGGTATACATATGTACACAATTCAGATTCTTCTTATTTACTTTACAACCCTCATTATAATAAGGAATGTTTGTTACTTAACATAGAGGTAAATACATAATATGAATAAATACAGTAACAAATCGACATAAATATTTACGTTTCGTCAAATGAAGAACTATTCTAAAATATTTATGTATATGTTCTAATGACTAACAATGTCGACTACCAGTCTCACATTTTAGTGTAATAAGTGCTAGAAGGTACGAATTACATGGAAAATAAATCAGCTGCGGAGAAGTATAATTGGGACGAAACCAGGTCGTATCACTTCATATCGTTCGACGCGTACTTGCGGAATAGCCGAGTGTCGGCAACAGGCGACCGGCGTGTGGTCGCGCCTGGGGCTCGCTGTGTCGCACACGGCACACGCACGCAGTTGGAAACCTTACACTACACTTCACGTGGTCATGTTTTTGGCATAGGCTGCACCACTACTTGATATGTTTTATTACGTTCAACTCATGTACAAGTAATTATGACTGGTTGCGCCCGAAAATTATTAATGGGAGTTCGCAGCTTTCACTGGTAATGTACGATAATTCCAGCATTTAACTGAGGTCCGTGTAACACTGGCGGAGTATTGGAACGTTAAAGGGGTCAGGTCGGAGGAGTGCGGTGTTTAGCGGCCGCGCGCCCACCGTAGCAGCGCGTCGGCTAGAACGTCCAGGTGGGCCTTCGTCTGAAACGTAACACAGAGAGTGTGAGCTACAGGTGTTATGTACACACTTATATTTATGTTTTTGGGTATTTTAATAAGGTACTATTAACTGTGTGGTGTGTGAGTATGATAGACATGGTAATTACCGTTTTGTAGAACATGCAAGCCTGCCGATCCTCGTCCTCGCCGCTAGGACAGTCGATGAACCCGTCGCAGAGCACGTGGTCGTCTATGCATCGATATCGGCCTTGTCGGTCTGGAGTCGGACACGCAAACCGCTCCATGCCGTCTGCCGCAGGGGGACACTCTGAAAAACATGCGCTCATCTATAACATTGCATCTGCTATTGGAAAGTATTTGTCAATTTTATAATTTAAAAAATATATTTACAGCTAATATGGTATAATATGCTGTAGAGTCCAGTTATAACGACTAGCTCTATAAATATTATTAAAGTCAAACTTTTTTGATACTTAGTTATTACTATACAATAATATAATAACAATAGCCTCCATATAATACAGCTAAATATTTTGTCACATTATAATTAACACGACGTCCATGTACATGATAAAGAAAATTTTAAGCAATATTTATATAAATTTACAAGGTTTGTCAATAACACAAATGGTAACAGTACAGGTAACAATACTCCACCGGTAATAGTATAACAACCCGCAGTTAAGATACTGTATCAAAATACTCGTATAGAGAGACTTTATTCTGTCTCCGCCATTGAGATCGGTGTAGGTGAGTAGTATCACGTTCGCGAATACATGATATAAATTTTCCGGATTGTACCTGATTATGAAGTCGCACGACTCTCTCAGGACATGTTAGAACAACTACCAGAATAATAAATATTCCAAGGATGGAAAATAACTAAAGGAGAACAACGTTAAATTTGAAAACTTATGAGACTAGACGAGAGACTAACTTCTATTTTAGTATGTAACCCAAATTGACGCTTTTAAGTAAACTGTTGGGTTGAAGTATAAGCTTTGTGTGTAAACAGCTCACAAACATTCCTCCAGGCTGTAAACACATTCGCTGTTATATATACCTACATATTTTAAAACAACAAAATGCTTTTAACTTGCCGTCTAGAATGAACTTAAAATAGGTAGGGAAAACCTAAAGTGAATTCGTTTTGCGTAGTCGAGCCCCGAGTTTGACGACCTTTGTCCTCTGCATAGCCACCTTGTATAGAGTCACTTCTGACTTCGGATGTTTTGTATTCATTCATGAGTAGCGTTCCGGAGGGCGGCTCACCGACAGGAGTTTAATGAGCTGTGTTAATTGCGCTTGCGTACTGTTTTATTTTTGGCTTATATTATAATGTATTAATATCCTTAAAACCCACCTGAAATTAGGAACAGCACAAGTCAGAGAATATTAGTATCCAGCATTAGAACGAGGACGACTTTATAAGTCATACATACATAACTTATATATCTATAGATATAAACTTATATATAGTTTAAATAAATGAAGCATATTATAAATTTTTATAATTATTTATTTATTTAGTTAGCACTTAATTAAAATTTAAAGTTTTAACCAAAATGTTTACATTGTCAAAATTATTTCATATAATATTTCCTATATGAGATTGTCGCGAATATGATATTTTCATTACGACAATTGTATGGGTAAATTGCTCTGCTTATTTAGACTGTGACGGCAGTATGGCAGGCCACTCTAACACGAGCTTCTATTTTTAGCTCCGACGGCCGGGGAAAGTGAGGCCCGTGGCTCGATTGCGCGCGCCCTCTCTATACATAGCTATCCATAGCCTACATCTATTCACTTTGTGGGGAGGCAGCGACGTCTTGTGCATTCGTAAGTAGCCTTTGCGATCGTTCAGGTAAATCGGATCGTGGGGATTGTCTATTAGTGGAGCGTTATTTTTCTTAATTAAAACATATAGTTTGGGCTTTAATCGATTGTTAGTGTTACTTGTTGTTTAAATAACTTTAGGTTCAAAAAATCTTGTTAAATAAAATCAATTTTAGTAATGGTTAGACCGGTACCGTGGACGTTTTTTTCTTAATATCAATTAAGCACTTAAAATTATGACATATTTATTTCTGCGTTCACAAAGTACGTATATGTTACATAATTTTCAAGTCCCTATTAAAAATATATTTTTAACGCACTAAACAATCTTATTTAATATAATATGTATTACTTGTGAGGGACATTGTATTTTTATGCGATTGCCAAGTCAATCTATTTTATTAAACAAAACTTAAAAGATCTGTAATATTAGTAGGTCACTATAAGATATTTTTGGGTTAGCTAATTACGTAATAACTTAAGACAGAAGGTCATTAAGTAGGATCTGAATAAATTAACCGACTTGGTATTACATGAACCTCACAACTTTTTACGGTAGAAGAATTGATTTACGAGACTTGTTATTTTATAAGTTTTTTTATGGCATCTCATTTCTTTTTGTAGATAGTCTATTTTTTTTCCATTTCGGTACCTCCTACTTTTTGAATACAAACAACAGATTTTCTTAAAGCCCACTCTCAGTCTTATGAGATTTTTTATTTTTGTAGTCTTCCTCTTCTACATAAGACGACATTACAACGTAAGCGTCGTGTTTTTTTATATTTTAAACTATATTTTTTTTTACATTAGTTAGTAATATTTAATGCCGCACTCGTCAAACGTCAGTTAAATTTAATCCTTATTAAAATTATTATCTCTCATTTACTATAAATACTGTCAATGTACCTAATAGAAAATTACAACATCAAGCTTAACAGAGGATTAACTAGAACTAATTAACAGCACTCACAGCCGCACTTAATATTTATTTTAAATGAATAAATTACTTAACCCATTTTTTTCTATAGAATTAGATTTATATAAAGATTAATAAAAAATTTATAGTCATACTGAGTAATACAATTTGCGTAAGATATACATATAAAACTTGCAATATCGCAGTAAGACCCAAAGGTTGCCTGGAAGGAAGTGGTCGCCTTTCTGTGACGATCGGAAAGCGTGGAAGCGGTTATGATTATTAGAATTACTTAGTGTTCTTTCTTTCATGGCAATTTCGGGAAATTTATTCTACTTAATACTTTGTGGGATTTTGGTATAGCTTCATAAGACACGTCCCATTTTTGCTTTTTTATTCCGTTGATCATATTACAAGTTACCTTTGAACATAATTATATCTTAGTACCTATCTACATCTATTATTCTAATATATTTTACATATAAAGGTACATTGATTCATTCGCTGCAAATGTAACTTTGTATTTCTACCTATATATTTATTCCCGGTGGATAGACACAGTTAAGGAGAGTCAGTGCCCAGGCTTGCCTACGAATGGCACGGAATAGGAATGCCTGGAGGAAGGTGGTACGAAGTGTACAGGAGAGCCACACGCATGGTGGTCACGACCCTCAGTAATGAGGAAACGACTAGGAAGAAGAAGAAGAATTTATATAGGATTACTTATATGGCATTTTAAGGGATTATTATTTATGCAGTTGGTGTATCTAGAAAACTGGACCGAAATTGCAATTTAAATTATAATTTTTTTCTTGATTATACACTGAAACACTAATAAATTTGAAGCTTCTATGTCTGCTAGAAGTGCCTTAGAGTTTTGATGATCGGTTCGTCTGTCTGTGAATGACAAAACTGAGAAAGTTTGATTAGTTGTAATTCTTAAACTATTAGTTCAAATTGAATGAAATTTGAAATATACCGTGTTTATAGAATGCCGGCTTGGTTACTGAAAATTCAGGCTTCTAGTTTTATCCAAAACAAAGTAATAGGTTGTCGGAAATGGCCTGAACTGCTTCGAGAAAAAGATGGAATGAAGGAAGTACCGCTTTTTTGCTCGACTTGGCGTGTGCGACTTGGATGTGTATCTTATAATTGGAAGGATGTGTGTCCATTAGTACACTACTGTAGGCTGGTGGAGGCGATAGTCGTTTTTTCACTGAGACCCTAAATTATCAGCGAGAAATTTAGTAAAGTTGGAGGGATATTTGTTACCCGCTAGCATGGATATTGACGAAACTTTTTGGTAATATAGTTCGTGTATAAACTAGAATATCGGTGAAAGTCAAGCAAGTGGGAAAAGAATCTGCTATATAAAGGTTTCTTGATTGCATTCTAATCTATATCAGATAGATAGATGTTCGCTGGATTTGTTTAATGTGATAAAGGTAACTCCACTGCATTAAATATCAATAACTTTGTATTTAGTAGAAAGTCATAGTTTTAAAATGTTAATATGATAGCTATGTTAATATTAGTTTTTTTTTTAAATTAAAATTCCTCTCTTTTTAGTACTTCGGATTTTTTTTATCAGTAACAACATAGACGTTGTTTTACATATTTCAAGAAATAAAAGAGATCATAAATCAGATAAGTACCTACTTAAATATGCTGACACAAGCAAAAAAATAATAGAAGAAACAGGAATGTAAAACATAGTGCGCATGTATGAAAAAGATTATAAATTAAAAAGAAAAATACAGATAAAGTCTGCCAGCGAAAGCTTTCATCAACTAACAGTTGTATGATTTTAAAAATAGTTAAAACGAGTGGACAGGTTCACAGATTGGACAAAAATTGGCAAAAAGGAAAACAAGGCTAGTAAAGCTTTGTTTATTATCCAGAATAGTTTATTGATTCTTGATTTAATCATTCATTTTTTTAATAGTTAACAGTAAAATAATTATGGCATTCGCAGATATCATTTCAAGAATGTTATTACTCAAGGTTCAAAGTACAAAGATATCATTTCGAGTGCGTTGCTGTTCCAAAAAGAGACTCAACGTGTGAAGGACTGAAGACGACATTAAGTATTCAGGGCGATGGCGGATACAAAACGGCTTAGGAGCCTTAAACTGCGTACTTTTAAAATATTTGCCGTAGTAACAAGCCCAAGCTTCGGCTGCCTTACACCTGAAAGTTTGTAATATATGTCATGAACGTGCACAAATTTGGATATAACTGTCTTAAGTTATATTCATAACACGAAACCTACTTTTAAGCGATCTTGTCGAGTCGTTAACAGAATTTAGTTTATATAGGTAGTATATAGGTAATGATTGTGAACTGTTTAATAGCAACGTCAATAAGCTTTATATCTAGATTTGATACATTACCTAGATAAAAAGGGGTGTTTAATAATTTCGTACAAGCATCACCGCCATCAAAAAATGTGAATTTTATAATAATAGCAGAGCTTAAAACTGAACTATGTACACCGGTGTAACTCATTGTTCTAATAATAAAGCGAATTAGACCGTCAGCATTTTACTTGATCACTCATTTGGTCCAGTACAGTAGTGTGATTTTATCCTGGGTAAGTACAGCAATTTTGTTTGTTCTTTTGATTTTTATTTTATTCTAGTAACGTGTTTATCGTAGATTATATTAAGAATAAAAAAATATGATTACTATCTTTATAATAACTGGAATATTATTTAAGTAAACTTATGTAAATATACGGTATTATAAGCAGCTTTTATATGTTCCATGTTTGTGCCACAAATAACAATATAAGGAATAAACAAAATGAGAAGCCATACATCAAAATAAAATTTAAATCTAAAATAAAATAATAATTTAAGTACGTCCCAATCGATATTTATCTTAACCTGAAGTGGATTTTTGGACAGGTGGTTAGAGTCTTATACATTATAGTATCTACTTTTAGGTTAAAAGTAATGATAATAAAATATGTGCCTACCCTATTATACCGGGCATATAAAAGTGTTTATTTCCGCAAATAGGTTGTTGAACGTAAGCAATTGAGGGGATTGAGCTGGTCTGACATTTGAACTTAACAAGGCACATAAATATATGGATACATAAACAAGACGTGGGCGTTATTCAATATTACTCACGTCTGTTAGTGATCTCGAGAACGAGCACCAGACGTTATGGCGGCGCGGTGCCGCGAACACGTCACCACTATTGGGACACAATAAATTTTGTTTTTGTCCCGTCCTCCTCCAGATAAGTAGATGAATGTGAAGATTTATGAATTTATCACGTCATGCAATTACCTAACAGCCACTTAAATGTAATGTAATTTGTATTAGTATCCCTGAGAGAGGCAAACAGTGTGGGCGTTTTAATTTTGCGGATAGTGGGTTGTTTTCAATTATATATAAACAAGCATTTTCCTTTGTTTCTATATATATATAAAATAAATAAAATAAAATATTTTAAGAAATAAAAGAGGTCATAAGTCAGATAAGTACTTAAATATGCTGACATCATCATCATCAGCCCATATACGTCGCACTGCTGGGCACAGGCCTCCTCTACAACTGAGAGGGTTTAGACCTTAGTCCACCACGCTGGCCTAGTGCGGGTTGGCAGACTACACACTTAAGAAATTTCTAAGAACTTTTAGGTGTGCAGGTTTCATCATGATGTTTTCCTTCACCGTTAAAGTACGTGATAATTCTTTGTGAATACACACAAACGCGTGCCTAAACCTCGAGGCCATCACGACATGCTGACACAAAGAAAATATTAATAGAAAAAACAGGAGTGTAATACATAGTACGCATGTACGAAAAAGATTATAAATTAAAAAGTATATAAAGATAAAGCCTGTGAGCGAAAATCAACTAACAGCTGTGTTAACTAAAAACAGTTAAACAGTTAAAATGAATGGACAGGTTTACAGATTGCACAGAAATTCACAGAAAGCAAAACAAGGCTAGTACCGATTATTTATTATCCAGAATGGTTTTTTGAATATTTGTTGCTATACACGATACTGTCGGTATTGCTTAAGCACGTACATAGATAGCTACTGTACGTATATACATCATCATACTTTTTATGTTGAAACTTTTAATCAGGTCAGTACCACTTGCTAACATCGTCATCAGACGACTTCAAATGCATCATACCGCTCTGAATGATCTAAGACTGTAAGAAGGTGAAAAGATTATTATGATTTACTGCAGACAGACATAAAATATTGTGTCGTGGCGTATTTATGATTTGGAGAAGCTAAAATTAATTTGAATATCGGCTATGACGTTTATTTACATGCAGCAATCTAATAAAGTAGAGCTGGCGACCTAAGGTTCAATCAATTTTTATCGTTCATACCTACTCATATATGAAATAAAATTTATGTAAAAATGAATTTATTACCCGGATGCTGAAACCATAAGTTTTTATGTATATTAGAAATTTGTGGTTACCCTGAAGATCCTCTTGAAAATAAATATCGCCAGTACATTTTTGTTCCTAATAGACCAAGATTTTCATTACTGGAAAATTTTATGACTACAATGTATATTGAATCGGATAAACATTCGTAAGGGACCCAATGACGCATAACACACATTTATGAATTTTGTATACATAGATAAATAGCCGCACCGCTTGTATTTCCCGAGGGGTAGGCAGAGGTGACTTTTTGCACCCACGTTTCGCCAGGTATGTATCAATCCCACGCAATAGGGGGCGAGACTATTGCCGTTTTTCGAGCACATTTCCAGACTCTGTGTTGCTACTGAGAATTTTCTAATGGTAATCATATACATAATTTTTCTTTCGCAATATTTAATGGTAATGGTATTTCAAAAGAAATAAAAAGCAACATTGGTATTCTTATCAAACTGAAGCTTCTGCTTAAGTACCTAACGAAATTAAAGATACATAAAATTCACATTTTTTAGTCTGCTTCTGTAATACATTCGTGTGTTTAAAGACGTTGAACAGAATCGCTTCGATGTAAAAGGCTATCTAACTTACGCGCGCTTCGATCTGTTAAACCGCTCGAGTTTTAAGTCGGAAGAGCCGTCACGTAATCTGGATTTACCAGATTTCGAGGGGTTATAAAGGATCGAGCCATATCCCTTCAATACCTTCAATTTTATATAGCATTTTATATCGCTAGGCGTCCTAGGCGAAATATTATTATCTACATCTCCAAATTTTATTATACAACAAATACTTGTTATACATTTTGTAAAGGCAAGCAGTTATTTATTACGAATAAAAAATGTTTTATCAACATCATAAATGCAAAAGCTTATAAAATAACCAACAGATTGTTTATTTATCTACATAATTTCATATTTAGCAAATGATGTATTTAATTCTAATCTTCATTGAAAATTTTAAATACCCATACTAATATCCGCTAAAATACTAGACAAAACCGATTAATTAAACACACTATTCCGACTATTATGGCAATTTTCCGCCATACAAAATATTAATAACTGAAGTAGGCGAGTTAGTTTGCTACGAATAGAGTAGAGCGCTCTACGTTAAACCGTAGCAGCTGCGTAGGGTCGTAGACATAGTAACGTAGCGAATATTATGAAAGAAATAATAAGTCGGGCATCATTCCTAATAGATACTTGCTAAAAACTTTATAGTGAATCAGTGTATATTTTTTAGTGTATTAAATGCAAATGTGATTAAATATTTGAAGGAATGATATATAGATCATAAATTATATTTGAATTTTTTGAACTTTGACGAAACATGTCACTATATTCATTTGTTCGACAAATATTTAACACAAGTTTCTTTTCAACTCACAAAAGTCATTAAAAGTATTATTGAAACTACCTTAATATTTTAAATAAAATCTTCATACCTACGTAAAATACAATCTTTATGGCTGTTATAGAAGAAATTTATGGTTGTGGTAACTTTGAGCTTCTTTTATAGTATCAGGGTCCCATTTACTAGACACGACACCTCTTATTGGTTGGCGTCATTTTTTACTGGTTTTCTTCAGAAACAGTATTTTTATTTATCATACCGTAAAATTTTACGTTATTCATTCAAAGTTTTATTTTTACGTGATTAAATTATAAGGTATTGCTATTTAATTTTGTAATTTTTTGATAGTGATTGTGGTCATCGATGAGTCTTTATTAAAAAGATTTTACATTCAAAATAGGTTTATTAAATGTTCTATTCTTTATTAATCATTTATAATGACCATTATAATATCAGAATAAAACTATTCGTTTCATAATATTTTTTGTACTTATCATCAGCCCATATACGTCCCATTGCTGGGCACGGGCCTCCTCTACAACTCAGAGGTTTAGGCCTTAGTCCATCACACTGGCCTAGTGTGGGTTGGTAGACTACATATCTAAGAAATTCCCAAGAACATTTTTAGGTGCGCAGGTTAACTCACGATGTTTTCCTTCATCACTAAAGTACGCGATAATTCATTACGAATACACACATAGCTTGGAAAATGAGAGGTGTATGCCTGGAGTTTGGAGCCGCCACCGCCGAGATTCTCGACTGCGCACTTTAACCTCGAGGCCACCACGACTTACTTAAGTTAATGAATATAATTCATGACGTATTTTTTTGCTTTTTCTTATTTAATATTACATATTTATGTAGTCGTAACAAACATCTTTCAATGAGCGTGTTCATCTTGTAGTAGAATTCATTTGTACTATTTCAAAATACGACACACCTTTGTGGGCAACAAATATTATTTTATAACTAGCAGTTAATGGAGTTAATAAAAAATAACTACGAACACGTTATTTTGTGGACAAAATATTTTTTGTATCACATACGTTTTTAACTTAAATATTGGGCCACATCCAGAGAATCCACGCTAAAATAAAACAAAATACTGCCATTGTGGGAATGAAATCCCAAATTGTTTCACGTCCTTGACATTTAAATTTCCTTAATGCGACATAAGATGAATGACCGTTTCTTTTATTTTGGAATGATTTCAGTGTTTATTCCGCCACAGTATGTGAGTCGATTGTTATTTTAATAATAAAATAGTATTTGATGAATGTTATTGTTGATAGTGCGTTTCCATCAAGACTTACTACTGAGTGTGTGGGCGTCGGGCGGAGGTTACGAGCCCATTAATCATACTACGGATACTTTATTGCTTCAATGGGGCGCCGATATAGAACCCGTTCAATGTAGCTCAATGGAGTGAATGTGAACTGGTCGCTCCGTCCGCCTAGCCTCTCCTCTTGTATTCTTGCACTGTTGTTGTATGTACTCACTCGCACTTTTTGTCCGCGACCTTTATACGAGTACTTTGAATAGCAGCCGAAAGAAAAGGTGGGAATAATTTATAACGCGCAGTTCTTTTTAGAAAAATGAAAGAAAAAGAGTGTATGGAGATATGTTATAATAAACATTAATGTAAGGCTGTCTTGGTGGAGTTAGTCAAATTACTCACTCGTGAATTAAAGAAAATGTAAGAAATGATTGTTAGTTGTGCTTAAATTTATAGTTTCGTAAAATTAAATGCATTTTTAAAACGTGACGCAAAAAAACAAATATTAGTTAATTTTTGTCTTTGATTGGATCATCGGACCCAGTCGACAGCGCGTCGCAGTTATATTTTTTAAAGATTACCGCATATTATACAGGAAAATATAAATTACGGAGCCTTGCCTCACGTGATGGAGTTATGCAACCCTTCCGAAAACATGGGTTTATGTTTCTGCCTCTAAACTAGCCTTATACTTTAAGCGGCTAATCCAACGGCTCGGAAATGTGCTTCAGGATTTAATTAACTATTAATTGAGGAATCTTCCAGGTATAAGGGTTTCAACAAATTTAAATGACACGATATATATAGCTATGAATAAAATCACAGAAAGAAAACCTTAAGATGGGAATGCTTCACCATCGATCGGCTACCGACGTACTAAATTATGTAGGTTTCTTACAACCACTTGGGGATATTTATGTCGCTATCGACGAATCAACCGAAGGGTCATGTTAAAAACAGAAAGGTCAGTTTTATTTTGACGTACGACCGAGGCACAATAGACAAACGTTGACCTGTAAAATTTAAATTACAGGTCAATAAACAATGCATATGCGTTGATATTAATGAGTTGGTATGTACAATACAAACCTTGTTTATGAACTACGAGAATGTATAGGTTTATTCTGATCTTATTAATTTAATATATTTTATGCTTATGTGGGTTAAAGTCGGAGGCATCATTTGCTAGTCGAATTTTATTCAATATATTATGCGATTATCTGGTTAAGCTTGCAAGGATTCAAAGTATTATGAATTAAACGTACTGTTACGACTAAAGTATCTGTTATGGTTTTGGTATGATATAGTATGTAAAATTGATAAAGACGCTTTTGTTATCTTCCACATTTAAACAGCCTACGTCTATTAAGGTATTTCATTTCTGTAATGGATTATGTGTGTGTATCCCACACGTTCAGCCGCAAACATGTGGCTTTAGATACATATATTATTCCACACTACGCGACGCTCTGAAATTTCGAGTCCAATTCGTAAAATACGGTTGCTGCGTGTATCAAAAGATCATACATCAGACGAATGTTACCGTCGAGTGTTGTAAACGTTACGGGGCTCGAAGGTATTTCATTGTAAGCAATTAAAGACGATAACATTTGTCAAATGTAGACAGTGGAATGGTTCTATTTTGGAAACTGTGTGTTAATATTCATACATTATAGGGTAAAGTGCTTGAGCTGAGAGTGCAGTCGGTCGGCTTTGTGTTTAAGTCCGATGCCAAGAGTTGGAGATGCCAAACAATAGGCAATATGCCGCCGCTGGTCTATATCAGCTGCGTTATATTTCCGCCTATTGCGCTGTCGAACTCCTGCGCCGGAAGTCGTTTCGTTGTATGTGGTCGCGACTCGCAGCTCGGTGCCCGCTGCTACCCGCAGTATTCGCTCCCGACCACCCGTCGCTCGCACCCACACACTCGCTCACGCGGTCTGCTTTCATTACTTATCGCGTTTGATACTCGTCATTTTTCGCATGCCAGAGTGTACGATAAACAACGCCATATTATGGTTTATTGTCCTGCGAAAATTGGGTTCTCTTTCACTTTGTTTATTCTGCTAGATTGTGGAGTTTCATTGTATTGCAGTATGTTGGAGACGACGCACAATTATTTTGATTTTGTAAATATTTGTTTTGTATAACGAACAGTAAATCATTTTAATGACAGATTGGATATTAAAAAGAAATGTTGCATTGGAAGTCGAAATTTGAAGAATAACAGCTATTATTTACTACACTGATATATAATTTAATATATACTCTTATACAAGGTGTCTCAAAATAAAGTTTATATTTATTTAGCTTACTGTGTGCGCAACGAATCCAAGAGACGCGGGGTTATGTCAATCGAAAACCTGGCTCTTTTGAATAATTCAGTCGCTATGGAGTGTATCTCGGAAGCAGATCGAACGTTGTGCGTGCGAGAATTTTACAAAAACGATGATTCGGCGGCTATAGCTCGTAGAAGATACTACAGTGTTCGAGGTTTTCTCCACTTAAATGATACGCCAAGCATTCCTCTTGGCTGCGAAGTCGGCGCGAGGAATTATCGGCCCGTACTTTTTTGAAGACGATAGGTTAGCTGATAGATTTAGCTGGTGGTAGGATATTCGTATCCGCCCGGATAGCGACCACCGTACACAGGGCGTAAAACCCGCCATAGTGGCACATGCAAGTGTGCCGCGTTCCGGGATCAGCCAGTGTATATCCGGTTTTCGGGGGGGCTGCAATCATGGTGAAAGGTTGACCGTGCCGGCATTTTTTGGCCGGATTCTCGCGGTCGGTCCTTTGTTCACCATGGTATTAGTCCCCCAAACTTCTTCACAAGATAGGTGAAGAGGTTTTCGGCCGGCATGATTGCGTCGACCAACGGGAGATCATCATCTCTCGCTGGTCGGCACTTTTTCTGGACTCCATTACACTTACCATCAGGTGCAATGGGGTCACTTTGCCGTGCCAGTATAAAAAAAAAAAAAAAAAGGAGGCGTGCAGTTTCAGTGAATTCAGAGCATTATATAACTTCCTAACTTTTCTGGCTATAATGACCATAAACATGTTTCCAGGACGGAGCAACGTCACACACGTCCAATACGTCTCTGAGTACATGAGGTCGTGAAATTTTCTCAGACAAATTGATAACCAGGAGAGGTATATTGGTATCATAAATTGGCCTTCACGCAGTCATAATTTAAGCCCTGGACTTTGCCTACGGGGTTATCTTAAATCTAAAGTTTACGCCAATAAACCGACTTTCCTGACGCATCTAAAAGAAAATATCCGTCACGAAATGGCAGCCATCACTGAGTCCACCTCCCGAGCCGCCATAAGAAATTTTACTGTTCGATTAAATGAGGACCGCGAATACGAGGGTCTACATTAGGACGATATTATTTTTAAGGAATAAATTCCCCAATTATGTTCTTTAATAATTACTAAACATTTTACACGGCTTTCTTTTTTTTTATCGATCCTCTAAATATAAACTTTATTTTGAGACACCTTGTATTTTAATCCTATATCATTATGGCTAGTGTGTCCTATGACACAAAATAGTATTGCAGTGGTGACAATTTTTTGTAGTAATACAAATCAAAGTTATAAAAAAATGTCACAGAAAAATTTTTGGGCGGCCTCAGTTTCATTGTGACTTCAAAGCAAATAAAAATAGTGGAAAAACATAATTAGCTAAGTTTAATTAAATTATACGTCAGTGATGACAGAGCGATTATTATAACATATTGTACAATAAATTGCCTTATCTAAGGCATTAAAATGCTATGGTGATTTATAAAAACAAGGTCATTTGGTCAGCTTCGGCGGTCTTACACTGGCAAAAAGAGTTGTTGCTTTAAATATTTATAATCAGGCGAAACGCCTCACAACATCTGGCACGGCACCATAAACACAGTGAAGCGTAAGATTTATCACTTCCAGTGAGCATTTGTGAAGCTATGCGCACTTATTATTCTTCTTGTTAGTGAGTTAGAGTTGACGTCGACACTTGTTTTCACTTTTCCGCGAGCGTTAAGTGTAGGAGTGTAAAGCGAGGGCAGTGAGTGCATGGCAAGCGAGTGCTTCACCGCAATTTATGCTCGGCCGCGACTGGCTTCAGGCCAGACGTCGGCCGGCGCGCTCGTTAGCCTCGGGCTAGCCCACCATCTAATAGTTTTGTCGTCTTTCAGATAACATTTAATCACCTTGTTTATATTTCTTTGTGGAACTGGAACACGGACTGTTTACTCTTTATTCTTACGTTTGGTTGTCATCAATACTACTGTAAAATAAATATACTGTCCACATAAAGGCATGCTCAAAACTTGATCATGATCATCAGATTTAAGAAATTGTATTTAGAAGTATCAGAATTGCAGCTACATATATTTATATGTTTAATTACTTTGATAGCCATTTGATGGTCGCAAGGATCTTATAAATTTTTAAGCAATATCAAATGGATGGACGGAGGTCATTGTGCGGGTAAAATCTGACTGACCCTTGTCAGTCGCATCTTGTACTTATTCTTGCGACATTTTGAGTCCAGAAAAACGATTGTGTCAAATGGATTTTGTGTGTCCAATTGTTCGTAAAAGTTTGTAGTAAACAGCATAGCCTAGACGACTCACGAATATCAAGTCGCTAAGTGTATAATTCTTTCAGTAAATATTTACATTTTACATGTTTGTTTAGATCGGCGATAGTACTGGGGTCCAATTTGTCGGCGGCTCTGGTCGCTAAGGCCTCTAAATGCTGTGGTGCAGATCGTGGCGATTTTGAGCGTTCCGTCAGTGCTTAATTGGGGTTTAAGGTCTAATCGTCGATGGCAAGATACGTGCGTCCGTGCCGCTCCGAAAATAAACTTTATGGATGCGTGCGTGAGAACGTTCCCAATAACAGAAACGGTTGAAAATGAGGTCGTTTCCCTTTCGGTGCTATTCTTACGTTTTATTTTTTGTTCAAAACAATAACTTTTGGAATGAGGCCTTTCTACGAGTAAATAATATAAATGCCAAGCTGCTAATATCTTCTCGGTATTTGAGTTATTTCTTTGACAAAGTTCTGGTGAGAATGTGGCATTTAGGTAAATAACTGGACCCGACATAAAATTAATTGAAATATTTTATTATTCTTAAGTAATACCTAGTTATTTAATGCAAAAAAGTTTTTTATTTTAATTATAGAAAAAATATGATAATATTTCATAAAAAAAAACAGATTTTACGACACATTTCTTCAGTGCAACTGAACGCTTCAATAAAAATAAACGTTTAGGGAATTCTGAATACAAACAAACACACTAGTATAAAATATGTAAGTATATTTCTGTTTGGTGCCACCAGAGGTGCAGTGTTGTTTACTTGACGTCCAACCTAACAATGTTGCGATGAAAATAAAGTTATACCTTATTTTTATGATACTGTGTGAGAAATTATGGTTTCCTCTCGTCCGTTATATTTCGTAGTAAAAGCTCACGCGTTTTATGTAAACAAGATATACTGCTGCACATAGTAGATGGCACAATTCAATGAAAAGGATGTGTACACAAGGAAAAAGTATTTGTTTTATAATTGTGGACATTTTTATAAACTACATGCACTTTTTGTTTGTCTATTGGGTTTTCAAGACTAAATTACTTAAACGTTTCTCATGAATTTTAATAAATAGATAGAATTTTTGGGGCAGTCACACAATTTGTTTTAAATCGGATAAATATAGGGTTTTAGACAGATTATTTTCAATTATATTGGTTAACAAAATCTATATTGCAAGCATTGAAGTCACAGACCAAACTTAATAAATCTCACAAATTTGTAAACGTGTCAGAATTATCTATATATGTGTTAGTAATTATCATTGAAATACAAATTATGCTTTTATCGTTTAAACTCTAATTTGGCTGATGTTCATGTTTGACACAGACCATTTTATACAGAACACGTATTGCTATGACCTTGTTGCCTAATTTCCACAGGGACCATACTTTCGAAGAATTAGATTAATAAAATGTGCCGTCGGCAGTCCAAAATATATGTAAATATGTTTGTAAAGTCTTTTATTCTCTTTATAAAAGCCAAATTGTGTAATCAGTTAATAGAAACAGGCTCGTAGTCCCTGATTATTAACCGTTAGACTTAATACATAAGCTTCATCGTTCTGCATATTAAAAATATATATAATTTGGTAAAATAAATATTTTAGTTTAGATGAATCGATTCGTAAATCAGTACCTACTAGAAATTAGTCATAAATTATTGCTGTTGCAATAAAGTATAGTTGGGTGCAGATTTTACTAGAAATAAAAAGTTTACACCTTAGGTCGCAATTGTCCGCCAGTAAGAATTCGAACATAATATGTACATTGTACATAGTACATATATAGATTACCGCATGAAGAAATTATTCATCGTTAAAGGTAATTCAAAATTAGGTTAAAAAAATAATAATTAGGACCTTCTCCTTATCTAACTGTGTTCTGGTAATCATTTAGATTTAAGAGATGTTTCATGTACTACAGATATAACATTGATACCTATTCATATTCACGTTTTAGAACTACAAACCGATTAAAATTTCTAAATTGCTACTAACAAAATACTGAATTAAAAAAAACCGGCATTCCAATATTAAATGGACAAATAGATAAAAACCTATTTGCGCGTGTGATTTGACTTGAATTCTAAAGGCGTTTATTTCGACCGTGGCGGCAGGTCGTCATTATGTTTAAGATGGACGGAAATGTCGGTGGCGTTGAGAATATTGGGGGGGGGGGGGGGGGGGTGAAGAAGGGTGCGAGCACCTGCGCAGGATGCAACCGCGTGCAGCCGCCTCGTGCAAGCTCCGCGCCAGCCAGTCTGGCGCCCACCAGCCGCCCAGCCCTGTCGCCGCCGATGCCGCCGATGCCGCCGCCCCCGCCCTCCGCCGACGTTCGCCCCCTCACTACTCCCACGTTTGTTTTCAACTTTGATTGATAATAATTTGTTATTGAAGTGCGTCTAACGTTTCGCAAACAGCAGTTACATAGCCGCTTTATTATCAGGATAATTATATTTTTGTGCCAATTGTATTTGGTAAAATATTAAATGCAGGCTGAATTTGAGAACGGCAACGCACTGACACCTGATGATAAATCTAGCGCGATCTAAATGCAGCATCAATTGCTGAGAAACACGATTATTTATCGTAAGTCGGAGCAATTTTGCAAATGAACCAGTAGCCGAAATAGGCATCCGGCAATCTTGATAGGTGAATGAAATGAATTATATCAGTTCAGGTAGGCAATTACTAACACAATCTAAACGGACTACGTCATGAGTCTACTAGATTTATTTTTTATAATTTCGAGAAAGGTACAAAGCTGCCAGTGTTTTGTAAATTGCTATGAATAACAACATCGTTATCAGCTAATAGCTATTTCAGTTCGTAAAATAAGTTCCTCTCTGCTAGAGCTTGAGTTATAGCCCTAATCGCTGGACCGTTGCCGATTAGCGGTCGAGACTAGATAAGTAGTTAATCACACAAAGAGATTTTTTATTCGCTTACAGATGCTGTTGTTTGGTTCAAAACAACCACACTTTTACAACCATAAAGATCTTTTTCTACATCTCAGCAAAGGACTTGATCAATTGTTAAATTAAAGTGTTTTAAGAAATTAATAATATTTAAATGGGCTGATGATGATGATGATGAATATTTAGTAAAAAAGTAAGTAAATTAAAATAACGGTCTGCATTTTTGTGAGTCTTCATCAAGTAGATTATTGTAGAATATTTTGATCTCTATTATACAACAGTACACCGGTGTGGTAACAGCTAACCAGACTTTCTCTCCACAGTAGTAGAGAACTATGCATTGAAAGAAGAATTATGTACACTTGATCAATATTGACAAAACATCCTTTTTTATTTGCTGTGTTTGTCTTTACTTATTACTAAAAAGGCTCACAAGTGGCTCGGTCTTCATAAATCTCTATAAAATTTTATACTGTTTTAAGACTATTTTTAAATTATTCATACATCATGGCGGTAAATCCTATAAGTGCTTCGCCGTTGCCAGGCGAGATTGCCGTATAAATTGGCTCACCCGTACGTCGTGGGGCTATTTTCTCGTAGGAAATCCACGTGTGGCAATATTTTTTGTATATTGAGGTGACGGTAATGGTTGACCGATTTCCTGATGGAGGACATTCATACGTATGAACACTCACATCAGTATTCCGGAAGGCGAAGACAGTGGTACACCACTATTGTAGAAATACATTTCTACATTCCTGTTACGCCAGATTTTTAAGTAACACGTAAAAGGAGGTCTATTGGTTTATTTCGGACACAATTACAAAGCCCTAGTGCTACTGAGAATTTCCTAATGGATATTATATTTTTATAGGATATTTAGATCCGCTTAAATAATGATATACTCAATAATACTTTAAGTTCGTTTTTAGCTCGACTTTATACTACCTATTATAAAAAAAACATGTTGACTGTGAGATTCCTTGAAAACAAAACTTTAATATTAAACAATGTAGACATAATATTTTCAATAAAACAGTTACTGTATTAACCTTTACAATATAACAACATAGAAAACGATGCTATAAAGACAAAATAAATAAAAATATCTCTACACGAGGGTGCAATGTGAGAATTTACAGCACTTAATGCCCGTATGGCATTTCCACGCCGCGGTGGTATAGTACGCGGTAAATCCGTATTAAACGGCCAGTTTCATAGAAATGGTGCGTACAACGGTTTGCACCGGTCAGTGGATGATTAAACCTAAATGCGCTTTGGAATTACTGCAACGGAAAGGACAATTTAGATACTTTTACTTACTTACTTCTACTGCCTGTCGTAAGAGGCGACTAATACGGTTATCGGGATTGTTAGGCGTACTACGGGGGAGGTGCGCCCTAACAGGACATGTACGATCCCGAGATGTGCGAACGAGCACATGGCCACGTGAGTGCCGCGGACGCTCACATCAATGAGCGTCCAAAATAGAGCCAAGTGGGGGGCACATGCCTCTATCACAGATGAGTTCACATTCGGACAGAGCGCTGGGCGGCAACGGGAAACAATTGAGGGCGCCCGCCCTGGATTTACCGTACCGCCTAAAATGCGCAAGATCGAGGCATCGAGAGGTTTTAGTCGGTATGCCGGCGTAGGATTTTGGTTAGGGACTCAACTCAGCCAAGCGAACAATAGTTAGAGCGTTGAGTTGGAAGGCCGGTGACCCCGACATACCCTTTTCGGCCTCCTCTGAGGTACCGAACAGGGAGCTTAAAGCGCTTTCCTCTCGTTAAAAAAAAAGAGTGGAACTCTCAGATATGGAAATGTGCTTAGTAATGGACACATTAGTAAACATAGTTATTATAGTGCCTTGGGTGCGTACCTGTGACGTCTAAAATGGCTTCTCGTGAAAAAAACATAAGACTACAGTAATTAAAAAAAGAAATTGTATATTAGACACGACGAAATAGTAATTGATACGCTAAGCTTATATAACTGTTGTGTCAAATTTGTGAAATATACGTACTGGATGAATTTTTGAATTGGTAGAGCCACGCCTTAGTCACAGATGGTTGAAGTGCAAATGTGCCAATTTCACGACTATTTTAAGCGAAACTGACTAGGGAGATTATTGAAGCCCCAATTCTTATATGATGGAGTATACAAATTCACCCTGATATCAATACAAGTGGGTTTCAATGTTGTGACTGGTAAGTATTTTTTTACACTACAATAACAACTAAGCATAGTATGGTCACGCTGTCGTGCAATATATAAAAAGTCTAACATTTATAAGTTAATCGGTTGATGATTGTAACGTGAGGCCGCGGGTTTGATTCCCGCAACGAGACAAATGTTTGTGTGGTCCAAAAATATTTGTTTCGGGTCTGGGTGTAAGTGAGGCCGAAAAGTCTCTCGTAGTTTCTAATACCCACGACACAGGACTCGTAATGTGGGGTTATAACTATGTTGGGTATATTTATTTATGTGGAAATATTGCATAGATTGCCCTTTGCTCTCCTGACACGTTTTGTCTTATAAATTGATTGAAACTGTTTCGCCGTCACCGTCATAGTTTACTCAAAGACCTTTAATTAAAATAGCTATTAAAGTTGTTGCTATGATAGAATTACCGAGTGTGTGGCTGGCTTCGTGCGCGAAATAGTTCGGTATGTTTTCATTGTTTCAATTACTCGTTTGAATTTCGGATTTTAGAGCTGAAAACTAACATGGAATGTAACGGGTTCGCAGTAGAATAACGTTTTCGCGTACATGTGTTCAATAAAACTGCTATTGCTAGTACAATTGCAAGCTAATAATTTACACTGATTAAATGAAAGCTGAAGGATAATAATGTTTATCTACGATTGCATATAAATTGAAACTATTTTTTTTGCTATCGATTGGGCTCCGTTTCGCTGGGGCGTAATTACATAAAAACAGTATTTATTTTTTCCAAAGATTCCATCTGTGTCTATAACAAAAATAGTACAAATCGGTTAAGCATTTTTTGAGATTATCCGTGACAAGCAATTTTACGAACAATAAAATCTTTCTGCCTTATAATATTACAGTGTAAATAATGAAAGGTGGAGGTTTCTCTTCTCACCACTAAGTAGGTTATATTTACCTAAAGCATTTTTGAAATAGCTGTATTCAATCACTAACGCAGCGTGCGGAAACGTTTTAGTGATGATGACCACTATTTGGCAAATCTTCGCGTACCTGTGTTTAATCATTTAGACGTTTGCGTAGGTGCGGTCCCTTGTTAATGGCTTTCGGGTAGTTTTCACAATACCAAACAAACTATGCGTTATTAGTAACAATTCATCCTTGTTTCATGTGTATTTCTAACAAATTAGCACATAAATCCTTGTTAACCCTTGTTAAGTCAAAAAGAAAAACGGCAATAGGCTCACCCCCTATTACGTGGGACTGATAGAAACCTGGCGAAATGTGGGTGCAGAAATGCACTTTTGCCTACGCCTTCGGGGAATACGGGCGTGAGGTTATGTATGTATGTAATTCCATACTAATATTCTAAATGCGAAGGAAACTGGTCTGCCTGGTACGCTTTCACGCTTAAACCGCTGGACCGATTTGAATGATTTTTGGTATGAAGATAGATAGCATATTGTGAAAAGACATAGGGTACATTTTATCACGGAAAAATGCATAGAACTCCCCGGGAACGAGCACGGAATTATTTATTTATTTATTTAAATTACATATGTATTTTATCATGTATTTAAATTCACTAATCCTTTATGCTTACAGCGTACTTACTCCATACAGCGTGTCGCTTCTAATAAGGTATTAAGTTCCTAAATCTATCCGGATTATTAGGATGATTGTGACAGGTTGTACTTATAAGTTATTATCGTCTGGTATGAGCGCTTAACTAATCAAGTTTGAATGGTTATACTTAATTTACGATCTAAACACTTTGTCTGCCAAGATGTGAATATTAAAGATGATGTTATTTAACATAAATACCAATTTGTTATAAACATCTTTACATGTGTATTTTTTTACTTGGCTTATAGGTACTTCAATAATACAAGTTTTCAAATAATATATGAAAACCTAATTACCTTTGGAACTTGGTTTTATAAACAAATTTAAAAAAGTTACTGAACTTCATATTTTTTATTTGTGTTCATTTCTTGCTTCCTCCTTATTTTTTATCCGATTTATACGAAGTCATTGATCTTTCCTATGTCTTTTTAAGGTAACTGAGACTTATAATGACAGGTTCTAAAAGTAAAATTGTATTTATATCTTGAGAATATACACATTAAACATGTAAGGAAAAATTACAATTCCTTTGTATGTGGAATACACACAGTTAGGTAATGTTTTTGTTTTTATTTCTCCATCGACCTTAATGTAATGACAATCTTGCGGGACAATAAACATTTATTTCTAATTATTTTTCAATATTTATATTTAAAAAATATAATCAAATTATTTATATACTCACATTTAATGCTTTAAATATTGTTAATATAGCATTATTATTATAATTAACATAACCATAACATATCAATCATATTTTGTGCACTAAAATCACGTGAGTCATTCAAACATTCAAAATAATGTGATCACGTTAAGTTTGTTTATCCTTGAAATTGAATTTATTACTTCGTTTAAAAAGAATCCATAGATGACGTCAAAGAAAATGACGTCAGTAGGCTATTTGGTACTCATTGCCAAAAGCGTATCAAGTAATGTCGTTGGAAAAGTGTATTTGCCCAAATGACTAGAGCTTTATTACCTTAAATGTACTTTTAGCCATTTAGATGTTGAGACGCAGTGCATGACTTGTGAAATGTCTTGTAATATGACTTTTCTAAGTGCTAAACTGTAGTTTTCTACACTCACTGCTTTGGATTTACACCTTTTAGTTTAATAATATTGAGTTACGTCTAAGTTTTATGACACTCGCTACACATCCATTATGGTACAATTTTATAACACAGCGTAATAAATTGGCTTTTAACATAAATTACAGCAAATAACATTGGCGTTTATATTTATAGTCTTGGGACTAATATCACAAGAAAAATGTAAATATATTAAATACTAGCTGACCCGGTGAACAGCCGATTCTTTAATAATAAAAAATATCCTATGTTACTCCTTATTACATGAGCTATCTGCCAGTGGAAGTCCCGTTAAAATTGGTTCACCCGTTTCAGAGATTAGCCGGAACAAACAGACAGATAGACAGACAGACAGACAAAAATTGTAAAAAACGTTATTTTGGTATATGTACCGTGTATACATCAATATGCATTTATTAAATAGCGATTATATCAATATTACAAACAGACACTCCAATTTTATTTATTTGCATAGATGTATAGATTAGGTATAGGTGTAGGCTGTTATTACTCTGGTCTGTTTTCAAAAAATAAGTCAATATTGACTTTGTTCCTACTTCTGAAAATAAAACCAGTCTTACCCGAATAGAAAACTTTTATCTTTATTACTTTGCGAGCTTTAATAACCTCTGTCCGACGTTTATATTATTCAACGGTAAACAGTTTGTCATAAAAATGTTTTACGGAAAATATGTTTAGTTTCAAAGGATGCTTATCTTACATGAGTAATGGAATTCAAGACATTCTCTGTGGTGAAAAAATTATAGAACCGAATCTTGTTTTAACACAAACTAGTTTTTTTCCCTCAAGCTGCTGTTTTCTTTGGTTGGTCGTCGATGTTTGTTCACATGATAAACTGCGACAAAAATTCGACTTGTTTCATTTCATAACTCCGTTTTTAACGTTCCATACAAATATTTACGCCCAATGTTTTCACCAAGGTTTTGAGTATCTATCTAAGTCTAAACGGTGCAGATTTTATTAATATTAAGATTTTTTATTACTGGTATTTCAGCAATATCTATTGCTTAACGTCGCCTGTCGTTTACAATGGACCTATAAATTCAATAGATTGGTTATAACTGAATGGCTATAACTGAGAAAATCTATTCATAGCAGTGAAAAACTCTAAGACTGCTAGATATCCAAGAATTTCTCCATAAATTTACAATATTTTCAGCCCCGTGGCGCAGTTGGCTAGACACCAGCTTGCGAAACGAGAGGCTGCGGGTTCGATCCCCGCACCGAGACAAATGTTTGTGTGATCCACAAATATTTGTTTCGGGTCTGGGTGTATGTGAGACCGAAAAGTCTCTCGTAGTTTCTGATACCCACGACACAAGACTTGTATCTTAGTGTGGGATCAGAACTATGTATGTGACTGTTGGGTGTATTTATTATTATTTATTTATTTAATATAAAGGCCATGAATTACAATCTAAGAAAATAAGAGATTCATCAAGATAGGGAAAATGTTGTACAGGTAACTAGCACTCCATTATTTTTTACCTAGTTGCGTGAGAGAGTTGTTATGTTATGTCACAGTAATTACAGTAACCAGTTATTATTATAATTAATATGGCGTGAATAAAATACTTTTTCTGTTTTATATAATGTGTTATAGAAATATATATTTTTCTTTAACAAAAATGCGTTTGAATGTTAGTTTCTTTTTACGCACGTAAAGCTATGCGTTTTAGATGAATTGAAATTTGTTAAATTTTGAACAGAAATACGTAACACATCATACACGATTCGAAATCATCCAAAGACATCTTTACTGACCAATAGGCCAGTTCAGATAGATACAGGATAGGTCAGTTTAGATACAGGGTTCTTCCAATAGGAAGAATGAGCAAGTGAATATGTACTGTAGAAATTTATTATATTCAACGCAATAAAGTTTAAATACAATCTTCTTCATTGTAAAAGCTAAATCTTTTATGTCATCCCTCGATATCCCTCGGATAAATAAGTAATTTAAGATAACCAGTATCAAATATCTAAACTTTCACTAACTTCGACACATCTTAGAATTTAAGCTACAGCTCAAAGTGCTGTTGCAACCAATTTGTGTGTAAGTTGCCAGATATGTTAACAAATTTTAGTTTATCGAGCTGAATAAGCAGTTTTCTAACCACACGATATCTAAACAAAGCAACATGCAGCTCACCGTAAGCTCCTAAAGGATTAAATACAACTATGCCACATGCAAATATGCCACTGGGGTTGAATCCCTTATGTCAGACCTGTGTAGTAATTGCGATCTGAATATGCAAATACTAAACGTTTAGTGATTCTAACGATCCCAACTGTACGTGGCACGTTTAAAGCAAAATTCACGACTCTGTCAAGTTAAACCGATACAAATGTCTGACTGAGTATAGAAATCGAAATTTAAAAACTGAAGAAAAGTTGAATACGCCCAAGTTCGCTTCATTTAAATTGCAAACGTACAAATCAGTGACTTCTCTGCAACTATTAGATGTTAAAAATAATCGAAACCTGTGGCAGACAGTTTTTAAGCATAGTAATGAACCATAAACTTTTTTATTCTTTCATGCATATAAAACAATGTCTACCTGCAGTAACTTTTCCATTGCCTTTCTCCGTGTGGGATATGGGTGACGTATTCAAGGTAACGTTATAAAATATCATGATCAATATCCATTACGGACCATATATCACTTATTTTAATTGAAATGCGTAGTGTATTTTTGAGTTGACACATAGTAGGTATTTGGTAAATGCCAAATGGTCGATTTATATTCCACAATTTCGTATTAATTCTATAGCCCTTTGACATTTTAAGGAGTCAAGAGGATGCTGCTGTTATAATTAATTCTAATTGTTGTTCAGTCCACGTATTTGATTTTGGGCTGGCACAGCTCAAGGTTTTGTTGAAGATAATTCATTTAAAGCACACTCCAAGGCGCCTTTGACACCCACACTGTTGCGTGGAGGTCACTCGAGACCACCCCAATTTCCCATTTATAATTTGAGCCTCTTCTGTCCTAGTTTAACAAATCTTGCCTCATTAGTCTGATGCAATGTTTAGCTGACTATATAAAATTTAAAGCTAAAACTAGCATTAAGTTTGAATTTGAAATTTTTTTGCTCTAAAAATGTTGAAATTCAAAGTTTTTAATTTTTGTTAATTCAGTAATTTAACAGGTAAAAAAATACAAACAGGTATTTGTAATTTAATTTATTTTATATCCATAAATCGTCTACATCCTATTTTACTGGTATTGTCAAAGTGAAAGCCATTTTAGTGCACATTCATACGTCCATTGTGAAAAAATGTTGCAAGAAGTACTTCAATTTTTTTTCCTAGCCTACAATAGACCTCACTGCAGGGCAAAGGCCTCCCTCTTTATCTTACACTCTTGCCTCTCTTTTGCCAAGTTACGCCACTCCTTCTCGAAGGTATCTAGACTGTCTCTCCAGCGCTACTTACGCTTACTTACGCTTCTACTGCCTACGCTTATGGCGGCCCTCAGATGGTATCCAATCAGTGGCAATTTTTGCCCATCTATTTGGGTCCATCCTGCAAACGTGGCCATACCATTGCAATTTCAACTCAGCACACTTTTTGCCCTCATCACTAACTCGAGTTACGGAGCGCTGCATGCTTGGTATTACACTTCAAGACCGTGTTAGAAACATCAACTTCAATATGTACTTAGAAATAATTTTCATTGCCTAATGATTGCGTCGGGCTGCAGGGGCTTATCTGTGCTTCTCCAGCCTTGTGATATCATGCTTCGTTCAAAATGCGTGGGAGGATCACCAAAAGATTTAAGTGTGGCATATATTTTTCCAGGCCAAGATCGATGACACGGACTTAATTATTATATTCATCCACGTACTATTCCCTCCCGTAAAAAGAGTAGAGCTAACAACAAGCATGTTTTTGTTTTGCAAGATCACTACAAAATCATGTTCTGACCAAGGAAAATATCATCATATCCAATTGATGATGATGGAATAATTTACAGATAGGTGCACATCAGAAAGGATCACATTTAATCAGGAGTAACTTTTTAAAATTAAAATTAAAGTATATCTATACCCTACTCTGTGTGGACCATATTGTAATAATTAATTGAAGTGTTGATAGTTAAAGTATTCAAAGGTTGCTTTTATTATATAGTTGCGGTTTTCCTCTAACAATGAGGTGCATATTATCATGCGGATGGTTGCGCTAAAGCAATCCATGCGTGTCTCGGGAAACATCCCCGAGCATACCGACGAGAGGTACTTTATAAACTTCAATAATTATAAACGCATTATTATATTGGGTAGACAGCGCCTGTACTATTTCTGTGAATACTTTACATCGCTCCTTCCCTTATGATCGTTTTTTGAATAAAAAATCTACTGTAGCAATTGGTATTATACTATTACAGAAAATACAGAGCAGCTGAGTCGTAAAAAGAAACTGTATTTGATATACTTATACACAAAAAAGTACAAAGCTTGTTCTGGTGAATGGCATGAGCCACTACGATCTATTTGTAAAGACAAAAAAGATGAATGGTTGTATGCGTACAGCTGTTTACGTCTAGTCCATCCGACACAAGAATAATAATGTTATGAATGAACCTTCCCCGACAAGATCTATTATTAAAATTGCGTAATTCTGTGTAATGTGCGCAGACAATAATCACGTTTCTTCTTTCCTGAGGGAGGTGATTTTGTGTCGGAATGAATGTTTTCTTATCGTCTATATCTCAAAAGGGTGAATGGAAGAAAGCGCTCATGAATGTTGGAAATATTTTATACGACCATATATATAAATATTTGCTTCAAGATGCCATATTCGGTGCGCCTGAATAAATTTTTTTTATCAGGAGGGCGTATGAGTAGCCATATAAGCCAATATAAGCCATTTTTGATTTTTTCTTGCATGAACTTACTCTAAGTAGGTGGCCTAGGATGGACGAGAGAAGCCGAGAACCGTGGCCGTATTTATATTGCACTGAACTTTTCCAGTCCATTAAAAAAGATTTTTTTTATCATATATAATTAATGTACCTCATACTTCTTTATATAATTTCGCTAATAGCTCTGTTGAAAGTACATTACTAATATTATGAGGTCGTTGTAAATGAAAAAAAATATAAAAAAATTGAAATTCTATTTTATCCAAAAATATTTTTTGATAAATCAGAACGACACACAAAAATGTACAAGAAAACATTAAATATGGCTAAGCAAAAACGTTCGGATGCTATTTTATAAGAATCAGAGGCGGTACTTTTTGCTTTATAGACTGTAGGTATTGCCTTCAATAATCATCATTATCTCATATACGTCCCTTTTTTTTTTTTTTTTTTTTTTTTTTACGAGAGGAAAGCGCCTTAAGCTCCCTGTTCGGTACCTCGGGGGAGGCCCAAAAAGGGTATGTCGGGGTCACCGGCCTTCCAACCCAACGCGTGGAACTATTGTTCGCTTGGTTGAGTTGGGTCCCTAACCAAAATCCTACGCCGGCATACCGACTAAAACCTCTCGATGGCCGTCTTGCGCATTTTGGGCGGTACGGTAAATACAGGGCGAACGTTCCCTTAATTGTTTCCCGTTGCCGCCCAGCGCTCTGTCCAAATGTGGACTCCTCTGCGATAGGGGGATTTCAGATATCCCCCACTTGGCCTTATTTTGGACGCTCCCATGGTGTGAGCGTCCGCGACATTCACGAGGCCATGCACTCTGCCGCACATCTCGGAGTTGTGCAACACTTGTAAGGGCGTACCTCCCTCGTAGTACGTCTAACAACCCCGATAACCCCTATTAGTCGCCTTTTACGACAGGTAGGGGATGCCGTGGCGGTATTCTTACGCCCCAACCACAGGGCGGGTACGCCGGGTCAGCCGTATTCGGTCACCCGGGGTCGTTCTGCTCACGAACCCGCCCCGCGCTCTCCTTCTGCGACATGACAAGCTCACAGAAGGAGACCATCGCTTGCCACGACCTCCGACTCTCGACCATGGAAGGAATCACGGCCGAGAGCGAGAGGTCCGCTCCAACCACAGCGCTAAGTGTTCTGCGCTCTGCCTCCCAGGCTGTCATATACGTCCCTACTGCTAGGCACGGGCTTTCTCTACAACTGAGCGGGATTTAGGCCTTAGTCCACCGCGCTGGCGTATTGTGGGTTGAAGGACTACACACCTAAGAAATTCCTAAGAACTTTTAGATGTGCAGGTTTTGATCACGATGTTTTTCTTCACCGTTAATGTGCGTAAAAATTATTTGTAAATACACACATAACTTCGAAAAGTCAGAGGTGTGTGGCTGGGGTTTGAACCCGTGACCGTCGAGATTTTCAACCACACGCCTAAACCTCGAGGCCATCATGACTCTACCTCCGTATAATAATACTTTCATAATTTTACCTCTTTTATTGACGGTTCAATTAATGGCAAAGCATACTGAACGGAGCTTTGAAATGAGAGTAACTTTAATTTTGATCGAGTTTGTTCTTTTGTAGAACTTTTAATTTTTCACCGGATAGGATATTGACCGAACGTTGGCCTTTTTATAATAATAAAATCTTTTACGCTTCATTTCGCGTTGGAACTTGAATAGCGCTTGAATATACAGATATTAAGCATTCAGATTGTAGTTGTATACAAGCACGGGTGATAATTTGTAATCTACTTACATTCATATGAAGAGTGTACGCAATATGACCTCAGGTAGGCAAATACGGAATTAATTATGGATTAATGTCGTCACTGCGGTGAGGGTGGGAAGCGTATTTAATATTCACGGAGCTAAAGCGCGCCTCTTTTACTGCTATACTAAATTAAGTTCGCTATTCATGAAATTGTAACATTTATTAACCGACATTATTTATAATACTAAATTAAAAAAATCCTTACTAATATTATAAATGCGATTGTAACTCTGTCTGTCTAGACAGACAGACAGACAGACAGACGAGACAGACGTCTCGCTTTCCTGCTAAAACTACTGAACCGATTTAAATGAAATTTGGTACATAGATAGTTTGGAGCCTGAGAAAGAACATAGGCTACTTTTTATTGCGGAAAAGGGGTTTTAAGGGGTTGAAAGGGGGGATGAAAGGTTGTATGGAAGTATTGTCGTTTTTAAATCTAGAAACTTGAAACTTATTTTTTAGGCTGTTGATTAGATATAAATAAATATGACATTCAAAGTATGTAAAAAAATTACCTTTAAGGGAGTAAAATAAAAATAGGGGATGAAAGTTTGTATAGAAATTCGTCATTTTTGAAGCTAGAATGATGAAACTTTTTCATATGGCTTTTATTACATCATATATGTGATATATATATATACAATATAAGAATTATATTAAAAGTTTTAAAAAAAAACCCTTAATATGTTATAAATGAGAAAATAACTATATGACTGTTACGCTTTCACGCCTTAATCATTTGACCGATGTGAACGATTTTTGGTATGGACATAAATGGGACTCTGTGGAATAAAATAGACTACAACTTATTTTCTTTCTGAACCCAACCCTGTAGTCTACGCGGACGGAGTCGCGGGCAAAAGCTAGTATGGAATAATTAGAAAAAAACGTTTTATCTCTAAGGCTTAAGATTCAGATGTCATATGTTTTTTTTAAACAACTAGTTTTTGTCCGCGACTTTGAGTGAGTTACAGAATATGGATTACAAAGAAAGTAAAACATGTGCAATGCATGTTTTTCAACATTGATAAGTAACCTATGTCGAACAATATAATATAAACAATCAATAGCTAGGTGTAAGCCATGTGTTAATCCGTATAATAAATTATATTACACTGAATACTAAATTCCATCCAAATGCTAGGTACTATCAAGGCAAACGTGTTTTATCTAAAAGAGGAACAAACGAGCATTATTTATTCATCCATCTACCTGACTACACAAACTTTTACATTTAGAATTATTCTGAAGTATACATATATTTTCAAAAGGAATACTGGGCTCTGTGGGAAAAAAAACTTTACTCACGGATTTAGATTAGCATATTTATTGTATTGGAAATAAAGTTATATGCAACAGTTTTTCTAAATATCGAATTTGCTTATTTGGATAAACATAGGTTCCATTAGCATTAATGTCAATATCTCGTTAAACATACGGTTTTTGCCTGTGAGGTTTGTGTGCAAAAGTAATTTGTCTTGTTAGCGAGATTTTTATTCCCTGTCCAAATATTTACTCGCATCAGGGATTTTGGTATTTCGACGCGACTTGGGCCAGTGGAAGAATGAACTTTGAACTTTCTCTTACACATACGTATGTATATGGTTACTTAAAATGTTTACCTATCCGACAGCGCCGATCTCTATGCGCACTCACTACTCTTTTCTCAATTATTAAGACTTCTACTCCGCCCTCTTACCTGACTTCTTACTTTCAATATCTAGGTAGTAACTACGACAGGAATCTTTGCTCGTCTAACAATTTTCTCCTTTCATGTCCTTCTCATAGCTCAGACTTTCTACATACTTCTTTCTTCATTCAGTGTATTCTTCTATGGAACGCAATCCCCTAGAAATCAGAATGTTGACAAACCGCTTTTCCTTTAAAGTTAGGGTACGGCAACTTTTTCTCAATCGATTGTCAGAAGCATCTTAGTATGTATATTTAAATTATGTTATGTATTTATGTATATTATATACATATTTATATATTGGAGTATATTTTCTGTATCTTCAATATTTATGCACCTATCATGTAGGTATCTCTGCACCACCCTAAGGTTGACTGCTAGATAATGCCTTAGGCATTAAGTCGGCCTTTATACGTTATTATGTATAAAAAGCATAAATAAATAAATAAATGAATATATGCATATGCTTTGCGGAGTATTTTACGCCGGAAATGTTTTATACGTTAGCATTAATTTTATTGGTAGCTTAATTTATTCGTATTTACGATGTTATCCCGTACGGACCGTTGTATTATTTGTAATTATACAAACCGTTTGTTAATTTTTATAAACTGAACAATTACTGTAGTGTTAAAACGTTTAACATTTATTGTGTTTAACTTTCCTCGGTCCGTGTGCTTGAACTTTGCCCTTTTTTACCAGTGTGCTCATAAATATTTACAAGCGATTCTACAAATAATATTAATGAAACTATTTAATTAATATTAATTCTATCAGAAAATTACAACAAAAAGAACATAAAAATATGTAACACTAAAATGCGTATCTTTATACTGTATATTACATGCTTTATAAAACAACAACCCCATTTCATAATAGATAAATGAGAAAAACTTCAGTTTCTAAGAATAAAGCGTTCGTAAAAAATCATTATATTTTCGGTTTTTTACTGCAATATTTATCTGTAACAACATTAAATACGTTACCTCTAAAGGAATGTATTTATTTATACTTTTAGCTTTATGGAAGTTGTGTGTATAGAAAACTTTCTTTAAAATAATGCAAATCAATGCGTTATTTATTATTGTCATAGAAACGACTAGTCTTGTCCCTAACAGTTCGTTACGTTTGTTTTACTGAAGGATAGTTATGTTTTGCTATGTTAAATGACCCATGACATTAGAGAATGACCAACAACGCGCTGTTTACTTAGTATAAAGGTAATGAGCATTTACAAGCAGAGTCATAAATCTCTTGAGTGTTGACTGCTGTCAGTCAATTGTACTACTTTAAAAACCTATAAATTAATGATTCCACGTCTAAAACAACAAGATGATTTTAAATACGAAAAATAAATACATGTGCTGTGTGTATCTGTACCCCTAAGGGTGGATGTATTTTTCATCGACTTTTGCCTTCTGCGGTTTTGAGTCCCAAGTAATAGAGGGCGAAAGTATGGCCGATTTTTGGGCAATTTTTTTAGACCATCTGACAATCTGGAATGATGGGAGAATGATTTTTTTAACTTATTAATTGTAAACATTACAAATAATGAAAAATAAATATTTTTCAAATAATATGCATTCAAAAAAAAGTATCTACAATACATTAAATGACTTTCAGAATCAGAATTTTTCTAATCAGACATGTTAATATAGATTGCCAGGCAAAGTTATAACAGAGTTTCAAACTCACTCTCGGAGAGTATAAAACGGTTCGTATTGAAAAGGCAATTAGAATAATCTCGGAAAATTTGTCATAATGATGTCATGTAAAATCCTTCGTGAATGAAACGCCTTATTTATTATTTTTTACAATTATTGGTTGACTTGGTAACTAAGTATGGATTTCAAGGCCTATAAAAATTGTTGAGAATTTTAGATATCCAGGTTTTCTCAATCAGTATAATTCAATATTATCACACACAAGAAGTCCAATCGACGTCACATACAGCTTTCTAAAACAATAACAGCAACCTATATGATCAGTTTAAATACAAAGCTGACGCTGATATTTTTGTAAAGTAAATGAAAAAAAAAGATAGAATAGCTGTTACTCCTTTTTACGACCGCGACTGACTACAATGACAATATCTACAATAGAAATGAATTGTAAAGTTTGCGATTCGTATCTGCTAAGCGATTGTTCCAGCTGTACAAAGCCGTTCGATGTTTCAATTTCTCAGATTAAATCAAAGCGGTTGTAGCGGTAGTCTAAGCTGGCGATACAGCTCCTCGTTTAATAAAGTAAAACACTGCGAAGATTAGCAACTCGTTATCTTAGTATTAAATGCACTTTTTCACAAAGCGTCTTTTAATGGTGAGAAACTTTATGTTAAATATGTTGCCGTCGTCAGGACAAGATTATCTGTGAACGAAATGGACTGAGCGTAGCAAACAACGTTCCCGGCTAGCCGTTGTCAACAACACAGCCACGGATCTATTTGAATTCAGCTAAGCGGTAAATAAAGATCGCCTGAATTCAAAAAAGAATTATTATAATCGACTTTGTTTCCATTTGAATAATGACATTCAATTTAGTCACAGTAAGCGGCTTATCAAAACATTTTTTAAAGACCTCGCTCTACTTTTTATTGCAAATTACACAAGTAAGCAGCGTGCGATGCTTTTTGACTCATAAATTATTGAAAAAAAAGGAGGTGAACGGTTGCGAAATTATTTTTTGAGTAAAGGTACGTTTTTGTTTATTAATAAGCCGACTTAGTCGTAATACGAGTAGAGCAAAATGCACCAGCAAATCATATAAGCTCGGTACCTATTTTTATATTCAAAAACAATGATTAAAGATATGCATTTTTCTTCAAAGTATTTACCATACACATTTTGGTTTACCGAAACATTACAACACCAAGAAATGCATTTGCGGTGTACAAAAGCAACAGTGCTTTTTACCATAGCTACATTTCATGAAAAACAATGGATGGTGGTAAGTTGCGGTTTTAAATGTTGCAATTTCTCATTGAAGTTGTAGAAGGGAATGAGCGTTAGCAGGCCGCGGTGCGGTGGCACTTGTGGTCCGTAACAAGTGGTCGCGTGCTTTGCTGCAGCTGAGTCCCGACACGGTTAGATTAACCACCCGCTCATTTCTGTTAAATTTACTTCGGAAGATAAAATGTTTATGTCATCCGTTTTTATTCTTTTAATTCACTTCGCGATATTTCGTGCTGGGTACGTGTTTATTGTTTCAGGAATAGACAGACGTAATAAATGCTTCGTTTTAACATTAATGTGTTGCAAATGTACGCGCATAATTGTTTTTTTTTTGTCATTGTGGATTATTATACTCTCACAAGTCGTTTATCATAATGAAATGTAGTAGAAATCAAGTTACAATGTTGAATTTTATTACTGCTCTCAATAAGGTATTTTATTGAATTCAAATATTAAAGAAATATCAACAATTTATGCGGGATCTAGTGTTTAGATATTAATCTTGATTTTCACGAACACGATAATAAAATTGTTGAATAAAAGTTCATAGCGAAAGAAATTGTCTACATAGTTGAGTAAAATATTATCATAATAAATAAAAAAAACTTTTTTAATTCCGTCACGACAAAGTAACCGCATTAGAACAGTAGACTGCAGTCTACCGTACCGGCAGAAAAATCGCCTGAAAAAGAACCCCAATGTAACCTGTACTGGTCAATGCAATTATGCTGGACTTCTAAACGGTTATACATAATTATATATAAGCGAAATTATTACGCCAATACTATGATTTTTTGAGCAGTGATTTTAAGATATGAAATCAAATTCCATATGATATTAACATATTTATTAGTGTATTCCGTACTGGCAGCAAATGTTTACAACTTGTATGATAATAAAAACATGCATTTTATTATCACTGAATTCGTTCTCTTTTTATATGACGTTAGCTAGTTTTAATAACATATTTTATGATTCGACGGAAATGGTTTGTGGCAATTGCGTTCGGAGCGTCACATCGTCGGGGAAATGTCAATTATTTTCATGAAATTCTCTTCACGTTTAGTAGAGGCACTGAATGCGCGCCTCAGTCGACTTTCATAGAAATCTTCCGATGAAATTACATTGTATAGAATTTTAAAATGTACCAAAGAGTCTAGTTACAAGTGTTCTATTCCGAGCATTTACCGTTTAAATTCCAATAAAGTATTTGTAGAATAATGTTGAATAAAAGCATACTTGAATGAATGTGTATGGTAAATATTTTATTTTCATTCAGGTAACAAATACATTCTTCAAATATATGGTTCACCTAAAAAGGTGGATTTATGTTAACAACATTTACATTGTAGTATATTCGACGAAGTAAAAAGCAAAATCTAAGTTTAGGTCTTACACTACTTGGTATAAAAATGTTCCTAGGACAAAGGCGACACATAACGACCGAGACCCTTAATGTCAGGTACTTCGCGGTACCCCTACACACACTAAAATATTAATGTTGTAGATCTTGTCGCGACGTTTTAAACGCTCGTGTAAATATAGCACATGAAACCACCCACATAGTGTCTAAATTTATAATATGGTCCGTATACGTGCATTTACGAAACCCGACTTTAATAAGATAATAACATCAAAAGAGAAAATGTCTGCAATAAGTAAAATCCGCAGGGATCAATGAGAATATGAATGAAATCTAATGTGCTTTGTATTGTATTTGTAAAATATTTGACAGGTCATGGGCTTTGGTTTTCTTTTTTATTTCTGTGCATATGTGTTTGACTATGTAGGTAACAGATTTTAAGTTTTTGTACTCGAGCTCTTGCGCTCCTCGGTGTTGTAATATTAAGATTTAATACAGACAAAATTTCATTATATAGTATGCCTTATGATTTTCTTGTCATCATATTTTATGTGTCTTCCGGCATAGGCTCACGTGTGCTAGTACGACGTAATGCCGACGGAGAATAATGAGAAGATATTTCACTCGTTTATTGTGCTTCCTACTAAACTTTACTCATTTGCTAACAGCCTGGGTATAACGCTTGTGTTATATACAAAATTGTTGGTAGGTAAACGTTATAGTAGTATTTATGTTAAGATATATAAGGTGTAATGTTCATACAATTTTGATAAAATAACATTTTTATACGTCGTTAACGCAACAGGAGTAGGCGTTCTTATGACTCGCCGAGGTAATTTACAACTTGATTATTTTCCATTCAGTTTGTAGGATAATGTTAACATTGCACTTAGATTAGGAAAATATTTAAAGATTTTCTCGGTGTTTTTCTCTACATTATGTTCTATATAAAAACACATTAATTTCAATAATGTGGTTCCTAAGAAAATAGATAACCGTCAGACTCCACCGAATCCGAAATCTGTATGACATTTACATATACAAAGCAACAACCCGAATTGATGTGTCTCCTGAGAAAATGTTAAAAAATCAGACGCCGTCTCACGTCGGCGATGTGATAATTTGCAGACAGAGCTTAGATATGCTTCTAAATTCAAATTCGAATCACGTTTTCTATGTTAATTCAGCTGAGTCTTCGGATATCCGAGCCGTCATAAAGCTAGCGTAAGTTATATCGAACCACATTTAAGTATAACAGCAGTTAGGAACGAAGTGTAAGATCCTTTTGAGAATTTCGAATCCATTTTATGTGTAGGAGTGTGTTTGTGATGTAACGTACTTGATTCAATTAGCTACTCCACGAACACTGCTGTCCACTGTCCGAGGCGAGGAACTGGGTAATTCTGTCACGTTAGGGGTTGCGGGTCGTGCCGGTATTGTGTTTGGTGGTTACGCTACTGGCTTTGATAGTCACCGAGAACGTGACTAAAACGCGCCTCACCTTTACCACAATTTCCCTCATGTCTAATCTCCGACTGTCAATAAACGTCTATTGTGTCCCCCGACATACCGCCATTCTCTTTTGTAATCGCCATACCAACTGCACATGCACCGGAATTAACTCTTATTTTGACATTCATTTTGTTCTCAATGTTCAATGTTCATTTTGTTTTTATTTTAGTAAGTAATTGTGAATAGAGTTTTATGTATAATTGTATTTGAATCATTAATAATGTACTGTATTTTTTTTAATTCTATGGATATGACTTGTAGTGACGGTGACATATTAGATGAGTTAAATAGTATTTCGAAAGCACGAGTATTTGCTTGTATGTGTGCATGAATGTAGGTGTGAATGTGTGCGGACGTGAATGGGCGAGGGTACATAAATGACGCGGGGCGGGGATCGGTGGGGAGCGGGGCGCGGTATCGACGCGCACGCCGCGCATGCGCTAAGGCACGCACCTGTTGCCGTGAGGCCATGGAAAGATACTGTTTCAAATTAATGCGGACACCTGATACCGAAATAAAAGCAAAGTTTTGAGCCCAAGTATAGCTGAGCTTCTTAGCCTTGAAATTGAACTGCTGTAAACTGACTCTGTTATCGATTTTTAAAGAATATCATAAAATAACATTGACTTAACTTGATTAATTCAAACAATATTCTAAATTTATTATCATGGTCTAAAGTGTGTACCGTTATAATTATGAAGTAAATGTCAAGTGACAGCACGTGCTGACATTTTAATAAAATTCAGTTATCGAGGCGGTATATTATACAGCTGGGAAGCTGGTTATAATAAAAATATAAAGAGCTTTTTCATATCAACAAAATTTATGAATAAAAGTAAAGCAAAGTTATTCTTTTCGGATTTTTTTGTGTACCTACCATACCACACTACTAAATTACGTAGTTGAAAGATGTTTAGAATATTAGTCAATAGCACAATAATAGCATGGTGGTCACGACCCTCAGTAATGAGGAAACGACTAGGAAAATAGCACAAGTGTACATTTGTAATTTAATTTCTTACAAGCGGTGTTAATTTACTCAGCCCACTGCTAAGTTCTTATTGTTATACTAGTCAAGTAAATAAGAAAGATATATAAACTGATTTTCTGTTATTGTGAGTTTTACAACATTAACATTTGCGTCTCAAAAAAATATAACACGAAAAATTAATTCCATGATGCAAACCAATTGATAGAGTTATGACGACATGTTTCAAGATATTATGAACACTTGTGTTCGTAGTTTTCCGTTGATAAACATAGATTGTTTCTCTTTAATTCATTCATACAACTCAATTTATAATTAACGTTTGTACCTTTACACTGTTTAAAGCAATGGATAAACACCAAACCTGTAGCATATTTTTATAACATTAAATCTTTATTGAAATGAATTTGCAAATTATAAAGAATGTGATAAAGTTACTGTATTAGATTTAAAAAAAGTATCATAATAATTGCAGTTAAAAATATAACGCTACATCAGGTATTCATCAGATGTCCGGCGGAATTAGAGGTCAGTAAATTCTCAGAAGTCGAAACAAATTTCCATATTTCTTTAGAATTAACAAACTGCCATACAAACTTTCATCCCTTTTTTGAGTCCCTTAGAGGTTTAATTTCTAGAGTTCCGTTATTAGGCCTAATTTAGGGTATATTTTTTGTGTAGATTCGTGTACTTATACTTATTTCGAATAAAAATTAATCTACTCAAGTAATTATACTTTTACCTTTCCGACATTTTGGTAGTACAAATTGCGTCTCGTTCTTTAACAACCTTACCCAAAATAGAGCATCCAAAATTAACGCGGCTTCACGATGCCCTTTGCCGATGTACCTCCAACAAGTTTCAACTTTAGTTATATTAGTTTCTTACATTTGTTTTTTGATTTATCTTATGTTTAAAAAGTTTTGGGGACATAGAGTAATCTTTTTGGCTTTAACGTGACTTAGTAAAATGGAATGTGTGTAGGTGTTACGGTTTTACGTACATTAAAATAAATTGTAACTAAATATATTTGAATGTAATATATTTAGTTACTTTTTTTTTAGAGTAATGTATTTCAAAGTAACTAAATATATTTCAATGACCTGGTAAAGGTCGTGGCTGGATGCAGGCTGCCTCCAACAGGTCCCTGTGGAAGTCATTGGGAGAGGCCTATGTTCAGCAGTGGACTTCCTTAGGCTGATGGATTGGATTAAATATTTCAATAATTTTTTATGTCTATTTTAATACACGCATTAATTCATTTGCATGGAATTTACTTTTATAAAAATTATTAATTTAATTATTGTACCTACCTATAAAGAGATGGTAAGCATGCGCAGTTTCCACGGTACCGATTCGCGAACTGACGAACGACCAAAATTAATTAGACTGTGCTTGTTAGATAAAAAGGTTAACTATAGTAATACAGTAGGTTGCACCATACAAGTCCAGTAAACAAGTAAGCCGTTCGCTTAACAGCCATTGATAACTACCATTCAAAACACTTATAACAGGATTACAATGTTCTAATCTTCGAAGTCACGCTATTGGATGATTAAATACAGCTCATTTCGTCCAAAGTGGTAAGAGCATTGTAATTTAGCCTTCTTAATCTGATTTTTTTTTTAAACTGATGATCGGCTTTCCGAAGACACGTAGTTTCTCAGTCTCTGTAAGCAAGAATGCCGTAAGTCAAGTGTCAACCTGGTCCCGAGTTTGTTAATGTTTTTCCAGCTGCTGTGGTTTAGGTATATGTTGTGTGTCTAGGTGGTGATAAATTTTCATGCGAAGAGACAATTATTTTCTAAAAAAATATATTAAACCTATGATACAATGTAATAAGTGGTAATTATCGTCTTTTTTGTATTGTCTTTAAAATATTAACTATTGGGTGCCATTTGCATAAACCGTATAAAATACGACCTGATCATAATGCATATTGGCAATTTAATTTTTTATCAATAGTGAAATAATGATTGAGATGACTAGCATGTGGAATAAATTCCTTTGTTCTTTGTGGGACCGAAGTAACAAAAAAGTATTGCATTATTTGTAATTTTTACTAATAGAAAACTATATTTTCATACACTCGTGACTGCCTCGTGGTATCGCCGAACAAGTATGTGGTGTGCGATCTCCAGTTCCTGGGTTCAATTCCCGGGTTGGACAAAGTGTTATTGGGTTTTCCATTACGAATTTCTCAGTAGCAGCACGGAGTCGGGAATTGTACCCGAAAAACGGCAATATGCGGCTAGCGCATAAGCCCCAATTACGTGGGACTGATACGTACGTGGTAAAATGTGGGTGCAGAAATGCACCTCTGCCTACCCCTTCGGGGAATACAGGCGTGAGGTTATGTATGTATGTATATATTTTCATATATTTTGGAAAATAATGTAATCTATAGTTCCAATAGGACGCGCGAGGAACTAAAGCATTAGTTTAGAATTTCATGAATATTCTGAAACATCATAGTCCTCTTGGGACTTGATCTTAGATGTTCGATAAAGTTGGAAAGTCATATGGTTTACAGTAATATTATACTGTCATTTTACAAAAATCTACAAGAACAAGTCGAGTGTACTTTACATTTGTGCAACATAAGAGAATTTAAATTTATACAAGTATTTGTGGGTAACTATTTTACATATAAACTTGTTTTAGGTAACTTCAAATGTATGATTTTTATTATTGAACACGAAAGAAACCTAGTCTCAATTTATATTCATATCAAATAAGATGGGCCATTCTAACATTCTTAATGTTTGTAGACTTGGTTTCAATTTTCGATATTTAAAATATTAATAGTTGTCATGCTAAAAAGCTTACATGAGCTTTTTGAAATTAGTTTAATTTTTTTAAAGTGGTCTAATCTTTTTCGTAGATTATGACAACGTCTCAATTTAGTCTATAAAAAATTGATGCGATGTGAAAAATATACTCGAGTAATAATAATTCGTGTGCGGCAAATAATTCAGATGCATAATTTATTTATTAAAATGTGAACATTACTAAATTATCAATGATCTCAAATGCTACCTCAAAAAGTCAATCAATTCTGAAAAATGCATTCGGTCTTCTTATATGCAAATTCATAAAACAAACAAATCATAAAACACTCTTATAAATGAGACTGTTGGCGAAGGTGATAAAATTCCGATTTATCTATCCGATTCAATATAATCCATTGAGAATTTAACGTTATTTGCTTAAATTTGTAACGGTTTGTAAAGAGACAAGTCTGGACCCCTATACTAGTTGCATTAAACTTTGTTCTCACCGGTCTTACATTATCATAACTTTTTATACTCTCTTTGACAATTCACCGGAGTGAGTAGTGGGGTAGGTAGAGGGTTGTATAAAAACAGACACGTAGTCATAACTTTTCAAGGGAGTCCACCACGAGTTCATGTGGAAAATGTCGCATAAAATATTTTTCTTGCAATCTCTCTTGCGTCTCACATAAGGTTATTTCTCACTTTTTTTTCTATTTTGCTCGCGTTAATAAGAATTTTTAAACCAATGTTATAATCCTTCTTGATCTTAACATTTTCCGTGAGTCCTTCTATCTTTATTATAGAATCTATCAAAATCGTTTGAGCGGTTCTAGCGCAAAAGGCTTACAAACTCCTACAAAATCCTTATCTAATATCCAAAAAATTAATAAATTTATGGTTGAGAAATTTATCCTTTGTCAGTCAGGAAAAAATATCAGACAAGGATTTCATTGTAGAAATGGAAATAACCTTTGTAAAAATCTTTCATTATAAAGCAAAATAAATGTTTTGTACCGTTTGTACGTTGACCTCGAGTTCATTAGGTACGGACACAGAATCAATCGTTGAATGGTTCCCCTTTATTTAAAGCATTGTTATGTTAGGATCCCGTTATAAAATTTTGTACCACAAAAATACATATATTCGAAACATAATATCAATTAGTAGCTTACTAACGTTTTTGTCTGATAATTTTTTATTGTCAAAAATGAAATAGACGGTCACTGCTGTAAGCAACGTTGAGCAAGCAGTGATCTATGTTTAACTGCTTCAAGCTTTAGATTACACACACGTTCCCGATGCTGTAATCATAGGTGAATCCGAAGCAATCTTGTTTCTCACGTCTGGTGCAATAACGTACAGGGGTGTCATTTTCTTATTTAACCAAGTGTGTACCATGTAGTGAGGAGGTGGTTTTAGATTGAAATCATGATTCCAATTTTAGAGTTCCCTCGAGAAAATATCGGCAAGTATTGCTTGAGTTTTGTATTAAATGTTGAAAACAAAATATCTGACAGCTGTGTTTTTTTATATTTTGTTTAATATCTGATAAGACGGTGTGCCTACATATTAGATACCTTTTATAGACAATTGCCCACTAAGCAATCACACCACTTTGGGTGATGCAATAATATCAATATTAGATTCATCATTAATAAGATTTGTAATAAGCAGCAGTCGCTCACAGAACGTTATACTGTGCATACCTAATATGCTTTCAAAAATATAATACCTTTATACAAGTGTTCTTCATCATTTGTGTTCCACCTCACACGCACCATCATTACACGCTAACACCATCAGGCAAAACGGGTATCATCAAAAATCATTTTTGCAGTGTTAATAAAAATGCACACCAAATATAACTTTTTAGATATCAGCCAATACAATACGTTATTTTTGCTATAGCTCTGGAATCAATAAAACTCATTCAGTAAAGTTGTTAAAACTATCAGGAGCTCAAAGTAAGCATCCTTTCGAGAAAGCACTATGATGGAAAGATCTTGTTAGTTTTTGTGAGAATGAAAACAGATCGCCCACGAAAAGGCCGTCGCCGTTGGAGTTTTATAGTACGCGCCAGTGAGCGTTCATCTTAGTCAAATTGTATTTTATGGCGTGGAGGAATACATTTCTTGAGCCATAAGTTTGAAGGATAGACGCTACTCTTCACTTCGCTGTAGCGAGAACATTAATACGCCAGTACATCTTTATAGCAAATGGATTGATCATAAAAAATTACCCGATGGGAATGTTCGCATAGTTAGATGCTTTTAAACGGTGTAGCTTTATAGGGTCACGGTCTGGGCGGCGTGGGCGTTTACAGCTTCTCTGAACTATGAGGGGGAACATGGGGCATCTAGCAATATTCCGAGAAAAGGTTAATTACGTTTTATATCCACGTTACCTTTACCTTGTAAATTGCTATATGTAAATTGTCATAAAGTTATTAACGTTATTATGTATGTGTTGCTTAATGTTGAAATAACTTGCTTTGTTTCATACAACTACGCGAGTTTATAGTAGTGGAATGACAGGCTTGTTATTAAATTCACAGTACTACAAACCAAACTATATTTGACAACTACTTTTTTTAATTTGAATGTAATTGTTTTTAAATGGTTTCCGACACGTTGACGTATCGTTTGTGTGTAGTTTATTTTTGGTTTGTACATTTTGTGTAATGTTGTTAACTGTTATTTTATTACTGAATTTTAAACGTTGAACGTGCGCAGTTTACAATTACAGTTATGCCCGTACGTGATAATGTTCGCGAATGGATATTATTTTATGATTACTGTCTACGTAAATCATTTTTAGCAAAGCCCATAAACACCTCTTGCGGAAACTTCCGAGCTTAAGAGGCTCAAAAGTATTTTCTAGATAGACTACACTGTCTTTGAATCCTATTGTTTGGCCATCAGATGCTAGTATGATAATTTTGCTGTACCAGTATAACAAGGATTGAACTACAGGACGTCAATCACTTAATAAGGATACGTCTATAGAAACTTTTTTGAAGAGCGAATAGTAGTTGATAGACTCATGCCGTAGGTAGTTTGGAGAAAAGAGCCGTCCCGGCAAAAATGGCCTAACGCCCTCTCAGAAAAATAAAAATAACAAATAGAACCCTTAGATTCAGTGAATGCGATTGCGGGAAGCTCGGCCGTATCTTTTAAATCCTAGGATTGGTAAACTGATTACACTGCAACTAATATTTTACAGACATTATATTAGTAATAGCATACCATTCTTCGTTCTTAAACTTTTCGCATCAATTTATAGCAAAGAGATGAGGCAGGAATCTGTTATCTCTTACTTAGGTTTACTATTGCCTCTTTCGCCAGATCTTTGCAAAAATAATTATGAATCTGCATTACGTCTGTGTTAGCTAAATCGTTTTGTATAGAAGCTATTCTTCTGTTTCTTTTGCAAATAAATGGATTTTTTTGCAAAATTTAAAAGAATTAGCATAAATTCACAAGAATTAATTTCGAATTTACAGTTTCTTAATGGCCCTAGATTTGCTGAAGACCAAATGGGGTACAGTTTATCCAATGAATAATTTATAGCGCATTTAGAAGTGACATTTCTCATTGTAATTTATATAAAAAATAATATTGCAGGTGGTCCGCGGTGGGGCAGCGGAATTGTTTAATGGACCTGTTGCTCGTGACTGATGGGTACTAGGTCTTGGCATTCTTATGTCCGGCCCGTAACACACCCACTGTCAATCAATTGCTAATCGGCACTGTCGAGACTTGATCACGATCCGCCATACCTCACTTTATAGCATTTGAAATGCTTCGCACATACATAGTTAATAATTCAGGACAATTAAAAAAATATTTTAAGTACACAGATCTCTTTGAGCGGTGTAAAAAAATATTATTATTACAAAAACTTTAAGCTACAGTTGAAAAAGAATAATTCAAAAAAAATGTTTATTTTAACCATGTTATTATACAGAGACACTCTTATGACCTTTACAATTGAAAATTGAAACGCAGCGGTAAAGCGAACATGCTATTATTAAACCTGAAAGGCTTTTTGGCTCGTATCAAGTTGCTTGTGTCCAGCTACTAACAATACTAGCATTACGGCAATTAAATGTGCGGTTTATTCCTAATTTTAGTAGATGTTGTGGGTTTGTTTAAATAACGAGTATGAAGACATTTAACAAATAAGAATTAATTTGAAATAACGTACGCCATGGATGTAGTTCAATAATTATAAGTGGCATGTCAATGCATTAATGACACATGATTTTCTTTTTTAACCGGTACTAAGCACAATAAAAGATGTAAAAATAGTATATAAAGTAAACCGTATCCGAATCATTTACACTATTTATGTTTTAATGTGCCTTTTAAACTATTTTAACAGATTAACGTCCACCTAATATTTAATTTATTCCCTTTACAATCTAGAATTTGCCAATAAAAGATTGTCATGTTGATCAACATATAAATCGGTGTGCTCTTAAGTTCAAAAGAAATAATGTTGGCCCGAAAGGGTCAAGAGGTGAAGTTTTGTCATCAGGTGTAACCTTTGAAAACATGAAACGTTTCATATTTCGTTAGTTCCGCGCTCCATTACAATCTCTGAGAGTTATATGAACTATGCGCGTTATTGTTTTAACATCTTATACCTATTTCGTTAATTGGACATTAATAATTTAATACATTAAAAATCTCTGTATCATGCTTAATATTCAATACGACTGATGCTAATTGAGTGATTTATTCGGATATTAATAGATTTGGCTATACTTACGAGTACCTACACTGGTTGTAAGTTTTTTGCAAAGATTTCTAAAAGGCATATTTAGTTGGACAAACTCTATTTCTTATTTATAATAAATGATTATAAGTCCTTTTTACGTATAGAGCAATTTTAAAGGTTATATACCTAGTTTATGTGTTACCTAGTTTAAGTTCTATGTGTACCGAAGTGGAAAGTAAAATAAATTAACCAATTCAATTAACTGTGCAAAGCAAAAAGACCTTGACGGACTAAAAGGTTCGTTAGAAACTGTTATTTAAAGGACGACGATAAAATAATCAAGTTTATTAACGTATCTTATAATTGAATAATATATTTCATAAATTATTTACGCGCGATATCTTAATTCATGTAGTTGTAAAATAAAATGTTTTACGAGTAAATTTATTATTAATTTTAGTATAATGCCTTTTGTATTCGGACCTTTGTCGTAAAGAGTATTAAAAGATTAGCTGTAAGATGACGCTTTATTAACATTGGGCAACTTCGCAATTAGATTTCCTTAAGAGATAAAGCTTAAGCGCTGGAAAGAATAATATAGATAAATATATAATATACTGTATAAATAATATACTATATAAATATATAATATAGATTTTTTTGAATATTATTACTTTTATGAAACTGTAACTTTACATATATAATACGTAAACAGTGACCCAGAGATGATATAAAATATATGGTTTCCATTTACGAGTACACTGCTTGCATGTTAAAACCCACAAACAGTAAAATAAATAAAGTAGGTATAGTTAATATTTTAGAATAGGATATCGTTTTCAAGACTCTTTCTTCTCTCGCGTCTTTTACGACACGAACGGATGTGGAGATAATGCAATCTTTGGACACCGATCTTGTTATAGCCCGCACTATTGAGTTCATCTGTCAATGCAGTTGCCGACTTCACATCTTTCAGCTGAAAAGCTAACTCACTTCACGACCACATTTTTATAGTTTTCAGTATATTACCTTTTATTTGCTTAATGTAAAATATGTATAATTTTGGTTTAACTTTTGATTCCGGTGGTTTATGAAAAAAACACTGTAATTTGGTAATTATGTCTAGTTTATGCTCTTTCAGACTCTAATATAAGGGTTGTCTTTCTTAAAATCTTATAAAAATTAACACAAAGAACGCATAATAGATGAAGATTGATATTCTCACAACAATATTAGAGTATTCAATTATAATATACACATTCAACGTATTATTTAATTAATCTTGTAGGAATAAAATTTTACGTAGCTTGGTCAGATCGATTGGGTTAACCGAAGAGCGCTTAATAATCTTAATGAACACGTAACAGCCTTGAATTAGATTAGAGATTGTTTTGTGTTAGTTTTTTCAGAGAATCGCGGGACTACTTCGGAAAACGTAACAACATTGTACTGTGTAGGAATTGTTTTCAGTGCCAATTACATGAAAAGGCATATTATGCTGCCAGTTGTTTTATATTATTTTAATAATTAGTCCAAATTCTGTACCTGTTGGGTAGATACAAAAAAATGATTACTTTCTTATTGTTTATTTTGTTGTTTCACACCTATCTTTAGTCAACGTCAAAGCTAAAGGTAGCTTTGTTTTCCATCACTCAATAATAGGTCAATGTAGCCTGAGCCTCATAATTGTGAACGAGTTTTTAATAATGGTACGTAATATGACTTTAATAGGTCTACAGATATGACATAATATGTAGGTATAGAAAGATCTGTAACCGAAAATTTTAGAACATTCTATCAATACAGTGATTTTAATAAGCGCTTTTTTTAGCTCCAATTTAAATAGGGTAGCCTACCCTATATTACTCACGTATAAAGAACAAAAAATATTTTATGAAGGATTTGACTTTCAGCAAATAATACAGGGTTTACGTCACTTTGAAATAAGTTGTTCGGTTCAAGCTAAATTTATCTATAAAATTTCATCGGTAAATATTTAGTGCTAACATTCCTGTTAATTTCTTCAATTAGACCAAGTTATTTTATCCGTTTAAATATAGAAATACTTTAAGGTTTCCAACATTTCGGGCAAGGTCCCACGAATTGTAAATGTAGGTAAACATTCTTCGCGTTTATGTTGATCGAAAATAGAAACGTTGGTAACAAAAAATCTGAAATTCTAATTCATTTCCTTATATGCTCATTTCCGAGATAGGGTGTGTGTATTCATGTCTTTTTAAAGTACCTTTTGGTTCAGACCATCAATTACATTAAATGACAGTACAACACTTATAAAATGACTGCCAGATAAGTATAAGATAATGCCAGTGTTTGCTGTGTTTTGCTATATCTTTTATTGTTTTTACCTTACTTTACCATATTTCAGTATTTTTATCAAAGTACGTTCTTTCACTTTATAAATTCGATCAACTGGTTTTGATATTTCATAAGATATGATTTGTGTAATCATATGTGATTTTGTTCCACGCTTACGTGTCTTAAAAAACGAGCTGTCGTACACTTATTATTCGTCTATAGTAGGTATGCAGAAAACATACATTTTAATACCGACATACATGTGATCTAATGTGAAGTATAATGCTATCGAAATAGAGGGAGACTAACGAGGAACGACCAATTTCTATTAATAATTAACATGAAAAACTTTCTTAAGAAAAACAATCTATGAAAAAGATGAGAATTTGTTATAACAGCAGGTCTATATTTGGAATGAAACTTTTTCTAGGAATGAGGATAAATAAGGACGTATGTATTGGTAAGAGTGGCACGTATCACGTTTGTACGTGGTGCGTCGGCTCGCAATCGAAAGCCGGCTACGTGCTTACTAGACCAGCGACGGTCTTTCCTTCACAAACTCTAAACATTCTTAAGACTGCACAGAGTCTAACCTAGAAACCAGTCTATCGAGTACGTTTCTCGTATAAATGTGCCCTCAACCTAAACCTAAACAAGGTTAAAGTCGAGACGTTTCGTTACAATGTTAAATTGCCATGATACGATAAAGAAATTTTAAGGCGTCCGTTCTTCTTGACTTCGGGGGACGATAACCTTTCTTAATGAAAATATGAAACGTATTGCAATCTGTAGAGCTCACAAAGGGTAAAACTGAATATTTGATTTGATGAATTTGTTTTTTGTAAGAGAGTGTTATGAATTTTATTTTCGCGTTCAATTTAGAGTAAAGAAATGATCTTTAATATATATCACATCGCCGACGTTATGTTTTTTAAAATAATTATTCCAGTTGCAAGCGAATAGTAAAATTTACATCTTTTTTGTTTATTGTTAAACATATTAATGCAATATAGCTTTTCAATTTGATGACTTGTTGCGATCGAGAATCGGTTTAAGTAATCGAATAAAATAAATATGTTTTGTTTTTTGATAATATTGAACGATTTCTCTACAAGTAATTACATTTATTTTTTTAAAGCCTCGCATAATACGCTACACATTTGCACAATGAACTGAAATACAATTACAACATTTGTATAATAAATTGATCCCAATTAGGTTATAATAGCTGTAACGTAACCAAACCGCAGACGATCTGCTGTACAATAGACACAAAGCTACCAAATGAATAATTTGAAATTCTGCACGTTCATAGTTGGCTGCTTTGCGTCATTCACAAATATCGAAGTAAGCTTAAACGAGGATTTGATCGACAGCGCCGATTTCGCTTGTGTTGAATAATTTATGCAAATGGTGAAACATACAGCAGTCTAGATAGATCCTAAATTACATAATAGACAACCGTATTTTAAAACGCGTTGAAAATATTCTATACGGGTCCTACTCTATAAATCAATAGTCTTCCGTAGAATCATCTTCATATTTAATGAAAAGCCTCCTTCCGTTTCTCTAAATTAGATTCTGTTTCTGCAATGTTAGTGTAGTAAATAAAAATCACTCACCTATTTGAGGTACATCGTAAGGCCGACCGGAGCGAGAAGCTCGCAACATCATCTGGCTTGCTATTTCCGATGGCAGTTGATGAGGCGCTCGTTTGTTGTTCCGGACTCGGCGGCGTTCCTTGTGCAGCGCGCCGGGCGGCAAGGGCGGTGGTTGTCGGGGCACGTACGGCGATTCCGCGTCGGCAGCCGATTCGGGGTCGAAGATGTCATGGAGCGGCGCTGAGTGCGCGAGGTCACGGCCCCGGGCGGCAGCGCGCCACTCGGGGTACCGGCGCGGCGACTCGGCCGCGGAGCGCAGCGCGAGCGCCGCAAGCACCGTGGTCACGCAGCAAACTCGCATGCTGAGAGCCCGCGCCCGCGTCCCCCACCACACGGGCATCTCCTGCTACTAAGTACACAACTTGACGATAGCGACTAACGGGCGCTTGCCCGACCACATTATTCGACCTCTATCACTTATTCAGAGGCCCTTTTTCTTCTCCTTTCCCTTCAGGTTTTACGTCTGCTCTAATGTGGGTAATTTCAAAATCCAATAGGGATTTTCGAGCCTGTAACAAAGAAATAAATATAGTGTTTTGTGGAAACTATCGTCAACACGAATATTATAAAAATACGAAAATATTGAAATGTCATAATCTAAATAAAGTGTTACTGATTACAAAAATGTTTCGGAGTTTGATTCACTGGAGAGGTTGTTAACATAAAAATATAGGCATGCATACACTCAGCATACACAAATTCTTATTATACCTATCTAAAATGTACCAACTGAGATCCAAAAAGTAGACATATACATATACAGTTCGGAGATTAGCGCAAGAAAATATCTTCAGAACAATTAATAAAGATTATCGGTTAGGCAGCGTTCGGGAAACTACGCGACGTCTTCACGTCCAAAATACCTCAGTGCCTGAAGACGAAAGTCTTCGATAGTTGTGTGTTACCAGTGATGACATACGGCACTGAGACGTGGCCTCTCACTATGGGCCTCATTAGACGGCTCAGAGTCACTAAACGAGCTATGGAGAGGGCTATGCTCAGGGTTTCCCTACGAGATCGAATCAGAAATTAGGAAATCCGTAGGAGAACTAAAGTGGCAATAAAACATAGCCCAGCGGATTAGCAAGTTGAAGTGGCAATGGGCCGGGCACATAGCGCGGAGAAATGATGACCGATGGGGCCAAAAAGTTCTCGAGTGGAGGCCACGCGCCGAAAAGCGCAGCGTAGGACGTCCTCAGACAAGGTAGTCAGACGACCTAGTAAAGGTCGCGGGACGTCGCTAGTTGCAGGCTACTTCCAACAGGTCCCTGTGGAAGTCATTGGAAGAAGCCTATGTCGAGCAGTGGGCTTCCATTGGCTGATGGATTGGATTGGAATCAATACAGACATACATACATAAACTCACGCCTGTATTCCCCGAAGGTGTAGGCAGAGGTGCATTTCTGCACCCACATTTCGCCAGGTATGTATCAGTCCCACGTAATAGGGGGCGAGCCTATTGCCGTTTTTCGGGCACATTTCCAGACTCCGTGCTGTTACTGAGAATTCGAATAATATTTCGTCTACTTATTATACTTTTTACGAGTAAGTAAAAGTAAAATAATAGTAGACGAAATATTATTATTGTACACTTTCTTGGGGAACGCCGGATAAGAATAATAATAAAAATAAGAGAATTATCATTTTTGCAAATGTAAATACGACACTGATTTTCGGCTCCACGCAAAATGAAATCCAGCGAATCAGATATTTTAGACACTTAATTGTCAAAATTTCTCTTTTCCACCGAAGTTCCTTCGCGCTCCACTTTTGAGAGGTTTGATTACAGTTAATGAAATTTAAAAGTTTCACTTTTCAGAGGTATACTTCATATTTTATTGTAACAAGATAAAGTAGAAGCTACGTTTACTGGCAGGAACCCGAAAAAAAGGAAATGATGCTTCTTTTTTATACATGTGGTATCACAACGATTTGGGCACCAAGATCGCTTTAAACGTTTAAGTTTGTGGCGTAATTAAGCATTAACTGCGTGTTTCCGAGGTCACTGAGCATATACGGAGAATATAACCGGTATTCAAAAGTAGAAGAAAGACAAGAAGGCGTAAAATATTATAAAAATAGAATTTGTAAAGATGATATTTCCTAAAACGACAATAACATGTTTACTAACGTTTCTAAAACAACAATAAATTTATATCGCATTAACATCCTACGTAATAAATAACCGCACCAACACTTATTCCAAGTTTTATTTGTGTATCAAAATCAAAAGTGAAACTTTAGTGGTGAATTATGTTGAAGTTCTAAGGCGTTGTGGAGTTGATATGTTTGTTTACTTCACCTTTTGTTGTGATACGGAATGGCGTTATTGTGGAAAAATATGCCTCATTGCTATGCTCATAACTCTGTTTACATTATATAACTGAATAATTTTATGGACGAGTTCGATAGATGATCATATTGCTTTGAAAATAAAGCAACCTGAAGTCCGAGGATTCAAGTGTTGATAGATGCGTGAAGATATTAGGGCATACACACCTACTTTACCATTTCTTTTATAATAATTAGTTATAAAGGTTATAAAGGTGTTTTCAGTTATAAAGGTGTTGTTTAATGTATTACAGAATCCATGTATTTTTATATTTTACGATATATAAGATTAATTTGACAATGTAAAAGAGAATAATTTAAATTGTTAAAATAACCACCAAAATACATAACAACGGCAAGCTAAATAAAACCGTTTAAGGATCAAAGATTTTTTTAACATAGCTCACATATGAATTTAAATTAATTTTTGTATTTATTTCTTTATTACTCCCCCACATATTTCACAACAATGAGGATGAAATAAAAATAAATGATGACATAATAATGATAAAAGAATCTCTGTGGCATTTCTGAGAGTCAAACAGTACGTATGAAATACATTTCGGCTTTTACACGAAACATTAAAAAGTAAATGAGAATAAAGCAAATCAATGTCGCCTGCTTCCCGCATGAATGAAATAACCACATACCGGCATGCACGATAGCTCACATTTCTCAGAAATTATTATTTAAATGAGTACGGTTATAATTATAGGTTGCTAGTTGTTAGGCGCTGGTTTGCTGGCGTGACAAACTCAATTATTGTTTTTTTTTGTTTTATAAAACTTAAAACAATTGATTCACATTTAACTATACAAATTTGCAAGGTATTAAATATAAAATTCTGGTAAATAGTGCATGGCTTACTGAAAACTACCTACGGCACGTTAAACTTACTGTACTTACTTAATATTGACTGACAAGACACTTCTTAGATTGTTGGGTTCGAGATTGTAATTAAGTACATATATGCGTCTCACATTAAGTAGGTTGAACCTAAGAGCAGATTAAATCGGGCATCAAAGTTTGGTTGTGAAATTATTGTGATTTAGAAGCTTACGCTTATGTGTTGCCAACTATAGATTAATTGAGCTTTCAAACCAAATAGCCTTTATGTGCTGTCAAGACAATTTATGAATTATTTCAATTCAAAACGCATACTGACTCCGTGTTATCATTGTATTAAGATAATGTAGTATTGTTCTGTTGAATTAGTTGCATAGATTTGCCGTTGGTATTGCTGTATAGATGTCACATCCCACGTAGAACACTCAGAGAGATTGACTAAATGCAGCATCCGTGTACACGGCATGTCAATCTGTTGTCACTCTTTGTTAAGCTAGCCTTTACACGTGTTTCACAGTGGCCTCAGTGCTTAACTAAAGAGTATACGCGATCTTTATTCTACAATAATACTCGATGCTTTGATCTTTATAGTATGCGTAAGCAATATGTTTGCACAATAGACATAATAAATCAACAAAATATTTCTTATACTGTGACTGAAATCCACAACGATCTGCCATTACAATTTATTTATTTATGGATTTTTATTGAATTCCGAGGATCGCACTGATACCCTTGTGGATCTCGTATTTGTGGGAGCGTCGACAGTTTACGTATGGCTCCGGCTTTATTATTTTTTTATTTTTTCTCCGGCCTTATATTTCATTCCTTTTCTTTCTTCGAACGGTCGCTCGGAGTGTACAATTGGTACAACTACTGGCAGCTTTATAAGCTAGACAAAAGTTATTGAACTACATTATACGTCTGTGACGTAGACCTAGCCTAGCTCACCGTTGGCATTATCGTTGAGGATACTGAAAACGTGCAAACTTTTGCAATAAAAACAAATTAGTTGTGGTCTAAGTATAGCATTCGCGTCCCTTCTTCGTCGACTTTCGGTCCCTATAAAAGTTTTTCCTTAATCTTATTTGTTGCTTCAAATGACTGAACAAAATGTGAAAATATAACAATTTAAAATGGCTTAGAAGCGATATCGAGCATTATTAGTCCGAAACATTTATTCAAAAGATATACAAATAATGATGTGGTGTAGTTTGTTTGGAAGTATGTATGACATTATATAATATACTCAGTACTCACTGTGCTTCTTTTCAATGATATCCTGAACTGCCTCGAGTAAATATAAACTAATGATTGATTACCTTTATTATTAAATTTAAGGTACATTGAACACACGAATAGGGTTCCTTTTTTCTCGTCTCATCATGATGGTTGTTAATTATATTTTGGGTTAACTGTTAAAACATCATTCATTTAGGTGAACCATCTATCCATCAGTACTAATTTATTGTGAAGCTACGTTATACTCGCGGGGTAACATTCACGATGAATCATCTAAGGAATCCGTACCTTCTGTTTAATTACACTTCTGTATTCAAATATAAATTATGATCTTAGTAGATATAAATAAATGTTTGTAAAGACAGGCTCAGGCCTATAACAATAAGCACAAGAAATTAAAGTAACTAAAAGGGTAATGCTCCCATTATTCATGGGAATTTGTATTCTAAAGATTGATTTTAGGTAGATGACTGTTAGGACTTTGCTTTTTTTGAGCATAAATTTCTTTAAACCTTATTTGTATTTTTCATAAAACCAATTCTTAAAAGTAATTTTTTCGAGAAACATGAATAAATATTGGGGTTCAGTTAGTTCGATTGGATGTGAGTAGTTTAAATTTAGAGCAATACGATTTTTTTTCTCAACTTAATTTAGAGGGTTTATAAAGCACTTGTGATTCTAATAACGTTACTCGTAAACAATAATACTAAGATGTAATACCTAAAATAACATTGAGGTTACAGACTTATTTTGTCATATGTAAAGCACAGATCGATAAGATATTTATGGTTCGGTTAATTTGACCCGCACATACGAACTATATTTAACTACAGCAATGAAAAACTACTTAACACTTTTCATATAAGAATACTTAGAACTGAAAGGCCCAAAACCTGTGGCGTGTTATCGGCGTGGCTATATTTATAAAATCGGGGGAAGTGGTGGGCCGTTGACGTCATCGCAGGGCCCCGTACTCTGAGGGCTAGGGCGCTCGCCGTCGGCCGCGAGGAGGGTGGGCGGCGCGCCTTCCGATACGCACTTGCAAATTCGCACCTCCATGAATGGAGGAATTAAATTATCCTTAGTCGGGCGCTGAATGTGTAAACCTGACCTGAACGCCAAGTGGCTTTTCTAATATCTGTTTCTTTATACTTCACGCCTCGTCCCGGACTGATTTACTGCCTACGTGATTGTAACATCATCATTTATTATAGGTTCATATAAAACATATATTTTTGGAGCGAATGAATGGATGATAAATAATACTGTAAACTCATTAGCTCCCAAAATAATAACAATTTTCTCAAACACAAATTGAACAAAATTAATATACCTTAACTATTATAATCTATAATGTATAATTTCCATATATTCCATATAGTCACAACAACTGTTTACGTGACACGTTCTGGGGGCAATATTTATAATTTTGTGGACATTGAATAGTTTTTGCAATAAAGTTTTATCTTTACGGAAGCTACACTACGACATATCAACTCATATTTTAATATTTTTGGCAGCCATATACCACTATAGGGATTAATGCAATAAGCAGAATGTTTTTAATTAGCATTGACATTTGTGTTAACACGTTAATTTTCTAATATGGCCACGGTGACTGGCCGATAAAGTGACCCTGATGACAACAACCTTTAGGTACATATTAAACCACATAATGTGATATCAACAGTCTGACAAAAAATAATTTTTTAATAATTATTTTAATTACATTTTATAACTGGAATTACGCATTTTTTCCCCGTACAACACCCTTGAGAAATCAGATCTCCCAACCGTATTTCCTGAACAAAATGGTTGAGGGATTTTCAAGACAAGAGCGTTCTTCAAAGACCCGCAACGTAGCAACGATGTCTTCGTTGTTTCTGAGTCTCCGTGACTACTAAACATCAAGTTGAAAAATCGTTCATTTGTTTCCTATTTTACCAAGAAATAATGTTTATTAATATATTAAATGAAGCTAAAAATACAACACAAAGAACATGTGACAATAACGTGCGTAAATCATCATTATCATCATGCTCCAATGTTTGCATATTGTATATTTATACTCGACATATATATTCATTGTGTTGTAGGACTTATTTGATTAACCCTTTGCACGTGGCTGACTTGGAATTACGTGCAGAGCTCGTGTAGGTTTATGGGTTGCTGTACGAAGGTGTTGTGTTAATATAATTTTAAAATTTGCTCTGTAGAACGAACAGAGCGGTATAATTTTGTAGAATAGTTTTGGATAGACGTATTAGTATTTCGACAGTGTATTTGGTACAAGCAGTCACTCGGTAAGACACTCAGAAGAAACATAAATACATAAACTCACGCCTGTATTCCCCGAAGGGGTAGGCAAAGGTGCATTTCTGCACCCACATTTCGCCAAGTATGTATCAGTCCCACCAGTGGCGGTACTTCCATAAAAACCCAAAATCTTTACACGTTAATTTGTAATGTCTAGTTTATAATTGTTTATCATGAGGTCAGAATATTCTCATGTATTTTTCACATTAATTTTGTTAAATAAAGAATTACAGCTTAAATATTATTTTTCGGAATTTTGTAAGGCAAACTGGGCTTTTGGGCTTCTATGAAGGTACCGCCACTGAGTCCCACGTAATAGGGGGCGAGCCTATTGTCGTTTTTCGGGCACATTTCTAGACTCCGTGCTGTTACCGAGAATTTCCTAATGGAAAAACACTTTACCCGACCCGGGAATCGAACCCAGGACCTCTAGATCGCACGGCACATACTTGTACCGCGAGACGACGAGGCAGTCAAACTCAGAAGAAAGTATGGTTATTTCGACGTGAACACGATTGTAATTTTTTTTCTCACCATGATGGTTGCTGAGCGTTTTCATCGCGTCACACTACATAATTTTGTATAACGCATCTACCCGTATTCATATTGTGGACAAAAACTTTTTTGTATAAAAAATGCTGCACTTAAAGTTTAGTTGCTATTGTGCATATACATATATTATGTAGTATGTACCTACATACATTCATGCCTGTATCCCCGAAAATTTATCATCATCATCATCAGCCCATATACGTCCTACTGCTGGGTACGGGCCTCCTCTACAACTGAGATGGTTTAGGCCTTGGTCCAACACGCTGGCCTAGTACGGTTTGTTGCCGGACTACGCATCTTAGAAATTCCTAAGAACTAGTTAGGTGTGCAGGTTTCTTCACGATGTTTTCCTTCACACACAGCTTCATATACACACATAGCTTCGAAAAGTTAGAGGTGTGTGGCTGGGGTTTAAACGGCCGCGTGCCTAAACCTCGAGGCCATCACTACTGTTCCTGTATCCCCGAAGTGTTTAGTAGAGTTACATACATATATTTTATGTTTTGCGCAAGTCGTTATTTTTTAATTCTCATGTAATAGGGCCAAGTCGGTGGCCGTTTCTCATTTACTACTGAGAACTTATTAACGGAAAACCCTATAATACTTTTTCAAGCTCGGAAAAGGAAACCAAGACCTATGGATCGCATACTTAGGCCGCAAGACAGTCAGTGTAATTCTTTGATACATTTTAAAGCAATATTTAAAAAAGGTCAGTCATTGTGTTTAATCCTCCGTAAGGTATACCCAACCGGTGATTGATGAGTGGTGATTAGGCAAGAGTTTTTGTACTCTCGGGAAATTATAGCATCTAATAATAGAGGTGGTCCGTGTCCCCCAGATAATTTCACTTCTTACGGATTTCAATTCAATTATACCAACGACGTGTCACGCAATGCCTAAGGACACGCATAATACAAAAATAACTATGACAGATAAAAGTTGAATAAATTTGGTAAAGAATATTAAGTAAAATGGGTAGTATGTGAGTTGAAAGAATATTTGAATTGGAAACAATTTTATCGTCTGTTACATTACAATATGTGTATCAAAGACTGAGTACATTTTTTCTTATGATGTGATTCTAGTTTCTACTATTTCCAACATTAATTTTATTTAATCCCTTTTCATTTCTGTAATCCTGACTGATGAACCGTTATAATTAATCTGTACAAAAGACTGTTTGACATTTGAATGAATCCAAAATTTACTATTATCTTCATGCATCTAATGAAACTAAATATAGTATGTCCAAATTGAACTATGTACTTTCAGTAGTCGCTACGAAACCGAACTGTTTGCTACCGAATGTTCATCCTTACTTATCCATACTTAATATTATAAATGCGAAAGTAACTCTGTCTGTCTGTCTCGCTTTCCTGCTAAAACTACTGAACCGATTTAAACGAAATTTAGTACAGAGATAGTTTAGAGCCTGAGAAAGGACATAGGCTACTTTTTATTGCGAAAAAGGGGTTTTAAGAGGTTGAAAGAGGTCATGAAAGGTTGTATGGAAGTATTGTCATTTTTAAACCTAGAAGCTTGAAACTTATTTTTTAGGCTGTTGATTAGATATAAATAAATATGAAATTCAATGTTTGCAAAAAAAATACCTTTAAGGGGGTGAAATAAAAATAGGGGATGAAAGTTTGTGTAGAAATTCGTCATTTTTGAAGCTAGAATGATGAAACTATTATTTGGCTTTTAAGTGGGAAAAATGAAGATAGGGAATAGGGGATGAAATGTTTTATATGTATGCGACAAGAGACAATGCAAGTAAGAAACTTGCCAAGCACCGTACACTATGAGTGGTGCGCTGCCGCACACCGGGACTCTGTGGAGTCAAATAGACTATAACTTATTGTCTTTCTGAACCCAACCCTGTAGTTTACGCGGACGGAGTTGCGGGCAAAAGCTCTATAGAATAAATAGTCTGCCTTTCTATTTCGACAATGCATGCCCGGTTCAATGTGATAGGTTTATTTCTACCGGTTTAAATTTGTTATGCGGCACAACTCAGCCTGTGGTCGTCACAGAGTCTAAAAATATGCTTGTTAAACCGCATTATACTCGCCCCTTATTACGAAAATCTTTCAAAAATTACACATCAGGTCAAAATTAATCAAGTAAAATTACACATCACATTATCATCACATCATCTTTCTAGCATAAAAACTGTAAAACTTACGAAGCAAAATTTTTGAGAGATTCGCTCCATTAGAAAATGTATACCCTGAACCCTGTGCGATTATCTTGTAATATGAAGTGATTCAAGGATTCTGCAGGGAGTTTGTAAGGCATTACACGATTTACATGCAAAGGTCGTGAAGAATCGATGCGTCCCATGAGCCACAACTCGTGTTATTGGATTTCAAAAACGCCTCATTCAGTACGCCCACTCAAGAAACTTACAAAGTATACAATTGGTCTTTTTCCATTTATGTGCAGATTCCATACGCTATTGCTATAAATACGCTGATTTGATAAAATTGGGGAAGACGGATTCCAGTTTAAGTTACGATATTTATAGAAATAAATAAAGTGTTTTTTGTCAAAAGCAAAGCAGATAAAATAAAAATAGCAGTTCCTTCACACATTTCGTAAACGATTTTATTGATTAATTATTTATTATTATTAATAATATCTTCTTTCTGTTCTCTCATTCCGATAGAGTTGGTCATTTATAGTCAAACAGTTGGACACTTACAATGACAGATGTAGTGATGTTATAATTAATTTAGGGAACAATATTTTGTGATATTTCATCATAAATAACATAAAAAAAGTATATTCGATAAATTGTTATCCGCGAAAACCCCATATTAAAAAAATATCCACTAGCCAATGTCATAACGATCTATCAGTTTTTTATGGCCATACGACTAAATGAAAACAAACAGCTTTGGGATTTTAGCAGAAATCCTGTTTGTTCCTGCACGATCTTTCAGCTCAAATACGTGATAGGGTGCAAATTATCACCCGGCTATACTCATATCACACATAAATTCACTATTTTATTAGTATAACCGGGTCTTCATAGAACCTTGTAAATAAAGTTTGATACTGGCTCTCGTGAGGAGTATTGTCATACTTTAGATTTCAGATATCATATCTTATAATTATGTTGCTTCGTAAAAGACAGATAAATTTGCGTGTTCGAATGTTAAGTTACCGTACTAATACTCGTACCAATGAGACTTATTTGCTTTTATATCACTGGCTTAAAGGTATATAAAATTAGTTGTTCTATTTGTGCTCGTAGTAGTCAGTTTAAAAAAGTATATAGTGTTGCTGACAGATGGCGCTTTATGGCTGATGATAATGACGATTGACAAAAACTACCATAACTCCAAAGTAATAGGTTCGCTTATTACAATTTAGAATGAGGTTATGTGGGCGGAGGGAGAAGGCTTTTAGGATCTTTGGAGTTTGGACCTCTCATGTACAGGATACATAACAAAGCTCCGAAATATTAATTATTTTGGCCAAATGATAGCATTGTTTTTTGTTTCGCTTTTCAACGCGTAAACGCTATAATGTTCTACGAGTATGTTGTTCAAAAGAAAATTCGTACGTAAGCCGTATGACGTAATTCTATTGTACCTACATAGTCCAGTCATTTTAGGTTTTATCTGCGGAATAATTCCTGGTGAGCTGAATTTTTGTATACACCTTTATTACGGTGTTATAATGAAGATGTGAAAAATTGACATCATTCCGAAAATCAGTTTTTCAAATATCTTGCGACCTATTGCTCGGCGGCCAAAGAGGTCATCATAAGAATTGTTTGTCGTGAAATTATCTACAAAAAATGTCTCGTGAATTTTACTGTAAAATTAGCCATTTTGGAGTAAAGCGCTGAGAAAGCGACTAGAATGCACTCAGTACTCACATACGGTATGGTATACCTACATCTAACGATACTTGCATTTTTTAATGTTTGCAGACCACGCCTAACTTCTACTACATCACTATCCGATAACAATTCATTGCATATAAAACATGTATCGCTCATTATGAAAACTGTTCAAGAGCATGAAACTTCTAAAATAATGTCTTTAACGCTCAAAAAATAATTTTCAATTGAGCTTAATATAGTCCGACAGACAATAGCGGGTATACAGGGACGTCTCGGAATAATAAAATACGAAAAAACTTCCAGTGAAGGTCGTTTGTAAAATATATAGGAGTACTGGTTAAGTCGACCTATTTCCGTTAAAGGCGTGTAGTTTTCATCTTTTCTGACTGATTCGACTAGGAGACACCCTATCCTAAGATGTTTTGTTAGAACTTGAAAGTTTAATACATTCAGTATTTTTTACTCACCTATTGTTTTATTTAGTTGTTTTTTGCCTTCCTTAGGTATAGCCTATGACACTAAGTTTTTTCTAAATATCTTTGATGAAACCCTAGATTATTATTCCTCATTGGATAGCTGATAAAACGTAGATATTTTTAAGCCCATCTGCAAAGCAGGCGCCATAATATTAGTTTTAGATATCCTTTCAAGAAAATAAACTTTCTAAATTTTTATTAATTTTTTGAGTTTTAAACGTCTACAACGACTTATTTCTTCATTTTATGTAGGTACAGTATCGGTTATTGAGGATCATCTTATTTTACATGTAAAAATTAAATAATAGTAATAATAAGACTTTTCATTTCGAAATATCCAAGCTCGTAGCCCAAAATCGGAAATTTGAGTACTGAATGTATTTTAGGCGCTTTCTCAGCGCTCTACTCCGAAAACGGCTTATTTTGCAGAAAAATGCACGAAACATTTTTTTTAGATAATTTTACGACAAACAATTCTTATGATGACTTCTTTGACTATTGCTCGGCGGTCAAAGAAGTCATCATAAGAATTGTTTGTCGTAAAATTATCTAAATAAAAAGTTTCGTGCATTTTTCTCACGAGATATTTGCGAAAAACTGATTTTTGGAACCCATTGACCGTTATAACTTTTTTAGCCGGCACGATATCAATGTCGATTTTTCACATCTTCATTATAACACTGTAATTAAGGGGTATACAAAAATTCAGCTCAATAGGAATTATTCCGCAGATTGGAGTTTAAAATGACTAAAATGACTGGACATACATAACTTCTTTGAAGATATCAAAATCCACTCAAAGAACGACAAAAGTCACAGAGTCGTGGGATCCTTTTATTTTGTAGGTAAATTGTAAAAATAATATAATAAATTTAATATACGTCGAATAGAATACGGTTGGGCTGGGCAGCATTCGGGAAGCTACGTCATATTTTCAAGTCGTCGATCCCTCAGTGCCTTAAGACGAAAGTCTTCAATCAGTGCGCCCTACCTGTAATGACATACGGAGCCGAAACGTGGACACTCACCAAAGGCCTGGTCAACAAATTCAAAGTCGCTCAGCGTGCTATTGAGCGGGCAATGCTTAGAGTTTCTCTGGTGGATAGAATTCGTAATGAAGTCATCCGCCAGAGAACCAGAGTCATTGACATTGGCCGGCCATGTCTGCCGACGCGACGGTCCGACGGCCGATGGAGCAGACAAGTGTTGGAGTGGAGACCGCGCTTAGGCAAACGTAGTGTAGGACGACCTGCAGCACGATGGTCCGACGACTTGAGAAAGGTGGCGGATAACGGATGGATGAGGGCTGCTCAAGACCAGGATGGTTGGCGCTTTCTTGAGGAGGCCTACGTTCAGCAGTGTACGGCAATAGGCTGAGAATATAATATACGTCGAGTTATTGCTGACTAGAGTAAATGTATTATATGTGTATATTCATAACTTATAGAGAAATTAGTGTAGATGAAGTGAAGAAAGCTGTGAGTGGAATGAAGAATGGAAAGGCGGTTGGACCAGATGGAATACCAGTAGAAGTATGGAAGGTTATGCAAGCAGATGGGTGGAAGTGGCTGACTTTATTCTTCAATAAGATGTTACTGGACAACACGATACCCGATGAATGGTGCAACAGTTATTTGGTGCCCATTTTTAAAAACAAGGGGGACGTGCAAAATTGTAACAATTATCGGGGAATAAAGTTAATGTCACACACTATGAAAGTATGGGAGAGAATAATTGAGCGACGCCTGCGAGAGGAGTGTGAGGTTTCACGGAACCAGTTCGGTTTTATGCCTGGCCGTAGGACAGTGGATGCCATTTTTGCTATTCGCCAGTTATGCGAAAAATACAGGAGAGCACATAAAAACCTGCATATGGCATTCATTGACCTCGAAAAGGCTTATGATCGGGTTCCACGTGAAGTTGTATGGTGGGCCCTTAAGAAGAAATGTGTGCCTGAGAAGTACCTGCAGTTGATTCAAGCCATGTACTGTAAATGCAGTACTCAAGTCCGGACAGCAGCTGGTCTTACCGCCAGTTTCGATGTCGCTGTTGGTGTGCACCAAGGGTCGGCTCTTAGCCCTTACCTCTTCCTGTTGATTATGGATGCTGTTACGGCAGGTATACAGGAAGAGGCACCCTGGTGCATGCTGTTTGCTGACGACATCGTGCTGGTGTCAGAAAGTGGCCACGAGGTGCAGAACAAGCTGGAGGTGTGGCGGCACAGACTTGGAAATTTTGGCCTTAAAGTCAGCAAAACCAAAACACAATATATGTTTTGCGACTATGGCGGTCTTTCAAGTTCTGTGTCCGTCACACTCGATGGAATGTCGATACCAGTTTGTTCCGAATTTCGCTACCTTGGGTCACTTTTGCAAAGCGACGGAGATATAGACCGGGACGTAAGGCAGAGAATCAACTCAGGATGGATGAAATGGCGACAGGTCTCATCCACAATATGTGACCCCAGAATGCCCCTCAAATTGAAGGGCAGAATATACAAGTCCATAATAAGACCTGTCGTACTGTATGGATCGGAGTGTTGGGCTACGAAGAAGACGGACGAAAGACGACTGCATGCAGCGGAAATGCGAATGTTGCGATGGATGTGTGGTGTAACACGGTTTGACAGAGTGAGGAATGAATATGTTAGAGGAAGCCTGAAAGTAGCTCCTCTGATAGAAAAGCTGAAAGGAAACCGTCTGTCGTGGTATGGGCATGTTATGAGGAGGGATGAATCATACGTAGGAAGAAAGGTGATGGATATGAAAGTTGTTGGATGGGCGAGCAGAGGAAGGCCAAAGAAAAGATGGATGGAGTGCGTGACTGAAGATATGAAAGAAAAAGGGGTGAATGAAGACATGACGGCTGATAGGGATGTTTGGAAGGATAAAACATACTGCGCCGACCCCAAATGAAATTGGGAGCAGGGCAAGGCAATGATGATGTGTATATTCATAACTAGCTTTGCCCGTGACTCCGTCCGCGTAGACTACAGGGTGGGGTTCAGAAAGAAAATAAGTTGTAGTCTATTTTACTCCACAGACTCCCATTTATGTCCATATCAAAAATCGTTTACATCGGTCAAATGATTTAGGCGTGAAAGCATAACAGACATATAGTTACATATACATAGTTACAGTCGTCTACATGTCGTTTCATCATTCTAGCTTCAAAAATGACGATTTTCCACACAAACTTTCACCCCTATTTTATTTTGCCCCCTTAAAAGGTAATTTTTTTTACAAACTTTTAATGTCATATTTATTTATATGTAATCAACAGCCTCAAAAATAAGTTTCAAGCTTCTAGCTTTAAAAATGACAATACTGTCATACAACCTTTCATCCCCCCTTTCAACCCCTTGAAACCCCTTTTCTGGGATAAAAAGTAGCCTATGTCCTTTCTCAGGGTCTAAACTATCTGTGTACCAAATTTCATTTAAATCGATTCAGTAGTTTTAGCAGGAAAGCGAGACAGACAGAGTTACTTTCGCATTTATAATATTAGTATGGATGAAACTATGTCAGTATCTTAAACCTAGACATCGTAGCCTGCAAAATCGATGTGGACGTTACGTCGGGGCGTACCTATGTATATTATTATAAAATGAACTACAAATATAATAATGTAAATTATTTAATTACTCACCAAACCCTGAAGAATATGTATCAGCGGACACGCTAGTTTAGTGGGTGCGATTTTGTTTATTTCACAAAACATAGAAATGTTGCGACAACCTCGCAAGAAATTAAGCAGAGTAATTTACTTTGAATACGTATTGTTGAAAAGTCATTCAAACGTGCATTAGGTCAAACCTAAAACTGTTTTGTGTACCCGCCAGCCACCAGGGTTTTGTTCACATCTGCCCTGTGGCAAGGGGGCGTTAGAATTCCACCACGGTATCCCCTGCCTGTCGTAAAAGACGACTCAAAGGGGCCCTTGGGGTCGCTGGGCGCGCTGCGGGGGCGGCGCGTCCTCACTGAAAGTGACCCCGAGAGGGGCGGCGGCACTGTGGCCTGTGTACGTCGCGGGCGCCCATCCACAACCGGGGCGCCCGAACCAAGCTAGTGGGGGTGCAACTGCGCCCCCTACACACTCCGAGACGGCCGAGACAAATACGTCTCGGAGGCGCACCGGGCGGCTGCGGCATTACGGTTGGCGCTTCTCGCTAACGTACCGTGGTCGCCCCACTCGGCGCGGAGATGGCCACCGGGGGGTTTTGGTCGGTATGCCGGTTTAGGGATATTGTTAGGGACCCAGCCCGGCACTAACACCTGCGCGGACATGACGTCGCCGCGCGCCGGGCTGGAAGACCGGTGACCCCGACATACGCTTCCCGCCCCCCCTCCCCCGGGGTTGGCGCGGGAAGTAGAGCCATAAACAGCTTTCCCCTCGAAAACAAAAAAAAAAAAAAAAGGGTTTCGTTCACATGACCAATATTTTTGAATAAAATTTTACATACCTACATACCTCGTTTGCAAAAATAACATAATTTAGGGTTCTCTGTTATAATGGAATAACGAACGAGGCGTTTTTTTATCATAGCAGTGAAAATTCGAAACCAATCTCCCACGCTTAAACCATTTAAAATAATTACAAAACGGTGAAATATATTTTTTACATACGGACTTGTATTTTTCGGCCTGACCTTTTATTATATTAAATTAGATTTTAATTGTTAATAAAATTCCGCTGCTGAATTGGAAGTATCTATGATTGTTGTATGTAAATTCACGGATGTGGTTTACAATTTAACGTACCTAATATGTTAACATTTCATTATGAAATTTGTGTAATACGCATATATCAGTAATGGTATTTTACAAGCAAATTTATGACTTTCATCATCATCAGCCCATATATGTCTATATATAGCCCATAGGTATATGAGAGGGTTTAGGCCTTAGTCTACCATGCTGGCCTAGTGCGGGTTGACGGACTACACACCTAAGAAATTCTTAAGTACTTTAGGTGTGCACATCCCCCTACAAACATTTTCCTTCACCGTTAATATTATTGAAAGACTGCACGACAGTTTATACAGTTTAGACATCACACCTGATAGTGTATTGTTTTTCAAAACACCTAAAGACGGTTGTAAACTTATGGCACACACCTCTTACTGTTGTAAGTATACATAGTATAAAATAATGTATTTTGAGGCATATAAATGGTTTAATAAAGCTTGCTAGCCTGAGAACTCGCTACAAGACTTAGGAATCTTAGGAATGTCAAGTGCAATCGGGAGGATCGAATCCCAGGTCGAATAAAGCTTTTTTATGTTTTTTAATTAGGAAATATTCAGTTGCAGCACGAAGTCTATTAAAGTGCCTAAAATCCTGCTCGCTTGTTCTACAAATGATGTCATGCCTACTACGTTTGAAATTTCAGTGAACTGTTAAAACAGACGAAGGCGCGATTGTAAACAAATCTTCGTTGATTAATTTAAATGAATAGCCATTGGATTTGTGAAAGATTACACAATCTTTACAAATTATTATAAAGGTTACCGCGAAACGGCAATGGGCGAGTTTTTCACGGTATTACAATTATTTTTAAATTAATGTCAACGATTTAATTCGCGTCACGTAATGTGAACGTTAAGGGAATGTATAAGGAGTTTCTGGGATGTAGAAATATGGAAGCCGTTTACGTGGACGTAACGCGTACTGTATAATACTGTACCTATTCACGTAGATACATATAACGACACTGCATAACTTCAGAAACACGTAACTATAAAGTCTTGCAATTAGTAACAAACATGAATAGAAAAAAATATTAAAAGGTAATGTTTTAATTAAATATGCCAAGGTTAATACACGGCAATCAATAAAAAAGTTTAAAATAATTCAAGCTACGCCTTATGAAATATTATTTGAAAACTTTAAATTCACTGACGGCTAGAAAGACTCAAAATAGACAATGTTGCTGCTGAAGTATTAGATCATCATTATCAGCTCATATACGTCCCACTGTCCTCTACAACTGAAATTATTTCTGCCCTATCCCACCACACACCCGCCCGCCACTTTAACTCCCGTGCTCCAGCATCAACAGTTTTGTATTAAATTGAACGGTCGACAATTTGTTCGCATACATACATACAAACACTGGTGTATAAAACATGTACTGATATCCAGAACGAGCTACTTCTAACTACTAACAGGTATTTTTTATTAAAATCCAGTCTTAATAGAAACGAATGACGAGTGATCATATTCCTGACGTTAGAAATGCAAGAATTGGGATCGGCCGGTACCCAATTATTCCTACTCGGTCGATTTTCTGTTGTTACTCAAAAGGTCGGCATCGCACCAACAGTGTTAATGGGCGTGGTGTGTGGTTATTCAGCGGCTATAGTAAATTCCCTAAAGGACTGCACTTTCTGGATTGCTTCTCCTTGTATAAAACAATTTATAATTCGACGTATCTAAGACGTAAAACAATTTACAATTTGAAGTATCAAATTCGACGCGTTTAAAGGCGATTCCTCCCAAAAAATATTTAGTTTCCCTTTTATCGTCGTCCAGTTTTCACAACATTGCTTTTTTCATAGTGGTATATAATGACTACCGCAGCCGATGGTAAAGGTACTGCTGTCATATCATCATCATATTTTATCACTTAATACAACCATATACCTACTTGTATGAATAAAGAAAATTCTGTTGTTAACACTATACAACGACTGTTGATTAAAAACTAATTTTTCGTGCTGGTTTTCGTAGTCGTACATCGGTTTATACTAGACCATACTAGTTTTTAGTTTACCTTGTTGTACCGTTCATCATCCTACTTTGTAGCTTTATTTCAACCCAACAATGCTTTAACAAATGTTTTGTTTCTGTAACTAGGATGTAACCAACAATGTTTTATACGTTCTATGTATGTGGGCGTTAGAAGTTTATTTTTTAAGTGCAAATTAAACCACACGTTTCACTGAAGTTGCGATATATGCTTGTCTGCGTTATAGGATTCTAAGGAACTATTAATACAGCTCACAGACTTGTAAAGTTTCCGTTTTGGTGACAAAAAAATTAACTCTCAAAATACCATTCCAGATTAAACATAGTATATATTAATTACTTTATGTTAAAATATTGAGAATAGCATTCAAAATATGATAAATTTACTGTGAGCTACTGAGGGTTTGGGTGATCTATGGACTCGTGACAGTCGGATATAAGTTGATAATCTTTAAAACGTGAACAGAGCTTTATAAATCAAGCTAAGAACGATCTCAATCTTGATACACGTTAAATTGAAATAATAAAAATAAAAAAAACACGTAACCGTTCATTCAAGTTTCAAGCCGCTGTTCGTAAATGAAATATGATAGGACCTAAGGCACAGTATTTAATAATAATGTCAAACGATACGCCCTCAGACGAACATTCTATTTAATCTATAAAATTTTTATACGCTCCAAAAATACAATTTAATAGATTACATTGCGAATAATCTATGTTTACTATGTCTATGTTTACCAAGACAGTTGTGCGGCCGAAGTACCCACGGCGACAGTATACATCATTGTTTAACGTCGTATAAGACACATGGTTGGAGCTATAACTCGCCGCTGGCCGCTCGCTTCGCGCGTTATCACAATAAACTGTCATTATGGCCCGCAAGCGACAAATTATGAAGTTCCCTCCCGACCCTTAATTAATTCACTTACAGCTCGGGTCGTATTCGTCTAACACTGCGAATACGAATACATCTGTGTAGCATTAGGTACCTAATTATTTCTCCTAATATTATGGTAATGTGGAGATTGTTATAACGTAACATTACGGCATGATTTTGTATTATAACTGACTCAACGCAGAAACGCAGCGGCTGATCAGGGGCTACCGCACGATCTCCCACGAGGCGGCCTGCGTTCTGGCCGGGTCCCTTCCATGGGACCTTGACGCCAAAATCCTCTCACGCTTTTACCATCAGCGAGAGGAGGCGTCAAGTCGCGGGGACAAACTGGCCCTGAGAGAGGTCGAGGCAATTAAAGCCTCACTGAAAGTGTCCCCGAAAGTGGCCTGTGTCCGTCGCGGGTGCCTACCCATAACCAGGCGCCCAAACTAAGCTATTGGGGGTGCAACTGCGCCCCCCACAACTCCGAGACGGCCGAGGCATTTTCGTCTCGGAGGCGCATCGGATGGCTGCGGCATCATTGTGGGTGCCTCTCACCCACACACCGTGGTCGCCCCATCCGGCGCGAAGATGGCCACCGGGGGGTTTTGGTCGGTATGCCGGCATAGGGATTTTTGTTAGGGATCTAGCCCGGCATTAACATCTGTGCGGATGTGACGTCACCGCGCGCCGGGCTGGAAGGCCGGTGACCCCGACATACGCTTCTCATCCCCCTCCCCCAGGGCTTGCGGGAAGTAGAGCCATAAACAGCTTTCCCCTCGAGAGAAAAAAAAGGACACTTTGTAAAATGTAGCTAAAATATATTATACTCGTATTGTTACAAAGTTTTGTACTTGCTAACATTTACTTAATTTTTTAGATGTCTTAAAAGTTAGAAATAAATATCTATATAAGAGAGGTATGTTTTTATTTTTAGCCATTTACCTCATCATCATTATCATTAGCCCCTATAGGTTTCACTTCTGGCCACGGGCCTCCTCCATAACTGAGAGGGTTTAGGCAGAAGGGTAGCGTGCCTTGGCGGGGCCCCGTATAAAAATTTGTTTGAGGGCCCTTAGGAAGAGTAAAGATTACTCACAAAAAAAAATAGGCATAAAATTAAAAGAAATATTTATTTTCTTCACTTTTTCCAAAAATTTTACAAACAACTCAAATGAAATATGTATCGTATAAATACGCTCCTTGCCTTTTTTCGGCAAACTGATTTATTAAATCATTTATAGCTTATGATGACTTTAGTTTTTTCAAAAATTTCTGCCTCTATGGACAATAGTGACAAGTCTGACAGGCGTTCCTGTCCCATCGAAGTTCTTAGGTAATTTTTTATTAGTTCTAATTTTGAAAAACTTCTTTCAGCAGTTTCGGTTGTAACTGGAAGAGTCAAAAATAATATCAGCCCGCGATAACCGATGTAGGGTGTTGCCAACTTTTAAACGCACGATTTACGCGGGAAAAAAGAAATGCTTTTTTTGACTTTTGTCATTTATGAAATAAAAAAAGAATGGGAAGTTTTTATTAATTTTTGCTAACGCACGTTAGATGCCCCCGTTGCCAGGGGCCCCGTATAATTAATACGGCAGATACGGCAGTAGCTACGCCCCTGGGTTTAGGCCTTAGTCCACCACGCTGGCCTAGTGGGGGTTGGTTACAGTAAGTGATAATTCATTATTAATACACACGTTACTTTGAAAAGTCAAAGGTGTGTGCCTGGGGTTTGAACTGGCGACCGCCGACATTCTCGACCGCGCGCCTAAACCTCGAGGCCATCACTTCTCATTTACCCCAGGGAATTTTTTTCACACAAGCTACGGTGGGAAGAACAAACCTAATGAACTGTACTGAATCACAAACTTCTGTTATCTACTTAGGTTAAAGTACATACGTCGGCGTGTTACGCTGCACATTGAGTCTGAATACATGTTACACGTATCACAGTGCATAATCTATGCGCGTAAATACACGAACACAGCGGAGAGCATAATTGCCAATGTTCGTCAGTGCATTATGCAAAGTGCGTCAGATTGCAATTGCGGAAGCAATTAAGCCTGGCGCTTGAGGTTTCGTCCGTGGGGTGACTCGGACTGATTTGTAAATAATAATATGTAAATAAAGATATGAAGAGAGCGACGGCGCGGCGACAGCATCCCCTAGACATTGTGCCGTTAACCTAATTGGCGGCGATTGTTCGGCGAATGCTAATTTTATCGCCATACACCCTCTCAACTGTGGATGTTAGGTAAAGTTATGGATTAATTTAAACAGTAGTTGTTAAACTTTGGCTCAGGGATGCTCCTATCTAGTGGTCATGGCCTACCCTAGAATAGGAGCTTCGAGTACGCGACCTCGACCTCCCCGAGCTACTGCAGTCACTACCAACCTCCCCTTCCGTGACTGCAGTATCCACTCCTATAGGCCATACTTTCCTTTCCCATATCATCCTCTACCCACACACCCTATTCCCTTTCCCTGGTTGATGACGGGCAGCAGCGTCATCAACGCGAGTCCCCTCCTGCGCTCGCCAACCCGCCTGCCAAGCGTGGCGAGTATTGGCAAATACCTTTTGATGAGTGAAACTAGGACCAGGCCCCCAGTCCCCGGCAGCCCCGCTATTCCTGGCTACGGTAGCGGCCATGGTTACGGCGGGGCAGGGGGTGCTAAGAATCCCCGGGTTGGCCCCGGCTACCACCCCCGACGACGACTGGCCCTGGTAACACACAACATACGCACGTTGAGGACAGACGAGAAGATTGTCGAACTGGAAGAAGAATTGAGCGGGTTACACTGGGACATTCTGGGGTTGTCGGAAGTCCGAAGAATCGGGGAGGACACGATAACCCTGAAGTCCGGTAACCTGCTCTTCTACCGGGGGGACGACCAACAGTCCCGAGGAGGTGTCGGATTTCTCGTCCACAGGTCCCTCATTAACAACATCGTATCCATCGAAAGTGTGTCGAGCAGGGTAGTGTACCTTATACTCAGAATATCGAAAAGATATTCGTTGAAGGTCATACAGGTTTACGCGCCGACCTCGACACACCCAGATGAAGAAGTAGAGGAGATGTATGAGGACATAAGTCGGGCCATACATACTTCCAAAACCTACTTCAATGTTGTTATGGGGGACTTCAACGCAAAGTTGGGCAAGAGAAGCGATGCAGAGTTGAAAGTTGGGCAATTTGGACATGGGCAACGGAACCTCAGGGGTCAGAGGCTGGCCGACTTTCTGGAGAAAGAGGGACTCTTCGCGATGAACTCTTTTTTCCAGAAGCCGCCTCACAGGAAATGGACCTGGCTGAGTCCTGACGGTTCTACGAGAAATGAGATAGATTTCATCTTGACGACGAATAGACGGATATTCAGTGATGTCTCTGTGATCAACAGGGTGAAAACCGGCAGTGATCACCGAATGGTTAGAGGCTCATTGAATATCAACGTCCAGCTAGAAAGGCGTCGCATGATGAAGTCTACGCTCCGACCTACTCGCGCCCATATCCAAAACCCCGAGAGCTTTCAACTCGAGCTTCGAAATCGCTTTGATTGCCTAGAAGAAAACCTTGCAGTGGACGAGTTAAACAGCGGTTTGGTAGAAGCTGTCCATACGGTGGGATCTAAGCATTTTAGACCTCGCCGTAGAGATAGACCTCAAAAACTCTCGATCCACACTCTTGACCTTATGGCCGAACGTCGATCTATGGCGCTGCAGTCTTCCGAGGACGCCGAAGCATATCGTCAGCTCAATAGACGGATCTGGAAGTCCTTGCGACACGATGTCCGTGCTCACAATACTGTGAGCATTAAAGAGACAATTGAGCGGAACGGAGGCTCCAAAGTGTTTGCAAGAGACTTGTCTATTGGGCAAAGACAGCTGTCTAGGCTGAAGACGGAGGGCGGCAGCGTAGTGTCGACGAGGGCAGAGGTGTTAAGAGAGATCGAGAGGTTCTACGGACAGCTTTACACCTCGGTTGCCGAACCGACTGTTAGCTCGGCCGAAGACCCGAGAGCCGAGTTGATCCGCCACTTCAGTGATGATATCCCGGACATCAGCCTGTGTGAGATTGAGATGGCCCTGAAGCAACTTAAGAACAACAAGGCGCCGGGTGAGGACGGAATCACTTCAGAGCTTCTGAAAGCGGGCGGAACGCCGGTACTTAAAGTCCTTCAGAGGCTCTTTAATTCCGTTCTCCTCGAGGGCTCAACGCCAGAGGCATGGAGCAGGAGCGTGGTGGTACTGTTCTTCAAAAAAGGTGATAACACTTTGCTGAAGAATTACAGGCCCATCTCGCTCCTGAGCCATGTCTATAAGTTGTTTTCGAGGGTCATCACCAATCGTCTCGAACGCAGGTTTGATGACTTCCAGCCTCCCGAACAAGCCGGTTTCCGAAAAGGCTTTAGCACCATAGACCACATCCATACGCTTCGGCAAGTTATACAAAAAACCGAGGAATATAACTTGCCGCTTTGTTTAGCGTTTGTGGACTATGAGAAAGCCTTTGATTCGATCGAGACCTGGGCTGTGCTAGAGTCTCTCCAGCGGTGCCACATTGACTGTCGGTACATCGAGGTGTTGAAAAGCATATACAGCAACGCCACCATGTCGGTCCGAGTACAAGATCAGAGCACGAAGGCTATTCCACTACAGAGAGGCGTGAGACAGGGAGATGTCATATCTCCGAAACTGTTCACTGCCGCGCTGGAAAACGCCTTCAAGCTCTTGCAGTGGAAAGGATTCGGCATCAACATCAACGGCGAGTATATCACACACCTCCGGTTTGCCGACGATATTGTAGTCTTGGCAGAATCGCTGGAAGACCTTAGCACTATGCTCGAAGACCTCAATCGAGTCTCTCAACAGGTGGGTCTTAAAATGAACATGGACAAGACGAAAATCATGTCGAATGTCCATGTTGTGCCCACCCCGATAGCAGTTGGGGGCTCGACTCTCGAAGTTGTAGACGAATATGTCTATTTGGGACAAGTGGTCCGGTTAGGCAGGTCCAACTTCGAGAGAGAGGTCAATCGTCGAATCCAACTCGGTTGGGCAGCGTTCGGGAAACTACGCGACGTCTTCTCGTCCAAAATACCTCAGTGCCTGAAGACGAAAGTCTTCGATAGTTGTGTGTTACCAGTGATGACATACGGCACTGAGACGTGGCCTCTCACTATGGGCCTCATTAGACGGCTCAGAGTCACTCAGCGAGCTATGGAGAGGGCTATGCTCGGGGTTTCCCTACGAGATCGAATCAGAAATGAGGAGATCCGTAGGAGAACTAAAGTAACCGACATAGCCCAGCGGATTAGCAAGCTGAAGTGGCAATGGGCCGGGCACATAGCGCGGAGAACTGATGGCCGATGGGGCCAAAAAGTTCTCGAGTGGAGGCCACGTACCGGAAAGCGCAGCGTGGGACGTCCTCCGACAAGATGGTCGGACGACCTGGTGAAGGTCGCGGGACGTCGCTGGATGCAGGCTGCTTCCAACAGGTCCCTGTGGAAATCATTGGGAGAGGCCTATGTCCAGCAGTGGACTTCGATTGGCTGATGGATTGGATTGATAAACTTTGGCTTAATTAAATACCATCCAAAAACATATGATGGTTTGTTTCATTAACTTCATGGTTTGATATGAGCGTTTGGAACTTTTCTTTAGTCATCAACCACAGGTTGAAAATAGAATTAAGCCAGTCTCAAATACATTTTACATTTTGGTCGAATCTGTTCGTTACTTAATAATTTTAGAGAATAGATTCTCGTCTTAATGTAGTTAATATAATCGATTTAAATGTCGTGTCATATTCTATTTGAACACAATTTTTTATTTAATCATGTCTCTCATCGTCCTATTTAGCATTTTTACTTGTTATTTTTGTCTAGACTATTATTTCCAAGGCTTTATTTGTTAAACATTTTTAATATTATTTTATAAGTTTTAGCATCAGCCATTAACCGTTCACTGCAGAACGTATGTCGAAACTATAAGACTTTCAGAGCGACCTGTTGGAAGCGGCCTCCATCGAGCGTCATCCCGAGAAATTACTTTCATAAATAAAGAAAAATTTACCGACCTACGCTTCATGCCCCAACGTTTTGTTTCCTTTAAGAATATTTTGTTTATGAAATGGATGTTTCGTTATTTAAAATATTATTATGTTTCCGTAAAACAAGAAGCTTGAAGAAGACTAAAAGTTTGAAAGTTCTTTACGGAGATATTCATGAGGTTGTTTTTGAAAGCGGCTAGCGATCTGCGGTTGAGTTATATCTGAATGATGGAGGGTGTGCGTGGTGCGATATACGTTGGAGTTTAGGTAGAGACGTGGGCGGCGGCGCGTGCGGGTGTCACTGCGTCAAACAGTTCCCGCTTTCCGCGCGCGAACCTAACCGCAAAACACGTTACTCTCTGACACCTGTATTCAACCTGAACGCTATGAATCTTTCATTTGAACGTTACGAATCCTTTTGAATCCATTTACATAATGCGTAAAATCTTGATATGCACTTGTCAAATACATACATTCTGTATGTTGTATTTATTTTCGTATACAGAGATGCCTTTAATCTGATCTGAATCTTTTAAAAGAATAAACTCTTTATAGTTATTACTCCATTATTTTTTTAAATACGGATTATGAAGACCAATTCCAATTCCCATTGGGACAAATTTCAGGTGTTTCCAATTTTGGGAATAAATGTGGCTTAACGCCGCGTATATCGCGAAGAAAACCCATGCACGGAAAGAGAAGAAAAGAAAAGAAGAAAAATTACATACAGAGCGCATTAAATTGAATATAAGAGAACGTCTGAAATACCGTATAATATTTCTTACATTTAGTTTTTGTCTTAAAGCGTTGAATCGAAATACCTTCTCTAAATGAGGTCAACATTTTATCATATTAATACAAAATGTTTGCAGCCTATTATCCTTTTAATTGCTTTTATTTACTAGGAGCCTTCATAAGCAGATGTTATCATGTTGCGATTACTTACCTGGGGCATAAAGACAACACAGAAGCAAAACTTGCACAAAGAAAAGAAATGAGCGCGGAATTTCATGAACCAACAATTTGTTTTATACACCGTGAATAAATATTATTCGCTTTATCAACGTATAATATTTATTAAAGGATAACGTAAGCCCCTTTAAAATGTAGTTACATTACGTGATTCCGTCAAAAATACAGTCATTACTTTCCCGTCCGCGTAATTGGTCTGAAATATCTTCGCATCGGTTTTGTAGTGGAGCGTAAACATGGATTACAAAGTATCTCATTCATTTCGATGATGGTGGGAGTCGTGCGGGCTGAAATTCTCGTCCAGTTGCTCTTGTTTGCGCGCAGTTAAAAACCACAAATCAAGCGGAACTGTCCCCGGATTAAACGCTCACAGAGTGCCCGTGACAGCGCTACCTATGTATGTATGTGTTTGCTATCCAAACGATATTTACGTATGTACGTACCAAATTGGAACTCTTACGTGAACCATTTAATTAGAATGGTTTTAACATTCCGTAAGTTATTAATGAATCTAATTTAATCGAAAATGGAACGTTAAATCTTTCTCATTAAATACATACATACATATCTCACATTTGTATTCTCAAAGGAATAGGCATAGGTGCATTTCTGCACCCATCTCCGGCTAATTGAATTTTATAATCCGCGAGATAAGGGTGAGCCTTGTTCCGGGTACGATTAGAGACTCTGTGCTTCAACGGTGAAAATCCTTATGAAAAAACCTTGTAAAATCTTCAAAGAACCCTTTCGTCTCGTTACAAAAAAATGTATATAAGCAGAGTAAAAGTTGAAATACCTTATTCTAAGAATGTAATCTCCTTTGAAGCGAAACAAGCCACCCACGTTAACAAAGCTTGATCTATGCGAAATTTAATTTAACAAATAATAATTCCTAGTTAAATTATTCTCGTATATTAGAAACCTTTTACGTTGAACGCCCAGCGTTAACAAGTTTTTTTACAATTTAAATATTTTCTCGACGTACCTTGTTTGGTAAAGAATGTAATTGTGGCGTGCAAAAAATAGATAGGAAAATTAACGGCTACCCTAGAGTATATACTATTGGCATCAATATCAGGCGCTTTGCTTTGATAGTCAGCCCGCCTATTAATATTGCCAATATTGGCTTGCACGTGGTGACAAAATTCTCGTGGAAATGTTAGGGGTCAACTCATACATTGATTCTCTAGTGGCTGCATAAATAACGGTGTGCGTTGCATATTTAGTTTATTTAATATTCATGCCACGGGCGAAGGGAACTATAATCTTATTAGGATTTGTTTAAAAGAAGCTTTCTGGCTGTGCAATTAGTTAAAGTCAAGAGACTTTCACCAACGCGACACGAGATTAAGTGAAATGAATGTGCAGAAATGAAAGCGCTTATTATCGAGATAAGAAAAGCTGGACAGTTGCTGGTTTCTAATTCTCATATATTTACCGGTATTAATGCTCCATTTTAAAAACGCCTGCTCTTATGAATTTCGAAAAAACGTATGTGCGCATAGTTTGCGTATGTTAGCAATAATAAGTAATTTATAGATGAAAAACTCATACAGATTTTCCTAAAGATATACGAGTAACTTATTTTTTATAGTGAAGATTATATAATTTTAAATTAGATTTATATAGGTACTATATTAATAAATAATATTTACCAATAATATAAATATTTGATTATATCAAGTAGTACTATGACAGCCGTTGAACTGGTATTAAAAAAAAAACACATTACTTGTTGAGCAATCCGAAAATGGTAAATAGAATTTAATTCCATGTTTAAAAATAATGTTAAACGGCTTTTCCTCATTATTACGGCTTATTTAGAAGAAAAAACTCAAGAAAGTACAACAACAGACCTATTATAGGAGAAGGTGGTAATGTGACCCCCGCAGGTATATTGACCCCCTTGAATAATAGTTAGTTCGCATAACGCCGTCTTATATTATTTTGGTGCAACGGGACCATTTCCGTATACTATTGATTTATTGCCCTACAAATCTGCTTGGGGCGGTTATGTTCGTTCGTCATTTGAACAAGTCGAAACTCGTACCCGACAAACTTATTTTTCGACTGTGAGTTTTATTCCATAATTTATAAAAAAATGATAGTTTTTGCTGTTTTTTTGAATATTGTGTTCGTGACACTGTCTTCTACGGGATATATAAGGTAAATATACATTTTTTACATTTTTTCAATTGTTTTAGGTTGTTTATCAAAATATTTTCAATAATTTTAATTTGGCCCCCTGACACTGGTTGTATCATGGCCCCGGGGGCACATAACAAGTATGACTTGCTTATCATTCACATATTTTTATTTTTCAGTTTCAGATGCCTAGACAAACTGTTTTGCCTCTATCTTCGATGAAGAAACCAGAGACGTGCATGCAAGAGTGCATCAGGTATATTTGAGCCGCCTACGATGATTTTTCCAAGCAAAAACTTTACGGATATTTTGTTAAAAAGTGGACCTCCTGGAACGATTGGCAAAGTTCATCCATCTGGTTGGATTCGATCCAATTTGTTCACTGAATGGTTCAGGCATTTTATTGATAAATTTTCAGGCATTTTATTGATAAATTTTCAGGCATTTTATTGATAAAATTACCCCGGGGGCCACATTACCAGCAGTTGATCTCGAGACGCCAAATTTGATTACTTAAGAATAAATGATAATTTTGATTTTATTTAGCGAGTTTCTTTTGTTTCATAGTAAGATATGTACACACAAATAAATACGAAACCCAATAAAACATTTTCCATATTTTTAATTCCATTACTTTAGAAATAAACCTTAAAAAACAAAGTGGGGGGCCACATTACCACCTTCTCCTATACGTTAATTTTAAATTCTAACCTTGCGGCATCCTTGGGGATGGCAGAGATAAAATAAATTGAGTAATATATTTGATGTAAGCACAATCTATTCAGTGCTCGTGTAATTTTATATATGTAGTAAAGTGTAAAAATAAAAATTTATTCATATATGAATGTACGCTTTTTTATGTGAGATTCACGTTTTAAACGAAATGTTTTAAACTTTAGCAATGGAAGATCATAAATAGAATCATAAGCATGGGCTGAGCTGGGACGTATATGGATGCGTCCCACTGCTGGCCACGGACCTCCCCTACAACTGAGAGAGTTTAGGCCTTAGTCCACCATGCTGGCCTAGTGCGGGTTGGCGGACTTCACACCTAAGAAACTCCTTAGAACTTATATGTGTGAAGGTTTCATCACGATATTTGGATAGTAGTACTAGATAGTAGCAATGGATTTCTAGTAGATTTTGAAAGCAGTAAGGTTTGTAGGCGGTTTTTTATATAAATTTAGAATAAAACAATAATAAAAATGTTCCTCACGCACCTACTATTTTTTCGTAAAACAGTAGCATGTAAGCGTCTCCAGGACCTATGTATAAGTTTTACTATAAGTTAGGTTTCCTAAGATAATATATCCTATGCCTTATTCCAGAATATTTTCTGCCTATGGGCCAATCTTTCTATCGGTCAGTTATTCTGGCGTGATTGAGTAAATGTGAAAACCAACATCCATATACCCATTCTTACCTAATATACTCGTATGTATGTGGGGTGGAAAAATTCTACAATTAGTATCAGGGATATAAAAACTCTAACATAGCAATTGTTGCTTGAGAAAAATAAAGTATGAGCTAACATTTAATGCTACCCAGGGATGGAGTATTCTTTATATCGAATTGCCATAAAAATCCTCCATTAACAAATTATATTTATTGGAGCTATCTTTGTTAAATAATACTGTGAATCGGGTTTACACTTAATACTCTACACTAAAAAAGTACACGCAGGTTGATCTCAGAACACAAGATATATATGTATGTACCTATATCTTTATGGTAAGTTTCACTAATATCTACCTACGAGATCAAATCAGGAATGAGGAGATCAGTAAGAGAACTAAAGTAACCGATATAGCCCAGCGGATTAGCAAGTTGAAGTGGCAATGGGCGGGGCACATAGCGCGGAGAACTGATGGCCGATGGGGCCAAAAAGTTCTCGAATGGAGGCCACATAGCGGAAAGCGCAGCGTAGGTCTTCCACCCACAAGGTGGTGGTCCGACGACCTGGTAAAGGTCGTGGGTCGTCGCTGGATGCAGGCTGCCTCCAACAGGTCACTGTGGAAGTCATTGGGGAAGGCCTGTGTTCAGCAGTGGAATTCCTTAGCTGATGGATTGGATTGGATCACTAATAAACTTACTTAAAATAACTACTGAACACTTATCATAGAAAATAATTCTATATTAATAACTATTCATGCCGGTGTTGCGAAGTATATAATACATTATTAAATGTGTGTACTCGTAAACTTTCCTCTAGGTAGTAAAACAGATAGACCTTTAAATTCACAACAACTTGATGAGGGAGCAGGAAACATCGCTTTGATCTTTTGTTCGTTCACGAATTTATTAAAACTAATTTCATCTGTTACACTCCGGGTGATCAGACGTATAATACTCGGGCTTATTTTCCTTATCGTAAAAACGGGCATTTCCTTGTAATTACCGAAGACTACGCGAAGGAAACCATAAGTCATATACAAATTCATGAAAATTAAAATAATCTTAAGATTATGGGACAATCACATTTTAATATTACGAAGAAATTCCTTAATAAAGATATGTTAAGAATCCATGACTCCAAGATACAATTTACTATCTAAGAATGAAAATAAAACCTCTTATAACAATGAATATTTTACAAGAAATTGTTGTGTATTTTTCTTTATCTCTCTTGGCTTAGCCACAATAGCCCCAATTTAACAAAGTAGTTGACAGGAACTATTGCAATTCGTACCGTTGTAAGTATAAGTTGGGGTAATACGGATTTAATAATATACAGAGTAATAATTATTCTTTTTGTTTACAAGAATTCGGTAATCGGTACGTTTTGAAACAAAAATTCCATTTAAAATAATTCCTTCAAATAAAGAATGTATCAATGTTATCCCGTAATTAGTAAAGATTTTTTTTACAACATCCTCAATAAGGCCATTTTTTGTTTCTGATTTTTGTTCTTTATTTAGTACCATATATTCGGCAAATTAACAAGCTATTCATTAGATGAAAAGTAATGTAGCGTCTGATAAATACTCTCTATGCTTCTGGGATATAATTATGCGTGGGTGGTCTTTGGTACAGCCTAAGAAAGCAGATGGGAGAATCAATGTTTGATAAATAAATGATTATTGATTGATGTTTAGAAATACTCTCATCGTACAAAATGCAATTTCTATTCGATTCTATGCAATGGTACCGCCTCTAACAAACTAGTCCAATCCTACAGTAGTGCGAATTGACTAAAAGTTCGCTTGAAAACTTGAAGTGGTAGTGGGCGGGCCATATATGCCGCTGAACGGACTATCACTGGAACAGACCTATATAAACCGCGAAATTGCCATCGTGATGGGACAACGTAGAATAAATGCGTTTAAATTTGCTAGAATGACGATAATTATGAAGTGGCTTCATAAGAAAAGATGATAAAAGGCATGTTTTGGGCTTCGGTGTTCCTAAAACATCTACACTAAAATAGACTGATAGATTCGCGGTTATGAAAATTCTGAAGAAGTGAATAATGTGTATTAACAATATAAATGACATTACGCAATAAATGCGGGTAGCTATTAAACATAATGATCCTTGACATAATTTTATTCAGCCTTTGTGAATGAATTCGCACACAATATGTTGTCACATTCTGACTTTAATTAATTATGACTTTACCTTTGTTCTTGAATTATTAAATTCTCTAATCTCATAACATACCAAAACCCAGATTTGGAGAAAAGCATGTAGTGTAGCCTATGTATGTGTAATTGTATGTATTATTGGTATGTGTTTCTATTAAATTTCTTATTATTCTTATTATTTTATTTCTATTCTATTTCTAGTTTCGAATAAGTCCCGTCACCTTAAGACCAAACTTTATTACACTGGAAAAAATGTCGAAAACATTATATTACATGTGAATTATTTTATGTTGCGCCTATATTTATTATATAAGCCTCTTTGCGACTCATTGTTTACATATAATAAAAGAGTCATGAATTAACCTTCGAGCCGAGTTCGCTTTAATAAAACTTCACAAGGGTTGCGAGAAAAGAGACAATTTCGGGAAATTTCGTCAATTTCTCTGCTTTATTATAGGAACCTTTCAATGATCACTCAATTGTTAGGCCAAAAACTGAAGATTTTTTAAATTTCAATTTTAAATGATAGGTTGCACTTAGTTATTTCATAATTTTTTTAGAGTTTTGATAGAATATCTTTTATATTCATATACTACTTTTGTAAATAAACATGGCTCGCTATTTGTTGTAAAGCCACCTCCCACTAAGACTAACATACATTATATATGAGAAACCTGATGGATTAAAGCTTTATCCCGATTCGTGCGCATCTAGATTTGAACGGGACTATTTTACACGCTATACCTACGTTCAATCAGAAGTATTAAATTGAAATAATAAGTGCGAAGCGAACCCTTGTTGCTGATTTTTTGTTCAGTAACCTAAAAACATCGATGCAAGTTTTAATTGGGCCTACTGGAGCGACTCAAGAGAAAGTTACCAGACGAGGTTATTTTATATAAATGTTATGGTGTGTGTGTCTATACATACCTGTGAGCGTGAAGTAATGTAGAGATAAAATGAATTACGTTTTGACGTGGAAATTTATTTAGCAGGTGTTTACAGACGACACACGGTCGAGCGTGGCGCTTGTTACTAGCTTTGGCACAACTTTGTAGTGCTCCTCAAACATCGCCTCGTTACTACCAACTTTGTTACTTTATTCAATGCCGTGTTATTTCATCCTGTCAAAATTTAATATGTAATAGATTTTTGCCTTTTTGCACCGACGATGGATATTTTATTAAAAGCTCTTTAATCAGTTGCTGAAATGCCAGAATAGCAATTAATACGAGTATATGAGTAAATGTAATTTCAAAGCAACACTCTCTCCATGTATTATTTTTTAAGTATTAATAAATAGGTGATAAGTTGCTTTTTTATTTTAAAACGAATCTTTTCATCATCATCAGCCCAAATACGTCCCACTGCTGGGCACGGGCCTCCTCCACAACTGAGAGGGTTTAGGCCTTATTCCACCATGCTGGCCTAGTGCGGGTTAGCGGACTACACACCTAAGAAATTCCTAAGAACTTTTAGGTGTGCAGGTTTTATCACGATATTTCCTTCACCGTTAAAGCAAGTGATAATTCATTGTAAATACACACATAACTTCGAAAAGTCAGTGTGCCTGGGGTTTGAACCTGCGACCGCCGAAATACTCGACCGCGCGCCTAAACCTCGAGGCCATCACTGCTTCTTCAATCTTCTCATAGCCGCACATAATTTTGGTGGCCGAAAAGGCTTAAAATGTAAATGAAAAAAACCCATTATGTTTTAATGTTTAAAAGAACGTGTAATAACTAATTATGAGTTTGTGTTTGTAGATGGCTTAATAAAACAGATTTTACTTGCATATTTACAAACACTTATAAGCACGGAAGAATACCTAGAAATAGACGACTATTCATGACTCCCTTTAAGCGACTTTTTTTGCAAATCAGAGCCAAGATAGACATATACACGAGCTGCAAAACCTGTCATAGTGAAACTAGAAAGTTTTTCGCATTTCGAATTCATTTGAGGGGAAAGCTGTTTATGGCTCTACTTCCCGCCAGCCCCGGGGGAGGGGGGCGGTAAGCGTATGTCGGGGTCACCGGTCTTCCAGCCCGGCGCGCGGCGACGTCATGTCCGCGCAGGTGTTTTTGCCGGGCTGGGTCCCTAACAATATCCCTAAACCGGCATACCGACCAAAACCCCCCGGTGGCCATCTCCGCGCCGGGTGGGGCGACCACGGTACGTTGGCGAGAAGCGCCAACCGTAATGCCGCAGCCGCCCGGTGCGCCTCCGAGACGTGTTTGTATCGGCCGCCTCGGAGTGTGTAGGGGGCGCAGTTGCACCCCCACTAGCTTGGTTCGGGCGCCCCGGTTGTGAATGGGCGCCCGCGACGTACATAGGCCACAGTGCCGCCGCCCCTCTCGGGGTCACTTTCAGTGAGGACGCGCCGCCCCCGCAGCGCGCCTAGCGACCCCATTGGCCCCTTTAAGTCGCCTTTTACGACAGGCAGGGGATACCGTGGTGGGATTCTAACGCCCCCTTGCCACAGGGCAGGGCGCCGGGTCTAGTTATCTCTGTCGACCCGGCGCCTTCTTCTCTGACGTCTTTGGCGGGCGGGATCGTTGATTTCTCGATCCCGCTCCGCGCTCTCCTTCTGCGACATGACGTGCTCGCAGAAGGAGAGCATCGCTCGCCACGACCTTGGACTCCCGAAAATTGAAGATACGACGGCCGGAAGCGAGAGGTCGCCACCAACAATAGCGCGGAGAGCGCTGCGCTCCATCTCCCAGGCTGGACACTCTTGTAGTGTGTGCTGGGCTGTGTCGTCCGGGCAGTTGTCATAGTGGTGACACACGGCCGACTCCTCCTTCAGAGCCACCCGACACAGGTAGTGGCCGAAGCAACCGTGCCCCAACAACACCTGCGTCAGGCGGAACGTCGCCGCACCGTGGCGCCTGTCCACCCACTGGTCGAGGACAGGACGCACTGCCTCAACGGTCCTAGCACCAGCACTGGGATCCTCCAGCCTGGTTCGCCATTCCTCCACGGCGGCCGTACGGAGGGAGGCTTTTATTGCCTCAACCTCTCTTGGGGCCAGTCTGTCCCCGCGACTTGACGCCTCCTCCCGCTGATGATAAAGACGCGAGAGGAATTTGGCGTCAAGATCCCACGGCAGGGACCCGGCCAAGACGCAGGCCGCCTCGTAGGAGATCGTGCGGTAGCCCATTTCGAATTCAGCCTGTGTTAACCCGGTTGTAAGTACGCCGGCATAATCATGATGACTGGAAAGTGATAGTGCAATTGTTTTTAAATTAGTTTTAACGCAATGTTAACAAAACAAACTCTTGATACAATCGTGTTGTACTTCAAAATGGAACATATTTCAGAACTATGAAAAAACTGATTATAAACTTCCAACTTCTAAACTTCCACTGTTTTAAAAGTAAGTGAATAATTTAGGTGCTTTATGACCAAATTAAAAGAAATTATGACGACTTATTGAGCTTTTTTAAAAATAAAGGTTATCAGAATTCTCACGTTTGCGATATTTTAAGTTACTACATTATTGTAGGTTCATAAATCATAATAATACATCCTATAATTTCGGCGGTCGCGGGTTCAAACCTCCGGCATACACTTCTGACTTTTCGATGTTATGTGTGTATTCACAATGAATTATCACTTACTTTAACAGTAAAGGAAAACATCGAGATGAACCTGCACATAAAAATTCTTAGGAATTTCTTAGGTGTGTAGTCCGCCAACCCGCACTAGAGCAACGTGGTGGACTAAGGTCTAAACCCTCTCAATGATAGAAGAGTGCCCAGCAGTAGGACGTATATGAGCTGATGATGATGTTAGGTTCACAATAATATATCCTATTAATTTCAAACTAAATACAATATTTAGTTTGAACATCACAACGATTAATAAGAGCTTACTCTCTGGTTGTAATATGCATTCAGTAATATTACGTCATTATAAATCTCAATGTTGTTATAAATTAACACGTACTAATTATTTGATTGTCAAGTTTATTGGGTGAAATGTACCTATAGTTACTTCGTTCATCATCGCGACCTAACCGAACAAATTAGTGTTTATAATAATAATTTTACTAGCATAAAATTATTGACATATAAAATATATTAGTTTCGTAAAAAATCTTCTAAATATCAACGTTTCCGTGCAACTATAAATAATACCTAAATAATAATGTTGTGTTTGTGCGCTCCTCGCTAAGTATTTAATTTTCTGACAATGTTTCAATTACCTAACTCGCTTTATATAGACTTATAATACTGATATTCGTATTAAAATACCTTTTAACCTTTTAAAGTTATACTACGTTGCAGTTGCTTCTTGAATGCTGAAGCTAAGAATAATAAGAGATCCTAAAATCCTTTAACTTTTCATCGACCTCAGTTTCTTCACCGCTTTTACGTTTGACTCTGTCACTTGCAGCATTGTAGAACAAACTTCTTTGTTTTATCAAGCATTTTTAAGGATTGTAGCGATTCTTATTGCTTATAAGCAAGGCTAATAGGGTTATTCAGATTGGATCGTTCGAACTGTATACGCACTTTGCACGTTCTTAAATATAGTATACGCCTACTTGGATCCAAGACTAAGCTACCCCACTAATTTATTTAATTACGTTCAATATACTAAAAATAACATTTTCGAATCAAAATGTATTCATCATCATCATCATCAGCCGAAAGACGACCTCTGCTGGACATAGACCTCCCCTAAAGACTTCCAAAGTGCTGTTTGGAACCGGCCTGCTAAGTCGTCGGTCCACTATGTGGGTGGATGTCCAACGCTGCGCCTTCCAAAATGTATTAAAAGATATTTAATATTAAGGATGACTTAGAATGCTATAGAATTTAAACCCTATCAGCGATGTGTACGGTTTGATCAAACTTTATACATTAAAATGTCAAACTTGAAGTTATGATATGTAAACATATCAAAATATTTTCTATGATTTTAGCATAAGGTGTCAAATACCTTAGCTTAATAAAACATATCATTGGTCCGACCTAAAGTGCAACCTACAATATCAAAATGTATTAAATTCAGCATAGTGGTTAAACGTTTCTGTTTGTGTACGTAACTTGGATTTAGCAAGAAGCCTTCCGCTCAATTTTTTTTTATTGATTTATTTAAATATCGTTATGAGTTCGTGCTCATTACGAATATGGCATATTAAATTTCGATATAACGGGCTAACGAACGCTGTGATGAATTAATTATGTGGGTGAAGGATAGTGTTTGCAATACGCTGGCTCGCAGGCTCCAATCGAATATATTCAAGGCCGTGCTAACAATAGCTTTGTGAAGCTAAGGTTCGCTTGCCTTCGGCAGTCGGCTCCTCTCAGTCTGTGTGCAAAAGTTGTTACTAAATTGGATTGTTATTTCCACGAACCAACGCTAAGTGACAACATATTACACGTTTTGTGCGAGTACCAATTGTGTGCTATATTCGACAAAGTTAAATTTAGAATAAACTAGATTTGCCCTGATACTATGCTCGCGAGAATATTTATGGACCCTAGAAAAATTTCGCCTATTGTCTTCGTACAAAGATTCATAATAACCGGATTTTTATTTTAGAAAATCTAAAGAAACTAACTTTCGTATTTAAAATAGTAGTTAGGAGTACGAACCAAATGTAGGTTATGTTTAAAACAATAAGGTCTTCATAATTGTAAAGTTATCTAACTGCTAGACCAAAAAAATCAAGAACATAAAGTATCAAAAAAACTCATCGTGAATATTTGAAAATTTCAATGAATAATAATAAAGCTATCGTAATATTTGTATTCATGTCAGACGTCTTTGGCATAACTTTTAATTGCTAGTTTTCTCGAAGATAACAATAAGAATTCTTAGTAATTGTTAAGTATAGATTATGTTCTATAGTTTTAAGAATTATGTTACACTTATATTACCTTAAGAAACTGCTAATGTTTCATTTGATTGAGACATACCTTTGAAGCATAAAAAATTAGAGCAGGTACACTGTGTTCTTCTCTGTAGACAGTGTGCATCCCTATTTATATCAGGTAGCAGTTGCGAGTCCCTATTTCAATACTTTTCTTATAAAATATTATACCATTATCCAAAACCAATACGCATGCCAAACTTAATGCATGTTTAATAGATTCCATAATAATAACGTTTGGGGTTTGGTTACAAAAAGGCGATTTTCTTTTTTCCTGCTGATGTGTCGGCTGAGATAGAATCGTAAATATCTCTGATATTCGGTGACGTGGCTCCCTTTGGCATGAATCGGCAAATATATCGAGAGATCATTCTCAGAATTCCTATACGATAGTGTGAATTTGGTTTTAAGAGGACGGCAAAGACGTGTAACAAATAAATCTAATTTATATTTCGAGATCTCATTTTCAAGAATTGATAAAGTATTAAAGACCTTAATTGGAAAGGTATAAATTTCGCGCCACGTTTTTAACAGCAGTGCCCTTTCTTTAAATAATGTAATTTTCCTCGCAAAATAATCTGATAACAAAATTTTGTTCGCCTCAGAAAAAAATCTTTTTGGGCAGTCTCTTTTGAAGATTTCGCTTGCAGAGCCTACTTCATTTCCTAACCATTACCTTTATTACAACCTTGTGGTCTTCAGCCGTCCCAGCAAAATTACTTGTAAATTGAATCAAAAAGAATTTTATTTTAGTGACGAATTCAACCCAGACGAGATTACAGTTTGTAACTTTATTTCATTCTGTTTCGTATTACTTATTATAGTGTTTTTTTATTAATTTGGTCTATAAAAAAGATAGACGACATCAATATCTAGATAACTTAAAAACATAGTTTACTAAGAGCTTCGGAGTTCAAATTTGATAAAATGATTATTGTTGTCTGACTTCATCAAGCAGTTCTATTGCAGGTGAAGACTTTTCTTTCAGATCGAATATTTGTGTTATTTTTTAAAGTGTCTACATCTTTGTCAATAAGATAGTTTTTTTTTATTATATTGATGAACACTGAAACTAAAATATTTTTATATTATCTTTAGTAATAACAAGACAAAAAAACATTAGAAACCCCTCTCCGATAGTCAAAAAAGGACGTGCAACATGAAGATTGACGTCACCTCTATAATGAGTGGGCGTGTGAGAGAGATAGCAACATTTTGCAGTAGTACTCCCACTACTACCTTTAATTTAATAATTATTGCTTTATTTTTCGTACAATTGAGCTATTTTTCGCAGAATACATTTTATCATATTAGCTGTTGAATATTAAATGAAGTACAAAAATTAAAATAGATTAACACTTGATAAATTAATGTTTACCATTTTAATTTTTATTTTAAAGTCAAATATCACTTGGGTTTGAACCTCAGAACTCAACTATTTGACAAAGAAACATTTAATAATTATATAACACGCCTCATTATATTATAAGATGCAAAATGTTGTAGATAAGTAGGCTCATTAGTTGCAAGCCAGTGCAGCATAATATGTAGACTATGAATTGTGACGTCAGTCGTTACATCCTGAGGTAGGGCACTCCACGTTGAGTATTTTTTTATTGCAGGAAAGTAAATAGCCACAAACACTGTTACATCTCATGAAATATACGGGCATCAGCGTATGTATATGGTAATAATAGTTAATTAATTAAGAAAATAAGTTTAATTCACTACATTATATCGTTCCAAGAACATTTTCATATTTTGATAATACAAGTTATTTAAATATAGGGAAAAACTGTACATGCCTTACCCCTGTTCTTAAGTTTTCAGATAATATTAAAATGTTTAGTACATTTTTTTATACTGGCACTGACACTTGGGTGTGAAATAGCGCGGTCGACTCAACTGGACACTTACAATCTTAGCGTGTTCCAACTGGGCTAAGAGGTTTTCATATTTTGCATGTGAAATGCATTCTTAGGGATGAATTATGAGTAAAACCCCAAACAATGGATATTCTTTTTCTTTAATTATTATTATTTATTTATTCAATTAGCACGGTTACACCATTTACACAAATCAATAAAACCATAAAATATAATATAAAAAATCATAAAAATAAATTGTTCTACCCTTCTTGTTTGACTTAACGACCATACCATTTAGATTTTCAGCTGTCATGGGTGTATGGGCGGTGGGCTTCGACGATGATGATCTGATGACCATCATAGAGTGGTCTCTAGAATGTATACTGTGTTTTCAGTCAGTTATTCTAGACCACCTTTTACCACCAGATAGATTCTTTTTTTAAAAGAAATAGTGACTTTGAATCGCTGCTGAATTAACTTTTAAACTTGGTTTTATCCGCAACTTCGTTCGCAATACTATAGACTACGTCATCCAGTGTTGTAAATAAAAACCTTCGGAATCTGGCATTATCTGCAATGAAAAGAAGCCCATAACCATCGCCAAGGACCTACTATTAAAATCGGTTCATCGGTTTAGCTGTGGAATAAATTGACTTTGTCATTTGTACGTAATAACTTATCCATGTTCCCGCACTTTCCCTTGAAATCACTTGGGACAAACATGTTACAGAAACTCTATTAGACGGTGTGTTCACTAAGCCGGGACAACGACGTACTTGTCGAACGGTCAGCGTGGCCGCCCACTACTCGCTCCCGTTATGGCTTTTTCAATTAATTTTAACTAACAACATAACAGATAGCGAGTTCACCAATATTAATATACACGTAGCTAGTCACCGGATCTTACGCCGTAATCATTTTGCTCGGCCACGACTGAAGCTGTCAAAGTTGGACCCACATTTAGGACGCGTTATAACCTTATACGGTTTAATTTATTATTAACAGGGAAGTTAGAATAAAGCCTATATTTATACCGTCGTCACTAATTGTATTTATAAACAGCTTACTTAAGCAATGGCCGTGCTAAATACAAATGTAGTTGCGCGTGTTTACTGTGTACAAGTTTCCCAGAATGAGTGGGTGGCTCAATGAATTGCGAAGCATTAATGGAAAGGTACTATTAAAAAGTAATTGAAAATCTAAAATTAATTTGTATTATACGTTGTTTCTTTAACATTCTGCGCGACATTTTCGTGTCAATTCTGCGAGCACCCAAACCTTGGATAAACTTAATAAGAGGACCCATTTTCTCCAATGTGATAGCCGCCTTGATAAATTTTCTCTTTCAGCTACAATTCCACTACGGTCCCTTTTTACTCTCCATTCTACAATATTGGCCAAATTTCTCTGACATTTCTCACAATAGATCACAACAAATATACAAGAATGGGCTACATGTATGTGCTCTATAATTGGTCGAGATCAACCTGTGCGTAGGTATATTAACGTAGCGATGTCATCTGACCCCTGTCAATCGGGATTGTTGTATTATTTGTGACATCAAAATGAGCTGCCACAGAGACATCGTAACTAGTATATTGAGTAATATGTTGCGTTACGTATGTTTGTGGGCGTAAAACTCTATATTTATATAACGATTAAATGAATAAAAAAAGAATTACTATATACATAAGATAAAAGTGGATGTAATTATTTTTAAAAGATATTTTAGTGGAAACAATTTTATTCGTCATTTTATGTAAATTCTTGAGAAGAGAAATTTATGTTTGTAATTTTCAACATCATGTTGAAACCTTGAACAACCTAGATTTAATCCAATGTGTGTAGGTCAGTGGATAAAACACGTATTGCTAAGAATAGCAGTCGCGAGTAATTAAAATGTAATGGGATGTTTGAAAAGGAACGTAGCAGAGTAAATAAAGATTTGCTTTGAGTCATTTCTTCCCGTAGTATTAAATATTTTTGAATACTTAATCAAACCGGTACGGAACAAGCGGAGAATTTTGTAATTCTGTTTATTCTTTGCCCATTTTTTATGCTTCGTACACACGAATTTATTTTTAACACAGAGACATCTAACTGTTTTTGTAAAAACTGAAAGCTAGAACATTTTCTGTTGTTTTCCTTTCTGTATTTATATCGAACGAGTATTTTTGTTGTTGCGGTGATACGAGTTTTCTGTCGGTTATTCTAGATCACCTTTTATGTACCTCCAGATATGTCTTAGAAGAAATAGTAATTTGAATCGCTGCTGAAATAACTTTTAAGCTTGGTTTTATATGCAACTTCGTTCGCAAAACTATAGATTACGAGTACGTCAGCCAGTGTTGTAAATAAAAACCTTGGGTAACCAGGCATTTTCCGCAATGAAGAGAGAGAAGCCCGTAACCATCGCCAAGGACCTACTTTTAAAAACGGTTTCAGTTTAGCCGTGGAATAAAGTGACTTTGTCATTTATAGAATAGTAAATACTTGTTTTCATGTTTGAGAAAAAATCTTAAGAAATAATATAATAAAACTACAACTCAACAACAAATCATGAAATTAATACTCCTAAAGTTTATTCAAAGTAAGCATTCTATTTATTATAATTATTGTGAAAAGATGATAGCAATAACATGTTAGTTTGATTTTTCAAGCACAAATATTAAACAAATGGAGTAAAATTTATTAATTTTTATGTTTCAAAAACAGATCATTATGAACTTTTATGCTTCAATATGTGTGAAATATACGTTAAAGGCATAGTTTTTGCGTGTAGATTCACTTGAGCTTCACTTAAAGCAAATTAGTCAAAAAAATTATTAATAACATTTTTATGAACACTCAATCAAAGAGATAATAACTGATGCAGATATTTTGGTAAGAGTTCGGTACTTGACAGCTAATAAGTTAATTTTTACGTTTATCGTATTTCAGAACATGTTTACTTGCGTTTGACTAAAAGTATTAACTTTCCTTTGTATTTTATGCTTAATTATTAACACCTTGTAGAAATATACGAACTGTCAAATTCTAGGAAATTATGATTCGACGAAATAGATAACCGCTGGTAACAGCGTCCAGCAGCAGCTATTTCATTTATGACTGATACATACCCGGCGATATAGGGGAGAAAAAATCGTGATGAACTTGAGATTTAGGCGCATAGTCGTGTCAAAATCTCGGCGGTCGCGGGTTCAAACCCGAGGTATTTCGAAGTTATGTGTCTAATCGCAATAAATTATCACGTAGGTATTTCAAAGGTGAAGGAAAACATCGTAAGAAAACCTGCACGCCAATTATTTTTAAAAATTTCTTAGGTGTGTAGTGCGCCAACCCGCATAGGGCCAGCGTGGTGCATTAAATGCTTAACTGCTTTCAGTTGTAGCCCGTGTAGGCCAGTATTGGAGGCCGTGACCAGCAGTGGGAGGTATATGGACTGATGATGATAATATACACAATTCCTATGCTAGCTTTGTTACATATGATTATGAAAAAAACCTTGTGGATAAGTCAGGTTTTGTCGTATGTATTTCTGAGATTTTCCTTAGGTTGTCTCGACATCGTGCCTTTATTATATACGCTATGTCGCTTATGATTCATTGGTTTATTTATTATTTATTCTCAGATTTGTAGTATTTGCTTGGTAGCGACACTATCTTGTGAATTTATTGTAAGTGGCCTTATCCGGACCTGGTAATTCTTGTAAGTAGTAGCTTGTTTCGCGACTATTTTCTATGTAGGTAAGACAATTGCTATAAAATTTATTGTAAAATGTCTGTTTAGGAAACTGATTCATATTCTGTAACATCAAATCTAGTGTTTGTAACTGTAATTTTAAAGCTATTTATATATTTATGTCTTTTGTATCATAAAACTCTTAATAATCTCATCGTATAAACTAATAAAGAGATATTGTCATTCTAACATACCTTCAGTTTTATAGATATCGCCGCTTAATATAATATATAATCAATGTTAAATCCGTCCATGATTTTTTTCAATATGGTTCAAGCTCTAAAGCATTACTGTGGAGAAAAAACGGCAAGAAACTCTCTCAGGCAAGAAACTCCCTCAGACAACAACGCAAGTAAACAATATTTTATAAGATACTTGAGTGGATTTTAAACAAAAGTACTGATAAATGTGATTATTGATCAGTCGCCGCATCGTAAATGACATTTAAGTTGACCTTTAGTCGCCTATTCTATTCAGATGTCTTCTATATCTAAACAATTTATTTTGGATTTTATAGCACTTAATGCATACGATAAAATAATGTTATATTTTATTTTAAAATTAAAATTAGGTTTGAGCTTATTTGTCTAGCACCCGAGCTTGCAGTAACACCATTGCAGCCGGCTGCGGACATGCTTTTGAACTTTGTTTCGTTAAAATTAATTAGCGGATAATGTTCTAGATACCGGCACCACGTGGGAGTAACAGGCGACGAGCAAGATATAGTTGGTATGTCACGACCCCTGTCGTAGATAACTTATATGTGAGATAGGTGTTCTAACAGGTTTCTTCATCTCAAATTAAGCAAGGCAAGTAAAATATGATTTCCATGTAGAAAGATAAATAAAAAGTGTATGCTCAGTTGTTATTTCACTACGTTTCCGAGAAATATCACTAGTAAACATTGAATTATAAATCCAATCATATTAGCATGGCGTTATTTACTCGCACGTTTAAGTCGCCGTTTTAAATGTTTTACTATTCAAATTAATCATTCTTAGTTTTATACATTAAACACAGTTTAAATTGAATTTCTAAAAAATACATCCTTTGCTCCGTAACTTCCAGTCTCAGCTACGTACTTGAGTCAAAATTAAAGTCTATTTGTGACAAGAACAAAGCTCGGAGAAAGTAAAAGCGTTGTCAAGATTGTAGGTTGAATAAAATTGATAGATTTATTTATTCACCAATGTCGTTGAAGATGAGCACGACTTTGGAAAATTGACATCCTTCTGTTCACTGTGAAACCAAAGCCCGCTCTGAAAATGAACATTCCTAAGATATTATTTATGTTATTTTCATAACTATCACAAAAAGTCATATTCTGTTCCTTTGAGGTAATATTGTAATAAAGTGTTCATTGAACCGGAAAACACCTAACGAAATATAATATCGTATATTTTCCTTTCCTTAAGCAAGATGTGCTTACAAAACGATGCCAAAGTCTGAAGTTAAGTTACATTTACTTACACTTGATACCTATTTGTGTACATATTTCGTTTCATTGTACTGATTCTGGTGTTCCAACACTCATTTCATATTTTGGTATTTATGTGTTTCGTCATTTGGCTTCGATTTAACTATTAATGTTATATCGCCGGTAAAAATTAATTATCGATGTTTATGTATCGTTTAACTTCGCAATGGATTTTATCGTTTCACCTAACTCACTAATATCATTCATTGAACTGAAGAATCCAGATCATTTGGTTAACGCAGACGTATTAAGTTCGTGTACTGTGAAAATATATCTAGAAATATAAAGAAAACAACTAAGATATTATTCGATGACTATTTGACATTATTCTTTGCCCTAGTACAAAATATCAATATGAATAATGTTGTGATTCCTCAAATAAGCTACATTTGCGGGGTCTCGCCCTGTTTAACACGGCCCGATGAGACCAAAATTTCAATGACATTTGTCATGTTTACACAAGGTATGAGCTGTGTCGCCTTCAATGATTTACATGTATGTACATACGAGTAGGTATGTGCGGCATACGTCAGAGGTCTAATGCTCTTGAGGGTTGAATTCATATTGACTCCACCCTGACCTGGCAGGCCCAAGTGGCTTATGTTAGTCAAAAAGTCACTGGTATACTTCGAGTTCTCTACCGTCTCAAAAACTTTCTTCCGTCGCGGACCAAGGCAATGCTTGTACAAACTTTAATATTCCCTATTATCGACTATGGTGATGTATGCTATTTTGACCTGAATGCAGACCAACTCAATAAACTTGACCGACTTCTTAATAACTGCATTCGATTCGTATTTAATCTCCGCAAGTATGACCATGTGTCTTCCTTCCGTTCTCAACTCAAATGGTTGCCCATTCGTCAGCGTCGAAATCTTCGCGCGCTCACTACACTATATTCCTTCTTAACTTCTCCTAATGTCCCTTCCTACATTACCCCCTATTTTCAATTTTTACATGCCAACCATGAGAGAAATCTTCGATCTTCAAATAACCTTCTTCTTCTATGCCCATCGCACACTTCCGATTTCATTCATTCTTCTTTTCCTGTGCAGTCTATACTCCTCTGGAATGCACTTCCCTTGGAAATCAGGACGAGCACGACTCGTTACGCGTTCAAGTTGAAAGTTCGAAAGTTGTTAACAACCAGAATGGCAGATTCTTCACAACAATAGTATGTATGTATTTATTGTATTTTAAACCTTATGTATTTATTTATGTATATATATTATAATTTTATTATGTATTTAAGATAATTATGTTTTTTTTTCTATTGTATTTATGTATTAGCTTAATATTGTGTATAGTATATTATAATTTAATTTACACCTACGCTTTTCATCTCTGCACCATCTAGGGTTCGACTGGAAGAGAATGCCTCAGGCATTAAGTCCACCTTTACATAATTTATGTATAAAGTGTAAATAAATAAATAAATAAATGAATTATTGAAAGGCTCCGTAGCGCAATTGGTTATAGGTCAGGTTGTAAAACAAGAGAGTGTCCTCACGATACTTGCGTTGTGATATATTTACATGCCCTCACGCTTGTATCCTCGAACGATTAGGCAGACATATATTGATGGACATTTGATCAGCTATTTTTTCATTAGAATTGTATTGTTAGAATGTGTGGTGAAGCTTTTAACTTCTTGGCTTAATTCTAGAGTCTATACATAGGTATGTGACTGTCTTCACATTACGGCAAAGCGATTTAAGACAATGACGCTGCGAAGATTTCACATTCTTTGCAGAAGAAGAACTTTAGAGACTGCTGGAATCTTTTTTGTAAGTATCTTACATTACGTGCAATCTATAAAAGATTTGTTTAATATTTATTGTGTTATGCAGTGTATGGCCACATAATCGATTGTTACAATCCTGTATAATCAAATATAGCGTAGTGTGCATCAGTCAGTCTATCCCACGATGAAACAAGAAGCTACGGAATTAATTCTTTACCTGGGTAGTTGTCGAGCTAAATGAAGTGTCTACTTTTTCCCGAGATATAAAAACCTATCATCGTAAAGTAGGCAGCAGCTGGATTGAAAATATAGTATGGTGTAGTTATTAGATTAGAACAGCTCTTCTAAATGTATTTGTAATTTTTTAAATAATATTTCAACCAATGAAAAATAGTTATCTAGGCTAAAAAGCGATCTAAAACCACGTCAACTATACCAAAATACGTGACGATCAATCGTCTTCCAATAGAAGCAATCGTTTACAGAACCCATTCGCAGAAGTTGTAGGAAATGTAATAAAACATCATCGCAGATACAACATATAGGGGCGTTAGTGATGCGTATTCCCTGACAGTTTATGATGATTGATCGTCGTGTATACATACCGCGAAGCCACCACAAATACGCCTTGTTGAATTTACAAGCAATATACAAATCAATTGGAATGGTCTCCGTATAACATATTTACTCTAGGGACGATACAAGGCTTTCTGATATTGTCTAAAATGATTCCAGATAGTAAAATTTTCTACCACTGTTTTTTTTACTTTTCAGGCTTCTTTTCTTAAGATTTCTAAGAGACGAAACGTGAGATAAAATACGAGTAAAACAAATCGCATTAGAATTGGTTTTATCTTGTTAAGGCGTAACCAAAAAGGCGTGCATACGAGGAGTGATCCAAAAGTAATGATAATCAATATGAAATAGGGATATATTAACATAAAAAAATAGTCCATCTTTTTTCTAAACCCAAAATTCCCTTTCAAAAAAATTATTTGTCTCGATTATTCAAAAATGCCGTTATACATCAGTCGTTGTCAAATTTTTTGCCTCGGAGGTGTTTCTTGAGCCGAGGAAAGAGGTAAAAGTCACTAGGACAGGTCTGGTGATTAGGGTGGATGTTCGAGCAATTCGAACCCCTTTTTTTGAATAGCTGCCATCGCCACGGCGGCTTTGTGAGCCGGTGCGTTAGTGAAACAACAATCCAGCTCGGAATTTGCCTCGTCTTTTTCTTTTATGGCCTCCCGCAATCTTCTTATTTACTCCGCGTAGTAAGAGCGGTTTTTTTTCCCAAGTATTTCACCATTATAATTCCTTCAGCGTCCCAAAAAACGGATGCCATAACCTTTCCTGCCGAACTTAACATCTTGAATTTCTTCGACGTCGGGGAAGAGACTCGTTTCCGAGTCATTGACTGTTGTTTGGTTTCTGGATGAAAATGGTGGATCCAGGTCACGTACATGGTCACGAAAAGAGACGAAAAAAAATCCTGAACCTGGAACTTTTCGAGATTCGCCCTCGAAATGTCGACTTGCTTTTTCTTTTGTTCGTTGATTAACATTCTCGGCACCCAACGCGCAGAGATCTTTTTCATATGCAGTTCGTTCGCAAAGATTCTTTTAACACTACCATATGAGATCCCTGTGACCTCAGCTACATGCCTTATAATCACTCTTCGATCTGTCAATATAACATCTTCGACTTTTTTTGATATTTTCTGCAGTGAGGGACGTGAATGAGCGTGTTATGGAGGAGCAGAGTCCCCCAACGTTTCCACTAGGTCGCTGTGTATGTTTTTGGTAGACATTTTTTTAAATAGAGGTACTTTTTGACAGCTCTGATTTCGTTTTTCTCCATTTTGATGTTTACTCTCCGACTGTTAATCGTGAAATATACCTCTTGGTAATCGTGGCCTATTTATATGTTTTTTTTTTAATGCTGACGTAGTGGTAGTTTTTTATTTTTATGTGCTCTACAAATACCCGATTATCATTATTTTTGGACCCCGCGTATTAGATGTGTTAGTATTCGCAAACAAATTATTTGTAAGTGACTTTCTTAGATATTGTTTGATATGGGCATACTGCGAAGAAAGAATTATTAAATAACGCAAAAACTTATGAATTATTGAATTACGAATGTAACAGAATGCTGTAGATATATCCAGTAGATATCATGAAGCAAATGATGACGATTATTATTTTGCTAAGTCTCCTTCTTAGAGATATGCTGACACATGATTGAAAAGCCTATCGAATATTATATAAGGGTCGAGTAAAAAATCATTGTAGCCACGTTAACGCAATTGCCTACGTGGGCATGGATGCATAAGATTATGACGTCAAACACGACCATAAAGCCTACGCATTGTTAACACAATTTCATGATAAGGTACGTACAATCAACATAATTTTTTATATCAACTAATGGGCATTGCAAGAAAGTAATTATTACATATTGCAAAAAATCTTTATAGTTGGCGTTTCTTCCGCGTATTTAATAGCTTAAAAATTTAGATATTCCGAATAAGAGACTTGACTTCATAAAATATACAGGGTTAAAAACGATGTTACCTTAATGATATAAATTTTTCCATTAGAATGTGAAAATAAAATAGCTATGCATACAAATTCTGATAATGTATTTTCGACAGCCCAATATTTATATTGATATATTTTTTCGATATTCTATTGGGGTCTCCGATTCTATCACGGTGAGCTTATTGCCTTGACGAATATTGATTACTTTTTCAGCGCAGTAATGAAGCGTGTGTCAACCTGAAAATTACTTTAAAATGCGACCTAACTCTTACTAGTATTTACGTCATAAATGGCTGCAATTGGATTGATTTATTCTATTTTAGTCATTTTTATTATTCTTCATAATTATTTAATAAAAAAAATGTGTAAAGATGTTAATTTCGATATGCATACATCTCTTGAGATTATTTTTTGTTCTTAGTTCAATAAATGCGTGTTTCACCTTTTCTACGCTCTCAATTTGCACGGATATTGAAAATTTTATTCCTCTTATGTGAAAGTGCCCTTGTATAACGTTTTCCTCAGACTTGGCGGCGCCGCTTCATTCAAACTTAAAAAATATATTATTTAATTCAATTGCAGAGCAAAATTATATTATTGTTCTAAACAGATTAATGATTATTTTTCAGTGTGTTAAAAAAGGTTTTGTGCCTTTTATTTTTAAAAACACAATTAATGTAGAAATTATTGACATTTTTCATTTTTAAATTTAAATAGTTGAAGATAATCAAGATAAATTTGGACTTTGCGCCTTTTAAGTAGGTAAAGGTGGAAAATTTATCAAATTATAAAGAAATTGACATTAATTTTTTTCTTTATAATGGGATAACATATATGAGTATTCAAATATGCATTTAAAATATTTTGTTATTTATCTTAAAGCATTTCTTGCATTCCAAACTTCTTTGAAACTGGAAATACAAGGTATTACCCATATAAGATTCATTTCTAATTTTACTTTTTAAATTATTTTCGTTTTATTATATAATTCTAGCACACATGAATATATATAACACTAATTGACAAGCTCATAAAGCAATAAACATGAGCGAAGTAAATAATAAATTAACATATTATTAATATTTAAGTTATAATTCTAAGAAATACCTAATAAAAATTAAAACCTTTTAAGGGCAAACAATTAACGTATTCTTAATAATGGCACATGAAAAAATATGTCGGTACTTACGTTATGATAAACATTCCGTGCGTGTTTTATATGTACTATCTCACTGTAACCGTTATGGTCATTAAACTAAAACGAAGGCACGCTCGCGCGCTTTTGTATCATCATGCCCATCAGGGCTAATGAAAATTTTCACCAATTATACAAAAGGCGTGTGGCAAATTGAGTGGAAAAAGTTGAAAGCTACAAACTTACTTGTTATAGGAACGGTGGAGAGGTGCGGCGATGTCGACGGCGTTCAGCAACACATAGTTATCGCAAGGGCAGCACGAGTGGTGGCGAGTGTTGTTGTGCCGGCGCGAGGCGGTGGCGCCGGGCGTCACGGGCGAGCACGGGGCACGGGCGAGCACGGGGTGAGCACGGGGGCGACACAGGACGCGGAGAGCCTGCGAACCGGGACGTGCGGCTGGTGCGGTGGCAGCCACCTACTGGAGGCGGCGCGTCGCCGTCGTAGCCGCCGCGCCAGCCCGCGCAGCCCGCCCGCCCACGGCTGCCTGCTTGCCGTCACGCCACTTACCCCACAATCTTTACATCACATTATATCGCACCGAATTATTCTTCACATCAAATTGCAAATATCCAATAGCCGTTTATTTACCATCGATTTTATTTCATGTACGGTTACATACATTGCGTGTCGCTCTTGCCTTCTTATCCTTCTTAACGCCACATCCCCAGTGTGTCAAAGGTCACTGTTTATTTAGGAGATTTTTTTATTTTATTAATACAGTAGGTATAGCAGATATCACAGCTGAAACTCTCATTCATTTATATTTGTCGTTTCATAATAATTGAATAAAATGTAACGCCTTGAAAGACCAATAAAATTTGATCATAACGAATTTATCAAGATAGCGAAATGGGAGGCTATTTTTTAACATAGGTACTGAAATTGACTGCAAAATTAGATCTAATTATTATTATACATATTTACACTTGAGAGTTAAAAGTTCTACATAATTACGTTAATTTAAATTTGATATTCAATCGATTTTGATCCTTGAGTAATGAGTTTTCATAACTATCATAAATCATACGATCATAAGTGAACCGCTCCTCTAGCTCAATACAGATAGGGTGCTATGATGGAGATCTTGGATCCCTGGTCTACTGGACGTGCACTTCCGTAGAAATGTAGAACGATGACGAACAAATCACCTTTTCATGGAAGAAAAAAATTCTCTGCTAGGTCGTGTAAGTTCAGTGCGAAGAGCTACAAACGTCTTCACATACAGAAAATGCTGGAAATATTAAATGATCAAATTCTAAGTGTATTAATTTTACAACGATAACACTTGACAATCTATATTCGCTCCAGTTCCCACTGTTGGTCATCGGGCTTTCAGTAACTTAGTCGTGTATGCGTAACATTGAATCATCATCATCATTATTATATTCCACACTAGAAGTTGTAGAAGGAGGCCTTTGTCAGTGTATAACATTTACTCCACAAGAAAACGGTTTTAATACAGTGAAGTTATTGAAACATTTCTATTGATAGCTTAGTCGAGAACGCATTCTAGTGAAGTTCACTTATATGAAATTTGCAGAAAAACTGTTTTAATTTTTGAAGTTTTACTTACATCTAAGCGTATCGTGAACCAACATCTCCGTACATGTGAGAGTTTTGAGTGACAAAATATTTCGCCTCTTAAAGGTCTGTGCACAAGGAAAATATTATACTCGGACATCGACTCTTTACCAGTGTAAATAATATCAACACACGTATATTAACAGCTTAAATCGCTAACTTCATTTTTATCGAGAACGTGTTAAAGGAACTAGCAGGTTCCGTAGTTTAGACAAGTTTTATTTTTTAAACAGGCCTATTTAATGTCTACGCTGATTTATAAAATAAGATGAAAGAGGGCAATATGGCGCAATATCACTAATTAAATCATACGTACATACACACACTCCGGTATACAAGAAGGAGGCGAGCCTATACCTGTTTCTCGAGCACATATCTAGGCGCCACTGAGAATATCTTAGTGGAAAAACCCAGTAACACTTTCACCACTATGAGGGATCGTGAGGAAATCATATTAAATTACGGCACACACACGAAACTAATAAGTACCCCAACAAATAGGAAATTCTAGCGTCATCGATTCTTTGAAATTGTTAGAGGTGCGCTGTAGCGTTGACAAGTAATGTAATGACTCAACTTAGGGGCTTCCACCATTTTATACAAAACCGAAGTTATTCACCGTATTCTCAGATATCTTTCCCCCGATCTACGAATACACCTTTATTTTATTATCAAAACTGTAAGTAAGTAAAGTAAGGATTCCTTGTATATCGTGGATAAATTTACAAACACACATTTTATAAACTCGCTAACTGGACAAAAAATTGCAAATCAAAAGCTATCTTCTCAATCACCAAACCAATTATATTCATCATAAGAGCTGTCTCCTCACTCATCGTACCTAAGTTTAAAAAAAACAATGCATCAGCTATTACAGTCTATCTATGGAAAAGTGTCCAAAAGTATTTGATCCGATAACACCATCAGAACTTCATACTCCGCATACACTGTCTTTTTGAAGCTTCATTCGTTTTTATTAATAGTAATACCTTAGTATACAGAAGCTTATGTACATAATTGCTTATAGGGAAGGACAGCCCTTAAATCTCCCTTTTCGGAAACTTAGAGTACAACCAAAATAGCTATGTCTTGATCTCAGCATTCCAACTTGGATTGAATATCAAAGACAACATGCTGATGCAAATTTCAATGTCGCTACCAATGAGAGCGTCGCGAACTTGTATTATACTCGTAGTGCAATATCATATTATGTACGAGTATAAACATTTAATTTTTAACAGTTGTAGAAGAGGCCCGTGCCCAGCAGTGGGATGTCTATGGGCTGATGATAATGATAAACATTTAATATCAATAACTCATAATTTAAATTTACTACTACTTCGCATGATGGCGAGGAACCCTGTAAGTCGCCTCTCAGGATAGGCAGATCTGTTAAATATTTGCATTCTGTAGCACCTGATCAGAGGCACCTTGCGTGAAATAATTTAAAGTCTCGCGCCATTCGACACTCTTTTTCGACCGCACTATACCTACCATAAGGTTACAATCACTAAGCAGGGCAAAAACATTGTGCCACCCACACAGCTGATAGAATTGCTTCTCATATTATACTACATATAAACTCCCTTACAATGTTCTCAGAGAACAAAAATTTTAGAAAGTCGATTAGAATGTCTTATAGATGATGGATGCTCTTAGTGGAAAGTTCCAAAAACATGCATAATATAGATCATAAAATTGCTTTATGTTTTACTAGCACACAGTGCACTTGCTTGCTGTACCCTTTTCATATAAATAATTGACATTTCGACTGGACACAATCGTCGTACAATGTTTCTGCTCAAAGCTCTTTTGCGCCATATTTTTTGTGAAATACATTGTAACATTCTTGAACATGTTATTTGTACTTAAATCTCAGTGAAAAGAGCGTCAGAAGTTATTCAAATAAATATGTAGCTTAAAGGATATTACATAAAGAGAAGAAAACTTGAATGTGTATTCGTTACATCTGAATGGAAATGTGACCTACTCATTGACTGAGTCACAAATACGTGAGTCATCCGCAACCATAACATTGTGGATTATTTTCTTTTCTTTGAAAACATTTAATCTTGTCCAGTCACATGTACCATTTGTAAACGAAACGCGTGGGTTGTAACGACTCATAGTTTCACCAACTATATTCAAACAAGAGTAATGAAACATTGATTTGTGCTGTGACCGAATGACAAAAACAAGAATATAGAGCACGAAAAGCAATATTCATGATATAAATATTGCAGAAGCAGACAAAATTTCCAAAAAAGTAAAGCGGAGAGTAGATTAAATAACATTAGGCAGTGTCTCCAAGCAAGCTGGAATCGAGAAGAGTCGGAAGCATATGAGATGGGTGAATGGATCAATCTGATTGAATATTAATTGGCAGATTCTTCGGGACCCAAAGATAGTGTCTATTGTAAAGCCTTTACCAATAATGAAAAGAAAAAAATGTTATTACGTCCGTCACGACATCCAGAACCCATTATGGTCTAAGATATTGTTACGTTAGAACTCACTGAGATATATAATGAGATGAATAAGTTCATCATCATCATCAGTTTACAACTGAGAGAGTTTAAGATGCGGGTTGGCGGATTACACACGTAAGAAATTCCTAAGAACTTTAAGGTGTGCAGGTTTCCTCACAACGTTTTCATTTGCTGTTAATGTACGTGAGAATTCATTGTATACACCTACATACATAACTTCGAAAAGTCAGGGGTGTGTGTCTGGGGTTTGAACCCGCGACCGCCGAGATTCTTGACCGCGCGCCTAAAACTCGAGGCCATCCATCACTATAAATAAGTTAAGTAAATACATTTAAAAAAAGCTGAAGCAAATACTTTCATATAATTTTGCCTCTGACAATCGTTCAATAGATGTTAGAGCAGGCGAGAAATCCATTGTAAATCATGAACCCGTTGGTTCGATCCACAAATATTTAATTTGGGCGCTGTGAAATATAAAAATCCCTCGTAATTTATTAAGTTTACGATTTAAGGGTTCTTCTCTATGGAGTCAGGACTACGTAAAGTTACATGAATGTTTTTATAACTATACAATTTTTTGGCCTGTCAGTTCTGGGTCCAATAATAATCCAACATCCTGGATACAAGTTCGTGACACCAAATTTTGCAAGTGAAATCAGCTGTGGATTCGAATTTGGATAAACCGTAATCAGATTTTGATTTATCTTAAACTAGTGACACGAGCCGTCTTCTCCCGATGTAAAATTGATTTGCCAGTATAGGTACCTAATCCGACAGCTATATGGAGGACGCTACCCATGTATTTTTTTACATTTTCTAACCAAGAAATGTTGTGAAGTTGAAGTATGAATAGGATTATCATATCGACATTTTGACAGCTGCAGAATCATTGTAGGTGTTTCTTAACTACACCCCAAGGTCGTCCTTTTTACACAAGATCAAAGTTTAAGAAGAGTTAAAGTTGGTATGCCGTCATAGGGATAATTTTTGTAGGGACATAGTCAGGTATTAACAACTGCGAAAAGGTGATGTGCGTCAAGCTGGAAGAAGGGCATACAGTTCTTTCAATGATCAAAATTTCCCACGATAAAATGATATTTGCTATAGTCGTTAGACCACTCTGCTGAGTTCTTGTCACAAATTCAGTTTCAACGTTGTTCGTGATAAAGGTCAAAACTTTTCATATTTCAGTCGTTAAGGTTGAAATTTTGTACTTTGTTGTTTGTTTAAATTTTTGCAGGTACTTGCCCATATTTTTACATTCCTATAAATCCTATATATACAAAATCAGCGGTTGCAAAATGTGGGTGTATTACTTAAGCTCCATACAGGTTTAATCCCGCAATTAGATAATTACTAACTACCCCTTAGTTATAGAGTAGGTATGTTACTTTAATCACATAATTCTGCACACGTTCCACTGCTGCGTTAGGACATTCACCGCTGAGTGAAAGGGGTTGTACGATAATCCGGTGCGCTGATATAGTATGTGGGCGTATTAGAATAATATCAGTAATGTTAATCTGTTTGTAAAGCGTTAGGTTTGTTTTGACCTTTGTGAAATTTTACAGCTACAATGAATACATCTTTCACTCAGTTGGCTGACTTACGAGCTGACAGCTTAATTACCCTACTGAGCATCAAAGCTCAAGTAAGAGCGGTAACTCTTAAATTAATTAATTAAATTAATAAATAAAAGCGGAAATTAATTAAATGATTGCCTACAAAATTCAGAAACCTACATCTTCTCGACAAAGTAACTTGGTACGTTTGGAGCTTGAGAAAGTCCACACTGTCTTTTAAAGTGGTGGTCTATACATTGAAACTGTGCGATCTTAGGGACCCCGATATGTTCGCTCATACGTCAGGCAGGAGTTATGGGAGGTGTGGTGAAATTAGCGCCTGCTTGGCACACAGTATTACCCTCTATCTCACATCAGAAATCAGAATAGAGTTAAAGCAGCGAATTATGGAAAGTAAATAAAAAACAGATTTTGTCGTGATCCCTAGTTGCTTCATTAAATAAATAAAATAAATAAATACACCCAACAGTCACATACATAGTTCTGATCCCACACTAAGATACAAGTCTTGTGTCGTGGATATCAGAAACTACGAGAGACTTTTCGGTCTCACACACACCCAGACCCGAAACAAATATTTGTGGATCACACAAACATTTGTCTCGGTGCGGGGATCGAACCCGCGGCCTCTCGTTTCGCAAGCTGGTGTCAAGCCAACTGCGCCACGGGGCTGTCATTTATTATTTTAATTGTTGTCCATTCCAATTCATTGTTTAAATAAGATAACAAAGATTTATGTTAATCTAGTCCAAAAATGCGGCACCCATAAAATGCAGAGTGCGAGTAAAGTTTCTTAAAATAAATAAATGATGAAGAATCTTTATTGACACACGTCACAAATATACTTGTTCTATATGAAAAAATAAGTTTCACTTAAGCATCTGTAGGCGTTACTTATGTTCTAGTATAACATTTCAATTAAGCCCTTTTGAATGTTAATGTGCCAGACGAAGACAAGTACTAGCTTATAGAGTTTAATTTCATATACGTATATTTGTACTTTTAAAATAAACAGATTCTTCATTTAAGTATATCTCTGTTTAAAAGGTAGTTTTATGATTTCTTTTGTCTCTTCGTGCCGGCTATGCCTAAGACGGATGGACTCATTTTAAGCTGACGTTTCATAAAAAACATAAAAAATACTCGGTCATCATTATAAAACATGTATTGGACCCCCATATCCAGTGGCGGTACTTCCATAGAAGTCTAAAAGCGTTACACGTTAATTGTGTAATGTCTAGTTTATAATTTGTATTGTGGAAAATACCCTGGATATTTTCATTTACATGTCAAATTGCTTTTGTTAAATAACGACTTAAAGCTCAAAGATTATTATTCGGAAATTTGTAAGGCAAGCTGGTCTTTTGGACTTCTATGGAAGTACCGCCACTGCCCATATCGTATGGGATAAGTTCAAACCAAATCCTATCGTGTTTAATTTTATATAATTGCCTTTCACCTGCCGTTAAGCCCCTATCGTAGTTTTTTTTTTTATTCACGGGGAAATCCCTTTACGAGTCGTCTCCAAGTATGGAGGTATGTCGGACTCACCGAACTATTTTTTAATAATAGCTCGTCCTACCGACTAAAACCCCGTGATATTCCACTATCTCCATAAAAATGCAGGGGCGCGGGATACGCGTTTGCATGCAGCCAGGACCCCTTTGGAGTTGTCTTTTCAATAGACCCTTCATAGCGAGAAACAATTCTTCCTCTTCCGGACTCAGTAAAGTCATAGAACGGCCACTAAAATATATTATTACTCGCCTCATTGAATCTACCGAACTAATCGACTATGGTGGTCGAAAATTCTGCCGTTGATAACGGGTCCGATTTGTCCGAGAAAAAGTCCTCGTTGCCCGTTCTCTTTCTCTTTCTGCCGCCTCTTTTGCTGTCATGACGTTCTCGCAGAATTGACATACTGAGTTCCACGAGTCATCGCAGTCAACCATTTTTTTTACCACAGCTGCAAGCCCTATCGTAGTCTAGCATAACACATCTCTGTCATGGATACTGCAGATAGAATTTGGCCTACTGTTTTACGATCGACCGCCAACCCGAGGCCAATTCCCACAGGAAATAAGAAAGTTCAGGGAAAATCAAATGTGAAGAATTGATTAACTTACGCTTTATACAAATTAACTTGAATTTGTATACGTAATTCGTGAAAATCTCATTGATTTGATTGAAAGCTTTTTTGGATAACGCTGAGCTCGAGTAACAAAAATTAGATTACAGAGTGTATTGCGGACACGTTTGGAAATGAAAATATTGAATATTTTACGACTGAAAAGAAATTAAAGATGCAAAGTTGAACTATACAATATTCAATTTAACATTTTGAAGCAAATAAATCAATTAACACTAACGACTTTGACTGCCTCGTGGTCTCGCGGTACAAGTATGTGCCGTGCGATCTAGAGGTCCTGGGTTCGATTCCCGGGTCGGGCAAAGTGTTATTGGGTTTTTCCATTAAGAAATTCTCGATAACAGCACGAAGTCTGGAAATGTGCCCGAAAAACGGCAAAAGGCTCGCCCCCTATTACGTGGGACTGATACATACTTGGCGAAATGTGGGTGCAGAAATGCACCTCTTCGAGGAATACAGGCGTGAGTTTATGTATGTATGTATGTAACACTAACGAAAATAAAAAAGTATTTCCTAATTCGCAGACTCTATACATGTATGTAAATCTGAGTGTAGGTACTGAGTTCCTTTTAAGAAATCCTCAGTAGCAGCACGGAAACTGGAAACGTGGCCAAAAAATTACAATAGGCTCGCCGTCTATTACACGGGACTTAAAACACAATTTGCAAAAAGTGGATATGAAGTGGTACCTCTGCCTACTCTTTTAATAATACAGGCACGAATGTGTATGTTTGTGTAAATGAATATTACCAGAGCTAGAAAGAAAGATAAACTTTTTGGTCCTACTAAAACTTAGAAGTGAAAGATACATTTGTTTCCAATAAATACAATGGTGTTGTAACTGCAGCCTTTGATTCCTTAGGATTACATTGGAGGAAATCAATTAAAGACACTTACATTTAAATTTATAAAAGAAACATTTTAATGTTGTGACGGCACGAGGATTACCCACTCTTCAAACGTACAAGACTAGCGTGGTGACAAATCTCTTAACAGTAGCAAAAGATACCTCAGCCGTGGAACGTATGTATATCAGCAATAAACAAAAAAAACGTCTGATGAGTGGGTTCAAACTCCTTCCAACTAAGATCATAATATAATGTTTAGCTACAGGACTTACATAATTTCGTATCTTGTTTAATATCATTTTATTGGGTGCCAGTAAAAGCATCATATATTTTATTAATTAAAGTACCTGTCCGCTTAATGAAAACGTCTTCATATAACGTACCCTCTTCAGACAATATGTATGTATATTATTTCATGGTTTTAACCAAATTCTAAATTTAAACTTACCATTATACCTCCTTACAACATCCTGGTTATTCGCAAAAGAAAACTTATTTTAGTCTTCCTCTTTCTGAGGAATCAAGTTTTGGACTTCCGCTTCTGCATTTACATCATCGTCTGAAAATACCTTAACTGGATTTTAACTTAGTGTTTTAGAAGAGCGCGTCGTTTTCTTATAAATCCGTTAGCGAAACGAGTGGGATGGAAATCGATTTTTAAAATAAAATGCGTTTGAAAAGTATTATGTTTCATTCTAGCCAACAAATAGTATAAAGTGATCTAAAATACCAAAGTTCAGATCAGAGTGACAGAAGCAAAAAATACAACGCGACTGGTTCAACGAAATATTGTTTTGGTAAGTTTTGATTGAATGTGAACCTCACGGCAATAGTCGCAGTCATTTGTCCACGACTCAGATTTCGGTATACTATTCGGTAAACCGTTGACGTAAAAAAAAGTCAGATCATTGGTGAAACCTATAAAAAAGTGTGCGGGGTTTTCTCAACGCACATCCTTTGAGATTTCTATCAACAATAAATCCTCAGTAAGTAACTATTTGCTACATAAAAACTGGAACATTGATAACATTATTTATGAGAAAACTTCATGGCTTGTATAAGTTTTGGTAAAAGCGCATTGAGCATTTATACTTACAATTGTTCGTATTATACATACATTTAGTATGAAGAAAACTTGGCTTCTTTCTGTATTTGCTAGTTTTTAATGAAACTCTCAATAGAAAGAAAATAACATGTCTCTTATATCCCTTACTCATCTGGGGCTGTTACATAACAATATCCTTGAAATTTAAAATCGATTTTAATTTTTACTTGCTTTACTTTGACAGCGAATGTTATTTCTCAATTTGGGAGCGAACAGTAAGTTCCATCCTTGTATTTTGCCGCCGGCAAATCTTTCTCCGTGCCAAGTGTATATTACGGAAATCGATTCAATTTCTCGTGCGTGTTCAAAAATTTAATAATAAGCAAAAATATATTTTTTTCTTAAATAAAAAATTAATATCATACCTACTGAAATTGATCACTTTTTAAGAAGTTATGTTAATACGATTACATATTTTTTGCATAGTGATAAGATTTTAACATTTTTAGGGTTCCGTTCGTCCGAATAAAAAAACGGAACCCTTATAGGATAACTCGTGTGTCCGTCTGTCCGTCGCTCACAGTCAATTATCTCCGAATCTACTCGACCGATTAAGTTGAAATTTGGTACACACATCAATTTTTGTGACCCAAACGCAGAGGTGTGACGTGAATAGATGAAATCTGTAGGTATATGGGTAGTCATTTTTGGGGGGAAAGCGGAAAATTTTAAAAAATATATTTGAAAACGGCATCGTGTGACATATCAAATGAAAGGTCTTGTTGTGAAGATCTTAATTAATGTCTTTTTTTGGAAATTTTAAAAATAGTTTCCAAGTTATTCAAGAAAATAGACGAAAATTGACCATTCCCCCCCCCCTCATCTCCGAAACTACTGAACCTAAAATTTTGAAAAAAATACAGAAATTAGTTTTTTACTTATTGATTATAGGAAAATCTATGAGAAGTCCATGATATAAAAATAACATGGTAAATCACTCAATATTGTGCGTACCATAAAAATTTTCAACTCCAATGTTGAGTTTGTGTATTAACATATTTTTCAACTCCCAATGTTAAGTTTGTGTTTACGGGACCCTCTTCACACGAGACCGACTCGCACTTGGCCGGTTTTTTTAATAAATAGCATGTACATCTCGTATTATTACTTTGTCATTCATACATATCATTCTATGTCATTTGTCATAGGGTATACATATATAAATCATTTAACATTCGCAATGAGTTTTTTGAGTAAGATTACATTAGAATCGAGACCGTATTAAGGACTTCGGAATCACTCAGCGGCAATAGTTTAATAGTTTAAAAAAATATTAAAAAGTGTAAAATTGACGATTCAAAGGAGCTTGTAAAAGTCTGTTTGAATAAAGATAATTTGACTTTGACTTACTTTTGAAGAAAAATAAGCATCATTATTTTCATGTCAATCTAAAGTTTATCATGTAGTAGAAATATAAAGTTACACAAAATTAGTATGCCGACCCTGGAATTGAAGCCAGGAACTGATAGTTACCACTTACATAAGGTCCCATAATAATTCTATGGAACTTGCTAGAAATAAGTTCTCCTTAACCATATCCCGTGTCCTTACATAGTTAAACCGGTACGTTTTATAGTAACAAAAAGTAGGTCTGCCAATCAAAACGTAATTAGGTACTACAAACTGTACGCAACGCCTACTGCCACTTTAACTTAAGTGAGTTAAAGTTAGTAACTTCTTTTTCTGTGTTGACAACTTGTTTCAAACGGAGTTATTCATTCCTATTTTTCTCACGCTACGTATAATTAAGTTTTCTTAAATGATTATAATAATTGTAAGGTACCTGTTTCTAAGACATACATTTTTGATATCAAACAATTGAGTAGCATTTTTCCAAGGTCTTTGTACAGTATTTTTTGTATTAATTTTTAACAGACATTCGAGCACCGGCACACAATAATATTAGAGTTATTTAGTAGAGATTTTACTGTAAGTCTGCTTCTGCAACATAATACAAGATTAATTTTAATTAGACTAATATACAAAATTCATAAAGAATACTCGCATGATTTGGCCATACATTCGTTAGACAGGCAGACAAACCGAATCACATTCGTATTTTTAACATCTGGCCTACATCTCAATACGTGCGACTTAAGAATAAAATTATATGCGGGGACGGTGACCCACTAAGATCCCTATTTAGAAGAGTCAGCAGAATACATCCAAGGTTAAAGTTCTACCCTAAAAAAGATTAAAAAAAAAACAGTATTAAAAACTGCATCAAGCATTTATAAATATTTTAGCTCAGAGAACAATGATATATCTGTCTTATTTATTTATTTATATACTTTTTTGTACACTATACAATAATATATACTACTTGACCATAAACAATGAAGACAATAATTATTTAAGCCTATAGGAGGCACAATAGGTGGTCTTATCGCTTCCGGACAATCTACGGGACTGGAATGAAAGGTTGTAGTTCAGGCAGTTGTAAAAAAAAACAAAGAAATAACCAAAAAGATGTACCCATAAAAAACAAAACTTGTAAAAAAAACCCAAGTCTCGCAACTGATTTCTTCTACCGTAAAAAGTTGTGAGATCCATGTTGTACCAAATCGATGAATTTATTCAGTCCCCCGTTTAAGAGACCTTTTGTCTTAAGTTATTATGCACTTGCTTACCAGACAACATCTTATAATAACCATATCAATATTAAAAATCTTTTATGTTTTAAATAAAATAGTTACGCTTGGCAATCGCACTAAAAGTGAGATACATTGTAATTTCCTGCCTGTATTCCTCGAAGGGGATGACAGAGGTGCATTTCTGCACCCATATTTCATCAGGTATGTATCAGTCCCACGTAATAGGGGGCGAGTCTATTGCCGTTTTTCAGGCACATTTCTGGACGCCGCGCTGTGCTGCTACTGAGGTAACTTTCCTTATGGAAAATCCCAATAAACCTTTGGACTTGTGAATCGAACCTGGGACCTCTAGATAGCACGGCACTCACTTGTACCGCGAGACCTCAAGGCGGTAAATTTATTATTCGTATTTAGGCGGAATTAATGCCATAAGCATTCTCTATCCGATTAGTTTTGGGCAGTGCAGAGATGGATTGATTTATGTTTTCAATCCAAGTAAAATTTATTTTAACAAAGGAATATAATTTGTACATTGCATAATTAACGATGACCTTTGTTATTGTGAAAGCATTTTATGTTTCGCAGCACGTGTGCCTCACAGATCAGGATTTATTTTACGAGCTTGACAGTCGGTTATATGGCAGGCGCGGCGCACGTATTGACCATCTCATTTAGTGTCTTTAAGACAGTTTAGATTTAATAAAAGCTTGTGCCCACCATTGGGACAAATATGGGCTGATAATGATGATATATTGTGGTAATACTTAATAACCAAACACAACAGCCAAAACAGTTGATGACAGCTATTCTCGACAAAAAATGATAATATTTTAATGACATCGCATTCCTTATACAATAACTTTCCAATTCAAAATATGGTAAATTAATTTGCGATTGTCAAGAAGTTATAATTCCTTTGAATTTCGTAATTAAAGCACTTAAAGTATTCATTTATTTTTAAGCCAGTAATAGGAAGTTATATATTTTTTTGTTTTTGCAAAAAATATCCCCTTTTCAATTACAATACTACTGTATAAGGAGTACTAAGACGTATAAGTAAATACAAATATGATTTACGATTACTTATTTCGATTAATGTTTTGAAAGAGCAGTTTTTACTTCGACATTTTTTAATTTCCAAAGAGTGTTTTTAATTACCGATAATATAAATACCTACTGGTATATGTTTCGGATAGTAGGATATAATGAATACTTCCCGACACTGCAAAAGTGCTAAATCAACGTGAAATATGAATTCTCAAGATAATTCTCGTAGTTCGTATGGTATGTTATTTAATTATTTATATTATATCCAGAAATGTGAGCTAAAAGAGATACATACATACATACATAAACTCACGCCTGTATTCCCCGAAGGGGTAGGCAGAGGTGCATTTCTGCACCCACATTTCGCCAAGTATGTATCAGTCCCACGTAGTAGGGGGCGAGCCTATTGCCGTTTTTCGGGCACATTTCCAGACTCCGTGCTGTTACCAAGAATTTCCTAATGGAAAAACCCAATAACACTTTGCCCGACCCGGGAATCGAACCCAGGACCTCTAGATCGCACGGCACATACTTGTACCGCGAGACCACGAGGCAGTCATAACAAAACAAAAAATAAAGAGATAACAAGATATTAGTCGCTATGAGGCGCCGCGGTAGGACTTTTCGTAAAAAGAAAGGGAAAGTATTTGATTCTCTGCTAATCCATGATAGTCCCAACAGAGGAAACATGCTAGTGTATTAATAGTGGATGTATTAATTTACTACTTCGATTTTTTTTATGTTATTATAACAAAATAAATATAATTAGTATAATACTTTTTCCACATATTTTTTTTATTAGGAATTAATTTCTGCACATTTAATAAATAATGTGTGTTCATCGAAATATTTGACAAAGAGTTTAAGAAGTTCGATCTCTTAATTTTTGAATATTTGTAACACATATAGGATTATACTATTATAATTATGATTACCTTCAACTTTCTTAAACAAATAAGTAACAATTCACATATTGTGACACAACACAGCAAATCTACCATTGCAACGCATAATAGCTGTGCACACCACTGAGCGCGAGGTTTGCAAGACAAGTATCAATACTTAACTGTTGATATCCGAATTAAGATCGCATTCAGTTTTAACACGTTTCGTCATAGCGACGTGCAGGAGCAATGGTTTAATAATCGCTCGGTGTTTATCGATAAAAAGTGGAGTAAAGCGGTCAGTGGCCTTCTGACAACCAGTGCGGTGTACGTTAGTCAGTCCAAATAACCCCCTCCAAACGGTTGCCCCTTGTAGGTTAGCTACTCGAGACGGACCTTTCTCTCTTTGCGGACAGTGACACAGTGACCGTGTTAGCGGCGGAGGGCTCGGGCCATGCACCACTATACAGCTGTGGTACCGGTAGTGGTCGCCGTGCTCCTGCAAACCGTGGCGCTAGCGGCGGCCGCGGATAGAGTTCGCCGCGCCGAGCCTGACCTCACCTTCGCCGAGACAGTCTATGCCAGACTGTCAGGTGCATGTGAGTGGACGTCCTTCGCCTGTGTCGTATTAATGTGCTTAAAGTGAATTGCGCGAGTGTGCGCGTTAACTAATTACACGTGCAGTATTAATTCTCGTTCGTATGTTTGCAGGTAGGGCGCTTCTGGACTTAAGCTACAGTACAGTGGCGGATCAAAATCACATGATTAAAACACTAAAAATAATTCATATGGACGGGAATACTCTGCGAACATTTCCAATAGATAAAGCGTTTGTAAATCTGACGAAGCCGGGAATATTTGACATTTCAAAACAGACAAAAATTGTTATACACGGATTCAAAGACCATTCTCAATCAGCAGTGCCCACAGAACTGGCCAAAGCATACAATGAAAAGAATATATTCAACGTATTGCTTTTAGACGCCGAAGAAATCATGAATAAACGATACATGACGTGCGTCCATAATACTCGTTTAATGGGTAAAAGATTGGCCAATTTACTAGCAAATTTGGAGAATTTTGGAGCGAATGCCGAAGATTTTCATTTACTGGGCATTAGTCTCGGTGCGCACGTCGCCGGATGGGCCGGAAAATATTTCCGACAGTACAAAGGCCGCAGTTTGGGTCGCATCACTGGACTCGATCCAGCGGGACCGTGCTTTTCACATGCATATAGTGATCAAAGATTGGACAAAACCGACGCCAAGTATGTCGACGTTGTACATTCAAATCGACTCGTTCAGGGAATAATCGAGTCGCTCGGCCACGCTGATTTTTACATAAATGGCGGGGGACCAAACCAGCCCGGTTGCTTCATGCCATCTTGTAGCCATTTACGGGCTGCAGAAGTGTATACAGAGAGTGTAATGACACCAAAATCTTTTGTTGGCATTCGTTGTAAAAGTTGGAAACATTTCGAAGCAAATGCATGTGAAAAAGATATGTATGCTGTACTGGGATATGGGTCATCAACGACTACTAGAGGCGAATACTTTTTGCGAACGACTGGTCACGCTCCCTACGGTCTAGGAATGGATGGAACTAAAAACTCCAAACCCATTGTCGACGACTGGGTAACCAAGACTTTAAACATAACGTGATAGTTATTCCTTATGGTTGATTGTTGCCATATTATTGCTGTGCTCTCTATAATTATCCAGGCTTTTGTTTATTAATTCAGATTCTATTTAATGTCAAGTGACTACTTTAATACCAAATATGGCAAATCATTTAATTTAAATATTAATGAAAAGTGTCTCGTTGGTAGGGACTTTTGTTAAAAATTTATAACATTAAAACTTAGCTATCTTCAACTTTAAAGTTGAGTATAAATTTTAGATGCCCGAAATCTCAAGCATTAATTATTAACGAGAATCCAACGTTTGAGGATTCTTTTGTTTTCACGAGCGTTTTCTAGAAACAAACGAAGAGCTGAGATTTGCGTAATCGTTTCGCAAGATCTCTGGTAAACTGCGACGAATGTAAAGCGTCATTGACATCGCGGAACAGCGTAATCTAACTGTTAATAATTTTATTCGTCTCTTGGTTGGCAAACAGTCGTTTCACTTCGCAGTAATAAGAGACTAATTTAATAGAAGCAAAATCATTAGATTCAGTGTAATATTTAGGTACTTAGTGAAATGAACAATGACACTCCAGGGTTAGGGAAGACACGACGTCGATATCAATAATTTCTATCTTAAATTAATTCGGTTATCATAATAAGTTTATTATTAGAGCACGTTATTCAAGTTTCTCGTGTGAATATGACAATGAAAACTACTAGTTACCGGAATAAGCGACTAACCGACGAATCTACGACAGCCTTGTGCCTCGCACCTTAAATACATACCACCTGAACAAAAATCTACGGTCGTATCCAGGGTTTAAGTTGCGGGGGAACATATTTAGATATTGCCTTTACGTCTGACACAACAGGGGAAAGTAATTTGTCTGATCGGAATTCTTTCAGATAAATTCTCATTTACGAATGGGCTAGCGGGGGATATGTCCCTACAAGTTTTCCTGGATACGCGTCTACTGCCACTTATCTGGACACCTAATGCTCTGTAGGGGCAATTAACACGTACAAACATAATATGATTGTTGAAGCAATCAGATCTTTGTGGATAAGATTTTCAAATGAGTCATCTGAGTTTATTTTCACAGCTCCACACCTAATTAAAATTATTATGTACGCACACAAACAACGTTTATTACAATGCTTTCCAGCGGTTTGGGTAACAGAGCTTAATGACGTCGTTAATTTTTAAGGTTTATTGCTACTTTACCCCTCATGATTATTTTTATTGTATTTGTAATAACTTTGAAGCAGACGAGAAAAACGCCTGAGTGCTCAAACTTATATTGTTTTAATATGAAATGAAAACGAAACTATTTCGTATCCAAAGCTGCGTTGGCACTGAACTTAATAAAAGTCGTGACGTAGGCAATTGCGTCATTCAGTACCAAAAGTCATATTAGGCATTTTTATCATAGTTTCAGAATATTATATCAACTGATTTAACACAAATGCTTTGTTTAGTATCAGCTTCTTTAACTACTTATAATTCATTAAAATTATATATTTAAAAAAATATGAAAACATAAAATGTTCTTGTATTGATGAAATATTAGCTAACAATAAGAACATATTATTTTAGAGCGGTTCAATAGTACGTAAACAATTATGCTTTCATTCATATTTATTGACACATTTTATTAAAAAAAAGTTTTTGATTGAAATAATGCTTACAATTTTCAAATACATAATTTTTAAGGTTTACTGTTCTATAGCCCTCATTTTAAACGTGATTCAATGTTCCTTAAGTAAGACTGTTCTGTCGTTCTCTAACGTCACAGCTCAGCTTCAGACTTAGCACAGAGCACTTAGTACAGAGAAATTCTCAGTAAATAAAAGAAAATCTCAGTTGCGCTTTACTCAACCCAGAAATTAATCCGTTACCTCTCGATCGCACACATACTTCCACTACATATTTCTTTAAGGTTTATTTTGCTTACAATTTAGCATTAGTGATAACACCTCTGTGGACATTCATTAAAAAACTCTGTCGGAAGAGCTAATTATGTTAAAAAAATCGCTCTACGTTTGTGTTTTCCCCACACTAACTTTACCACCTAATTACACCCTCGACGCCTATTGTGGGTTGATGACACTATTTCAGGACAGTTTTCAGGAGGCGGATAATAACGGCATAAAGTTTTGTTAACACACAAACATTATTTCACTATTAAATCATAGCAGCAACATTAAATCCAAAAGTTCTTTATTTAATTCCGCTAAAAATAAATCACTCGATTCTGGGGCACACTTAGGTGGATGTGTTTAGAGAAATGTTTTCCGAATACAGTTTCCCTACACTATTGTGACACAATAATGCGTAAATAAAATAACACTTTCTTCGCTCGACATGCTTACTGTGAATATGTTTTAACGTCTACTTACTTTTTATTACGCTGTGTATTTTATCCACCTACAGTTTCAAGGGCTTTTTCCGGCTGAATGTTCGTTGGTGGTCTAAATCGTTAAGATGGCCCGAGAATGGTTTAATTTTACTGACGTATAAGATTACACCCATTTCTTTTAAGCTTTATTGTACAAAAAAATATATATTATATATTCTCTTTTCTCTCTTTTTCTCTCGTGGTCTCGCGGTACAAGTATGTGCTGTGCGATCTAGAGGTCCTGGGTTCGATTCCCGGGTCGGGCAAAGTGTTATTCGGTTTTTCCATTAGGAAATTCTCAGTAACAGCACGGAGTCTGGAAATGTGCCCGAAAAACGGCAATAGGCTCGCCCCCTATTACGTGGGACTGATACTTACCTGGCGAAATGTGGGTGCAGAAATGCACCTCTACCAACCCCTTCGGGGAATACAGGCGTGAGTTTATGTATGTATGTCTCTCTTTTCTCGCTCTAAGCCTAAACATGTAACATAGACAGTATTACATAATTATAAATAGATTTATTGGATATACAATATTTTGAAATACATTATTAGGTCCTTGAGAGTATTCGTCACAAAATGTATGATCTAAAATCATTGATTTATTATTAATTAGTAATTTAGTAATGTAATTATTAAATAATAATCAATGAGAAACAAGAGATGCGAAGATTTCAAAAAATATATACTACTCTTATATAAATCAATGTAAACGTGTACAAAAGCAACAGCAAAATAAATGCATATCTCATACATAAATTAGATAAATACATACATATAACTGTCTGGGTTTAAAATAATTATTATTGTGCACAAGTTTATGTAACAAAGTATCTTGATATATAAAGTTGTTATGTAAATTGCAAATTACTGTTTTACAGTTGTGGATAACAAGTTTTATAAAGTTGAATAAGCAGGCGATAAGCACTCCGACAAATGAACATTCATTCAGAAAACAGGATTTAAAAATAGCAAATTAAGTTGAAACTTAGAAATTTCTTTACGTAATTGTAAAAGGTCTCCTTATTAAAACAAAGAGATTAGGTTAGCTCGGGCGGCTATAACGACTGCTTTGCGAGAGCCCTAATTGAGCGGAATGGATGTTACGCGCCTTCTACGGACAACTAAATATTAAGTTTCGGGTTCACACACAAATATGGGACGTCTAGGAATAAACTTTCACAAATTTGTTTTGGGCCCGAGCGACGACTTAATCTGTGTTAAAATTATTGTGGCCTAAATAAATGCACACTGCATCCATTAATTCAAATAACCGGCTAATATTAATTCATTATAAACTGTTTGTTATTTTTCATATCAACACGTTGGCAGCGGGTGGATAATATATTGTTGTTTTTTCACCAACATGACCGATATTTATAACATTACGAACAGAAGGCACACAATACAACAGCATGAAAGCCACAGACGTTCCTTTGAAGACGTTTTAAAGATGTGCTCACGCTTACGTAAGCATATGAATTCTATGTTCCTTTTCAAACAGTTTCGCGGAATAAAATAAGCTTTCTATGATTAGGGTAGGCAGTTTCGATATTACGCTATGCGTTCTTAATATAGTCACGTATTTCTATATGTTAGCATTATAGAGTTGTTTACTAGTAAATGTAATCTGTTATATATGTATAATACGTTGTGCACAAACCACTTCCTTTTCAAGGTTACAGTTACCGTTCTATTTTAGGTTCGCGCAAACTTCTGTGTTTAAATTTATATACAATTTATACACACTTTATAGCGCGTTTTTTTCTAAGTTTAATATAGATTAAGTTTGATATAGATATATATTCTTTAATAGTGCCTACAGCAATATTTCTTTCGATGGATTCTTGTCGTACCTTGGCGTAAAAAGACGATAATATTAATAACGCACAGTTTATTATTTATCTCAATTATCATTAAATACATTATATTGTTTAAAAATAAATCATTAGTGTAATGTCTAGAATGATTTATTGAAATAGATTCCCACATATTTTTAGATATATTGTCGGTGGTTTCAACAAACCTTGAATGCCTAAGCTTTCAATCGTTGTAGAAAGGGTCAAAACATATTTAATTTAGTCAGATATTTAGATGTATGTTATTAAAAGATATTGATTGTTTGTGTGTCAACAAGAACGCGAAGTTACCGGAGTGTCGATTTGAACCATGTCCGGTCTTAAAAATTTATTTTAGCTTTGTACACAAGTGTACTAAAGTATATACGTAAGATACTTTTATAATGTACCAACTACGTAAGCAGCATTTTTGCGTCACAGGTATTAATTCTTTTTTTAAATTTAGTATCTCTCTTTATTTATCTCAAACAAAAAATTCGTTATACGAATGATTTCGCTCGCACACTACATCGGTACAACTGGCCAGTCCATTGCCGTACGTCAAATAGAGAGGCAATACTTTTGCAGTTTTAATTATTTAAAACTGAATACGCGATCGTTCACCTTGACCGTGTGAATTTGTAAAATTTTGTATATAAAAAAGGTTGCATAATTTTGTTAACCTCTATGGCTGACCTACTATACACTAAACTGGGAGTTACTCTATTGTATCAGCTATGTATTGTATTAAGATTTCCCCAACGTAAAGCTAATTAGACTGGCTTGTTAGTTCATTATCACAGTCAACAGGTTGTTTTTCAATAATGTATAATATAGAACACCGTCATATAATATGTACATATTATTTTATAAATTCTCGTTTTTAATGTGATAATAAATATTTTTATTAATTTTAAATTTATTATTTATTTCTATCACCCCACTTTTCTTAAATAATACTTTAATTTTCCGATGAAGGGAAACATCGGGAGGAAACCTACAAAAGTTCTTAGGAATTTGTTAGATGTGTAGTACGCCAGCCCGTACTAACCCCTCTCAGCTGTAGAGGAGGCCCGTGTCCAACAGTGGGACGTAGGTATATGGACTTATGATAGCATAGCAAATTATGGAAATAGCTAAAATAAACCATTCTTGCCGCTTCCTCGTCAGTCAGACGTCTGATCTTTTTCACCGCATATGCCGCTGAACTTAATTTGCTTGCCAATTGTTGGATGGTGGGTACTGGAGTCTTGCGTCTACCGTAATGCCCAGAAATGTAGTAGACGCAACAGGATGCAGTTCTTCACCGTTAATTTGTACAGTGGTTTTTAATTGCTTAACATTGAGCATTGTGAATTTTAAGCACTTTGTTTTTTTCGCATTTAAAAGTAAATTATTATTATCAAACCACTGAACAACTTTACGAAGTGCATTGTTTACTTCGTCAAAATTATCGAGACGTCTTTTTACGTTAAATATAAGAGATGTATCATCCGCAAACAGCACTATATCGTTTTTATCCCCTACGTAGTAAGGCAAGTCATTAATATACACAAGAAACAGAAACGGCCCAACAATTGAACCCTGTGGGACTCCCATGGTAACCGACGATCCTGGAGAAAGTTTTCCATTAACGTCAACTCTCTGAACTCTGTTATTCAAATAGGATGTCAGAAGATTGAGGGCTCCGTTTCTAATGCCATAATGGTGAAACTTCCTGACAAGAATGTCATGTTTAGCACAGTCAAAGGCTTTGGACAAGTCGCAGAAGATGCCACTAGCATCCCGCGGTTCTTCCCATGCCTTGAACACAGTTTTTAAAAGTTCAACCCCTGCATCGATAGTTGATCTACCCTTATTAATTAAGTATGATTAAAATATATATATATATACATATGTTAACTTTTGTTTAGTTTCTTAGTAGGGAAAGATGAAATTACCGATAATAGTATATTATAGTAATCAGGCTGTCTCAAATTTAGTACTCACATCGCAACGTATGTTGTTATTCTAAAGAACAACATGCAACATCTACGTCAGCCTACATTTAGTAACCACATGGCCTTCACTGCAATCGCCAAGCAATTTCTTTTTCGTTCTCATAATCATAATAAATAAAACATATAAATATTAAACATATAAATCAATCTTAATTACACGTACTTAAATTTACAAAAAGTTTTTATAACTAATTATCAGTTTCGAAAATGATAAAGTAAATAAAATTAAACCTCTTTTTAATATCTACTTATGTTCTAGTCCGTTAATAAATCATAAAATTTGGACGTTTTGATATGAATCTTTCATTGTTAAGACTTTCGAGTTCTTAATACACATCTGTACAATAAATCACATGTTTTGAACACAATGACGACAAAAAGATCTATCATTATTTACCGTATATGATTTAAAGAATGTTCGATGTTGTTTGTACTTCACTAAGAATTATTTCGTCGATACAAAACTGTTGAGTTAAATGATAAATTAGAAATTATAACTATATATTAACCACGAATAGTGTTTCGACGTACATAAATGAAGCTCTGAGAACATCATTTGAAATATTATGTTTCTCAGACTGTGTTTAAATGTAAATTTGTGAACTGCGTGACTGCTGACATATGTCATACCTAAAGAGAGTCTTCACAATACTTTATAATATTGACGCAATTTTTGTATTTTATCGGAATTCTAACTATAATTTTAATAAAATGTATAGGTATAGCGTTTTAGGTCACTTAGCTTTGTAAGTATGTGAAGTGACTACTGTTAGGCTCTACGGTCGATTCTCGATTCAAAAATATATTTAATCTATAATTAGGATGTTTGTATGGCATGTGATCCAAAGATCTCTCGGGTTCGATTTCTGAGTCGGTGAAAGATTTTTTTAAGTATTTTCTATCAGCATATTCTCAGTAGTAGGGTAAGGTTGCTCAAGTCGTACCCCCTAAGGAGATTCCACTGTAATATTCACTGCAATTGAAATAAAACAAAATCTTCTACATTTACTGAATCTTTATTTAATTGGCTTTTAAGTAACAATCATAGAAACTTGAATATCTTTAATGAAAATAGGTATTTTAACGTTTTTCTAAAACATACCTTCGGTACGACTAAGGCACCTAGTCGCCTAATTCGTACCACCTATAGCCTTAGTCGTACTTAGAAAACAAATGTTAGTAAACATATATTTTTTTTTTAAAGAAACCTAGTCGTGATGGCCTCGAGGTTTGGGCACGCGGTCGAGAATCTCAACGGTCGCGGGTTCAAACCCCAGGCACACACCTCTGATGATGATGATGATGACTTAAATATTCAAAGATCACATGCATAACTAAAATCTACAAACAATTTAGTCTGAGATAAAAAAAAAATTGGTTGTTGGGAATAAAGTCGAAGCTAAAAATACTAAATTATGTATATAGGTACTTAACAGAAAATAAAAATAGGTCAAATTATAATATCTCTTCAAAACAGAGTAGGTAATGCTTAATTAGAACTATTGAGATACACAGATATCACAAATATATTTTTTTATTTTGCTTTCAACGCCAGTGTATTCAACCTTTACATTTTGTTAACTGTATCATGTTTTTTAGCGGAGCCACAAAGATGCGGCATCATTATAACCGCGTTTCGATGATTTAAAGAACGATCTGTCCAACGGTTGTAGGTGATCGGTCATGTGAGCAGGGAAAGATAGCATTTTTATGCCATAGTCGCGAGCCAATTGGATCACTTTTAAATTTCTAGTAAAAGCAAAATTTGTTTTTGATTTTTTTTTCTAATCTTGTACATTTGATGAAATTTTGGAGCCATTGAAAAAAAGTTCATTGTAAAACAATTTTCTTAATACCTAAGTCGTACCGGTACGAGTAAGGCATTTTGTACAGGTACGACTTAAGCAGTGGGGACTTGCAAGTTTAAAACTAAAATATAGACATAACCTCATAAAGTTCGACCGTTTGAATACGCCTAAACGATTGGCAAATAAGTGTTACAAATTGATGTAAATAAAGAAAAAAGATCGATATCACAGTCCTGCCATAAAAAACTTACAAATGAATCAAAAAGTTTAATGAAAACTGTATAAAAAACTTACTTTTTCAATATTTTGGCTTCACGGAGACAGTCGACGGTGTATTTGTTAACGTTTGTTCACTCGACTGAAATGTTCATTTTGACAATACTAGCTGACGCTACTTATAAGTATTAGACGAGATATTGCCGGGGTACGACTTAAGCTGTGGTACGACTAAAGCAACCTTACCCTAACACAGATTTTGAAAAAATTCAATAGGCTTACCGCCAAATAGGTGGTCCTTTAAATCTTGGAGGCAAAACGTGGATGTTGAAATAGAACTCTATTTCTCTCTCTCTCTACAGGCATGAATGTAAGTATGTTTATTTATTTACTGTTCTATATTTAAATGAAGGGGAAATGTGGCCTATTTATAGAGGAGAAACAATAATATACGACATAAATAGTGTGTAAAGCTGACTCTCGGAAAATAGGGCTAAGGCTTACTAGAAAAAGAACTATCATAGAATTAAAAAGAAAACGTTATGAGAATTTTCATAATCACTTAATCTTCGTTCATTAACCTGCCTTTAGAGAAAGTTAAGTGACGTAGATATACCGAGGTCGACTTGTTCAAAGTTCTTCACCCGATAGTTGTAATAGGTATGGGATAAGTGTTTCCGAATTCTACAAATTACATTAATGCTTAATTGAATGATTTAAACATATTTTTTCTCTTTGAAATCTAACAAGCTAGTGGGTATGTTTCAATCCTATTAAATATAATTGATACATACAAAAGGACCGCCTCGTGGTCTCGCGGCATAAGTATATGTCGTGCGGTCTAGAGGTCCAGGTCTAGAGGGTTCCATTTCAGGGTTTGGAAATTGGGAAATTTTGAAAAATACAGTAGTGAATCTTTTTACGTATTGTATTCAACAACTTGCCTAACCGGGGACAACGAGGCAGTCTAACACAATATTTACATACATTATTTGTATTCACAGGGAACCTATTTATAGAAATATATAATTTTCCTATTCATAGCAATAGGAACGGTAATTTTACTTAAACATAGAATTGAAAAGATAATCACATTTTTTTTAACAATGACATAATACCGTTCTGTCCTCACATTCACTTATACAATGTATTTAATGTCTTCTTCTAATGAAATTTTATTTCAAGAAGTGTCCTACATAAACGTAAAATATACCATCATCCATGGCTTGTATAACATGTTAGAAAAAAACTCTGCATAATAAAAAAAATACGACTGATTCAATATTATATATTTTTTTTTGTTAAAAGCTAAGAGTATAACAGTGTCAACTCTCTATACATTTTCTGTTTGCTGGGTTCCGGCCTACCGTTTTTTGAAAAGAGGATTACCCTTAATCAGTCTTTGTTAGAAGACAGGGTTTCATACATAAAAATGTGACCATTCAGGCTTTTAAACACAGAAATGACGATTCATTCATCTTTATTTTGCGTATAGGTACTTGGTTCCGAACTGGTTGGCATAATCTTGTCAATCGTCGAAATGTAGTTGTAATAGTTCTTCACAAAACAGAACTGCACTTATCATTAGGTGTGTAGACATTACTTCGGCATTAAAAATATACCTTACGACTTTGTTATTGTCTGGGACGTTGGTGTCACAATCCAAGTGTTTACCGTGCCGTCTACTGGAACCGGGTTCGATTCACGGGCCGTTTAAATTGCTATTGGATACTTAAATGAAGATTTCTTAATAGTATCACGATATCTAGAAGCGTGACCGACAATAGTCACGCTGCCTATTACGTGGGAAAAAATAAAATTGCGGAAAATTCCAGAAATCCAAGTCTGTCTACCTTTATGGGGGCACGGACGCAGGCACGTGTGTAATTACTTATTTAAGTTCTAATCTAAGCCTGAAATCTCGACAGTCTTTACATGGTAGAGAATTGCTGATTTCTACTGCGAAAAACAATCTAGTTTATTTTTTGTTGTGCGTCACTCCGTCCAATTTGTCGCGAATTGGAGTCAAAATTGTAAACAGCAATCCTGTTTGTTTACAGGAGTCTTTTAATAGGGTGAACTGCTATAAGACGTGACTTTTTAGTATCAAATTCCTTCCACTTTCCCCGTAAGAGGCAAGATCAAGTTTTACTTTTGTTATTAGGCGTAAAGGTCTCTTCTAACAAGCATGACATTTAAAGAACTACCTCATAACAGTCTTGCTCGTAAATACTCCAGTGCAAATTCATTATAGTTATAACTTATAATAAACGCCTACGTGTGAACTTTTATACGCAGTTTTATGCGTCATCAGTTGAATCCGAAGTTTCGTCGTTCGCAATGGCTCAGTCACAAATTATTACCAATAAAGGCAGAGATTTTCGCCTAAACTGTCCTTTTCGTCGCCAACACGCGGGCAGATTTCCTGTGAAATGTGCTGTTTGTGGCATTTACCTAACATTAAGATGCGTGGAACGATGACCTCGTTGTGCAATCGGACCTGGGTCCTTGCCAGGGGTTTAATCATTACACCAGGTACATCCTACGGAAGATATTAGAAGATTACCTAAACGCTGTCAATTGTCCGTGACACTGTTGGCAATTCATTTTGTGTAAGTAGAATCATGTAATTGATATTAGCATCTTAAATATAGGTATTCAAACATGACAATTTCTTAAATAAATTAAAAATCTAATAACTCTTTGCTCGAACCCGGAATCGAACCCGAGACCGTGAAATTGTACGGCACACGCATTTTCCGCGAGATCACGAAGCAATCATTATTATAACATGAATATTTATTTCTTTAGATGTTGTGAAGTGAATTCCTTCTTATGTCCTATATTAATATTCGCGTATCTTAGTATAGAATCAAGGTACCTACCACGAAAAGCGAACTTTCGATACGAAACTGTATAGAAGTTCGATTGCGAAACATACCACAAAGTATATTTGTATTGTTTAACTTGGTTTGAATCCGTAGATATCGACCGAGAAACCCACGTACAGAGAGAACTAAATGCAGACTAAACATAAGGATACCACATACAGCTTCATTACGTCAATAATACAAAACTACGCTTTAAACTGCAATTTTCGTGGTAACCATCCTCGAGTTTGCATGACAATTAGATGTCGTTATTATTTAAGCATTAAACTGTACCACAAAATTCAACTTGGAACTTCGCAATTAACAGCTAATGTACCTACGCTGGCAGTAAACCAATGAAGCGAGCATAAGTTTTGCATTACGTTATATAATTATGTTACAAAACTTCATTACATAACACCGAACAATGGAATTGAGCGAAATTGCAACCGTGCGAATGATAAGTAAACATTCCGCAACACTATGATACGCGCCACGGGGCAGTCTCCCTTTTATTGTTGACATTGTAGTTTTTTTAATGACGTAGAAATAATGTTATTTATAGTCTTTTACGTCTCATTTATTATTAATAGTATATTACTGCCTCGTTGGTCCCGCGGCATGAGTGGGTGGTGTGTGACCTAGAGGTATTTCATTATAAAGTAGGTACTAAGTCTGGAAATGTGTCTACTATTACAAGGGACTGCACACAAAGCTGGAAAACGTGGATATAAAACTACACCACTGTCTGTCCGTTCGGTGATACAAGGGCCAGTATATGTAGTGATACATGATGCGCATCTAGGTTACGAAATCTAGAAATGTGCACAAAAATTTGCAATAGGTTCGCTCACGTGGGACTAAAAATACAATTAGCGGAATTTAGGTGCACAAATGCACCTCTTTTTACCCGATCCAGGATGCAGCAGGTGTGTATGTACGTATTAAGATTAAGATAGTCCACCTGATGTACTACAAATAACCAAAATTCCCAGCTACATGTTTTTCCTTATAAAATTTTTCCTCGCCGTTAGAGTGCATAATGTCTGGAATTTGAATACACACATATTTTGGAAAAGTCGGAGCAGTGTGCCTTCGACGCAAACAAGATTTTATGGAATATTGTAAGCAAGCACTTAACATAACATTTGTAACAAATTTTAGCATGTTTCTGTTTTATTCTGCTCATATTCGTAAGCGTGGTATTACAATTTATAGATACAAGGCAAATAGATGAATTCAAACTAAAAGAATACTGACATCAACCAGAAATTAAATATTAAAAATACATATTAGTTGCTAATTCGATATTTTACAAACTTTCTATGTAAATAGTGTGAAACACCATGACAATGCGCGTGTTACCGTTAGCCCCAACCGAATATCAATTAGTGTTACATCACTCATCCTCAATTTTGATTAACGATATACTTATTTTTATTTATTTATATACTTTTTTGTACACTATACAATAATATAGGTATACTACATGATCGAAAACAATGAAGACAATAAGTATAGGCACAATAGGCGGTCTTATCGCTAGCTGCGATCTCTTCCAGACAACCTACGGGACTGGAATGAAAGGTTGTAGTTCAGGCAGTTGTCCTCATTAATTTTTAATTCTAATATTTTAGCTTCAAAAACACCAAACACCGAAGTATTACGCGAGTCTAACTCTATATCAAAATCGGAACAAACAAACAAATTGATATTTATTACATTAGCCACACCTTTATTTATGATTGTCGGGGAAGCTTAGGTATATCACTATTCCAACTGCTGTAAAAGATGAGCAAATACTTATATTCTATTAGCCCCAGATAACACGTTAACCCAAATCGTCCAGTACACTTTGAGCAAATACTTGCAAATACAGCAAATATTTGTCTCTCCGCCATGTGAACTTTGACTTTTCGTAACGAGCCGACTTTAACGCCGTACAGCTCTCTCCTGATCGATACGATTTGCTTCTAGTTCTCTTATAATGATAACTTATATAAAACTGTGTCTAGAAAAAGCTGAGATAAGTGTTTGAATGGGATGCCATGACTGAGGTAGAACTGTCATAAAAAAATACGTGAAATAACAGCTTCGTTGTCGCATTCATACATTAAAAGAAATCCCAAAATGTCCCAATATATCTTACCACATTATGTTAGACACTATTTTATTAATTTTTATATAATATTAACACTGCCTCGTGGTCTCGCGGCACATGTATATGCCGTGCGATCTAGAGGTCCTGGGTTCGATTCCCGGGTCGGGCAGTGTTATTGGGTTTTTCCATTAGTAGCAGTATGGAGTCTGGAAATGTGACCGAACAACGGCAATAGGCTCGCCCTCTATTATGTGAGACTGATACATACCTGGCGAAATGTGGGTGCATAAATGCACCTCTGACTACCCTGGCGTGCATTCTATTACATAATAATATATTTTAAATTCTACACTACTCATACATTCATTCACGCCGATTTCTTAGAAAGGATATGATGAGACCCACATTTGGCTATTTACAGTCTTTGTGAAAATAAAACACTAAAATTTATAAAGATCCTCATGGACCTAAGGATTTGTGCGAAATCGCTTCGACACTGTACTGCGTGATAGCAATTAGCGACGCCATTATGTAATCGTTTGCATAATTCCCACTAAACCTCATTTGTAACTTCAGTTACGCCACGTATTCATTCAATGATGTACTAAAACCCTCGCATGTTGCTCAAACTCAATCTCACAGGTTTCGCAGTGAGTAATAACCAGGAATATGAAACATGGAACACCTTTGTCTGAAACAGGCTAGTTTAATTTTGAATAACCGACCGCTTTGCCAGCGCGCTAAGCGGACTCGATTGCCATTAAACGGCAGGACTTACGTCATTTAATAAGTTTCAGGAGCACTCCTTGTAAAGACAAGACCGCTTTCGCAATGACGAATTGTTTGGCGAATTTGTACTTGTGTACGCCGGAAATAAAACATATAAATTGTTTTGTACTTGAGCAAAAATAAGGCTTTTAAAAATCCACAAAATTCTTAGTATGTTTGGCAGTCGTATCTCATGTTATAATATGTGTTCGGTTTAACGTAATTTTGATGATGCTTTTAAATGTGTAATAAAAATGTAAAGAGAATAATGTGCACGAATAATGTTAGTTATTACTAACTTTTAAAGTGAAGTTTGCGCGCACTCCCGCGCCGTCGTACATACATATATGTGCATATATATTGTAATTAGTTAATTTATTATTTAAGTTTGAGATTGTTCAGTAAGACTATAGATAAATAATGTGAAAGACAAACAAAATTAATCTATTTTCGGGGTCACCGCCATTCCAGCCCGGCGCCCGGAGATGTCACGTTCGCGCAGATGTTAATGCCGGGCTGGGTCCCTAACAAAAACACCTATGCTGCCTTATTGATCAAAACCACTTGGTGGCCTTTTTCGTGCCAAGTGGGGCGACCACAGTGCGAGTCCGAGAAGCGTCCACCATTATTCCGCAGCCGCCCGGTGCGCTTCAAAGACGAAAATGTCTCACCCGTCTCAGAGTTGTAGGGGGCGCAGTTGCGCCCTCACTAGCTTGGTTCTTCGAGCACCCCGGTTGTGGGTGGATGCCTGCGATGGATACAGACCACAGTGCCGCCGCCCTTCTCGGGGTCACTTTCAGTGAGGACGTGCTACTCACGTAGCGCGCCCAGCGACCCCAAGAGGCTCATTTGAGTCGTCTTTCACGACAGGAAGGGGATACCGTGGTGGGATTCTGACGCTCCTTGCCACATGGTAGGAGAGTGCTTAGGCCTTAGCCCACCACACTAGCCTAGTGCAGTTTGGCGGACTACATAACTAAGAAACTCCTAAGAACTTATAGATAGAGACTCTCACGATGTTTTCCTTCACCGTTAAAGTACGTGGTAATTCTTCTTTGAAAAGTCAGAGGTGTGTCTGGGGTTTGGACATGCAACCGCCGAAGGCCTCGACCGCGCGCCTAAATCTCGAGACCATAACTGTTCTATATTACTATATTATATGTAGGCACGGTAATATCTCTAATATATTATTTGTCGCTTTACATACGGAAACATGCTTTTAATATTTTTTAATCGATATATATATCTCGATCAGTCTATATATTTGTATGAACTCCCCCTCCCTACGATAAGTGAAAAAGGTTATAATGTAACAACCAAAACAAGTCTTAATGCATAAGTCTATAGCTCACAAGAAGATTACCTGCATGTGAAGTAACAGTATAATGTTTATTATCAGAAATGCACTTAAAGCACTATTATTGAATTATTTATTTTGTTATTTCCTGAGTTATCGGAAGGAATCATTAAATATTGTGCCCTCCTTAAACTAACCGGATGGACGCAATAACTGTTTCACGGTGCAAAACCCGGTGTATTTGAATATTTTTTAGCTAATGCAACCCGGCAAAATATTAAAGAAATATTTCCTTCCTTTTGATTTATTATTATACTTTTTATTTAAGTATAATTTAGTTGATATTCCGCTAAGTTAGTTAACGGAACCGTAATCAATGAAGTTTTGTATAAACAAGGTCCCAGCAGGTAAGAGTTCTGACCTTTTAGGAAATTCATCTTTCAAATAAATTTAATCAAGAAGCCCATCGGACTTTACCGTTAAATATACAATTAAATTTAATACTAATAATATAATCATCTACAAACATCTCCTATATTTAAAAACGGAAGTTTTGTTTTACTAATGAAATTCAATGTTCGTTTATTTAACGTTATTAATTAAATAGCCCTTTAAGTCAATACTAAAATAGAGTATGATATTAAGCTACATGAACACAATGATTTAATAATACTAGTTTAAATGATTATAACTAATTATAATAACAAAAAGGGTGTATATATTAAAAAGGTACTTCCCTAACACGAAATAATATTGATTACGATACTATATTTTTTTTATATTAATCAATTCCCAATTAAAGTCAACTTGGATGAAAAGCGTTGGCGAAAGAAACTTACCTAATTAAAAAAAAGTTATCAAAAGCCTCTAAAAAATGTAGTTTAGTTGCTGGCCTTAAAATAAGAACAGACAAATAAAATAAAAAGCTAAGGTCTACGACAAGCTATATCACTAGATAGAACGCCAAACTAGTTATCTGGTTAATTCATACTGCAGTATAAGCTGACCATAGCGTGGCTTACCTCATAAAAATATTTTTGTATAAAGTTATTTTCGTCTACCACATAAAAAGTTAGGCATTAAATTTATTTTTTATTAATCAACAAACGTAAAAGCGCTATAAAATCTGTTGAATGAAGCTATAATTTAGGAACAAATGAAGAAAGTTCCGTATGGAAGCGCAATTCAAGGAGCAAGGACGGGCGGCGAAGCGAAAACTCTGAGACTTAGATTAACTCGCTAAGGAAAAGTGCAATACGGTTAAGTTGAGATTGAATTTTTATTCCTAAAGATTCTTAAAGAAAAAGTCCCTTGTTAGTTGTCGGGATAAGAATAGAACGGCTTATATGAAGGATGCCGTATAAGATGTCTAAAGAAATAAAATCGCAGTGCAGGTAGATTTTGTACCTAAGCTTTGAGACAAAATGAAATCAAAATGGTATCACAAAAGTATCTTAATTGTTTATAAATCTGTAACTAACAGATAAAGACGTTATACATAATGCAGCATTTGCAATCTCATTCAGCATTGTGTTTAAAAATATTAACAGCAATACTTTTTATATACTTAAAATTGCGCAAAAATTGTCTTGTACTTTTATAATTTTTCAAGATAAAGACTAAAATAATTAATAATTTGCCTCTCTCTCCTTCCCCATTTTCAATGACTTCAAAAACCATAATTCCAACGGGTATTATTCTCAAGGAACTATGCGCTTTCACAGGCATTGGTTTTACTTTTTTGCTGATTTAATTAATATAAGTAAATTCACTGAAACTGAAGGCCATGAAAGTTGCAAGAGGTCCCGGAACGCTTGTAGCTCACTTTGATACCTTTCACAGAACATAATGTTCAGAAACCATCGTTAAAATTTATATCTGAATTTATCGTCTATTTAGTAGTCTATTTAGTAATACATTAACATACTAATTTACCAACATTTACCGACATAATATAATAATATGACTACCTCGTGGTCTTGCGGCACAAGTATGTGCCGTGCGGTCTAGGGGTCCCGGTTTCGATTCCCGGGTCGTGCAGTGTTATTGGGTTTTTCCATTAGGAAATTCTCAATAGCAGCACAGAGTCTGGAAATGTGCCCGAAAAACGGCAATAGGCTCGCCCCCTATTACGTGAGACTGATACATTACCTGGCGAAATGTGGTTGCAGAAATGCACCTTCGGGGAATACAGGCGTGAGGTTATGTATGAATGTAATAATATGTCATATAATGTGTAGGTACCGTAAGTGGTTAATTTTTTTTATTATTATAACAGTTTAATAGAAGATAGAATAGATGCGTACAGACGCAGTCGCTGTTCTACCCTTAATCATTAAAAAGTACGCCACGTTTCAGTTATAATCAAGAGGAACATAACACGTACGATGAAAGCCTCACAAATTAAACGTCGCGGCCCGTATCCAGACTGTAAATAACGCACAGATTTCTCCAGAGAATTGTTGGATTATGATAGTAGTTGCAACTTAATCGAGACTTGGGAGAAAGTCTGGAGCATTAAGCGGAGTTTTGTTATGTCCTAACGTCGCCCGCCGGCACTCGTCGTAAATATCTTCCGCGGTTACCGCCGCTTTGTTTTATTCAGATTAATATGTTGCGTCCACACAAAATGCTTACTTTATTATCGCCTATATTATTCATAACGCTAATAAACGTTTTATATCTGCCAAGATAGGTGTTAATAAAGATTTACACCGCCTCTGTTTGTAGTATGCGCCTGACCTTTCCCTACATTTTAAGATTTTCGGGCACACGTTGCCGAGCAATTTAAAAAGGTGCCCTCATATCGTTAACTTCGCGGAATTAGCTTCGGATGGCGGACGCCAAAGGTTAACACAAATATATTTTAGTTTCAAATGCATTATGATAGTTTACACGATCAGAAACTAATCTAAATGTTATGAAGTAACCGGCTGATGAGTGCAGAGTGAAAATTATTTTGGTAGGTAGGCGCCTGGCACCGGTTCAATCTCATGGGCGCGGGCGCAGACGCCTATACCGTTTCTTAGAGCGTTGCTTACGCGTTCGATCCGACATTCTCCACTTCACTCTCCGACAGCCGACACACTTACTGAAAATAATATTATGATTGTGAAACGTATTCCGCGCCCTACTCCGACACACTTCTACGGGATTATTTTAATTGTGCCGCTACGGCTTATAATATTATTACATTTTAACCAAAATATTGTGTCTTGCCGCAGGTTTATTATTTTGTCAAGATATTTTACGAGAACCGCAAGAACGAGATGGAGGATAACCTCCATCCTCCTGGATATAAATCCAAATAGGGCATTAACAGTTTAGTGAGTTTTTATTGGAAGTCAAGAAAAGCTTGTTATTTAAGTTAAAAGTGGTTAATATAAAAATCCTCGCGGAGGAAATCAAACTAGTAAAACCACTTTAACTTTACTGTAGAAATTTGATTGTGGACGTACCTACTGAGCAAAGCATATTTTTTATTAAAAAAATATGTAAACTCTGTAAATTGTTTAGTTGCGCAACACAAGATTATGAATAAAGCATATTATGGAAAGTAAAATAATAAACGAATGTATATTATACCTGCGATGTAATATCCTAAGAAATCTTTAAAAAAATCTTATACCGATAAAAAACTGATACCAATTTTAAATTACTTCATGACCTATTTTTTAAATCACATCTATAATTTACCAAAAACTTAAATTTACCAAAAAATGTACCAGTAATTGGAATAATAGTAGTTACCTACTTCAGTATCACAAATCCCACTCCATTCATATTTTAGCCCATACTGACTTACCACTTAAACGTTTCATGAGATATACGAAACGGTTACAATACCAGAGTGACCTAATACAAAATCAACTGGCCTTATTGTTTCCTAGCAACAGGCAGTTGAACAAGTAAACTGGATGATATTTGTTCACGGCACACTTACAAATAAAACTGTATTTATCAAACAAATAACTGTACCTCCGACTGTTCAATAAAATATAGCTTCTAAAATATTTTATGCAACCCTTTTTCAAGTTGCCCAGGTTTTGTAACGAGAAGCCATAAACCCCTTCGACTTAAATATAACTCTCCGATAACTAGGCTATGATTTTTATAGACCATTCTGCGGGAAAATTTCAAACCAAGTAATAATTTTTCAATACAAAGTTTTACAAACAAATGCAATGAAAGTTTAATTTGTTGAGCAATAAGAAATTAGTTCGATGGTAAAGTCCTTCATATTATACTTTTTTATAGAAACATCGAGCCGTTGCGGGATTCCCGAACGATAATTGAACTTTCATTAGTTGATAGAATTCTAGAACATGGCACGAGTTCGTCCTACATAGTTCCCTCTAGTTGAGTGTTGGCGAACCGTATTCAAATCTCAAGCTTGCTACCGCACACCGTCCTATTTAAATTTCAAATGTAAATTACGCCTTTCCGCCCTGCTGGATGTCGCTTCTTTGTATTTAACAATACCACACATTCTGCAGGCATAATAAAAAATGCAATTTGAAACATTTGATTACGTTCATTGTAATCAGTCTATTTTCATATTTCTCTGAACTAAAAATAGCATATCTAATTATATCAATATGTTAGTGACGCTAGTGTATGAAACGCATTTAAATTTCACCTCCATCTTCCATATCATTACAATTGGCGATCATTAATTATATTTGACGGCTGTACTATACACCACGGCCAAAATATATTGCTAATCATTTTATTCACATTTGACCTTCATTTCAGCCTTTTACTTTGAATACGATGTAACAGCAAGAATGACGAACTAACAATAAAGTGTTTCAAGATTATTACAAAACAAAAAAGAGACTAAAAAAGTATGTAATAAGATTTTCAGGACACAGGATTAAACAATGCAGATTTAACTATACAGATAAACAATACAGATACAGAAGAAGCAATGAATACAAGTCATACGATACTATACGAGTAGTAAACAATTATCAGTGTACAGAGATACACATACCTATTCAAGTTTGAAATGCCATAGTCACGCGTTGTTAAAGTGATATTTGTCCAGTTCTAATAAGTAGTTGCGGAACTATGAGGGAACAAATGAACAAACATACATATGTATATGTATATACACATGCCTATCACGAAACCCTCCTTTGGCTTTGCCGTAGTCGAGTAAAAAGAGTTTTACCTACCGTTCGTCAACTACTGAATACAAACTTACGGTTGGACATCTTGAGTTGGTTTACGGAGTTACTCTGCAACCGTTTCACGTAAATCCTTGAAAAAACAGATAGAAGACTAAATAAATCCCGTCTGACCGGTACTACCTGAGAGAAAGAATAAATTTGCACATTCAAATAGAAATGCACATAGACTTTGTTATTTCTAATTTATTAGAAACCGAAAAAAGAGTAAATAATACCTTCATTCACGAAACACTACTTCATAAAAATATTAGTATCCACATACATACATACATAAACTCACGCCTGTATTCCCCGAAGGAGTAGGCAGAGGTGCATTTCTGCACCCACATTTTGCCAGGTATGTATCAGTCCTGCCCTGTGGCAAGGGGGCGTTAGAATCTCACCACGGTATCCCCTGCCTGTCGTAAAAGGCGACTCAAAGGGGCCTTTGGGGTCGCTGGACGCGCTACGGGGGCAGCGCCTCCTCACTGAAAGTGACCCCGAGAGGGGCGGCGGCACTGTGGCCTGTGTCCGTCGCGGGCGCCTATCCATAACTGGGGCGCCCGAACCAAGCTAGTGGGGGTGCAACTGCGCCCCCTAAAACTCCGAGACGACCGAGACAATTACGTCTCGGAGGCGCAACGGGCGGCTGTGGATTTACAGTGGGCGCTTCTCGCCCACGTACCGTGGTCGTCCCACTTGGCGCGGAGATGGCCACCGGGGGGTTTTGGTCGGTATGCCGGTTTAGGGATATTGTTAGGGACCCAGCCCGGCACTAACACCTGCGCGGACATGACGTCGCCGCGCGCCGGGCTGGAAGACCGGTGACCCCGACATACGCTTCCCGCCCCCCCCCTCCCCCGGGGCTGGCAGGAAGTAGAGCCATAAACAGCTTTCCCCTCGAGAACAAAAAAAAAAAAAAAAAAAAAGGTATGTATCAGTCCCACGTAATAGGGGGCAAGCTTATTGCCGATTTTCGGGCACAATTCTAGACTCCGTGCTGCTACTGAGAATTTCCTAATGGAAAAACCCAATAACACTTTTCCCCACCCGGGAATCGAACCCAGGACCTCTAGATCGCTCGGCACATACTTGTACCGCGAGACCACGAGGCAGTCCGTTACGGTTAGTATCCGATAGACATAATATGGAGTTAGTTTGTTTCCACTGCTTCATGAATATTCTGACACAACCAAACATCCGAATTAAAGTGATATAATTTCCGTCATGTGTATGCCGTGAGATTTAAGTATATAGCAGGAGTCTACTACGGTCCTGGGAGGTGCAACGCAGCGCTCTCCGCGCAATTGTTGGTGACGACCTCACGCTCCCGGCCGTCATCTCTTCGATGGTCGGGAGTCCGAGGTCGTGGCGAGCGATGCTCTCCTTCTGCGAGCACGTCATGTCGCAACGTCGTGCAACTGCACCCCCAACTACTCCGAGGCGGCCGAGACATTTTCGTCTCGGAGGCGCATCGGGCGGCTGCGGCATCATTGTGGGTGCCTCTCACCCACACACCGTAGTCGCCCCATTCGGCGCGAAGATGGCCACCGGGGGGTTTTGGTCGGTATGCATAGGGATTTTTGTTAGGGACCTAGCCCGGCATTAACATCTGCGCGGACGTGACGTCACCGCGCGCCGGGCTGGAAGGTCGGTGACCCCGACATACGCTTCTCGCCCCCCTCCCCCAGGGCTGGCGAGAAGTAGAGCCATAAACAGCTTTCCCCTCGAGTAAAAAAAAAAGGAGTCTACTACGATAACTACTTTTTCCTCAATTGAATTTTCAAACACCTAAATCTATATTCATCCGGACTTAACTGGTATGCACGTTTAACTGGACTGCACGCGGAAAAAATGAAGCGGAGTTTCTAAACGATTTCTATAAAAGGTCCGTATAAAAAATATCTCAGAATATATTTTTATTGTTCCACCGACTGGCCTATGTACACGGTTTAAATAAACTCTAAAAACATTCAATCATTCGCCCGCTATTACGTGGGACTGATACATACCTGGCGAAATGTGGGTGCAGTAATGCACCTCTGCCTACTCCTTCGGGGAATACAGGCGTGAGTTTATGTATGTATGTATGTACATTCAATCAATTTGTACGCCAAACTCGTCAAGCAAGTTCAGGCAACACATCCAAAAATATCTTCAGTAAAAAATGTACAATATTTACCAAGTATTTTGTGCGACAAATACGAAAGCCGCAGGCGCCAACGTCACTACCACAAATTAAAAAAAGATATTAAATTTTTGTATTGCAACCAATTTGAACACACGACACGTAGAATCCATACCCAAAATTAATTTGCTTCGACATTTAGGTATATTTTATCAACCATACAATTTACTATCGAAATTTGCTATTTGTAGTACTGGATTTGAGATATTTATTATTTGCTCCGGTACACGTAAGCAACTAACTAGCCTGCCATAGTGATATTTAAAAGTTTTCCAGCAATGCAATACTTTAGGTAAAAACTTTTGTACTACTTTTACAGCTGAAGATATTTCTCAATGCGAATTTGTAGTAACAACCTGAATTTTAAATTAATATGACCTAGTTGTCAAAAATAAATTAAGAATTAAAAGTATCTGGGTAAAATCGTGATCACGTACAACTTCTCGAACTGACTGACGTCCTATGTTTATGATTTATAAATTAAATGATTAACAGACTTTTGTGAGTTATTTTAAACATTTTTTAATTGCAAAAATATAACAAATTTAAATATGCAAATTAATGAGTTTTCATTCTTTACTAATCATGCATTTAATCTGCTTACATTTTTAAAATAAACTCATTGCTGAATGTTTTGATTTTTAAAAACTGACATTGAATGTACGTTTCTGTTTACAATCTAAATATAGAGAATGTTCTTGCACGTATTAGTGAGGTTTTTATGCAGTGTGTTTTCATAATGAGTTATATTGTATTTTGACACTGTTTATCAACAAATACTGTTAAAATAGAGTAAAATACAAAAATATTAACTGTTTGAATTTTGTTATTGAACAAACATGTGTACTGGGAACATCGTTTCTTTAACGTTTCGATATTTCGCCAAAAGCATTCCACTTCAGAAGTTTGAGTGGGTATCTATCTGATTTTACAGTCTATGCGAAAATGTAGCAATAAATAATAATGCGCCTGTGTTTAATTTTGGCTTGTGTGTGTGTGTGTCTGCATACACCGGAGCCGCAGGCCGTTTTCGTACAGTGTGAGTTGGCGACCGACTCGCGCCGCCCGCCCAAAGTCTGCGCACACGCCGCGGCTCGATCGCTCAACGTCTGCCGAACTAAACATTTTCGATACTTCGTACATGTACGTGCTATACATACTTATATAGTATATTCGTGGTATTTTTTTTGCGGTAAAGTGCAAGGTATCGGTTAGTGGTGTATGTGATTCTAATAGTAGTGCGAAAAATTTATTAATTTTATGACAGGTGTTTTAAGTTATAAATATGAAAATATTTTATTTTTTTAACCATTCTCGTCCTTGACATTAGCTAAATTTTACCATCAATTAATTATAAAGGTCACCTAGAATACAATATATAAGTAAAAGTTCCCATTTTTTTCAATTTTTATTTAATAACGAAAAAGCAACTCACACTTAGGTATATAGTTTAAAATAAATAATATTTAGATTGTATTCAACGTGCAAGAGCATAAAATAGCGTGGATTTTCTAGATATGCCTAAGGTTTCGTCTAAACAAATATTATTTGCTATTTTAGAAGTACATAATATGTATAATGTAATATATTATATAATATATTATATTATTCATTCGTATATTATTAATGATAATTGCCAACATTAATGAATTGAATGGGAAATAAATCATTGAAATGTTAGAGGACTTTTATATTAAAACACTCTGTAAGTAGCACAAAGTCAGGTAGATGGAAAACAGAAAAATCAGCGATAAATGTGCTCCGTTAAATGCCTTGTCTACAAAACCCAAAAATATGGACCTCTGTATAATGGGCTCTTTTATTCTTACATTATGTAGTGCATTAGTAGTCATGACCTCGAGGTTTAGGCGCACGGTCCGGTTCCGGAGAATCCCGGCGGTCGTGGGTGCAAAAAACTATAAATTAATATTGATTAACCAGTTATTTCAAATAAACCATAATTCCTAACAAAGCTTTTGATAACAATAAATAATGGTGGAACAACCAACCAGTGAAAACACGCGACGTGGAGTTGTCTGAAAAACTTTGTAGACTGAGTAAACTCGTTTGTTCTCTGAATGAAAGTTACAATCAGGGTTTCCTTTTGTAAAACCCATATAAAACATTTATAACAAAGCATTCAATTTTCCTTTTCAATCTGTCAAGTTTTGTTTTAAATTAAAAATAAGACGTTGTTGAACTCTATCTTATAACATTGCCAGCAAATATTCATATTTTATCAATTTATGTGTACCTACTATTTTTGGAATCTTAAATTTAATTACAACAGTGTTTTTATATACGACTAGTGGACTCGACAGACGCTGTCCTGTACACATTTTTTTATTCAAAAATTCCAATATTTTTTTCCAATCTATCCCATTCTCGAATCCACTTGAACACACACAAAAAAAAACATTCAAATCGGTCCAGCCGTTTAGGAGGAGTTTACTGTCAACACACGTACAGAAGAATTATATAAATAAAGATTGTACATATAACGTCACATTATTAACATATAACCATAGATGAAGCTGCTCTAACTTTAAATCTTTAGAAGGCTTTCAGAAACCCTGAATACAAGCATGGCTTCCGCGGTATGTAACTGTCAAAACAAAGAAAATTTTTAAAAAATGTAAAGAAACAATGGCTCTTTTGATTGACTTCCTTTTATAAAAGAATGTTTTCAAAAGGAAATAACGAGCTCACACAAAGGTTTTGTTTTAAATGCCATATAAACAAGTAGACTTCACAGAACTGTCGCGTTGATTTAAACATGAGTGTTGTGGGAAAACTTCTCTGGAACACATTTATTCTTCGATTCCAACGTCAATATTGCATATATTTGCAGTTAGAAAATATCATATATTAAATATGTGAAGCACTTTAACGTGTGTCAATTTTGATCTAAACAGCTGAATGTTCCGCGGGCCAAGGTATAAATTCAGACTACGATACAGAATTAGCTAGTTTTTGGGTCTATGCCAATTTTCTGATTCCGTCATCGATATTGATTTCCAGCATTTATTGACGTTCAATAAATAAACCTCACCCCGCTGGTATGTACCAAACTAATACTATATCACTTCACGCAGATACATACGTTTAACAAACATTTTCATGGTTCATCCTACTCAAATTATTATACATTTGGAGATGTTAATGTTTATTTTGTAGTCAAATATATCGCTTACACTGCATAAGTTGTGGTCCTTCGTTATTTTTTAAACCCAACTGAGCATTTTTGCATTTTAAAAATCCCGATCATTACGAGTAGGTATATGTCTTTGGTGCATTTGCTATGAATAACGATAGGATAAATATTTGTATTTTACGTACAATAAAACATCTTGAACGACGAGTATGTCGACCATCTACGAGTATTTAAAAGTCTTCTTCTCGTGAGCTGAGAGCTGAGCTAAGCTCATCATTAGGCTTAGTGGAGTCGAACTTGTATATAAAAAACATAATTCCTGGCACCATTTGTAATTTTAATATTAAAAAATGATGCAATTTTTGTTGACTAACTTTGAATAGAACTATCTAGACATTTTTTCTTAGAAAATAAATATGTCAGAGAAAGTTCTTTTTTTTTAACTATAGACACCTGGATTTTCTGTTATATTTTAACAGCTAATAAATAAAGCGCTTCGGTGTTATATGTCAAATTTAACTATTTTATGTGCCGTCTGCCCATATTCAAATTGACACAAACTAAAGAATTAAAGCTGTTGAAATAGCTTGTAGAATATTAATCATTCGTTTACGGCGTTGAAAATGGTGTAGAATGATTCACGTCATCAAACATGTAGAAGATATTCATCGGGTATTCGAACGACGGTTAGTTCAATAAACACGCTATATATGGTTCGTAGTATCATACTCTTACTTCATCATCATTAGAAACACAAATATTATAACATTGCTTGCGCAGTCCTAGCCGGCGTAAAACGAACAGTCTAGTAGTAAAATCTCCCCAGAAATGCGTACATATTCAACTATTTTTAAATTTTTCAGCGGATTTACAGTGGCCTTAATGTCCACCACCGCCTTAAATCAGCCAACGTGTGGTACTAATTGACGCATTTTGTTTATCGTGGTATTGCGTGTTTCCTCAGTTCTTACGTTTTATTCGACATATTTTATGTATTTTATTTCAAAAGGATATCCGGCATAAACACACATTGATTTTCGTGAGATCTTTTATAAGAGATAAAGTAAAATTAAATTATTACTATCACTAATCACCCTATTTCAAGATTTATATTACTATCGTCTTCACTCACTGTTATTACAGTTGCAATGTATTAATTATAAATACTTGGCCAATAAAGTATTTTGCTGTTGATAATATTTACACTCCAGTACGAAACGGGCAGTTGAATGTTTGAAAGATTTACGTATAAATAAATCCACGTTGGTGAAGACGATTCCGTAAGTTTCCACAAATCTAATAATAGCCGTATTGTTTGTTTGTCTTTTAAAAGATAGCAATTAAAAACTTCTCCAAATTTAGATCTCCAGTGACGAATTGGCGGCGAAAACGATTACAGCCCTTAAATTACAGTTACGTTTCGATCAAACGTTAAGCCGGCAGCACCCACGCGGCGTCTATCAAAAATCATATAAATTTGGCACTGGAACGTTTTAGGTCGGCACGGTGACCGTTCGCTTAAAAATAAACGCGTGTCCGGCCGAACGCGGCCCGTTGCCCGCTGCCACACTCGACAGCAATTCGCGACATTTACACCCGCTGCACTTTCTATTTGCGACACGGCACCCGGGCTACGAGGGACACATATATCGCACGATATATCACTTCATTGACACCGATACATGCACAACTAATCCAAAAATTCTTGACAAACCACGTGAGCACCTTTATGTGTACATAAAGACTCTTCTTACGATGGCAGTGATTTTCTGAAATCATTAAACACACAGCTGTATACCAAAATACATCTCACTATTATATTTTGTGGATTAATAGAGAAAATGTTTATTAGCAGCGTAAACACGAACGATGGTTGCCGGCGACGTGACGCGGCGCGCCTCCATCACCGCGCCCTCCATGCATCGCCGACCTTCCGCGAGGCGCGGATCACTCATAAAAGGCTCACAAACTCAGTCACAGGTAAGCATTAAATATATATTATTTGGCATGGCTACCCGATCACATTCACAGCAATCCTTCGTAACGCCACGTAATAGATTGGCGCATTTGAGTCTAATATCTTTTCACCGGACGCGCTCGCCCACCTATCACGTCCGGACAATCAAATTCAACGAAAAATAGCTCTGAATGAAAAACATTTACGGCTATGTAAGTATTTTCAAACCTTTCGTCAGTATCTCTTTATACAATGCCTATTATACGCTTTCTGTTCCGAAAAAAGTGGACGGTATTTCTACGGTAATGAGGTCAACATTTTGAATTCCCAGTATGACTTACTGAAAAGTGAGTCTTGAATGTCAGTTATAAGATTATTATATTTTTGAATCATAATGTTAACGTTTCACTGTACATTTCATGACAATAAAATTGTATAAATGAAATGAGTAGAGCCATAATGACAACTGTTATAATATACACCTATTGCATCGTGTTTCCTATAAAGCGATAATTGTATTTATATGTACTATATATTGACAAGTCAAAAACACAAAACCGCACACGATGCTATGTCCGATGACTCCAAATAGGGAATTAATTAGTGGAATATTGCTGCCTTTCATCAGTCGACATGCTCCTGCCAGTCTGCTAAAATGCTGCATTAGAAAATTTTTTTAACTTTATTAGTTTTATTACACTGAATATCCTGAACTTCCGCAGCAATGTGTTTACAGTTATTCAAATGTGCATATCTTCCTGGCTGATTCTTGAATATTACTATTGTTTGTAGAGTGGTATAACAGAAAAATATGTATGATGTAACACGCAGAACAAATAGACGCTTAAAAAAAGCTCATTGCAATTAAATTATCTCGAGAAAGAGACGACATTTACTGCATTATTTAATGTGGAAAGATATATTTTTATGATGTTATTGCTGCACTCTCTGGCACTCAGAGAAAAACAAAAATATATTCGCCCCTGAGAGGTTAGAGTATTTTAGTACAAACATTTGTCTCCGCACACGAATACTCTCCAAATCCTTTCAAAAGGAACACAGATGCTCAACTAGCTGACCCAAATATCTACACACTTTAGAAAAGCTACTTTTTTATATTCTTAAAAATATGTAGCTATTTATAACCCGCTTCAAAGGATGAAACACTAATGGTGTGTTGTTTTTTATTCTTCTTTACTAAAAACATTAAATATGAATTTATCGTACTGATTGCTTTGGATGTAGAGCGGAAATTTGGTATACATATTTACCGTGAAGGCTCAAAAGGATACATTTTGCAGGAGGTGCCATGGGACATAATCGATCGGTGCGCGTTGCCGATAGTGTTGTGCCACGCGCTCGCCGTCGTTCTATCGACGATGCTGAACGCACTACATCTTAGCCAGGTGTCTGTGTTCACGCTGTTCCTCTGGTTTGCCATCTCTGTTACCGGATCTCTGTGGTTCTACCATAACTTACAGGTAAATTAATTTTAATATCATCTTCATCATCATCATCAACAGTCTTTCTTCACGTACACTACTAATACACTGGGCTCGATCTTCGGTCCAACCGCTGCCAGCCACCTTGCGGATATCATCACCCCACCTAGCCAGAGAGCGTCCTACATTACGTTTGCCGAGCCGTGGTCTCCACTCCAAAACACGTTTCCTCCAACGGTTATCTTTTCTACGACAGATATGACCTGCCCACTGCCACTTCAGCTCACTAATCCTTTGGGTTATGTCGATAACTTCTGTTCTCTGTCGCATGGCATCATTTCTGATAATATCCTTCAGATAAACTCTTAACATAGCCATCTTCATAGCTCGCTGAGCGACCTTGAATTGGTAGATTAATCGCACAGTCAGTGTCCACGTCTCGGCTCCGTGAGTCAGGACAGGAAAGACGCACTCGACTCGACGTTTTTTGGTATGGGTGACATAAAAACTCGATTTAATATATTATTTAATAATACGAAAATAATAATATATCTTTTATGTATTCTGCATAAAATATGAAGGATAATCCTTGGCTCCTTGGATCCTATATTTGAATACATCAAATCATCTAATCAGGAGAAGCTAATATTATCAATATTGGTTTCTTTGATGATATTACTCAAAGCTACTTTTAAAAGCGTTTATTTACCGCCCAATCGTCTCCATTTCATCCGATTTTCCGCTTAAATTGTTGTGATAATGAATATCTGCCAAAGGAAATCAATAAAAGAGAAATATTAAACAATAAATACTGTTTATCTTTATTCGGAAGTAGAATATCAAAGAGAGATTTATAAATTACAATTTACCACATAAATTATAACTCGTTAGCAATCGTTGTTTAACCACATTGCAGATACCTTTTTCATTCATTTTTCTTAGAAGCTAGCATGCAATCACTATGTTTTTATCGCACTAAACATAAATAAGGTCAAACGGTCGCCCACAAATAGTTGACCTTTCTCTCTCACATTCAAATAAAGATGCAGTTGAAGCAACTAAAGCTAGTTAGACTGTATCATCTCCTTTGGCGAAGTTTATCATAATTCTAATTAAACTTGTTATTGAGGGCTCGACGGTATGAAAGATAGTGAAATAACCTTCGTTAGCAGAAGGAAACGCAACAGGGTAGAAAAATTTTAATTACAAAGACGCATGTTGTACCTCCGCTTTTGAAAATTTCCATATGAAGAGGCTGCATAAGGCCAGATTCTATAAAGAAAACACTCGTGGAGCCATATTAAACTCAATGAATATTCATCCACTACAGTGCCAACTTTCCACGTAAAACAATTTAAATTCTCTCGGTATACAAGTGCAGAGGACTAGTAAAGTGTCATTGAACAATTTTAAGCCTTTTCTAGCTCTGCTTTCAATGTGACCAACTTAACAGACTTATAACCGAATATGAGTAAGAAATTATTAATAAAAAGGAAATAACTGCGTTAATCTTTCGGTATAAATTGAGGCCGCGATCATCCAGAGACAGATACACGAATCAGGCCAAGTGGTTGTGAATTAAGATACTTACACTCGGTAGCCTTAGTCTAGAAAACCTCTGCTTACCTGTTCGGAAAACAGGTGTGAATACTTTTCGCAATTTAGTAATAAACTATTTTTATTCATTGTAAAAATATGAATGTATTACCTTGAATGCAATCAAACCACTATACGTTTCGAAATAATGTAATAAAGACTTTCTAAATGGCAAAGCGCTAAGTAAAGAATATTTGCAAAGCCGAGAACATTTTTTTATGTTATATAGGTAATTAATTCCATTAAAATGGAGCAGCTGCTATCTCATGTGGTCTCTGCTTTATACGGAATTAGATTTTCAAACGAATGTAAGTACCGTAAAAAACATTTCAGCTCTCATTGTAACGAAAATCTGGTTTCTCTCAGTAACTGACGTTTCAATCGAGTTTACTGGAATTTTCACAGGCTATACTACTATTAATTGTGTTATGTTGTCTTTTCCACGTCAATTTGAAAGGTAATGAGATGAATTCAAACACTAGTATTTTACCAATAGCAAATGTACGGATTACATATTTATATATGTACATGCGTAAATAGATTACGTTGATAGATTGACAGAGCAGCCAAAATAAACACGTTGAATCGATGTTACATTAGAAGTACGGTATTTAATTTCGCATTATACGAGTATACCTAAAATACATATATTAATTATTTATTAATAGACACAATGCCAAGATAAAAATTCATATAACATGCTATTAAAGAAAGTTCCTTTAAGAAGGTCGTTAACACCCACGCGATCTCTTTTGCCAGTATCTAACGTAACGCTACTCCCACTAGATCAAGATTAAATGCCAAAACAATATTAAGCGGGAACACACTGCGTACATCAGCTGGAAACGACCTGAAAATTTAAACTGCGCGTGTTCTGCTTGTATCTGTTGAATACTATGCTGTTAACAAAAAAAATACATTCATTTATATAGTTTCCACAACCTCTCGAAGTAACAAACGCTCGTTACTGGCACGTGATTTAACTCCGAATTGACACGATGCAAATTCAGTTACAAAACGGTGCGGAGCATTTTGTTTTATAATAGCGTGAGATATTCATTGAATGTGCTATTTTTATAACATTCTGTACCTTAAACGTATATTTAAGAAATCAAAAAACAATTTTGTGCTTTTAATTACTTATAAAAAAATGATGGAAACGCAATGGTTTTGGGGACATTGATAATTCACTAATGTTCCATAATTAGGACTTAGTTGCCGGCACTTGGTGGTACGTATATGAACTGTATATTCTTTCAAAATTCTTATAGCGAACTGTCACATATGTTGGCTTCTCCACGATGTTTTTATTGGACTAGGATCGGCAAAGAAAACACATGTGAGTTAGAAAAGTATAAGGTGCATTTCACCAAAAAAATCTGCTATACCAACGCATTCTTAAATGCTTATTGCAAAAAAAAAACGTCCGCAAGTATGTCTCCCCTTATAACAGTTAGACGACTGAGACATAGTAACTACCATAACTTTGTATAAAATCTTAGTTACGATTCAAAGCTGAGGTTGGCACTTGGAAACCATTATTTAACTAGGGAAGACTCGTGCGTAGGTGGACAAATGTGCAGTGTTTGTACGAAATATTTTCACCAATAGTTTTGACCAAATAGGTCATTCATAAACAAAGGCTTTTATACAAGTAGATATTATGACCTTTCAGCAATGACGTAAACTCGAGATTTGAGTGAAGTACTTATCGATTTTGAGTTTTTTGAATATAATTTCTTAATTTTAGTAATAGTAAGTATGTTAATATGTAGGTACGGCAATAGGCTTGCCCTCTGTTACGTGGAAATGTGGGTGCTGAAATGCATATTTGCGTATTCCTTTGTGGAATATGGGCGTGAGGTTATGTATGTATGTATAGATATGTAGTAAATATGTTGAACATAAGTTACTTGACATAATTGATATTTTTACTCGTTCGTACTGTGCCGCCCCGTTTATTAATCTTACAAAATAACGCTCGTCCGGAAATTAAACCTTTGTAGTATTAAACGTAATGAAAACATAAAGTTGCTGTCCACGGTCCGTCGTCAGCGTTGTGTTTTAACTTGATAATGGAATGTACAAAATTTTATACAAAATAAAAACTTTTCCAATGAAAATTTCGCGAAACACATTTTTTTTCCTTGATCCTCATTTAGTGATATCATGTTATAAATATGTACTCGTACGTTTCCCAAGGCTTATGTATGTAAATAACCGTTAACTATAACATAATATTTAATGCAAACGTGTTGATGTATTTTCTTTTTTTTTTAAGAATTTTACTGGATTTAAACGCGATTATCACTTTGTTTATATGCTTTCACATCCTAAATTGATTTCAAAGACTTTTGATCTAGATATATAAGGGACCTTGGAGATCGTTTAAAGGTTTTTATACTGGAAAAATGTTAGCATTCTTATAACATACGGCCTAACTTATAATCGTTAGTTAATTAAACAACTCCTTAAAAATGTTTTGTCTCGTTTTGTCTAATGTCGCAAGTCAAACAATAGACCAAGGCAAGGCATACTTGAGTAGTATCTAAATTAACTAATGTGTTTCTAATTCTAAAGTCCATATAATACTGGTTCACAAAATCTATTAATAGTACCTAATACATATGATTATTGCTAATTAAATTTACAAAATTATTTTTTACTTTAACGTGTAGATTTTGAACCCGCAACCTGTCTGCAAAACTAAAATCTTAGCCTAAGCATACGGAACATTGATTCTAGACCATCCACCTTAGAGCTTAGATCGTTTTAAAATAATGAAGTTTAAAATGTTTTTACTGATTAAAAATTCGTTAAAGAAATGCAGATCCATTACCACATTGAGTTCCGACTTCCAAATTATTGTGATTGCTCTGTACGGAATGAAATGTTTCGCTCATTATATAAAAATAAGTGTCTAGCTGCGAGTGATTACCTTGCTGCTCTCGACTCCTATTGAAAAAAATTGCTGTCTTGTTGGGATATCTCTCTTATTACATATCCACGGTACAACCATTAAGGAAAACTACATAACCTAACAAAAATATAAATCGCGCTCACTTGTCTCCAGAGTCTTCTTTAATTCGATGTTAGTAAAATTATATTGTAATTGAATTATTTGTCTAAACCTCAGCACTGAATTAAAACCTTAAGGTTCGTGAAATATAAAGGCATTAATTTTTTATTAAGGAAAGGAAACAATCTAAGCACAAAGCGGAACGCGTTTGAGTTAGCATTAAAACAATGGAAAGAAGTGACAAAGATATTAAATGGGTGCCTGGCCAACAACCAGCCAGCTGTAAGAATAAAAAGAAAGTAACTTATCATTTAATAAACAGCCGTAGCGCACGAGGGACTGATTCTGTTCAGTGATTAACATTTTTAATAATTACTCGTTCCACGCGGCTGTTTTATCTTTTCGATTTTTTTATTTGTGTTTACCGCTAAAGTGTGGGCGTTGAACAACTTTAATGAACAGATAATTAATTAAATTAAACTACTTTTGTGAGGATAACATTTGTTCCTTTGCCCGGGATAACCTATAGTAGTATTGAAAACATTCTATTGTTTCTAAGTAATTGTCTCCAATTAATATTTTTTAGAAAACTTCGGCGAAGCTAAAATTTGTTTTGTCTATGATTAGTTCTATTATTCTATAATAGCTCAAGTACAAGTCTACTGTCTTGGTGAAAAGGAATATGTTAATGAAATAAATAACATTAATACTAAAACATGTTTTAAATGCTAAAACATATTTTATTTGCGATTCGATATAAAATATTGTTTGTGTAATATTTTTCCGGAACGGTAAATAATAATAAAATATGAAAACTCATTCGATTTCCCTTGGCATCTTTTATTAAAGTCTGAAGATAAGATCGCATACAACAAATTACATGACCAAATGAAATTTAAGTTACAATATTACATTGCTTATTTATTTTTAATTACTGTAATTGATTCATTCTTTCTACCAATTGTTCCTTTAATTTATTTTATTTGTATGAGTAATGTATGTTAGTAATAGCTTTTTTTTTGGAAACTATAGAACACTGGAGTCACAACCCTGTTTTTCTCAACTTATATCCGCAGTTATTTAAATTCCTTCACCCAGTGTTTATGGGGGATAAGAAATCTGCTTGAAAAATGACACCATTAAAAAACACACAACACTAAACATCAGCAGTGCACTAAATAGGGCGTCAACAAACAAGAAACAACTACGATTATCTCCTTCCAGTTGACACAATTATGCCGGCCTGATGAAAACCGGATATATACATGAACACAAAAGTATTTTTTTATGTTACAACGTTGCAATGATTAACCAATTTTTATGAATTGGACGGGGATAGATAGACGGTATAATTATAATCAAAAGTGGATTATTATAGATAATGAAAGTAGGTTCCTGATTTAATTTATTTTAAAACTTTATCTTCATCATCGCGAACGAAGCCAGAAGTAAACCCAGTATATATTGTTCGACATGCAACAGTCATTCAAAAACGTGCAATTATCGGAGATACACAATAAAAACTAATGTACCTACCTATATAATTATGCTGGTTCATAAATCACTTCGATACAGCTTGATCCTCGCAACAGGTAGCGACATATTATATCAGTGAGGATAATTAAAACATATCATTACATGTTTTCTCGCAATTGATCCAAGTTAATATTTTTTTACATAAATTTTATCATAGCCAGAATAGATGAAAAGAATTTAAATAAAAATCAATCTTTCCTTTTTGCGTCATTTTACCTATATGTACATCCTGTCATATACATATATGTGATATGACCGGAGCTTTCTTTTATTTAAATTAAAACGGATTTTTATATTCTAATTTCAAAATTCTTATTTCAGTTGTAGTATTTGGCATTTATTCAAAAATCCATTTCTAGCATACAAGAATAGCTGTAGTATGTGTAAACACAACCTTATCGTGAGTAAATATCACTTTACGTTTAAATCTGCGGTTTCAATCTTCTGATGTGGATCCCATATAACGAAAACCTAGTGTTTTGAGTTTAAAATTATTATGACCAAGTATTTATTATAGAGATTTATTGTCGAAAACAGCAATAAATAATGCTACATAGGATACCTACATAGTAAGTACGTAGGTATTATAAATAATAGGAAACGAATAAAATCAAATTTCAATTGTAAGTTGCACGTGACTTGAGTAATAATACTATAAAGGGTTTAAAATGTGGTCATCGAAAAAACTATAAATATTAAAAATAATATTTTAAACTAAGATCTATCGGCTGACAATAGCTGATCTACATACAATAGTAAACATAGCACTACAGGGACCCGTTCCCAGCAATAGATCGAAGTGGGCAGAAATAGTTATATAGACTGTAAAAGTGATGCCAATATCAGTTTAGACGATTACTGTTCTGAATCAAGGCACCAATGTCACGCTAAAAAACAGCATGACATGAAGCAACAGTTTTGCCGTCGCGTTTCGCGTAACGAATGCAATTGGCGAAGGCTATTAATCTTAAAAGCCACATCCTTTTTTTCTAGGCCATTATACATTTTATAGCTTGTTTATATTAAAAAGAACATATATTTAAACCCTTTATTTCCTTTGTATGAGTAGGCAGGAGTAATTCATCCACATGGTTGGCATTTACGTACAAACACGTTGCTCAACCTGAGACTCGAAGTGTACATTTTTTATACGAAAATAAAAGTAAGGCAATATCTCTAGAACGGAAACCAGCTTATAATTGACTTTTTTTATGACAGTAAGAAGAAACTAGAGTGCCTTTAAGAAAAAAGTCTATAAACGACAAACAGCAGTTTTGAAATACATAAAATTTCACATTTGTATTGGCAATTGTACACTGCCATTAATTCTACTCATAAAGAAAATCGTTGCAAAAATTGCTACATAGACATATTTCGTATAAAGATTTGTGCATTTCGAATACTTGGAGCTGTTGTAAGTGCTTCGTCAATACGAAAACGCATACTCACCAGTCCATGAAATAACTATTATTACAAGATATTGTATAATATTACCCCTAAAATGTCTGTGTGAATGTGTCGCATTATAAATTGCCAAGGAGATTGCAACAATTGTACCATTGTGCCAGCCGCCATACTTGCGTCATCAATCCATTGGAAGGTCCGATTTAAAATGGGTTAATGGTCATGTTTTTACTGAATAGACAGTAGACACTGGTAAATAAAATATTCATGGTGGCTCCTTTTCCAATTTACATTTCGTGTCCGATACAAGCAATTATTTGGCTGGGATCACAACAAATCATATCTAACTTTGTACTTGAAAAAGATTTAATATTCTCACAAGCGACTTCGTTCCGGTATTAGTCCCAGGAAAAGAGTCCCGCGGGTGGCGTTTAAAGCGTTGACGTCATAAAAGAAAGCATTAGAAGGTTTCATTCTCAATGCTTAAGATCAAACAATATAAGATCTTTTTTGTTATTGTAGCAACGTTCCGTTCATAGGTATTTTATTGTGAAATAACAACAGTTATCAAAAAATCTAATAGCTACATTCTTAGTCTAGAATGTCCAACAGACAAGACATCCTTAACCTGTCCATTTTGAATTACTCTGTTCCATCTGATGCTCAATTTTCGTCTTCAATCGCTATCTTCTTCTCAGCTATTCAATAAAACAATCTTTATATATTAAAGATATTATCACACACAAAAAAAAAAAAAAATAGGTACATTATTTCTCTTATTATAAATGTACAAGGTATAACTTAAAATGTTATAATTTTAAATGACCCCCAACTTGGCCGATGTATGCAAACAGGGTTTGTGATTAGTGCGTGACCGTCTTAAGGGAGAGGAGTGGAAGATTAAGAATTAACGATCAGGCAAACCTGAAATAGTTAACCTCGAATACCACCGCGTCACGCATACCCGCGAACGTACTTAAATTACAAATGCTTAAATAAAATATTCACTCAACAGTTATTATAGCGGACATCAATCAAGCTGTCGTCGTCTATTTTCGACGAAAACTCAATTTCGTCGTCAGCCATTATATCTGATACAGTGAATCGTTCGTTTCATGATAAGATATAATTAATTTGTACATAGAAACAATATGACGACAATATGACGTGATCAGAAACTGTTTTCATATCACAATGCGATCAACTAAGAGTCTCGAAAGAAAAACCTCTCTCTGTGGCAATCCTGCAAATTTTATAATTTCCATTATCTGAGCGCGGTGTCTTAGACTTCCAAGGCTAGGCTCGCCGGTATTAGTAATTGCTTTTTATGTTGATTGCTTCACACAAACAAAAAACATTATTTTAACATTTAAGTATTTCAGCTTTAGTTTCCAAAGTCTAATTCAAATTAATCATCCCAGATGTTAGAGTATCGCAATTAAATTTAAGCGTTTCGCTCTGAAATAGAACCTCGTCGTTTAACGATAAAAAATACTTGATGCAGGTAACTGCAGCGGGGAAAGCAGTTCTTGTGACCGGTTGCGACAATGTACTCGGCAATGCTTTGGCGAGAAGACTCGACGACATGGGCTATCACGTTTTCGCTGGATTTCAAACCAAAGCTGGCAATATCGACGCTGACATGCTCAAAGAGGATTGTTCAGGAAGATTGCACACGTTGCAACTCGATGTCACTTCAGAAACACAGGTATTTATTGAATTCATCACAATATATAAATCTACATTCCACATGGATAAACCAATTATTTCTATTTGGAAATGTTCACAAGCTTATTCAATATTCATATTGATAAAAGTTATTTATAAATATCGTATTACTTCACCGCTGTAGCATTAAAAATTAAGTAAATCTTAAAATGTACGAGATCTTAAAATCTTAGTCTATTTAAATGTGAAGAGTACCTATCTAATTACGTTTCCATTCGAATGGCTTACAGCAAATACTATTTTGGGAATATACTATACACTGAGAGTATGACTTAAAATTAATTCAGGTCGGTAAAATAAAAGAAAATATTAGAATCGCGAGGTCGCTCCTCCCACGTTTTTATCACGTTGTTCAGCGCTAAACGCGTCACAAAATTTACCCAATTTGGCTGCGTCTTCATTAATGAAAAACCTTTTCTTTCCTTATTCCGGTTAAATACGTGTGTGGCGTTTCAATTTTGCGCCTCGTGATCAGCAACCTTGTTATTCCACACATTACAATTCAACAAACGCTTCAAACTTTCGCTAAGATTAATTGCGAAAATTTTAAACAGAAACAGACAAGTCTAAAATAAGGAAAATGCCATGAAATTGTTTTTAGAGCGTCGTTTTTATTTGATATACCAGCGGTTTGTTTGATTATAAAGGTTGGAATATGTGATTGTCTTAATAGAGAGAAATCGCTCTTATGACATAAAAACGTTTCGTTTGATATAATTATACATTCTTTTATTACATACGGAAATAATAACAGTATCAGTACCAAACCAAAAATAAGAAAAGATCAAAGTTACGCCCTCTAGCGACAACATGTTGCATCATTTGTAGACGTGACATCTCTTTTACATTCCCAAGATACTCTCGGCCTCTCTGTACATCGTGGATCATCTGCCAGAGGGCGCGCAAGGACTATGGGCGATAATCAACTGTGAGTCGTGGTGTGCGCTCGGCGAACTAGAATGGGTGCCTTTCTCCGTCATCAAACGCTCAATGGATGTTAACCTTTTGGGTAAGTGTGTTAACAGAAAATCCACTAGATGGCGTGCGTTGAAAAAATATGTAACTAATTACAGTTATTTATTAATAATAAGGATATATTATGTAAAAAAAAATATTGTTGGATTTCTGTGTGAAATACGTTAGTTTATTTCAGTGCTGATTCTGAATTTGTCCGGTAAATAGCATAAAAATGTCAATATTTTGTTGTCTCTACACTCCATACAAATGTACATTACCAAAAAGCAAAATTACTTTGAATCGGTACAAATAAGCACAGAACTTGTTATCGGTTCTAACATTTTTGCTAAAAGGATATATAGAATAGTGATTACAGGAATTAACAAATTGGCAGCTTCCACCATATGGCGGAAATGAGCAATAAATCTTTGTCAGTCACTTGCACGTTTTCCTTCTGCTTGATTGCCAAACGAAATCTAACAGTTTACTTTTGACTCTCAATTAACTTTGCATTAAGGAAACATATTAGTAGGGATGTTAGCTAAAGCGAATTTTAATTTAATTTAATTAAGTTAGGTGCCATTTCATTATAACTTACTCTCGTCCCAGGCAGTCAAATAGACAATTTGTGTTGGATTAAAACAAGCACGAGAATTTCGTTGTACATAAGTACGTCTCTTATGCATAGTATAAGATAAATCTGTTAAGGAAAACAACAACAATAAAATCAATATAATTTTTATTATCTTAAATTTTCAACAAATGAACAGTATTTTTTGTTATTATGAAATTGTAATAATGTATATTAAAAAAAAGTGCGCCATAAATGATGCTGTATATTACTTTTAATGTTGCAAAAGCACTGAAGCTCGCCTTTAATCATACTGAATAATAGAATAAAGAATCAAGTTTCTTTAATATAAGACTCCATCCGTTCTTCCCGAGGTATGCAAAATACATCTTCATATTACAAATAAGCCATGCTACATAATAGCTAGAAAAGGTCGCCGGATACACAAGGCTAAGGCTTATTTAGTAATAAGATCATCAAAAAAATTCATTTTAAATTAATGCTGAATTCTTCACAAAATAGAACTTTCACACATTTTTAAATTGTTTTAAAACGTGGCAATAAATATATAATAAATCGTGGTAATCGCTATTATTTTTATAACAAACATTTGGTATGGCTTTGTTTTTACTATTCATATAATAGTATACGGCTGGAAGTCAAGTATTGGTGTTTGCGTCAGGTCCAGCCCGGCTGGTGCAAGTGATGCTGCCGCTGGTGCGGCGCGCTCGGGGCCGCATCGTGCTGGCGTCATCGATCCTGACGCACGTGGCGGCGCCGGTCCGCGGGGTGCACGCCGCCTCGCTCGCCGCGCTCGATGCCATGGCTGCCTGCCTGCGCCGAGAGCTCAAGCCGCGCGGAGTTGATGTCGTACGTACTTATTTACACCTTATTATATTACACACACACCCTTATTAATCTCTCGTCTGTTCATTTATAGATTCCATTATATTTGACATATCGTGTTAAAAGCTAAGATCTTAGTGATAGGACTTTTTATTCCGCATATTGACGAAATTAGATATTTTGAAATTTAATGAATTCAAAAATTATAATTTATTTTTATCCTAAAGACAAGATAACGAGTAGTCTATATAAAATGAAGAAGAACCTTATTACTTTAACCATATTTTTCATTTAACCTAACTATTAATCGATGAAAATGTGTAACAGCTATAAGTTTCACGTTATGCGCTAAAAAAACGTAGCCCCCGTTGGGTTCCCTAACAGCCATTCAACATTTATAAATATTGTATGATTTTTTTGGGTTTTCGGTGGCCAGCCTATAGGTATCATAGGTGGTCTATAGGAATGAAAAATCTTCTACGGTACCAATGCCAGTTGCCAAAAGTGAGTGGAAAGATAAGAGTACTGGTGTAAAAAAAGTATAAAAATAACTCGAAATATAGATATAAATCCGAATAGAATGAGCTTTTGTTACTGCAATAAACAATGCAGGGCTCGGTTCTGTGAGGTATGCGCAAAATGACCGTTGAATTATATAAATCGGCATGCCGGTACAGTTATTGGGTCAGAGTATCAACCCGAACAGTAGATAGGTACATCTGCGAGACAATGTTAAACCCTAATCACCCGCTCGTAGTAACTGCAAGAAAAGATTAGAAGTTTTTCTCTCGATAATGAAAATAAGTCCATCTAATTTTATCTGAGTTATGTAGTTCGTGTTTATTTTTATAAGCGATGATGTAGTGTGAGGCAATGTCTATAAATTATAAATAAAATAAATCATAAATGTGGTTCATTTTTTATTACGAAACATTTTCTGTCGGATATACATACATTTTATACTGTGGCACAAGAAATCACTAGAACTATAATATCAAAACATAAATTCCCTTGAGTAATAATGTATCTCATAGTAAAGTTTTAATGTATGTAGTTTGTGCCATAAAACCATAATACACAATCTACAAAAGTAAAAAGACTTGTTTTTTACTAGCATTAAAAAATGTGTGTGAATATAATATGCAGAAAACCTCGACTGGATTAAGTACTCTCAAAGTCTCACAAAGGCGTCAACTTTGCACACTACACCGGGCTATATATAGATTATTGAAGTTATTTTCCGATGCAAAATAGAGAAACACAGCACGAATACACGGAAGTAAAATTGAAAACTGGGTTTAATTGTATTGCTCTTCGGCTGCTACAAAAGTTGAATTTATCTGTTATAACCTTTTATCTGCGGCTTCACTTGCTAGTTACGGAATTCTTCCGAAAAAAAATCGGACATACTCATGTCACTCTCAGCCCATTAAGTATTTTAATATAATACAATAGAAATAAAACCGATCATTAGCTTTCCGGCCGAGCGGTATGGGAAATAAAAAAGAAAGAGCAAGTAAATCCAATTAAGGAGAAAGAGTGGATCAATAGAAAGTTAAACGTCGATATAAAATTTACTTCTATTGACAAGTCGGTCTGATGAAGAAATACTTTCTGTCTTGATACTTTTTAGCATCTTTTCTCATACTCGGATTTGAATTAAGTAATTGTTTACTTACAATCTCGACCTTGATTCTGTTATTTACATGTTGAAAATTATGATAATTCACATTACCATAAAACTTTAAAGTTAGCTGGTTTTAAGAGCGGTACAGACAAGTCGAAGTTTTATAAAATGTGCCAACTCAACCTGCTTGTCATGTAAATTGCGCATGAAGCAATGTTATTATTTCATTCGTGAGTGAAAATACCAGAGGCCCAATTTGGATTTCCATTTGGATAGCAAGTGGCGTAATATCGTCGTGACACCCACAACTGCGAACGTTTGGAGATCAGTGATAGATAGTCGTAGTAGTTTTTCTACTGTACTGTACTTACCAGAGCAATCTCTTCATGGTGTCAATATAAGATGAACATGAAATAAAAAACCGCTCATTGTCCCTAAAGTAGATTTTCCTATATCAAATCATTCATTTACAAACTATACGAAACTATACAGTCGAACTTCACATGAACAAAAACTATCAACAGAATTTGGGTTACAAGTGATATTCCGTGTCACAACGTTGTGGCACGTTTAATTAAATAAACAATGTAACAGAAATACATACGTATCCTCTTTTGATATGTGGAATAGTATGACATAAAACATTAATATCAGCATTCACCGAAACCATTAGCTTCCACGGTAATTACTATTTAATCCCAAAGCGCTGCTCGTAATGACTTCAACAGCGATTCAGATCATACAACCACAATGTTCATCACGGCAATGGGTTGCGATTTGAGTCGATGCAATATAATCAATAGCGCACAGAGCCGTTTCCTATACCTGTTTCGATACAATCTTCAATCAATGTTAAATTATGTCTATAGAAACTTAAGCTATATTTTTTATGTTACACAACAATGTATAGAGCGTGTAAGCAATATTTATAGGCATCTATGTCAGTATTTATAAAATGTAGGGTGTCATGTTGCAAAGCGTAAAAGTTACGATGGATGTAATAAATGTCGTACGCCGCCTCTTCCAAAATAAATATATATTTTTCCAGGCATTAGAATTTATAGCGTGTTTATGTTCTGCGTACTATAAATTGTAACTTTAGGTGGTGGTAGCGGCCGGCGAGTACACGACGGGCAGCGCGTGGTTGTCTGAAGAGAAACTTCTGGAACAAGCCCGCAACATGTGGAAGCAACTGAGCGATGAACAGAAAGGAGCTTATGGCGAGGACTACTTCGAACAAGCTTTACGCAGCCTCGAGAAGTACACTAAAAGCGCTGTAAGTGTTTGCTGATGGAGGCGTGACAATGCTTAATTTAACCGTATTATTTAACAGACGCGCCATGCTCGCCTCAATAACGATAAAACTACGATGTAGCCGAGGTTATCGCTGATAATAATGCAGCAGCATTATTATAAAGCAGTGATGGCCTCGAGGTTTAGGCGCGCGGTCGAGAATTTTCGGTGGTCGCAGGTTCAAACCCCAGGCACACACCTCTGACTTTTCGAAGTTATGTGTGTATTCACAATGAATTATCACTTGCTTTAACGGTAAAGGAAAACATCGTGATAAAACCTGCACACCTAAAAGTTCTTAGGAATTTCTTAGGTGTGTAGTCCGCCAACCCGCACTAGGCCAGCGTGGTGGACTAAGGCCTAAACCCTCTCAGTTGTAGAGGAGGCCCGTGCCCAGCAGTGGGACGTATATGTGCTGATGATGATAATAATCAACTGTGTACTAAGCAGCGTTATGCTTAGAATTATTTCATCAAGAATGTTATATAATAGTTTAATTCTAAGTAAATCTATTGCAAAATAAATTCCCTGAAGACTGAAATTACGCATGATCTCACTAGAATTTAGAACTGATTGGTGAAAGATACTTTGCAGATTACTTTGTTGAATATCACATAAACCCCATAAACAAATAGACTAGAGTTGTTGATATTTCCGTGATTTAATGAATTTATCGTTGTGGGCGTTGTAACCCAATATACGAAGAATTGGGCTTATTCCAACGTAACTGAAAGCTGACATTTCAATGGCTAGAGAAATTTCCATTAGCCTATCCACCTACCTGTACCGTCAGCAATTCAAATGAAATGTAAATAAAAATAATGACGTATGCTACATAGCTCCCACTGATAACATTACGATTGAGTAGGGTTAGAAATTAGTTCAACACAAAAGTCTGGTGATGGTTGAACTTCACATAAATGAAATACCTTCTCCAGAAATACTTTTCCTCGCGTTTTTTTCCTGACTGCCCAATAAATCATTTGAATACACAAATTAATTCTAAAACTCAGATATATATGCCTGGGACTGTATACCCTACATCTGCCAAGATGTCTCGCTGGGACGCGCCCCTAATCCCCGAGGCAATCATGTAAATGGAATTAAGATATATCTATTAATAAATTGGTTTGTGTGTCAACACGTACGACGTAATACATTTATGAATGTTTGTTACCAGGACGCTGATCTGTCTGCGGTGACTCGCGCTCTGAGCGACGGCGTGACGCGCACGTTCCCCCTGGCTCGCTACACGCCGGTATCACCGCGAGAGAAGCTCAAGTCGTTGCTCGCCGAACATATGCCTCGCTCCCTCTACGAAGGCCTCTACACCGACTAAGCGAAAAACTTGCTCATTACTATCGGCCTCGGATGCTACACTTCGTACTTGTGAAAGTTTCACACTCGTTCCACCTGGCTCATTGTTATATAGCGAGATTTTTCAGTCTTTTTTCGTATATAATGAGCTATTACGTTCATGAACAGTTATGCTAATGGTACTTTGAGACGAACACGCCCATAGACTTATTACTTAAAACTTTCACGCAGTCTTATCATAAGCTTTTGCACTGAATACTAGAGGAGTTTGTTGTGGAAGAAATGCTATTTCTTTTTTATTTGAAAACATATTATTTGAAGAAGTGCTTCTGAGGTCGTTTCATAGCTCAACATCTGTATCTGTACCTAAAGTTTGGTTAGGACTTCTATAGTTCCTATAGCCTCTTTGAAGTGGTAATACCAAATAATGCAGTTTCGAAAGCCGTGTGAGTAACACTGGTGCCGCTTGCCAAATAGACTTATTTATGCAAACTGAAACTATCAGAAAGTAAGTACGTGAAAGCAGTCTAAAATATGTATTTCACGCAGTTCAAACGTGTATAAATTGATGAATAAACTGAATGCACAATAAAAACAACCTTGCAAGTATCATTTGGTTCGTTGGCATTAGTTTGCATAGCTACACCCATGTAATATCGACAACATATAAGACACGTAAGGTCGCAATGGAGGAAGTTCAAAGATAGTAATCACTTAAGCGAGGCTCTACCCCCTTGAACACGTTTCGGAGAAGCTTGGTACGTGTTAAAAATGCAATAAGCCCGTAGACATTGATAAATAGGCTAAAAATTGCACCCAATCCGTTAGCTTTCGGTAAAAACCTTCATCAAAATTATCTTGATGTCCGATAACGTCATGTAGAACTGTGCCGTTGACAGTTGTAATTAACAAACGGCCAGTATTACCATACCAGTATAACAATTTTGAAATGTGAAAGCATTTTTTTTATAATAGGAAATTTATTGTTTAAATTTTATGTAATTACATTTTATGTTGTAAAAAAATACATAATTATGGCCAACACTCAGCCTTTGCTTATGAAAAAGCTGTGGTCCGTTTATTAAATAACATATAAAGAGTTTTATTATCTAAATAATTTATTTACGAGTAAGCATAGACACATTTGTATCGATAATGTAGAGTTTTTAGGTAGAGTCGTGCCTAGCGATCCCTTTGATATAATGTTCTTTTTACGATACATATAGTACAAGCGAGTATTTGATATGTAGGTCGGCCTACCCTTACTCATTTGGCACCCGATCAAAACTGTCATCCGTGTGTACTGCTGACATTTTGCATTTAAAGCCCTATAAAGAGTATTGCTAGGTAACGATGTATGTTAACTTCATATATTGAAATAAATGTGCAATATAAATATTGTTATTGTTTCCTCCTCAATACTAGAGTTGTACCTATGAAGTTACATAGCTTATTGTTTTATGAATATAATATTAAGATTAAGACGTATGTATGTAGGTAGCTGTGTTATTAAATTAATAAATAATAATTGTAATGATAGTTCGAAATAATATTGCAAAAGGAATGTATGTGACATTATTATCCAAAATTGTACCCGTTTATGTTAGAATATTTGTATCTTTGCAAAGTACATGCATAATTTGTAAAATAGATCCACATAGAGCGAGAGTACTTAGATATTTTGTAAAAATGCAGCGAGTTGTGAAACAAGTTGCAAAGTGGCCTCCAACAGCCAGCTGCATTTTTGATATGCATTTACGTATCGCAAAAACAAGAAAGGACGGTATTATAATACAAATAGTTTTTATTGTGTGTGATATAATTTTCATGTGAGCTGTCGTTTTTATTAAAATAAAATTATATTCGTTTTTTTATTTAAAAAACAAACCCCATGACGTTAGAATGAATTCCCTCTAACTGTTCCTAATGATTAAGAACTAAAATTAGATATTTTCATGTATTCAATTAAATAGTAGCTAATATATGAAGCAACTTTTCCGGAATAAGTTTTAGATATTATTAATACATAGTTAAAAATACTATCATACAAATTATTTAAACAAACTTACTTTTAGAAAAATACTTTACCATGTACCTATATAATATGCTATTCTATAATATTGTATAATCTAATAAGTATATAGGTATTTAAATCACGCGTTGTTTCATAAATACAATGACTCTACCCAAGCTTTGTCAAAGTTCTCAAAACGTGTGGTATAAGCAATTTATCGCTCGCCATCTAGCAGCCTGTTGACCCACTTTTGGCCACTTTTAATTCCATTTTGACACGGTTCACCTATTATGTGCATAATATCGTGTTTTATTTCTTACCCCTTTTACCGCTAAGGGCTTTAAAATGAAAAATTTTAGTATTAGCAAGTCGAAAAATGTTAAGGAGAGTGTCGTTCCCTTTTTCGTACTTATAATATGACTTGGGAGTTATGTTAGGAATACTTTTCAAATATTTTCCATACTATAGTCAATTAGCATTTTGGTACAATCCATGGCAGTAGGGGAAAGTGGTTACCCTTCGTACACTTTTGAGATTTTATTTTTTTACTTTATGATTAATTGTCGAATTTATCTAGTTTATGTAGTTAAGTGTAACAAATATATTGTAGTTTGTTACAAAAAAGTCTAAAACTATTATGTCAAAAGGTTAAAGGGTTATAGCCATTTTTCAACGATAAGATATTTGTACGAATGGTGACCACTTTCCCCTACCATGGTCTCACAAAGACTATTGCGTTTCGCTCAGTGAAGATCCTCCATTCCTTGATTTATGAAGTAGTAGTCACGTTTTGTTTATTGGCACCCCCTACCAGAGGTGATACTTCTTAAACAGAAGCTTTTACAATCTATTCGGTGGTAGACATTGAGGGATGTCCAATTTTCTAGCGCTGGGACATTCGACTCCAGGCTGATAACGACCACCACAAAAAAGATTTAATTCCCACAATATTGATCTACTTTAGAGCGTCGCATTTCATGATCAGCCTCTGTACAGCCAGTTATAAATATGCTGGGACTCTTACAGTCTGACAGGTGAGTGATGTCAGTTATCTATTCTCACCAGTTGACTCTATTTCAACCGCATTACATTTGTCATCCCGAAAGTACGGTCAGTTTGCTATTCCAATAAATAAAATAAAATACCGCTTGTACAACGTAACTTTGGGGGGAACCAATTGATGCTTGTCGAGCACTTTTCCAGTAACTGTGCTGCATCTCTGGATTATCTACTGAATAAATCCAATAACGGAACTAATGTTTTTTTTTATTAATTCAATATCATTTTTCAATCATTATTGTCAAACATAAATAATTATAATAAAGCATAAGCACTAAAATATTTTGTCAAATCACGAAAGAATAAATAATAAATAAATACACCCAACAGTCACATACATAGTTCTGACCCCACACTAGGATACAAGTCCTGTGTCGTGGGTATCAGAGACTACGAGAGACTTTTCGGTCACACAAACACCCAGACCGGAGACACGAAACAAATATTTGTGGATCACACAAACATTTGTCTCGGTGCGGGGATCGAACCTGCGGCCTGTCAAAGAGCAGCCACGGGGCTGTCAAAGAGAAAGTCTATTGTAGCTTGAACAGAAGACTAAATTAACATTGTATCTGTTCGTAAAGCGAATACAACCATAGACACAGTATTACGCTCCATAAGACGCTATTACGAGTACAGGTACGCAGGTCACAGTAAGTATTCATTTGTCTGAACCGCCTTCACAACAGGCTAGTAATACGATATTCTTTTAGTGCTTTTATGCTTGTAAATGGAATTTACATTTTGTAATGTAAAACCACAGACGTGAATTGTGTTTAACAACGCATCTTGAGCAATCACTTCTGCAAACTAAAATAGAATTTCTCATCGAAAGTTACTATACAATGGCAGACACATGTATCTCCTTACCATCCCATACGATCGAGTTAGGAAACTAAGTCTCATGTGCTGCACATTAATCTCAATTTAATTTACTAGGTAGATATCGGTTTTCGATACAAAAGCCTGGCTTCTGTGGTCTGCTAGCGCAAATTGTGCCTTATTAACCTGAGTTGTAATGTGCCCGAGGGAGCTGAGTGTGAGATGACCTCGACCTGAATACTGTACTACAAAGGTCATGCGACTGCATCACAAAGGCCAGACCACACGAACAAAAACTTATTAGTTTGGAACAAATTTAATCAGTGTTAAACAACATTTCCATGTTCGCAGATAAAATACAAAGGAGAGGAAAGCATTATTAACTCATACATGAAGTTAATGCATCATCAACCTTTTCGTTTTTAGCTATACACATTTTCTGTCTTTCGAAATTTTCTTTTTCGTGGGATAAAATACTGCTACATTTTAGGGACAGTTCACAAATAAAAAGTCGGCCTAAATAGTTAAGTTACAATGGGCTATCCTCTATACCGATAGCGTGTGAACAAAGAGACGACCAAACGTTGAGAAGAAGTAAGATTAATGGATAAACTACAATCATTTATATGAAACGATATTCTGTATTAATGTAACAGCCAGAAAGTTCTGATGATACATATTGTAAAAAATAATCAAGCTGATGAAACTAATTCTGAGGTTGGGACATTGGACAAATTAGCTTTTGCCTCTAATAATCAAATTTCCCTAAGCAAGAGTTGTATACAAACACTGGGTTTAACATTGATTATTTACCTGGGTGATTTAGCTTTTTCTTTAACATACAGTTTGAAGAGATAAGGTAAGCCTAAAAGTCACATTCTGCAATAAGATCAACAAAAAATACGTTGTTTTATTGATAGTAAAGTGACTTATCACTTACCCTTCATATGAGTGTATTAGTTTCTCATACCCACGACACAAGACTTATATTTCAGTATGGGGTTAGAACTATGTATGTATGTGGCTGTTGGGTGTTTTATTAAAAAAAGATTAAAGGCAATTTAAAATTTTCCAAGCTCTAACAAGCCAACAATATCATAGAGCTTTCAAAACTATAGCTGTAATAATCTTCATGATTTCATAATCCATTTTTAAATTCTTAAAATATACTAAAATTAAGATTATGGATGGCTGGATACTAACATCAATATTCAATTATGGAGAATAGATAGAGCTGTATGATCGTAGACGTATGTATGTATATCTGTTGTGATATTCCTCTGATGCGAGAATCTTGTCGACGCAACTTTACATTACACCGCCGAGACCGCCCACCGCCTGTCCAGGTAGAATATACATTCCGCTTGAAAATATTACGTCAGTATATTCTGTTTCACTTAGCTTTATATAAGTACACGACTATATAACCACCTGATCCAACATCCATTAGTTATATACTAATCTGTTTATTTATTAATAACAACTATTACTTCACTGTATACGTAGGATAATTATCATCAATCTCGAAACAATAAACAAACTTGATTGGTACTTTACTCAAATTACCATAATTTTATATCCATCAATGTTAACCTCCCGCTGGTCTTTGGTCTCGTCTACAAGACTAGTAAAACACTAGTGTATTATAGTTTGGTGAACTTTACATATTTAAGAAATTTATTTATGTACAACTCCTTATTATTTCTATGTCATGTCACCATTACTTATATTACTGTGTTTTTATTTTGATTTATATCACTAAGTATGTCTTTTTTTCAATTCATAACTAAACAATAATTTTAACTAAAAGGTATAAGGAGCAATTATATTCCCACGCTACGAAAGATGTATTTTAAATCACATTAGTGATGGGGGCGGACGAGGGCTCAGTTTATGACCATTTTTCCAGACACCATGATGCTACTAAGAATTTTCTAGTCGAAAAACACTAAACAGGACCTCTGTATAGCACAACGAATATTTGTGTCTCAGATTAAATGAGGTAATATTATACCTACAATGAATTTATGAAACGTTAACAGTATTTAAAAAACAATTATATAAACAAATAATGGAGGGAAAAGTAATATGTACAACCAAAATATTGCCACATATGTAATAAGAGTAAGGAAAACAATAAAGAGTAAATAAAAAGTAGGTTTTAAGACTTGAAACAATCGTAAATAAAAAACCTTAGAGGTCAATAGCAGAATAAAACCTACAACGGCTGCGGCTTTAAAGGCCATGTTTATTTTAGCACTGCAGATGCGTCGTTGTTTCCACACGTGTTCCTACGTTCAGGGGCTTCAATAATGCAGGTTAATTTACACACTTGTTGCATATCTACCGTGAATATCTGTCGGTACGATTGAATCATTCGAATCACAAAAATAGGGCATTTAGTAATATAACAAAAACTTTTGTTTATAAAGACATTGTTCCTTTTGCATACATACATACATAAACTCACGCCTGTATTCCCCGAAGGGGTAAGCAGAGGTGCATTTCTGCACCCACATTTCGCCAGGTATGTATCATAGGGGGTATAATAGGGGGCGAGCCTTATGCCGTTTTTCGGGCACATTTCCAGACCGGAGTCTGGAAATCTAACAGCACGGATGCTGTTACGGAGAATTTCCTAATGGAAAAACCCAATAACACTTTTCCCGACCAGTGAATCGAACCCAGGTCCTCTAGATCGCACGGTACATACTTGTACCGCCAGACCACGAGGCAGTCTGAGTTCCTTTTGTTGATGATAAAGGCAACTTCCACGAAATATTGGTACTTAACGAAAACCAAGCAAGAATAATATCGGGATAATTTCAACTAAAAGAATGTAAATGTGCCTACTTGGTGATTGTTGTCATTAGCACACTTTTCAAAGCCCCAAAAATATTCTAAAGGTTAAATTAATACCACTGTCTTTTGCTACTACGTGAAATTGCTTCATTCTACTATTTATTAAATCCGTGACTTTGCTTATTCTAGTTTTAAACGCGAAAATATTTTCTTAAAAAGCTCATCGTAAATATATCTCATCGTATCGTGAGGTAGATATTCATTGTTGTGAACTTCGTTTTTCCGAAGAAATATTTTATTTATGTACAAGTTTTTTTACTTATTCATGCAAGCCTTTTTTTGAAAGCTAATGCTTTTTTCCTAAATCTCTTCATAATTTTAGGAAATGATAACATAATTTTGTTTAAATAATTTTAATTTGGGTGGGATGGTTGGCGCCTACTTGGGGAGGCCTTCGTTCAGCAGTGGACGGCGATAGGCTGAATATAATATATATATATATATATATATAATTTTAATTTATTCTACATATCCGCTTTCGCATTGCGCCGAATATTTCGGCTTAAATCGGGAATACTACAATAGGGATACATGAACTTATAATACCGATACAGCCTTTGCGAAATTAAAAAAAAAGACTCGGTTCAGCAATTCCTTAAAATACCCCCATGATCAAGTTGAACAGTAAATAGTATAGACAAATTAACAAATAATTTTAGTTTCGGAAAGATATACGTTTTGAAAAAAGAGAAACATACTAGTAATGAATACATTATCCCATTACTCACTAACATCTCTTTATTTCAGACGACTACAAGAAGACTAATTAAAAAAAAAGTTAATTGTAGCAGCCAGTAGGTACTATCTACAGGGAGAACTATTACTAGTAGATAAGAATAGTTGGCCACTTCAAACATATTATGTATAAAGTGTCTGCGTTTTTTTCCGGAATAAAAAGCAAATGTTCCTTTCAACACTATATTCTGTTGAAATGCAAAATTTTATCGAGTTCTGAACAGCCGTTTTGACATATTCAGTTACAAACTTCTTTATACATATTACGTTCGCAGTGAAATTTTATAGAAATAGTATTTGAAAAAAAACTAATTAGTCAAGAAAAAGACAATAAAATTGGATGGTTTTATCAATGAACTAAGGACTGATTTAGCCTTGAAAGTATCGCATATTTAGGACGAAATAAAATATTCTTGAACACCGACCATAAATAAAGCGTTTTACACTACTTTACTATTACCTACTGCGCCAACTGGGTCAACTTCGTTTTCAATTTCATTCAAGTGGATTGCGCAAGTCTTCCAAAATAAATATGTAGATACCCGTATTAGGTTATTATATTTATAAACATTTATTTAATTGTATTTCCGAAATTAAGAAAGATTTTATTATAGCTTAGACATCTACCCAAAAATATGGTTATTTTAAATACTAATACACCTAACTTCACACACGAAGATACATTTCCAAATTCAGCTCTTGAACCTTGCTTTACGTATTAAATTCAACATGTCCATTACTTGGTAAATTACGAATATATTTTAAATGCGAAAGTACCTAATTCTTTGTATTTAGCAGTCTGTTGCGCTTTTACGCCCGAACTATTGAATATATTTGAATAATTTCCATATACCTAATATTAAAAAGTATATATATATAGTAAGAGAAGACATGCTTATGGTACTTACTTTTATAAAATAGCGTCCGGTCGAAGATGGTCGCAGCAAGTTACTTATATTTTCAGTGTCAGTGTAGTATCAGTGTACTATATTAAAATGACACTTTATTCTAGAAGGTTGGTTCAAACACCAATTTTTTTGTTAGAATATCTAAGTAAATGATGTTCTATTAAAATTTTCAAAAAATAGATACCTTGTCGGCGTGTAGACTACACAAATAAACATCCAAAATTCCTATTGAGTTTATATTTTCCAATTTAAAATTTGTTACTATAATGATGGTATGAAATTCGATTTGGCATTGTCCTAAGATTTTAATTTGATATTTAAATGTATAGGTACCTACTACTATATTTATGTGTATTTTAAAATATTTCAACTACTTTGGTTAATTAAATATTGAGTGCAAAACTCAAATAAATAATTATAATTTAAGGAATAGTAAAGTATCAAGTAGATCTACTATCTACTAAGGCACGTGATCTATGTATAATTTTCAAATTGCATTCTCAAGTAGGCATGTAAGAAGGGGATGAGAAGGAGAGGGGAGCATATTGATCCTGGCTTGTCGCGCCGCGCTCTGACCGATCGTGACCCCACGACCGGCCTTGTGTACCTGCCCCTCAAATGTCCTATGTAGATCGCTTGTATTTGCATGCTTTTGTCGAAAGGTAATGAAAAAATAATATATAAATAGCAAAAAAAAAACGAACAAATAAATTTATAAAAACGTATCTTAAATGTATTGTTATGTTATTGATAAGTCAATATACAATTTTAAATCCCTCTATTTCGAAAGTATTTACTTGTTGTATATTATTGCTAGACGACTGCTGCTTGAACTTACCTAGATAGAATAAACATATAGATACCTCAGTACCTATCTTACTCGCATCATGAAAATCGCCGCGTTGATATCACGCGGGAGTCCTATTCAGCAGGTTGCCAGAGGCAGTCGCATAGCTGAATAAGAAATTCGGCGTTACATCGGGTTCTGAGTTATTTTTTATCTGTGAACGAATTAAGTTTAAAATTATTAATCTTTTTTCGCCTGGCAATTGTAACTGTCAATTGTGCACACAGTTTTTGTCATTTGTATTTCGTCCGTGAAAAGTAATTTAAAAAATAATTACAAATTTAGGTATATTTACGTGAATAACAATATAGTTATTTATCTATTGGTTGGTTTTACACCTAAATTATAATAATGGAAAACGATATTAATAAGCCGTATAAAATTTGCGACGTAAATCGAGACAAAAAGAAAGGTATTGTGGCTTCGTCACTCGAAGATTTGCTAACGAAAGTGCCGGAAAAATTAGGTTTACCATCTGAAAATTTAACTGTCGTGCTGGAGTTAGACGGAACTGAAGTAGATGATGAAGAATACTTTTCCACTCTGGATCCCGATACATCTCTTATGATTTTGCATGGTAATGAAAAATGGGCACCGAATATGCCTAAATGCCAAGTGTCCTTGGATCAAACAGACGATGTGACACTGGGTGATAAAGGCCAGGTGGCAAACCTTGTAGGTCGTCTGCAACACAACCTCTGCCACATATCAATGCTTGGAGGCCAAGACTTGGAATTGTTGTCAGATATGGACCCAGACAGCTTGGCTGATATTGTAACTGATAGAGATAACAGAATAATTTTGGAACATATTAAAGAAGCTTCAGGCCGGTGAGTTATTTTCAATGACCTAATATATAATATATATCAAATTAGTAAAAATTACATTAGCAGGTAAATCAAATAATGCCTAACAAAATTATTATTTACATTAAAATACATAAATGAAAATTGAAAAATATGTTCCAGTCTTGAAATTAAACACTTTTAATTGTTTTCTATGATTATTTTTCAGAATATTACTTGAAAAACGTCAAGCACAAGATGCAATGGAATTATTAAAACTATACCATCAGAGTGTGGCTAATGGAACTGAAGATGTAACATCACCAAAACAGGAGAGAGTTTAAAATGTCACTCATCAGCTGCAGTGGTAACCTACTAAAGAAACCCTCAATTAATTTTTAAGGGATGGTACATCTCAAAAGTTTACAAATTACTTTGGTGTACATTCATAATTTACCTCATTTATAATTTGCTCTCTAAATTATCCCACCATTAAATTTTCTCATTTTAAATTCTATCACCTTTGATCATTGAAATTTATTTTGCTAACTGTTAATTACCTTCTATTTAATGAAAAGTTGAACAGTTGTTATTACCAATTTAATACAATATTGAGTAATGAGTATAATTATACTTTTAAGGATAACCTAGTTATAGCACTATTTTAAAAATTCTAAAATGTTTATTTATATTTTTGTGAATGCTTTTTATTATTTAAGGGTATACTTACATTTTTTATTCAGTAATTTCATCACAGTTTTTTATAACACTATACCAACAAGGTACTCAAGTTATGTGTAATTTTAGTAAAATTTAAGTGAGTAGACGAAAATATAAATGTAGCCATTAGTATAAAACGCTAATCTTATGAATTTGAGCTGAAATTGAAAAGTAATGTTTATGACTCATTGTAAGTGGACAGTATCTAGTCACTTGTATATACATAATTAAGTACCTAGTGTAATCATAATTTGTTGGTATATATCTGTTACCTTATGTTTGTATTACTTTCTTAATGGAGCTTATAATGTAACATTCTCCTCTCTTTTAATTAATTTAATTTACATTATAGCCTTAACTTCTCTACATGACTATAAAGAAGTAACTATTTTTAATCCACCAAACATGATCTTACTAATTGTCTAAGTGGGAAGGCATCAAAATGTTGATTAACTCACTCCCAATGAGAAAAATCTCCTAAATCTCTAAGTGAATAAATTCTAATGTAATTCCTTCTTTGAAATTAAAACTATGTTAAGAACATGGATCAATTATAGTCCTGTTCTGTTTATTTAAACAGAAGAATGTTTATCTTGCTTCTCTCTCTGAATTGACAAAGCTGGCTTACTATTAGTTACGAAAAGGGAACTGGTATGATATAATTGCATATGGTTCACTCTGTAGTGTTTAAATAAACTTTACACTTAGATACTGTATGTCTATGAAGTAATCTGACAATAGATATGCTAATGTATAAGCATTAATGGCCTTTTGTATTTTTTCTTTTGTAAACTTTTGAGAGACAATTGCCACAAGGTTGAAAATCAACATCAATTCAAAAGACTGATAGTTGGTAAACTATTTTTTTTTTTATATATAGTTTTACCCTAGAGTAAGATTTATTCATTTAATTCCAAATTTGCTCAACAATTTACAAATATTTAATAAGTTTCCCTGTGTTTAAATCCACTGCCAAGCCAAAACTTAAGAAGGAACATTTCACTTATTTGTCCAGTAGTGTCATAAATATAACATTACTAAAATGGTTAACTTATAATTCCAGTATAGTCAGTATACAATTTTTACAACAAGTCACATAAATATTGGTGAGGTGATGTAATGTTGGAAGTTGTGTGCAGGGTTGAGGACATTTATATTATAGTTGTGAGAAAATTTGATTTTAAGAATTGGAAAAGTTAATCGTTTAAATATCATCAGAATGTTGATGTGTCATCTTTTACAGGAAGTGTTATTAACCTTCTCTCAGGTAATAAACAACAAAAATTCTAACAATTTTATTTTAATTAAAACATTATTGGCATTTGTGTGTAGTCATAGTAGAATTGTTGAATTGCATTTCTAGAAAATTTATTCTTAATTACATTCAATAGAATAACAGTAGTGCACCAGCTCTTTAAAAAGTTCTAAATTACATACATATATCTACATTAACATTTAAAAATGCTGATGAATTCATATTTTAATATCTACTTGACTATTGTAATATTAGCATCTATTTGAAATAGGTTGCATTGTTATGATTTATGAACATTTTTATAATTATACAAATATGTCAAAATAGAGTAAATTGTCATTAAAGGATAAGTTATAGGCACTATGAATAACACCAAATAGACATAGATTTGTATTTAAATGTTTATGTTGTATTAAATTTAAGTGTAATTCAAACAATACTTTTCTTTGTAACTGCAAGTAACATAAGATTTTAGTGGGAAAGCAACATGATTGAGCATTTAAGTAATACATTTTTATATATTAATTATATAGATGCTTTTAAAAATCTCTGTATGGTTACTGTAGATGTATTCATAGATTTAAAGTATTTAGTTGCAATTGAGTATCAAATTGTATTTAAGCACTTAATATACAACTGCATATACCCACAGATATTCCAATTATTCTATTTATTATTCAAATACCTTGTGTCATGGAATTGGAGGTATTTCTATATAATATCTAATAGAGGAATTGAATTGTAACTTTTGTTTTTACTATGCACAAATAAAACTATTGAAAATATGGTTTATTCTTTATTCATACCACAATAACATAGCTGTGATAAATAATATTTGAACGCTTGTGATTGCAATACTTAAAAAAATAACAAGACAAGTTCATCAGCTGTTACATTATCAATGTGATTTTTTTATAATTATTAATACACTTAAAAGACATTGATTTAAATAAGCAATTCCTATGTAAATTTACTATCACACAAGTATATATTTTTTTACAAAACCGTGCAAGAACTTTTTTCACGGAAAGGATTGACTTTTTGGCTTGAAAAGCCAACAAGAAGGCAATCTTCTTGTTCGTGTTCATTGATGTACTTCACGATGTCAGTCACGGCCACGGAAACGGGAATTCTTTTGATGGCAGCCTCCCGCCTGAGCTGTTCAGTCACAGCTCGCTGTTGTTGCAACGTTGATACCATCATATCCATGACGGCAGTATCTGATAGGCCTATGTTGAACGAAAAAAGCCAAACTATTCGGAGAAAATGGAGTTGGGCGTAGCCGTGCGATTTGTGAGTCTTGATGTGTCACCTAAAACAAATAATTTACTTTACTCTCTAAGTTGATGATAGTCCTAAAATAACACTGTTTAAGCTTATCCTTACAAAGCACGCCAATAATACGTATTTTATATCCGAAAACAATTTTTTGTTCGCTTCAATAAATGACACTGAATAATTATTTTCAACTAGTGATGTGAAATTTTCATGAGCTCTATAACTAAGTCGATTATATATAGTGTTTATACTACCAGTTAGTGTCGCTAGCGTTGTTGGAGAGAGAGTTAGAGGTTTTTTAATTTTATTTGTTATATATTACTTATTGATTCAATGGGCTAATTTTTATGACTGCTTCGTTGGTCCCTTGGCACAAGTTTGTGCCGTGCAATCTAGTGGTCCCGGGTTTTGTTCCCAGCTTGAGTAAAAAGCTACAAAGATTTTACATAAAAACATTCACGGAAAATACGAAAATGAAATCTATACCCAACATCACCAAACTCGACCCTCTTATTAAGTGGACCAAAAAACAGCCAGCAAAACGAAACGAAAAATACTTGGTATTTTGCGTTGTTGATGATACTAACTGGGATGTAATAATAAGTTTTTATGGATGAAAAAAATGAATTTTTACCGTTAAAAATACATAATTAATATTGCCTTGTATGATAACACCGCTTTTGTTGTGTTTTGTTTATTTCTCATTGTATATATGTATGATTTACAATAATTAATTTGAATATATAAGTAAAATAATTAACAAGTTAACTATAAATTTCAGTCTGTTTTTGATGTTTAAATTTAAAGTCATAATCGACTATGGTATTTTATCGACTATGCTAGTTTTAGTTTTTTTTTGATGCCATAGTGTTTTAATACCGTCGGTCTGACCAATAGCAATGACCATATATAGTATATAGGTACAGAAGTAACCGATAATAATAAATAATTAGAGTTGCCGGTTGCGACTATATTATTATCAAGTTATAATATGAAAATACTGAAAATTGGTATTCATACAAAAATCTGAAGAAATAATTCTTGCATAACTATTTTTCCGTAATTTCTTCGATCTATCTGAAAAAGCAGTAATTATGGAGGGTAAAGATAAGGAGTGTCATCTCATATAATAGAAAATCGATAAAAGTGTCCAGCGGTCAGGTATAAACAGTTCAAAAACCTTCCAGAATGGCGCTCGTCTACACCAGCTACACAAAGTACATGGTATGAATTTAATATTATTGTCGACTAAAGTAGTTACTTATTGAAAATGTCAACTACTTTCGTAGTACAAAATAATGTAGTAAATATAACCTTAGAGAGTTATTATGAAAAACGCGTGTAGAGTGATTTTATATCCTGAACTGTACGTTTATGGATTTTAGCTTCCTTCAAAATTTATGATGCTGATGCCAATGTGGCGCCCCCAATTTAATGCATTTTGACGGACACTTTTGCATGTACTAGATGACACTCCTTACCTTTACCCTCCATAGCAGTAATACAATCACTCTTGTGTTAAACTGTCTGTGGCACTGGGCAAAAATATCGAATTTGATATTTAGAAATAAATATCGATATCATCAAAATAAAAATATCGACGATACATATCGATTGTTTTCTGAAGAAATATCGATATTTTGATATATCGATATTTTTTGCCCATCCCTAGGCACAACCAATAAACCCAGTGTTCCCAACTTGGGGGTTTTCCCCCTAAATTGGGGGGGGGGGGGGGGGGAATGTGGACTGGGATTTTTTAGGGGCTTTATATTTTTAGGGGTATTTTTAGGGATTAATACATCCCCTAAATGCTAAGTTTCTTTAATGTCAACATGTATGATTTGAAATAGTCAGAACCAGAATAAAATGAAATAATATTTATCGTATGAAATAATTTATAAATAAAGACTATTAAACAACAATGCAGAATATTATTGTTTTTTTTTTTACAAAATGTTATTTAGATAATTATTAGAAAAAATGCAAACAGTCGAAAAATTATGATACGAGTGAGATTCGAACCTACGACCTCGGCTTTACGCACCACGCTCACATCATTTTTTTTCTAATTCGTAATGCTAATAGCTAATAAAATTAGAATTGGAATGCCTAACATGTGTGTTTTTTTTTTAGGGGGTTTTCAAATAATTGTGGCGATTTTAGGGGTTTTTGACTTTACATTTAGGGATAAATATTTTTGGCAGTTGGTAACCCTGAATGAACCGTCGGTACTGTAGACTATTATTCTAAAAATTTATTTTCTATTATAAATATTTTTCTGAAGTATGTTAATATGTTTGTCTGGTTCCTATATTTCTTAGATACGTTCTTGAATGACGTTTTCCGTGCATAATCATTATTTCATTTATTTTTTACAGCGAATAATCAAATTTAAACGATAAATAAAAATGGAAGGCGACGGAGTGGAAACATCGCATCCCAAATCGTTTTCTGGAATACCTGAGGCTGAATTTGTGGTGAGTTCCCATTCGTAACTATCGAAATAAAGATTAGCACTGGAATCAAACACAGGTCTAATTTATATTTTCATACTTCTTACTTTTTAGGTTAGAGATATTTTCATCTCATCTGTTAGTTATTTTATATTCTATTAACAAATAGCTATTAAATCTTATATTTTGATTAGTCAGAATATTTTCTTTCTTAATAAATAACTATATTATGATGTATTAACATGAAAAGTTTAGATATTCTAAGAACATTATTTTTCATAAAAATGATCTGTACTTTAAGCAAGTAAATTAATTATTCAATGACAATACATTTATATCTAGTTCTATTAATACTTTTTTTGTTTAATATATATGGATTTAAAAAAACAACTTAACATATTTTAAAGGACAATGTTGATGAATTTATGAGCCAACCAGCCAATTCTAAAGGAGTGGATGGAGTTTTGAAAGACCTTGATGAAAAACATAGCAAATATAAATTAATGGAATACACACTGGCTACCAAAAGAAGGCGTCTGAGGCAACAAATTCCTGACTTAGCTAGGTCTATAGAAATGATTGAGAAATTAAAAACTCAGAAAAGTGAGATGGAGACTCAGTTTCTTTTAAGTGACCAAGTGTTCCTAAAGGTAAAACAACAAACAAATTATATTTTTATCTACCTTAGCTTTCAACTAATATAGACTATAATACTGCCAACTAACAAATTTAAATTTATAAGAGACATCGTCAGAACAGTTACCAGCTGTTGAGATTACTTTACAAATAATGACAAATTTTGTAAATAGCCCTAGAATTTTCTACATTACAGGCTTTAACAAATGTAACTATGTATATAATTTCATATTATGTATACCTGTATTTTCCACAAAAGTTTGGTTAAATATGTTACAATACTGCATATTTATCATATTTTTAAAAGTGGTAAATAAATTATTTGTGCCACATTAAAAGTTATTAATAGTGATTTGAATAAACATGGTTACTTTGTCATAATATCACAAGTACTTTGTTGCTGTTATATAATATTGCACATTTTTATATGAATATATTTTTCATTTTCATAGGCTCATATACCTCCTACAGATACAGTATACTTATGGCTTGGAGCTAATGTTATGTTGGAATATTCTTTAGAAGATGCAGAAAAATTACTTAGCTCAAATATGGCCACAGCTAAGAAAAATTTAGGTTGTGTGGAGCATGACTTAGATTTCTTGAGGTAAGAAAATACATGATTTAATGAATATTGATGATAATGTGTTATGGTAAGTATCTAACCAAAACAAAACATTCTATCAAATATGAATCTGGTTTGGAGTTTCTGAATGAAAAAGAATTCATGAGATGTTTGTCCAAAATCTTAAATTAAGTTGGTAGCTAATAATGGATATATTTAAAAACAGTTTTAGTCTTGATTGATTATGTTTTATTAATATCATATATGTTACATTCCAAAAACATTGAAAATAACTATTCAATATTGTATGTTACAGGGATCAGTGTACAACAACTGAAGTTAATATGGCGAGGGTTTACAATTGGGATGTTAAAAAACGTCAAGCAACAAATCGAGGAGCTACTGATAAATAAGATCTTAGAGCATACATCACAAAACAAAATTTTCAGCTGCAAATATTAAAGCAATGTATTTTGCTTGTTGTTCATTTTAATCAATGTTTGGCAAGCTATGATGCCAAAAAGATAATATGTTTCTTTTTAACACTATTGATTAACATGTATTATTATATATATAACTTAATATATATGAAGTTAAAATTAATTATTAAAATAAGAGTCAATGCTCTTATATGCTGAATAAATTTTAACAGGAAGATTGATATAACATTATAATTCACTAAAAATTTAAAAAAAATAAATTATTAAAATTTGCTTTCAAGAGGTTTATGTCCAATATTTCTTCACAAGAATTGAATCTGAAAGAAAAAAAATACTTTTATTATCATCATCATCAGCCCAAATATGTCCCACTGCTGGGCACGGGCCTCCTCTACAACTGAGAGGGTTTAGGCCTTAGTCCACCACGCTGGCCTAGTGCGGGTTGGCGGACTACACACTTCAGAAATTCCTAAGAACTTTTAGGTGTGCAGGTTTTATCACGATGTTTTCCTTCACCGTTATAGCAAGTGATAATTCATTGTGAATACACACATAACTTCGAAACGTCAGAGGTGTATGCCTGGGGTTTGAACCTGCGACCGCCGACATTCTCGACCGCGCGCCTAAACCTCGAGGCCATCACTGCATTATCATCACCAATAAAAATAAGGTGTGAAGAAATTATAGGAAGCTTCACAAACTGGGGCCATGAGACCTGGAAAGATTGATTTTTATAGTGGAAAGCAGGCTGATTCCAACTGTAAGGAAGTCTGGGGAAGATTCATTTAATCTAATAAGGGCCTATCCTAAAAAAATAAAAATATAGTCAAACTCAGTTGCACTTGATTTTAGTTTTAATCACCAAGCAAACATGTTGACAGACAATTGTATTTATGTCTATTTACATACAACACCACTTTCATCTTGTTCTTTGTTCAAGTTATATATTTTATGCAATACATGTAGTTTTATGACAAAATAATAATTCCCCAGCTCATATCACTGCAGAGATACAGGTTATACCTTAATAAGCGTAAGTTGCTAATAATGTACTATTTATGGCAGCCTTTTTTTTTTTTTTTTTTTTTTTTTTTTTTATCGAGGGGAAAGCTGCTTATGGCTCTACCTCCCACCACCCCTGGGGGGAAGGGGGGCGGGAAGCGTATGTCGGGGTCACCGGCCTTCCAGCCCGGCGCGTGGCGGCGTCACGTCCACGCAGATGTTAGTGCCGGGCTGGGTCCCTAACCTACCCTAACCTACACCGGCATACCGACCAAAACCCCCCGGTGGCCATCTCCGCGCCGAGTTGGGCGACCACGGTGCGTGGGCGAGAGGCGCCCACAATGATTCCGCAGCCGCCCAGTGCGCTTCCGAGACGAGAGCGTCTCGGCCCTCTCAGATTTTTAAGAGGTGTAAACCCCCACTTACTCGATTTGGGCACCTCTTTTGGGCGCCCGCGACGGTCACAGGCCACCGTACCGCCGCTCTCTCGGGGTCACCTTGGTGGACGCACTGCCCCCGCAGCGCGTCCAGCGACCCCAAGGACCCCTTTGAGTCGCCTTCTACGACAGGCAGGGGATACCGTGGTGGGATTCTAACGCCCCCTTACCACAGGGCATGGCGCCGGGTCTAATTATCTCTGTTGACCCGGCGCCTCCTTCTCTGACGTCTTTGGCGGGCGGGATCATTTCGTTCGCGATCCCGCTCCGCACTCTCCTTCTGCGACATGATTTGCTCGCAGAAGGAGAGCATTGCTCGCCACGACCTTGGACTCCCGACCATCGAAGAAATGACGGCCGGGAGCGAGAGGTCACCACCAATAATCGCGCGGAGAGCGCTGCGCTGCACCTCCCAGGCTGGACACTCTTCTAGTGTGTGCTGGGCTGTATCGTCTCGGCAGTTGTCACAATGGTGACACACGGCCGTCTCCTCCTTTTGTGCCACCCGACACAGGTAGTGGCCGAAGCATCCGTGCCCCGACAACACCTGTGTCAGGCGGAATGTTGCCGCGCCGTGGCGCCTGTCCACCCACTGGTCGAGGACAGGACGCACTGCCTCGACGGTCCTAGCACCAGCACTGGGATTCTCCAGCCTGGTTCGCCATTCCTCCACGGCGGCCGCACGGAGGGAGGCTTTAATCGCCTCAACCTCTCTCGGAGCCAGTCTGTCCCCGCGACTTGACGCCTCCTCCCGCTGGTGGTAAAAGCGCGAGAGGAGTTTGGCGTCAAGGTCCCAAGGCAGGGACCCGGCCAGAACGCAGGCCGCCTCGTAGGAGATCGTGCGGTAGCCCCTGATTAGTCGCTGCGCCAGCGCACGCTGGGGCTTGCGCAGGAGAGTGACACAGCGCCTGCTCAGGGACTCGGCCAATACTGGACTCCCGTACAACGCCATAGACCGCACGACTCCCATGTACATCCTTCGGCAAGGGATGCCCGGACCTTCCAGGTTGGGCAGCAGGCCAGTTAGAGCGCCTGCCACCCGCAGCAATTTCGGCTGCAACAACTTAAAATGGGCGCGGAATTCCCATCGACTGTCAAGCAGCAGCCCTAGATATTTGAGCTGCTTGCCGATGGGAATTCGCACGCCATCAACCACGATATGGGCCCCATCAGGTGGCCCCATCCGAGGCCGGTGGAAACAAATGGCCTCGGATTTGTGAAGGGCTACCGTGAGGCCCAGCCGCCGAATTCTCCTCGCCACGTTGCCAGTGATTTATGGCAGCCTGGTGGCACTGTTGGTTAGGGACCAGCTTGCGAAGCAAGAGGCTGTGGTTTCGATCCCCAAACCGAAAGAAATGTTTGCGTGATCAAAAAATATTTGTTTCAGGCCTGGGTGTTGGTGAGACCAAGTCTCTCGTAGTTTTTGATACCCACTACACGGGATTGGTATCTTAGTGTGGGGGTCAGAACTGTGTACATATTATGTGACTTGATTTATTTTGATTAATTTCAAGATGCTTTAGTAAAAATAAAGATATTATTATCCTTCTAATATTATAAACGCCAAAGTTTGTATGTATGGAGTTATGGACGTTTGTTGCTCTTTCACGCAAAAACTACCTACTACTACTAATGGATTTCAAATGAATAATGATATTAATAAAAGGTTACAATAAACTAGCTTATACATTATAGAATAACACATCGGCTATAATTTTTAAAGATGATGTGTGAATTGTCCGAAACAACGATAATTGTCGAGTAAGTCGGAAAACTGCCATCTGCGAGCTATTCTGGCGTACGCTGCAAAAACTGTAAAGTTTACACATACCTATACCTATAATGTATTTAAGAGAAATGTTTATCTTAATTAGTCCTACAAAAAAGGCCGCGACGGCAAATATCTATCTATCATGAGTAAGCCATTATCGCCAAAACAGTGAACACGTGTACCTACGTGGGACTGATACATACTTGGCGAAATGTGGGTGCAGAAATGCACCTCTGCCTACCCCTTCGGGGAATACAGGCGTAAGTTTATGTATGTAGTATGTAGTGAACCATAAATACAATAAAAATTGATAATACGTAAAACGGGGTAAATAAGAACGGCGGGGTAAATTGAAAAAAGAATGTGATTTTGTGACACGTTATATATCCTCCTGGATCCCTGCGTCCTGTAGAAAGAACTAAATGGACGCCCGTGTGAAGTCCTGACATTAAACGGTCACATTCATTTTAGGCCTTAATACAAGCGACAGAAGATTCAGGACTCTAGGCTAAATCTTAATCTTAATATTATATTATATTATATAAAATGCTAATGTTCGTACTTGTGTCCACGTTTTTCTCTATCATCCCCAACTTTGATCAACTTCCCGTTGGGATGGCAAATACCCCTTGGTCTCCTGATGTGCATAAGGGAGTTTGGTCGGGGTGGGTGCAAGTGGGTGGTTGTGGGTGGCGAAAATGTCAAATTATATATATCTGTCCTTCTCTAACTAATGTAAACTTCTAGAATGTGTGCAACTGATGTAATCAATATAGAAAGTTCTATCACTTTCTGGAATGATCTATATGTCCCAAAAAGCCGAGAAATTATTGTAATCGATCTAGAATGTTTCAAAAAGCTTCTGGAATGTTCTAAAAAGGTTCAAAATGTGTGCAATTGATTAAATTGATCCGAAACGGCCTAGAAAATTCTGTAAAGATTTGTTGTAATCGATATAGAAAGTTTCTGAAATGATCTAAAAAAATCTGTAATGATCTAGAATGTTCTAAAATGGTTTCAATTGTTGTAATCAATCTAGAATGTTTCAGAAAGCTTCTGGAATGATCTAGATAGTTCAAAAATGTGTGCAATTGATAAAATTTAACCGAAATAGTCTAGAAAATTCTAAAAATTTCTCAAATTATCTAGAAAGTTCTAAAATTGTTTCAATTGTTCTAATCGATCTAGAATGTTTTAGAAAGCTTCTGGAAAGATCTAGAATGTTCTAAAATGGTTTCAATTGTTGTAATCGATCTAGAATGTTTTAGAAAACTTCTGGAAAGATCCAGAAAGTTCCAAAAATATCTGCAACTTTTAAAATCGATCCCAAATTTTCTAGGACGTTATAAAATTTTCTAGAATGATTTAGAAATTTTTAAAATGCTTATACAACTTTTTAAATCGATCCGAAATATCCTAGAACGTTTTCAAAATTTCCGGAATGGTCTAAAAAGTTCAAAAATGTCTTTAACTGTTAAAATCAATCCGAAGTGTTCTAAAAAGTTCTATAATTTTCTGGAATGATTTAGAAACTTTCAAAATGCCTAAAACTTGAAGATCATTCAAAGTACGAGTGAACAGTAATTAAACAAATTCAAGTAATTTCGAGTAACGAAAACGACCGAACTATTTGAATATTCTAGAGTGTTTTGGTATTAGAAATTTCGATATTTGACGATATATAAACCGAAATCCAGTGACTAACCCGAGCAACGCCGGGTTTCGTTGCTAGTTCTTTATAAAGTACTATCGGCTATTATAGCAGCGTAATTTTTTTCTTATTGGGATCCAGGAGGATATAACTTATTCTATTAAAAAAAAACAACAGTTCTTGGGTTCTTACGAGTTTATATTTTGTTCTACTGGCCACAATGAGTTTGTAAGACAGACACTCAGGATTTATTATGAAAAAAACACGATGAAATGAGGTTGTCGCAGACACGTGATTTTAGCTATTTTTAACTTCGAGATTTAATTAAATTAAAAAAAAAAGAGTGTTAAAATAGATAAATCCTGGGCATTATAGTGTACTGTGTTTGACAGAAACGTGAAGGTAAGTATATAACTGATAATTTTCTTTTAAACACCTTAGTTTCAGTTGAATGTCGTTTCTAGATATTTTTTTGGGGATAATTGGAACGCAAAAGAGGAAAAAAGGCACATGGACAGGTATAATTGGAACAACGCTAGGGTTATTTTATGTTTATTTAAAAACCAATTTTACGTATAATCCGACCCAAGGTACCACCCAGGTGTAAATGCAACCTAGTTTTTTTTGCATGGGTTCACCAATCCAAAGACTTTCTGTATCACCTTAGTTAGTCGAGCTATATGCGCTAAAATGTTTTTATGTATTTCATTGAGTAGTAAGTATTATGAATTGAGATGCCTCTTGGTTTATGCCAGGGTTTCACAAAGTGGGGTACGCGAACCCTTAGGGGTTCGCGACAAGTTTTACGTAATGATGACTTAATGCCTGGCAGGCACGTGCGGCACGCATAGTGGCTACACCATAGAGAGAGAGTGGGCTTCCACACCTGGTCATGATAAAAACTAAAATATACAGAAATCGACTTGATACCGAGTCTGAATTAAGGTTAAATTAAGGTAAAGTCACCAGTCAGGGACAGTATAAGCATTTTTTTAATGTTTGCTTTGTGATTTCTTCATTTTTCAATTTACATTATTTTGGATTTGGAGGTACTTAAATGAAAAACACTTCTTTTAATGAGTTTCAATTTTTAGTTTCAGTTTCGTACTCAGCCCAATAAAATATCATCAATAAACCATACGCCTACTTAGTCACCATTAATGGACAGTAATAGTCCAGTGTTAGACACCCAACTATGGACATTATCTAATTATGAACAGTCATCAATAGACAGTAATAATCCAGTAAAGGAAAAAAATATTTTTTATTATTTGAATAAAATCAACCTTAAAATATTATCAATATCAGTCTTATATATCACGAGATACTCCAAAGCCAACTTTAACTAAAATAATAGATAATGTTTACACAATTATTATGTTAAAACAAATAGGTCATAATAAGGCACAAACTTAATTTAAATGTCTATCACTACTATTATTAAAGTTGTGATGGCCTCGAGGCTTAGGCACGCGGTCGAGAACCTCGATGGTCTCGGGTTCAAATCCCAGGCATACACTTCTTACTTTTCAAAGTTAGTTGTGTAATAACAAAGAATTATCACTTACTTTAACGGTAAAGAAAAACATCGTGACGAAACCTGCAAACCTAAAGGATCTTAGGAATTTTTAAGGTGTGCATTCCACCAAACCGCACTAGGCCAGCGGGGTGTACTCAGGCCTAAACCCCTCAGTTGTAGAGGAGGCCCGTGCCCAGCAGTGGGACGTATATGGGCTGATCATGATGATGACTGTTATTAAAAAATCTGTCTCAAAAATCACGTTATTTTCCCTCGTAAAGGCTTTGTGGTATGGGTGACGAAAACACTCAACGAATATTTTTTTTAAACACTGCCCATCTCAGCACCTGCATGTATCGCCAATTGACTTGGCACCGTTGCAAAGATTCCAGAATAAACCAGATTTCGATAGAGTCAAAGGCCTTTCATAGTCCACAAAGGCACAGGGGCTGATATATACTCTTCTGTTTTCTGTATAATCTGCCGCACTGTGGGGATGTGGTCTATGGTGCTATATCCTCCTCGAAACTCGGCCTGCTCGGGGGGTTGAAACTCGTCGAGTCTGCGTGCGAGACGCTTCGTGATCACCCTTGAAAACAGCTTATAGACATGGCTTAGCAGGGAGATGGGCTGATAGTTCTTCAATAAGGTTTTGTCGCCTTTTTTGAAGGACAAGATGATCATACTCCTGCTCTATGCCTTAGGAGTTCTCCCCGAAAAGAGGACGGAGTTAAAAATACGCTGGAGTTGTTTTAGCCTAGGAGCTCCACCAGCTTTTATCACCTCCGTTGTAATTCATTCTTGTAGCGGCAACAAATATTTTCTTTCCTTTTCTGACATCTTCGATAGCGTTGGCCATTTGTACTTTTGTGTAGTCTTTTCTTGGTGCTATTTCTATCTTGAAAATAAATTTGTTAATATTAGAAATACGTTGAACCAATTACGGCCACCTAATCATGGATAGAATGTCTATTACTGGATAGACTAATAATTTATTGCAGATTTCAAGAGAAAAATATAGATATATCAAAACAGACGTACATATACATGAAAATAATAAAAAATAAAGAAATTCACTTTATAGACACTCTGTCCATGATTGGGTGTACGTGCTTGAAAAATATCCAGTTATGGACATCGGTAATTTTAGAATTAGAATGACGATGGCATTTTGGGATATATTATAAAAGTAAGTTATTACTATTGATAAATCACTAAGTAATATAAATTTCAGCCACGACGTGTATCGTGTATGACCCAAAATAAAATTTTAAGTGTACTTACTTGCATCGCGATTCTTGTAAGAAATTACGATTCCCGACACCAAATGACACCGTGTAACTAACAACATTTATGGCCGCAATCATAATGGGCGTCGGCTGCCAAAAACAGTATGTATGACAGCCAAAATATTGACACAATTGATCAGCGTTGGCAATTGAAAAAAAAAACTGTGCGTTTGCTTAATATTAGAGGTATATTTGAAAAATGTCCATAATGGGTCCGCGTCCATCATAGGTGCCTTTACCTTATTTATATTTTTTAGGAAGCAAAATTGTTAAAAATGGCATAAAGCTTACGCACTCATAGCTTCCCCACTAGGTTTTGACATTGTCAAATAACCATACCTCGCGATGATAAGCACAGAGCAGTGACACCCCAGGATTTGTACTTCAAATGTTGGGATATCACTGTATTTGCAATTGGCAAGCGTGGTGCTTTCCATCACGCGGGCGACGTCTTATCATTAATTATCATAAAAAAATCATCATCATAATCATCAAATATAAAAGTCCTCGAAACCGACGTGCATGCATGAAGCGGATAATGTCAGTGGAGGAAGCGAAAGAGGTGTGTTTGGACCGTGGCATTTGGCGCTCTATAGTCTCTGCCTACCCTAACGGGAGACAGACGTGAGTTTATATATGTATGTAAACAAATCACCCAGACTCGAAACAGGCATTAAAATTCACCATTGGAAATTATCGGTCTCGCCAGGATTCGAACCTGGGCTTCCGGTTCAGCATGCAGGCAGTCTGACCGTTGCTATATTTATACACGCTACAAGGTTTTTTTTTCAAACTAGCTAAGTAGGTAGGTGACAACCCTTGTTAAAATTACGATTTACGACTCTTTCGAATTAACCCCGTCAGGGGTAAATTGGAATTTAATAGAGTATATTTTGTTAATTTTCTCAACATTATGAATATATTTGGGAATCAAGAGCTATTAAACTTCTAAAACAGATAACTAACCCTATGAGTTACAGAAGAAGGTTAAATTCCAATTGAAAGTCAAAATTGGACCAATTTACCCCGTTTTACGGTATATTTCTTATGCACATTTGGTAGTATAACAGATTGATTTTTATATCAAAATAAGAACTTTTATTAGTTTTTATTTTAGGTTTGTATTTGTGTATTTTAATATATTTATTTATATACTTTTTGGTACATTGAAATAGAATTGACGATTTTAGTATTTTTATTACGAATGAACTCAAAAACTACTGAACCGATTTGAATGATTTTTGGTATGCAGATAGATGGAACCCACCGAAGTAGTTTACAAAGGATACTTTTTATCTATGTAGTATTCGTGTGGGAATGGGTATATGTGCGGTTGTATCATTAGGTGACGATAGGTAAATGAAAATATTGCTCGATTGTAGGGCAAAAAATTGTGATTGTGAGGTGATAGTGTAAAAGAGTATGAAATTTAAAGATGAGTTGTGGTTGAGTACGTAGCAGGGATGCCATTGACACGGTAATTGCCGTGTTATACGGCAATTGGTGTCAGTTGGAAAAAAAAACATTGTATCATTGTGTCATAAAACACGGGAATCAGATGAGAAGAATTTAATGCATTTTGAAAAAAAAAAAATGAAACACGGGCACGGCAATTTCTCAAAAAATTCTACAAATTACGGCAATTGCCGTGTTATACGGCAATTGGTGTCAGTTGGAAAAAAAACATTGTATCATTGTGTCATAAAACACGGGAATCAGATGAGAAGAATTTAATGCATTTTGAAAAAAATAATATGAAACACGGGCACGGCAATTTCTCAAAATTTTCTACAAAATACGGCAATTCGACATCCAAAACACGGCAATCAATTTTTATTTTATGGCAAACCTGGTACCTACGACTACGTCTCGCTCGTCACTCTTGTCAACTGTCAAACAGCTGCCACACAGCCACAGTGTCACAATGTACATTGTTAATTGTACAATATGGTGTAAACTGTAAACTGTACCTAATGATTTAACTGGATACTTGAAAGTTGGAATTCATTGCATTACAGCATATATTATGAGAAATATATCTTGTTGATAAAGTGATAAAATAAAAGAAATCGAATTTCTGTAGTATAAATAATTGATTAAAGGTATAACTACTCATATTGTAGATATTTACCATCACCATGGCTCCATCAACGGACTGGGATGAAATAAAAAGATTAGCTGCAGATTTCCAAAAAGCCCAACTTAGTTCAACGGCTCAAAGGTACAACTTAAAATTGTTTTTCTAAATGATTTAAGTAAACTATGTATTTAAGCGTATTATGTCAGAAACATAAATCGTACTTAATGTCTATATTAATAGCTGTATTACTTTTAGTTATTAACATTTAACATTGTATATGCATTAAATATTTTACAATTCAGTTGTTAAATTATAATGAAGCACATTTACTCCATGATATTCAGAAATATTATTATAGTTGCTTAGTTGCATTTTCATTGCACATGATCATATATTCTTCTGTTTTGTTTTTATAGACTCTCTGAGCGAAACTGCGTAGAAATAGTCACAAAGTTGATCGAACTAAAGCTAATAGATGTTATTTTTACTATAAATGGAAAGGAGTATTTAACTTCACAACAACTAATCAAGGAAATGAAAGATGAACTTTATGTTCATGGAGGCCGCATAAATGTTGTTGATCTTGCAAAAGAATTAAATGTTGACCTTAATCAAATTAATAACCATGTAACTGAAATAACTAAGGGAAAGGAAGTTCAGATTGTAGCTGGAAATCTGATTACTAATTATTATTTGGAGAAAGTAGCTAGAGAAATTAATGAAAAGCTTCAACTTCAAGGTCAAATAACTATTGGAGAATTGACACTTCAGTATGATTTGCCGGCAGACTTGCTACAGCACAGCATAGTAGAGAAATTTTTGGGTAAAATTATATTTGGAAGACAAGATCCTTCAGAACCCAGGACATTCTATACGGAGGAATATATTACTAGAACAAAAGCTAAAATTCGTGGTGCATTAATGGGCTTATTAAAACCCACACCTGTAGCAGTTATAGTTAATCACTGCAATTTATCAGACCGTTTATTTTTATCATTATTTGATCAGCTTAGTGCGCCAGGTGTTTTAACTGGGCGTCAAGTTGGAGCTTTATATGTGCCATCTTGTTATACAAAGTCACAAAACGAATGGGTGATCAGCTTCTATAAGCAAAACAATTATCTTGAATTTGATGCTTTGACACGATTAGGCATATCTGACCCTAAAGGCTATATAAAAAGAATGTTGACAAATGAAGACATGACGTTCTTGAGCAGTTGTGTAATTGGTTCACATATTAAGCAACAATTAGAAACTGCTCTAGAAGAATGCATTGCTTCTAAGAGCTATCTGGATGTTGTTTCTCTCTTACCATCTGTGCTGTCTGATACTGATATTGAAAATATTCTAGACACTTTACTGAAAAATAATTCTAAATCAACAGTTTTATTTGAAAATACAGGTAATACATTGATTATATACTTACATAAAAAGTAAATAAATGTTTTAAAAAAATGCATTTTTTTTAGTTTTCAGTATTCATTTCATTGAGAATCTAAAACAAGCATGCATACCCATGGCTCAGAAAAATGCAGAAGCAGTAGTCAAATCAGGAGCTTATCAGCAATTTTACATAGAGAAACAAATATCCAAGACGGCTGACACTTCACAGTCAGGTTATGTTGATCATAAAGCTGAGAGGAGGGAAGAACGAAGAAGAAAGGCAGCTTCAGGCAAAGGTGGAGGTGGAACTCAAGGCAGGGAGACTAAGACAAAGGCTGTAAAGAAACATGCCAGATCAAAGCAAACATCTCATGATGTTGACTCTGATGATGGATTCAGTATGGCAAAAAAACCTGATAATCTTGAAATTATCAGTGTTGAAGATGTAGAAAATAATATAAAAGAAGCATTAGAGAGTGAAGGTCTAGATGACCTGGTAGGACAAGTAGCTGAATATCTGCAGGGGTAATATGTTATATCTTTATTACGTAATGTAGTACCATTTTTGTACCAAGTTGCACATCACTTTATTCATTTAAAGTTTCTCTCTGCTGCAACAAAAATAATTAAATGTGTGAATAAATATTAATAATATACTCCAATACACAATACATGAATTGAAATTATTATATAATATTGAAATTTCACATTTTCCAGTGGTCTCAACCAGACTGCCCTGAACATAGCAAAAGAAACTGCTGATAAATTACTACAAGATGCTAGCCAAAACAGAAAACAAACTCATAGCTCTGCTCAGGACAAAATAAACATTTTGATCAATGACATAAAATTGTATGAGAAAGGAATAAAGTCATTTCCATCAGATCAACAAGTGCAGTTTTTCAAATACTTGCTTAAAACATTGGGAGGTGATGTGTTGTCAGAATTCTGCAAGTATGCTGCTAATCAATGTAATTTATCTGTTCAAGTGGATGTTTTGTCTGTAGAACAAAGAAATAAGATTATAAATGACTTGACAGAAGAATATAAGAAACCATTAGTAGCATTAAATACATCTCTATCTGATCAAAATATGGAGGTTTTCTATCAAGCTATTGATGTATGTCTGTCAGATTTTGGTATGATTCTTAAGAAGGCAGATAAGAAAAAGGATAAGTAAGCTTAATTTTTTTTAGAGTATACTACTTTTTCATTTAATGTATATTGATAAAAGTATAAAAAAAATTGTGCCCTTAATTTATTTGCAGACTATTAATTCAGAACCATCGAGAAAAGCTAATATCTGAGTTGGAAACTTGTGAAGATCCAGCTTTGAGTCTTCATCTGGCTGTGCTGGCAATATTTACAATAGCAACTCAAAATATGCTGCATGCCTCTGGAAGGCAAGTGCCTATTGTAATATCATATTTGAAATCCCAATTAAGGGAAGAAGACTATAAACATCTACAGCAGTGCCATGGTAAGACTTCTGTAGTTATTATTTTTTTTATTTTTTTATTATTGAAATGACAACTTACTGACTGTTAACAACTGACTGACAATTAGTTAACTAATTGTGATATTTTTTTGCTGTCTGAAATTGCAATGGACTATATTCTTTACATTAAAGTTATAAAGTCATATGTATAACATAATGCACTTGTTGTTAATGTGTTTTTTTTTCATCTGGGTAAAATTTTTGGTACCAGCCCAAAAAAAGGGAATAGCTTCACCCCTTATAGCTTGTAATTTTACAAAAAATAACCTTGGGAAACATGGGTTAAAAAAATCACCTATTTGCATGGTTCAGGTTCAGGGTGTCTCAAAAGAAAGTTTATAGTTGATTGATTAAAAAATAAAGTAAGGCGTGTATCGATTTTTTTTTCATTATATTATATCAAAGTATACAATTTGGGAATTTATTTTTTTAAAATAGTATCTTCCAAATGTAGACCCTTGCGTTCGCCGCACTCATTTAATCGAACAGTAAAATTGCTTATGACGGCTCGGCAGGTGGACTCAGTAATGGCTGCTATTTCGTGATAGATATTTTCTTTTAAATGTGTCAGGGAAGTTGGTTTATTGGACGTAAACTTTAGATTCCAGGTAACCCCATAGAAAAAAATATATTGGGGTTTAATCAGGACTGTGTGGAGACCAATTTATGTCACCTCTCCTGGAGATTAATTTGCCTGAGAAAATTTCACGAACTATTGGCAGAGACGTAATAGACGTGTGTGACGTTGCTCCGTCCTTTTAGAACCATATTCTTTGGTTATAGCTAGGAAAGTTTTGCAGTTCAGGCACCAAGAAGTCGTCTAACATCTCCACATAATGCTGTGAATTCACTGTAACTGCAAAACTGCATGGCCCCCTTTCGTCTTCAAAAAAGTAAGGGCTATTCCTCGCGCTAACATCGCAGCCCATACGGTCACTTTAACAAATGAAGGGGTTTCTGGTATTTGCGTTTCGGATTCGTTGCACTCCAGTAGCGGCAACTCTGTTTATTTACGTGTCCCTCAAGATGAAATTGAGTTTCATCCGAAAACAAGTCTTTAGTAAACGTTGAAAAGCGCTCATTTGCCTGATTTAGGAAGTAAAGTCTGTGACTGGCATCTTGGGGCTTTAATTCTTGCACCAATTGAATTTTGTAGGGGTGCAGCTTTAGGTCTTTGGGCAGAGTGCGGTGTAATGATGATCTATGCACATTTAAAACTTGCGCGCGTCCGAATTTAAAGGTTCGGGTCGTCACGAACAGACTTATTAACAATCTCTACGTTTTCTATCGTTCTTGATGACCTTGATCGCCCGGATTTTGGTTTTCCAGAGTTGTACCGGTGTCTTCAAACTTTTTGACCCATTTTCGACTAAGAGGAATGCTTGGCGCATCATTTACTAGTGGCGAAAACCTCGAATACTGCAGAATCAACGAATCACCGTTTTTGTAAAATTCTCGCACGCACAACGCTCGGTCTACTTCCGAGAAACACTCCATAGCGACTGAAAATAGTGAAAATGTGAGAATTATTCCCGAGACCGAATGACGTAACCCCCGCGCCTCTCGGATTCCTTGCGTTCACGTAGTAAGCTAAATAAATATAAACTTTCTTTTGAGATACCTTGTATGAATATGAAAAAAATAGGCATGACCATTTGTACGTATCTTTCTTTGGACTATGTTATAATATGTTATTCAATTGTCACAAAAAAATGCGCATTCCAGAATTAGTCGGAAAATGTTTGAAAGCTTCTGAAGAAGAGAAGGTGACCTTTGAAGACACACTTAAAACTGAAATGCCAATTTTAAAAGCTATGGTTCAAGATATCAAAAAATATAAGTGAATGTAATTAATTTACAATTAGAACATTAATGTATGATTAATAATATAATTAAATGGGCTTGGTTATGAATTTAATTTGTTTTTTTTTTACCCCTAGTTATAGAAATTTGTATAACTTTTTTTTAAATAGTAAAACTATCTGTTTATAAATACATATGTACTTCTATACTAAATATAAAAATGCGAAACTAGTCCGGTCTATCTGGTACCCATCACTTTTAAATCATTGGATGGATTTGAGAGATTGATTAGGACCACAGAAATCTAAATAATAAGGTACCTTATTAGGACCTATATGGTGCTTTCAGAGTAAATAAGCTGGTTATTATTATAAATAGTTAATAGTCATTGCTAGTTTCGTCATTTTTGATATAATAAACAATAATAAATAAATACACCCAACAGTCACATAATTAGTTCTGACTCCACATTAAGATACAAGTCTTGTGTCGTGGGTATCAGATATTTGTCACAGTGAGGGGATCGAACTCGCGGCCTCACGTTTCTTTAGCTGGTATCTAGTCAACTGCGCCATGGCGCTGTCACTATGTAACTCACACATGATAGGCTTTTAAAAATATTTTTAACAGAAGACATTTTCTTTAACTATCCTTTCAATCCGGCACGCGAAGACGTCACGTCTGCACAAATATTATTACTGATCTCGGTCCCTACCATGAAATACCGTACACCGCATACCGTTTAAAACGTCCCGGTAAAGGTGCCCACCTTTACGCCAAGAAAAATGACGGCGGTGTGTAAATAAGGAACGCCTACAATTATTCCACAGCTGCATTCTGTGCCTCCAACACAAAAATCGTCTTGACCGCCTTGGAGTTGTCAGGGGCGTAGTTATACCCTACTGGCTTGGTTCGGTCTCCCTAGTTGCACATGTACGACCGCAACGTTCGTATAGGTACTACCGTGTATTGTATAGACGCCTTCTCGATGTCTCTTTCGGTGAAGGCGCAAGACCCCCCGCAGCAAGCCGACAATTCAAAGTTGGCTCTTACAGTAAGCGAGGGAAGTTCTAACGTCTTTTCTGCAAAGCAGGTATCTAAATACCTAACAAAATCATCATCGTCAGCCCATATAGGTACGTCTAATTGTTGGGAACGGGTCTCCTCTACAACTGAGAGGGTTAGGCCTAGGTAAGGTAGGTAGTTAAGTACTTAGTTCATCACGCTGCTGGCGTTGTGCCGGTTGGCTGATTACACACCTAAGAATTCCTGTTGTTTGTACTGTTTTTCTTCACCGTTAAATACGTGATACCTAATTAATTGTAAATAAATATAGCTTAGAAAAGTCAGGTGTTTGAACTATGCCTGGAGTTTGATCCGCGACCGCCAAGCTCCGACTCAACCGCTAACTTAAAAAATATTCCGTAAATAAATGTGAAGCGTGCGCTTTGAGATACGAGGTCATGCAGCACCAAATATGGCAAATTTCAAGTTATACTTTAAATTTGACTCATAAATGAGGTCCTTAATAACTATGCCATTCATTAAAATTATAAAGAAAGCAGATAATTTGTAACTTTAATTGAAATCATTAATTAACATTGGCGATGTAGGTATCCTATTGACAATTTTCACGGCGTGTTTGTTGGAAGGCCCGATCTCAAATAAGAGGCGCAAATTGAATTCTCGCACAAAGACAAATAATTATTAGACCCACAACACCTTTCGCAAGTTCTTATTTTTACCGCGTGGTGGCCTCGTTAAATATAATGTAGGTAAGTATCTACTTATTAATACTAGGTAACAGCAGGAAATAAGACAGCACTGTTTTTAATAAAGATTGTTATTCGAAATACATGCTCATTACATGTTGTTGGGTGTATTTTATTTTATTATTACGTTCAACAAATATTATAACTTCCATTAAAAAAAAACATTGATTGTTTATATAATAGATTATAATTCAACTGTACTTTTTTTTGGTGTTGTGAAAACTGAAACGTTTGAGTAACTGTCAAGTGTCAAAGCAGCTGTCATGCATAGCCGTGCCCGTGGCCGGTCGTGCACCTAAGCATTTAGAAGTTGTACGCAAGACGAACAAAATGTTTTGAATTGCATCAACTTCTACAATTATTACTATGGTCAATTAAAAATTATAAAGTTATAAATGTAAATTATTTTTGCCATTTAACATAAGTGATATTAGTGAAATAGGATTGATTTTTCATAGATAATTTTTCAAGGAGACACCATGTGGTTATAAAGTTGTGTCTAATTTTTAATTCGTCAATTAATTTACATTAAAATGGACGCAGAACCGCAAGAGATTTCTGATTTACTGACTTCAAAGAATAAAACTGAGGGAAATGGGAACGCTCCTTTGCCTCAAGAAAGAGGACCTCCTGATGGAGGATTTCGGGCATACGCAGTCATGGTTGGATCATTTCTTACAAATGGTTTACTGTTTGGCGTTATTAATTCGTACAGTGTGATTTATACTGTCCTGGATAAGCAACTTAAAGATCAGGGAGTTGTTAATTCCGAAAGTCGAGCCTGTAAGTACTTTCGTCAACATTTATTTGATATCCGTCTTATTTCATTTATTGATAAATGTCGTCATCAGGAAACTAGTGATAAACTGGAATATTGCCGAGGTCAAGACATTTTATGATGATTTCTATGCCTTATTGCAATTTGACAATTTATAAAACATTTTCATTTACATATATAAATACATCTTAAAAATCAATATTTTACCGAAAAATATTGTTTTTGTTGCGCCATCACGTTATTTCTATTATTGGAAGTTAAAACACCTATATATAATTTTATGTATACTTGTGTTGCAATTTATATATTTTAAAACAAAAAAGCTCAAATTTAAATTTAAGTCATATTTTTTTTTGTGAAATATTTCAAAATCCAAGATTAGCAAATTATATTTGACGCAATATGTGAACTGAATTAGAATATGTCATGAATATTCAAATAAAATTAAAATTATTTGATTTAATTTTGAATACACATAAAACCATATTCAAAAAAATAACAGCAAGTAGAAATGAATAATGGAACTTTGCAATTGTTGTATATCATGCTCACTTTATCAGGTTGTTTATTTATAAATTGCTAGAGGGCAGGCAGTGTTATCACTGTGATTTTGTTGTACTTTGCAACAACCAGATTTATGAAAATGAACAAATATTAAGTTATATGATTGTGCTTAATTTATTACTTTAACATATGGAATAATATCTATTTTTGTCTTTTGCCTGCATCTGCATGAAATTTACAACTAAATTCAGGGAGAAATAAAGCCATGGTGCAGAATAAAAGAAACAAATATATTTTAAGTAAAGGGAGTCTGTAACTATCTTTAAAGAGTCCCATCTGTTACTAGACCAAAAGTGATAAAAATTTCATTCAGCGGATTAGTGAAATGTGTGATATAATTACTATACATTATACATACATATTACATACATAATTTCACACCTGTATTCCCTGAAGGGCACATAGGTGAATTTCTGCACCCACAGGCACATTTCCAGATTTCATAATGCTACTAAGAATTTCCTAAAGGAAAAACTGAAAAACACTGCCCAATCTGAGAGTCAAACCCAGGACCTCTAGATTGCATGGCACATACTTGTGTCACAAAACCATGAGGCAGTCTGCATATAACTACTATAATATAAAGTAATTATGAAATTGAAGAAGTATATATAAAATAGTCTCAATTTTAAACTTCATTTTTTAGAGTTTATGTTAGCATTTAAACCACTTAATTACTATAAAATAAAAAAGTATGATTTATGATGTAAATAAATAATTTAATGTTAGTAAACACTACAGTATATAATAAGATTATAGCATTGTCAAAAAAATGGTCATGAAAAAATTAAAAAAATTATAATCACACATATTTTTTATTTGTTGTTTACACCTTTTTGAAGTAGTTTTGATCGATTTAATTATTAATCAATCAGGTCCTATTAATTGGCCTTCAAATCAATAAAGTGCAGTGAGTAACACAGACATGTAAAACATGAAGTGAAAAATAAATTGATCTGATTGCCTGGTCAGGCAAAGTAATATTTGCTTTTTTTGACTAGAAATTTTCAAAAGCAGCAGAGCCTAAAAAATGTACCTCGTAATTAGTAATGAGCTCGCGCCATATTATATGGGATTTGTAACACTGTTGCGCGATAATAAGTTTGAAAGAAAGTTACAAAATATACATAATACACAATTTAATTAAAGTAATACAGTCTGAATGATGATGTAGAAAACTGAAACTGAAACTAATTTAATGTGAAATAGAATTCCGCTGATTTATACGTGGAATTTAGCGATAAATCTATTCACATTTATGCAATCAAGTCGTTACTTGTCTAGCAAATGTATAAAGAGATTGTCATGTGGCGCCAGATAGAAGTGCCACGCGTGACGAATGGCGGGCGCTCGCGTCGAAGGCCATTCCATTACATCCAATTTCGTCATGATTCTGTTAGTTATGTATCGTATTATAAGATAGATATACATATTACGAATGATAGGTATTCAAAAAATACAATGAATGAAATAAATACCGACGTATAACTTATGCGACTGGTTAATATAATAGTCAGTATAAAATATTAAAATAGTAGAAATATCGGGACTTTGTAATAAGTCCGTAAAATAATTTTCGTTTCCCGAATCTGGGCTACATACAATACAGGTCTCAGATTTTATCAATAGATTTGATTTGAGATAAGTGGTCTTCCCAAACAACTGTTATCTTTTGTGATGTGTATCAAATGTGTACCCACTTAAATATCGCTCACTTGACTATATAGTATATTTCCTGCTATAAACTGGTAACATATTTACAATTTATATCTAAACGCATAATGTCTGGTTTTTAAATAACGTATACCCGTAGTATTTATGTTTGTTTAAACTATATGCTATCAGAGAATTAAGTAATACGGTTCGAAATGTTTATGTTTGTGACTAGTTCATGTGCACAAGCATAAATGATTTGAATAAGTCGGTTGCATGCTATGAAACGGTTCCACTTAAAATGATTGTAGATTTATTTCTAGGAAGTTTGTTTGCGCAGAATGCTCTTGGTTTAAATTTTTACTTTTTAGTGAGAACTATTATTACTATTTTTATCGGGAACGACAAAAATACTGCACCAATGTAGATAGAAAATACGATGCCATCAAAACGTCATTTCAGAATATCGATAGTCGGGATATAACAGAAGATGCCTGAGTGTTGCGGATGCATAGAAAGCGATTTAATAATTTAACTTTATATGACTCCTTTTATACGGCCAGTAAAGTGGGTCATCCAGCCGCCGCAATCAAAATCTAATGCATCAACATTGCTTCATATAGTTTCTGTAAGACAATGGTACTCTACTAACTATTATAACCAAGGAAATGGTCGTAAAGTTACTTATGCGAGTTCGATTGCTGCACTATTGATGTTGCACGAGTATGCACGAGTATGATTGTTTCGAATGGCAGAGAAATATCACCCCGTGTCCGGGTGTATGTAAATACATGTGTATACATTGCGCCTGTGAATAGCCAACGATATTGTATTTTTCCCGGGGTTGACGCTTTTTAATTATAAATTCAACAAAATTGTTATTGACTGTAACTCAATTAGAAAAATCTCAGTTTGAGCCTGATAAATCTAGTAATATCTCTAGTAAGCGGCACGCTCCCTATTAATTTGTACCTACTATAAAATATCCGACGAAACTGGGTTGAGGATCACACCTTTGCCTATGTCTGTATTTATTTCAAATGTTTCATTTTACATTTCAGCTTTGGTGGGCGCTTTGACAATGGGAACGACGTTTTTCCTTTCGCCATTATCAGGAGTACTGACTGGACTTATGGGACTGCGATTGACTGCGGTGTTAGGCGGATCTATCGCTACTGGCGGTTTAATTTTATCCTCTTTTGTTGTTAATAACGTTGATGCTCTCTACTTTACCTACGGCATTATGTACGGTCTAGGAGCTTCTTTTGCATATACCCCGTCTCTTGCGATTCTCGGTCATTACTTTAAAAAGCATCTAGGTTTAGTCAACGGAGTAGTTACTGTAGGTAGTTCCGTATGCACTATCTTTATGCCCCCTCTGATGGAGTACATGATAAAAAATCATGGTCTGGAATGGATGTTTCGTCTCTTGGCCCTGATTACTCTTGGTATAGCGCTATGTGGGCTTTTATTCAAACCCATTACATTAACGACAATTCCTAAACCATCCCGAGATGACGACAGTTTCAAGACACTAATTAAGAGTGTGATTGATGTTGAAATATGGAAAAATAAAAAATACAGATTGTGGGCTCTTTCAATGCCTATAGCTCTTTTTGGATATTTCGTTCCTTACGTTCACATGAAAAAGTTTATAACAGAATCATTTAAAGATGTTAATGAAAACTTGCCCATACAAAGTATTGCGCTTACATCTGGTCTCGGTAGATTGATTTTCGGTTACCTTGCAGATAAGCCCGGCATTGATAGGATTCTATTACAACAGATTTCTTTTTATGTCATTGGTATTTTAACAATTGTACTACCTTTTGTAAGATCTTTCCCATTGTTAGTAGCAATTTCTCTGGGAATGGGTATTTTTGATGGCGCTTTCATAGCATTAATCGGACCCATAGCTTTCGAATTATGTGGTGCTGCATTCGCCGCACAAGCGATAGGATGCATGTTAGGGTTGGCAGCTACACCGCTTTCAGTAGGACCACCGATAGCGGGGCATATTTATAACCTTTACAAGTCATACACTTTACCATTTGTCCTTGCTGGAATATCTCCAATACTGGGTGCAAGTTTAATGTTTGCAATACGCCTTCATTGCCGCGGACAGAATCCGGACAACGTAGCTGTAAATGGGCATGGCCCATCAATGACTTCGGCAGACGTCGGTGAGTGTAATTATCATACATTTGCGTAATTAGTATACTCCTACTAGGATAAAAATATACATGAAAATGTTGTTACTGCGTTTTCAGAAAAATCTTCACCGCCGCTGCTACGGAACGGAAATATAAAACAGCAAACAGCTTTATAACACGAAATAAATGTTTTGCTTTAAAAGAGAAATTATGTGACTCCCGAAATAATCATTTTCGATAAAAGTACAAATATACACTTTAGTCCAAGCGCCGCAGCAAAAAAAAGTAGGTAAGTAATGCAACGTTCGGGACCTGTTTTTTTTTTGGAATATGTTCAAGGGTGTCCCCTGAATGTAAATCCCAAGTTGGCGCGGCGGGGGGGGGGGGGGGGGGGGGGGGGTTCACTTCAGCCGCCATCTTGGAAAACACGTTTTATCGAATATCTCGCGAACCGCGCATCGTACGACAAAAATTGTAGAAATCATTATTGTAGATAATAATATTTGCTATTTTTTTTATTTGAAACTTTTTTTTTGTATATTGCCGCGCCAACTTGGAGTTAGTCATTCAGGGGACACCCTTGATCATATTCCAAAAAAAAATTCAAGTCCCGTACGTTGCAAAAAAAACCCCCGGCGCTTGGCCTACTTGTACATATGCTACCTTTACTTATGTATAATTTCAACAGCTTTGTAATAAAATAAAATGGGCATCTAACACAGAGAAAATGTCAATTTAATCAAACTATTGGCATTGTTCTGCAGGCAGCTGATTCATTCGCAGCTGGATTTACAAGCATTTTTGCATAGTATATTATTTTATTCGCCGTAGTTACCATTGAAAGTTCCTATTTTAGCGATTTTATGACATCGTTTACATGTTTCATAATAGTTTATATATTCTGTGTAATTAATTATAAGCATATTCTTTTTATTTGGTTTACAATTGTTATTAATATTTATCAAATGTTTATTTTCTTATCGCCTTACTCATTAACTAAATATACATCTGTCATAAGTAAATGATGTTTCTCATTTTCTTTTGCTTCATAAGTCATAAAACCGAAAAACAAATCACCTTATTATCCAAAGGCTAACATAACGATTAAGGCGGTAAGTGTTTAATTGTTGCTTAATATTTAATGGAATTATTTTAAAATATTACATTTTTGCTAGTACATTTTCAAGTACTAAAACTTTTAATAGTTCATATTTAAAATAACTCATGCAACCATCGCTTGGTACTTAGTTAAGGTTTGAACCGTCACAATTGACTACTCTAGCAATTTGAGTGCATTGCTATGAATATATGTGACATATAAATTGTATAAATCCATAAATTATTATAGCCCAGTCATTTTAAGTTTTATCTGCGGAATAATTCCTAGTGAGCTGAACTTTTGTATTCACTTTTATTACGGTGTTTTGTAATGTAAAAAAACAGCTCACTAGTATTTTTTCCGCAGATTGGGGTTTAAAACTAAAATGACTGGACTGTTAGATATTATTGGATTGAAAATCATGTTCGCCTAACAATACAATTTGTTTCACAATAATTATAATAAAGGCATTGTTGCTGAAATGGAATCTCACAATTATTTTAATTATTATTATATATAGTGCAAACCTAAGATTACCTACTATGACTACTTATTCACTAAACAGAGATATGTCTATAATAGAATAATGAATTATTAAAATAACATTGAAATTTTATTTGCTAATTGGGCTTTATTGTCGTCAGGTTATCCGTTATCTGATAATTTCCAATGCATTCTGCTAAAGTGTAATAGCTCAATAGTGAGTAAGAAAAGTTATATGTAAGTATATATTTTATATAAATATGTATACCATCGGAAAGATATATAATTATATCCAATATTTTCTCGAAAATTACGAATGATAGTTTCGCTAAAAATATTTTTATGACAAATACAGTAACTTGGAAACAAGTTGCCCTTAGATTTTCATATTTTTTTTCGTTATCAAGCCATTCTATATGAACAGTTGTGTTGTTTTAATAAAGGTGTTAAATTTTAAAACTAGAAATAATTTATTTTGAAAACTACAATGTGCAATTAACTTAATTGGAATAATGACGAAAGTTAGAATTTTAACTGATCTGAAATTAAACATTCTTTACAGTGGCTTGTCATTAATGAATGAAAATATTTAATTATAGTAAATGTTAAAAAAATGTCTTTAATGTGCTGTGATATGAAAATCATAATCATTGATTGTAAAAGAAATATTATATATATCTATATATAATTGAAAGTTTAAAAAAATATGTAATTACAGTGTAAACTCTTTATAACGAAACTCGAGGGACTGAGCATTTTTTGTCGTTATAGAGAGTTATCGTTATATGGAGTGAACAAAAAAAAAACAAATTAATAAGAATTTTTAATACAAGAATTTTTTATTGTATGTATGTCTTAGATAATAAATGCTTATACATATAAATTTTTTCGTCAACACTAATCGCTTTCCGTTTACTGGCCATGTTAACAGTTTCAAAGTAGGTTTACGACTGATAATACGATAGGTACCCAGTATGCTTGGTCGAAGACCATCACTTCCGAGAAAACAATGCGTCATACTGCACGTGTACAAGGCAATTAAGGATAACAAAAGCTAGACCGACCTCGGATGTTTCGGAGCTTCAAAGTCTTTTGTTACCTGATAACATAACATAAACAATAATACCGATAATAAATATTTACTGTCTACAAATATGAACACATTTCTTCGTAATAGAGAATGGCGTATCGCTATAAAGAGTGTTTCAATATGTGAGTTTTAACGCAAACCAACCAACTTGGGCTCACTCCAACGTTATAGGGAGTTTATCGTTATAAAGGATAACGTTATAAAGAGTTTACACTGTAATTTGAAATTATGCTACATAAAATTGTTTTAAATATTTGTAAATGGGACATTTAATCAAAAATAATGTAGAACGAAGACCTTATATTTTAAAAGAAGTTTTTGAAAGAACTATAATAATTATTAAGTTTTACATTATACATAATATATTATTAAAATATTTCTGTTTCAACACTGGTAATACCATTTTGAAAAAAATATATTGTATACTATGTACCTACTCCTCATCTTTCCGTAGCTACACTGCCATATTTGTATTTTATAAAAGAAGTTATTGAATTGGATTCTATAATTTATTTATTGGGTATATTTAATAAATTGTTGTTATTTTTATTTATTTATTAATGTATATGCTTATCAAAATAGTCTGTCGTAGTGTCTTCGTAATGTTGTTATTTTAATGATTTATATAAAGCTTCTTTATATTCATTTTTTTGGATGTATAATGTTAACTATTAATATTAAAATGTAAACCTTGATACATAATATCATCATCCAAATATATCGCATATGAAATTATTTTGTTAAAGATACATGAAATACTTTAGGTAAGTACTTAGTTATGAATAATATTTGGTAACACTTGACATTAATTGCATAAATTGTGTTAATAAATTTAACTTATCAATGGCCGAATAATATTTTAGGTATCGCTTTAATTAAACTTTTCATTACTGTAGAATTACAGCTGATAAAAAATTACTGCGAATCTTTGTTATATGACTTATTGATTATGAGGTTTACATTCTTACGCAAGACATTTGGAATTTTAATTCTAAATGCTGACATTTAACACTTGTCGTTTTAATATTGGCAATTTATATTTGTGTGTTTATACCTAATTGAAAAGAAATTTTATTTTCGTATCTAAGGTTTTTTAATAACATAATTATTGTGTTTGTCTTTACAAGTTATAAGCATTTATAAATAAATATTACATATATACACCTAAGTTCAATCAAACGTGACATGTTATAAGTCCTTGCTTTAAAATATGCTAATAAAATATGTTTTATGATTATACCAGTTCCGTTGTTGATTTATTATTTAACTTTAGGATACCACTCATGTCACATTATAGAGAATGCACAACAGCTTGAGAATGTATCTGGAATTGTTGTAGCAACAATATTTCGAGTTCAGGTTTTAAATGTTTTATATAACACGTAGAAGTCTGCGTTTATTGCTGGGGATCATTTGTATACCCTACTAACAGTCTAAGATAAATACGAACCACAATTTATTATGATTGAGAAAAATCTTAAGTAGTCTTCCTTTTTTTTTTTAAATTATCTTTATACTAGCTTTTGCCGGCATCTTCGTATGCGAAGCTTTAAACTTCAAAAGGAATATTTTTTCCCGTTTTACCACAGTTTTCGTTGCTGCTCAAGCCTATAGGTCAAAGCACAGAACAGTTGAACGAGATTAGAAAGGCAAATTGGACTTGAACAGATGAGCCGCCTTATATTGCGATGCTGCTGCGGTGTTCCGATGCCTCTTGACCTAAACACTAACAACAACTATGTTCAACACATCGGCATCGTGACACGTCCCTTAACTTCAACACTAAATACAACTATGCCTCGACGCATTGATGTCGAGACCAGTGGAGGTACTTCCATAGAAGCCCAAAAGCCCAGTTTACCTTTTAAAATTCCAAATATTATTTTTTAGGCTTGAAATCTTTATTTAACTAAAGTAATTTGTTAAATAAAGACCCCATAATAAGCAAATATAAACTAGATATTACACAATTAACGTTTAACGCTTTTGGGCTTCTATGGCAGTCCCGCCACTGGTCGAGACACCTTAAATTACGATGCCGCGGCAATATTATGAAGCAATAAATATAAGAATCGTAACTTCTCAATTCAACTTCCCAACGCCAATTTTTATCTTTCACGCGACTTCTTGAAATTACCAAGATTAGTTCTTTCTAAAATTGCAAATTGTTCCGGTACTTTGCTCATTGGTAAATGAGTACAGCGGAAACTCAATGATGTACAATTTACAGAAAATGCGTCTGTACCGTGCGTTCTTTGTTTAAACAAAATTACACTATAGATACTGGCGTTTAATATTGAACGTTATGCCTGAGGATAAAGATTCTTTGTAAGTTAGCACCCTGACTCATATGCCTCATATTCTGTGTTATATGAAACAAATAGCCGGCCTGATTGCTGCTAGTATTGATTACCTACATTGATGCCTACTATCAGACATGTCAAGAGTAATATTGTAATATTCGGTGTAATAATATGAATATGTATGTATAAGATTTTAAGTATGTAAATTGGAGCCGGTGGCATGTTCAAATGTCGCGTACACAGTACCTATACACCATTTCGTACTGTGTATATTAAAGAATACGCCATTTAAAAGTGTAGAAAAACTTCGTGATGAACCCTGCACAACTTAAAAGTTATCCATAAAGAGTTTCTTATATTTATTAATTGCACTTACTCTGGGACAGCACGATGGACTAAGGCCTACTCCTTAGTACATTTGTCAAAGTAGAATACGCCCAAGGGCAGCAGTGGAACGTTTCTGGATTAATGATAAAGGGAAGATAATTTATTTACCTACGTCATGACAAGCAGTGATAGCCTCGAGGTTAAGGCACGCGGTCGAGAATCTCTGCGGTCGCGGGTTCAAACCCCAGGCACACACCTCTGACTTTTCGAAGTTATGTGTGTATTCACAATGAATTATCACTTGCTTTAACGGTGAAGGAAAACATCGTGATGAAACCTGCACACCTAAAAAGTTCTTAGGAATTTCTTAGGTGTGTAGTCCGCCAACCCGCACTAGGCCAGCGTGGTGGACTATGGCCTAAACCCCTCTCAGTTGTAGGGGAGGCCCGTGCCCAGCAGTGGGACGTATAATGGGCTGATGATGATGATGATGATGACGTCATGACAATAAAACTATCACCTAAAGTCATTTATAATCAGATTAGGATACGAGGATTGAGTTTTGTAGTGCCTTATAAACTCAATATCATTCTCTAGTTCTGTAAAAGACGATAACAATCCATCTGGAGCATCTCTATAGAAAAACATGTCAAACAGCAAAAAACGCCCTGATACCTAAAGACTGGTATGGATTAAAAATTATTATTTTTCTCACTGAGCGAATGCTACCGCCTGATCATGATGTGGTGAGTTATTCAACCTAACGTAATAGAACCGGTCGTGCCGGCTTGCAAAGTCAAGCTTTATTTTCACTATCATTCCGACTCCAAGCGCGTATTGATAAAATGCTTCAAATTTGAATCGTTGTAGCCCGTTGCACATAATCGGTTACAAGCAAACTTTGTTGTATTAGGGACTATCCCTCCTTGCCTATACATATGCTGTACATAAATCTTTGTGTACACTGCCACTCCCAGGAGGTCTCTATGGGATCTTACTTATTTTTAATCCAATTAAAGTAAGTACCAGCAGTAACCCAATTAAATAAGTTTCGTCTTCATATGTAAGATGTACATTTCCGCTCACTAAGAATGCGAGTTAATAATAAAATAAAGGTTTTTTTTTATATTTATATTTGGTACAGAATTCGTCAATGTGATCGTCGTAAAAATTTAATGATTCTTCGCCATAATTTTAAATATCCAATAGGTTGTGCAGGTTGCCTTTCCAAGTGGCTGTGCGTGGACAAAGACCGACCGGCGCTTCCGAAAGAATAAACTCTTATTTCCACTTCTTCTGTTGACGGCGAGCTCGTCTTCTGTGTAGCCCATCGTAGCGGTTTTGAAAGTCTAAAAGAACTGTCATTATTAAAGTATACTTAAATAATATTATCATTTTAGACTGCCTCGTGGTCTCGCGGTACAAGTATGTGCCGTGCGATCTAGAGGTCCTGGGTTCGATTCTCGGGTCGGGCAAAGTGTTATTGGGTTTTTCAATTAGGCAATAGGCTCGCCCCCTATTACGTGGGACTGATACATACCTGGCGAAATGTGGGTGCAGAAATGCTCCTCTGCCTACCCCTTCGGGGAATACAGGCGTGAGTTTATGTATGTATGTATGTTATACTCAAAAGGACTGCCTCGTTGGTAATGCGGCATAAAGCTTCATAGGAACGTAAAGCAGAGCAGTCATGCTGAATTATGATAATCACACTCACTCTGAAAAATAATCCATGTCTTCTAAAACATCTGGATTCTCGCGGCCGTCGACGTCCAGTATCCCGAAACATAAACCAATTAGTGTTAATATGACCACGATCTGCACTGTTATAAAGGTTATTTCAGACATGGGATGAAACATAAAGAGCAAGTAGCTTATCATGGAGCCCAATTGACCGGCAGCGTGACAGCATCCGAAGATTGTCGTTCGTATATTGATTGCAAAGAGGCGTGGTGTTATATTCAGCAGTAAAGCCTGGGCGATAACACCCGACGCGATGGCTATTGAGGACAGAATATTACGTAGGTCCCCCTGGAAAAATAAAAATATTTAGATAGGTAGTCGAGATTGAATAAAAATACTAACTAATAGTAACAAAAATGACAATGTTGCGCAGAATATATTTTTTCTTATTTAAATAGGTCAATAAAAAGGGCGAATATATAATCTAGTTGTATTTGTTTATTCAAAGCAGGCCATAAATGCAAAATACGTATATTGTCATCATGTAATTTGGAAATGTCTCGTACCTCCCCTGCAGGTGCAGGGGCTAATGGACCACAGGTCCATTGTCTATTATCCTTTAGTTTAGGGCCCGCTCAGTCGACGTGGTCTATGGCATTAGGCTTATTAAGGAAATTTCAGACCAGAAGACGTAGGCGACTTACTACTTTGGTGTTTATTTCTGTATGTCTACATTAGATCTTTTACGCCGCCTGGGACATAAGAAATGTTATATATGTATTCCTGACAATAAATTTCAGCTGCATTCACCTATCAGGTAAGACATTATAAAACATTTAGGTACATACTTATTTTTTAAATGTCCTTAATGAATTATTTCTTGTTCATTGTAATTAATGAATGAGTTGTATTAAATTGAAAATTACCTTATTAATAAATATTATACCAGCAGTAAAAACGCCTGTTACAAGAACGTGAGCCAAAAGTAAATATCGCAGCAACAACTTCACGGATAATATAATTGTCAGGCACCCAAGCATTCCGATAAAACAGAAGGTTTTTAATAACAATTGATTTACATCTTCCTCGGTATACACTCGTACGTATAAAGAACTCCATAAAAAGTGGAACAACATCCAAAATAGGCAAATTACTAAGACAATTGTTCTAGTGTTGTATACACTGAAAACTCCGACGCAAGTAGATGTTCCTTCAATACAGTTGTACGCCTGTAATAATAAGTAAAAAAATAATAGAATTAATTTACACTATAAAATGTTTTAATCTTTTCTGGATGATAGTTATACCCTGTAACCCTAAGCCAGAACTTTAAATTTTGAGCGAAATTGGTTGAATCAAGCTTCACTAGATGTCGCTATAGTAACTATCTCAAGCTATGTACGTACTTATAAATTATGTGTTTTCAAAATATAATCATAAATAGTCCTAGGATGCGCTATGCCAATAATAGTTACCAATTCAAATCACATTTAAAAATACAATTTTCTATTTCATAAATAAGATAAATAAATAAGATATCATTAATTGTTTAAGCATTTTATAAAACTAAGTAGCTCTACCCACATATTGTATCATATGCTGTACAAGGTGGTTCGTGATAACTTAGAAAGTTAAAACAAACAGATAGTTGGAAAGCCCCATAAGCTGCTGAAAAACAATTTATTCTAAGTGCAGTGTTACTTATATAGGTAGGTATATTACATAACTGCGTAAGTACAGAATTTAGATGTATTGAATTAAAATACATATTAACTCATTTATGATTTAACTTTGACTGAAAACTACGATAGTTGACAACTTACACACGTACTCTGTGATTTATTGGGCGTATTCGAAAATCATCGCACAGTTTTATGCCATTTATTCTAGCAGCATTTAACAACACTTTTTCTGCTTTAGCTACTCTTCTATTAAACAATAACCACTGTGGTGATTCAGGGACCCATCTAGAAAATATGCATTTGTTTCTAAGTGTGAAATATGACAAATCAAATACTTACATAAATTTGTACTTTTACGCTCTGCTATAGCATAACCGGAGAGAATAATATGGACCATTAAAACCTTATACTGTGATTTCATCCTATGAAAAGTAGGAGAAGGTAGTGAAAGAAAAGAGATTGTTTGTCGTTTTTATTATCTGATCACAACGCGTTCGCGTTGCAGGAAGCAGCCATGAAGGCAACTGTCTGAAAATAAATTGAAGCTAGGTAAATGAGTGCTATTGAGCAGAGAGGTTGCAAAAGGCCAATATCCCGGTAGTTTTTCATTCTCTCAATTTTAAGGATGACAGCACCTATTACCATTTACCAGTACCATTAGGCACTTTGGGTTTTCATGAGCAACCGTTGTCAAATTCCATTTGAAATGCTACTTACACTTAAAATTGATTATTTGCACATTAAACCCTCTTACTTGTATAGGCGACCCGTGTCCAGCAGTGGGCCGTATTAGGGCTGATAATGAATGACATTAAATAGGTATATATAAATGAGTTACCTGAGTAAAATAAGATATACTAAGCATATTATACATGCTATACAGTTGTATGTTTCACTGTTGAGCGCGTGGTTTGCTAAGGGCACCATGCATACACTGGCAAGCAATCGGGGACATACAACAATCATGTTCAACCAGGACCGCCACTTGTTACTTGCGATCTCACAAACTGTGGTGTAATTAAATTTGTTAAACTTAACCGTAAAATATATTCAACGTAATTCTGCATTCACTTGAAACTTCACTGATAAGTGAGATAAACATTAACACAAAGAGTAGCATGAAATGTATTTTGTTTAATGTGTATGCTTCTTCATCTCATGTAAAAATATATATTCGTTTAGTCATTGTCACTTACTGTTAGATAAATTCAGTGCAATTGTGATCACATCCAAACAATAAATAGCAATAAAGTCTTATATACAAAATATTTACCTATTAACAGTCCCATATAATAATTAGAGCTACAAAATAACGATTTCAAAAATACGAGCAGTCGAAACCAGCCTTGGGAGTCGCAGAACGTTAATAGCAGTCCCATTCCCAGATCAGAAAATACATTAATTGTGACTGCAGTTTTTCTGCCAAAGCTGAAATTAAAAATTCATTAATTTTAAAGGAAAATAGTCATAAATAAACCTAGATTTATAAAATTCCAAATTCATTTCACCTGTCCGATATCAAGCCGTAGATGATGAATCCAAACACCAAACCGAAACGACTAATCAACGCTGTTGTGAGTAATTTTAATTTATGGTCACAGAATACAAGCCACTGTTAAAGAAATTCGCACTTGTAAGAAAAGGACAAAATCAATATGATCAGATAACAATAGAGCCTGGATGAAACTAGTACAATCTGGTATTGGTGGTAAAGTAGGTATCGATGTATTAATTAGTCATTATCAGTTATCACACGTGTATTATGATTACTTTGTACTGCCGACTTATATTTTTTTCAGATGTAAAAGATATATACCTAGTCAGGTCATAAATTCTGTCACATGTTTAATATAAAATAATTGAAACAAGATTATTCATTATGTAACCATTTATATACCAAAATGAACTTAACAAAACATAGATTCTTATGACACTGAAGTTTATTCAAAATGACCTCCGTGATTTTGAATACAGGCCTTCAATCTGCGCGGCCAGTCGTCTATCGCAGCACGAACGAGGTCCATGTCAATATCGGCGGCTGCCTTAATCAAGGATGTCTTGAGTGACTCCAAATTGGGATGAGGCTTTGAGCACGCCTTTTCCTCCAAGTGTTGCCATATCTTGTAATCTAACGGATTCAAATCTGGACTGAAGGAGGGCCAGTCTTCCTGCCGGATGAAGTGGATTTCACGCGCCGCCAGCCAGTCTTGTGTGCTCTTCGCTCTATGAGCTGGCGCCGAATCTTGTTGGAATACCCAGTGCCTGTTATTGAACATGGTATGAGAAACAGGTTCCACAAGGTTCGTCAGGACTGTATTTTGATACACAACTGCATTCGTTTTTACACTTTTCTCACAAAAATGTACCTCTGTTAAGCCCCAATAAGAAACTCCCAACCATACCATGAGCGAGGATGGAAAATGACCTCGTTGGACACGCGGAATACGGTTGCTCGCTTCTTTATTACTGTGTGCGTACACCTTATCGTTTTGTTTGTTGTAGCTCTCTTCTACGGTAATTTTTTTTTCATCCGAAAAAAGTATTTCCCGATATTTTTTCCCGCGTACCGCTGCAACAAAGCGCGGCATCTCTTCAGTCTCAGGTCCATTAGACGAGCATTCAAACGATGTCCTGTTTTTCTTCGATATGCCCGAAGCCCTAAGTCTTCATTTAACACCCTTTTCCCCGTGGTTCTGCTTAACCCCATCTGAAGGGCCAACAGTTTCTGCTTACGTTTGTGATTTCTTTAAATTCGCGCCTTTACAGCTTTTATCACTGCTGGAGTCCTAACAAACCGAGGGCGACCACTTCTTGACCTGTCATCTACACTTGAGTCTTCATTGTATCGTTTAATGGTACAATAAACGAATCTTTTGGTTATATTAAAATTTTTCAGTATGTCAAAATTTGAATTGGCGCGTAACCGCAACGATGCAACGCAATAACTGCAACACGGTCTTCTTTAAGCGTCCACTTCATATTTAAAAATGAGTAAAATTCTAAAAAGTATACATTTTTATTTTCATGAACAATTCGAAATTCGAATTCAATAAACTTTTTTGTGGCCAGCATTCTAAAAGAAAAGTTTTTACTGTGTGACAATACTTATGACCTTTTTTTTTTTTTTTTTTTTTTATCGAGGGGAAAACTGCTTATGGCTCTACCTCCCACCAGCCCTGGGGGGAAGGGGGGCGGGAGGCGTATGTCGGGGTCACCGGCCTTCCAGCCCGGCGCGTGGCGACGTCACGTCCACGCAGATGTTAGTGCCGGGCTGGGTCCCTAACCTACCCTAACCTACACCGGCATACCGACCAAAACCCCCCGGTGGCCATCTCCGCGCCGAGTGGGGCGACCACGGTGCGTGGGCGAGAAGCGCCCACAATGACTCCGCAGCCGCCCAGTGCGCTTCCGAGACGAGAGCGTCTCGGCCCTCTCAGATTTTTAAGAGGTGTAGTTTCACCCCCACTAACTCGATTTGGGCACCTATTTTGGGCGCCCGCGACGGTCACAGGCCACCGTACCGCCGCTCTCTCGGGGTCACCTATGTGGACGCACTGCCCCCGCAGCGCGTCCAGTGACCCCAAGGACCCCTTTGAGTCGCCTTCTACGACAGGCAGGGGATACCGTGGTGGGATTCTAACGCCCCCTTACCACAGGGCATGGCGCCGGGTCTAATTATCTCTGTTGACCCGGCGCCTCCTTCTCTGACGTCTTTGGCGGGCGGGATCATTTCGTTCGCGATCCCGCTCCGCACTCTCCTTCTGCGACATGATTTGCTCGCAGAAGGAGAGCATTGCTCGCCACGACCTTGGACTCCCGACCATCGAAGAAATGACGGCCGGGAGCGAGAGGTCACTACCAATAATCGCGCGGAGAGCGCTGCGCTGCACCTCCCAGGCTGGACACTCTTCTAGTGTGTGCTGGGCTGTGTCGTCTCGGCAGTTGTCACAGTGGTGACACACGGCCGACTCCTCCTTTTGGGCCACCCGACACAGGTAGTGGCCGAAGCATCCGTGCCCCGACAACACCTGTGTCAGGCGGAACGTTGCCGCGCCGTGGCGCCTGTCCACCCACTGGTCGAGGACAAGACGCACTGCCTCGACGGTCCTAGCACCAGCACTGGGATTCTCCAGCCTGACAATACTTATGACCTGACTGTGTATATAGTCGTATGTTAGGAATTGGCCATACACTTTTATTATTTTATCATATTTAAATTACTTGATCGCCTTTGATATTCAATCCATTAGTTTGCCTCAATGTCATTAGTGGCTAAATTATTTATTAAGTCTATTAAACTAGAATTCCCTAATTATTAAAAAAAAACAGGTATTTTTTAATCCACAGCTTTCAAACTAAATCGGTCTAAGGTTAAATTTTATTCAAGGTCGTGGCATTGTCGATTCTTTTTTGATTATAAGAGTAATATTCCTTTCGGAAATTACTATGCATTTATTTTATTTTATGCGAGTGGGTTGTCTTATATTTAAGCTACTTAGATGTGTTTGCGCGAAGCTTTATGTAGTATATGACGATATTCTTATCTAATCGCAAATATGTATATTTTCCGGATTCTTACAGGTATCTATTCTATATTTCTGAGACTACTACTTACCGTCTTTCTGATCCAAATAAGCCACATCAAGTGCACATTCCAATTGTCACATTTGTATAACGTTGAGTCGTTCGATTTGAGGATGATAAAGCAGAGAGTCTTGTTGATCACTTCCGAGTTTATGGGAGGTATGCACATCACTGCAGAAGGTTCCATGAGAAATATGTCTTCATATAAATTGAATATAGTTGATATCATAAGTGTAGTTGAAATAAATGTCACTAGCCATTGCCAGGAGCCGATTTTACCAAGAACGTCTGTTGTAACGTCTTCATGAATTGTGCCAATGCTGCAATTAAAGTTAAATAAAAGATCTTAGTTTACAGTTGACCATTTCCAAATAACATCTAAAATTTAAACTTTATCGTGCTCAGGAAGCAACGAAAGAAATTATGATTTCGAAATCATTGTTAGTAACACTGGACATTTACGTCCTTGACTTCAAGTTAAAAGTAAATGAGTTCAACCAGACAATTCTTGCATTCTATCAGCAGCAAACCTCATCATTTAAGCAAAAAATATAAAATATGTTACTTACATTGACATTTTATATCACAATGTAAATAAATTTGCATGTCCCAACCATATAGATTTCGAATGAGCGTCTAAATTGCCTGTCAACAATGATTATAAAGATAGTATTTCAAATAAATTTTGATGGGAATCAAATTAGATTTTGAACTTTAGAAATTAATTGACAAGGATAATAGTGGTATTTCCCCGCAGTGTGCTAAGTTGTTTTTTAACTTTTCCTGCAATGGTTACGCAAGAGGCTTTACCTTGAATCATGGAGGTATTTATAGACACATGCATTGTATTATACACTTGACTAAACCACGAATGTCATACATCTTGTTACTACAAGTGATTATGATGAATTGTGTGGTAAACGCGTTTAGGTACGAATTTCTCACATTCGGTCAATATTGGCGTCGAATCTTGGTCGTTTTAATTTATTGCTAAGAGCTTTGAACAACTACTAGTATTTGGAAAAAAAATATTGATTGTGGCTACATACTTCTCTAATATGTAATCATCATCAGCCCATATACGTCCCACTGCTGGGCACGGGCTGAGAGGGTTTAGGCCTTAGTCCACCACGCTGGCCTAGTGCGGGTTGGCGGACTACACACCTAAGAAATTCCTAAGAACTTTTAGGTGTGCAGGTTACATCACGATGTTTTCCTTCACCGTTAAAGTACGTGATAATTCATTGTGAATACACACATAACTTCGAAAAGTCAGAGGTGTGTGCCTGGGGTTTGAACCCGCGACCGACAAGATTCTCGACCGCGTGCCTAAACCTCGAGGTTTGATATGATGATACTGATACTGATGACTTATACTAATACATAAATAATCATATCACATCATCATAATAGGTATATCCAACAGTCACATACATAGTTCTGACCCCACACTAGGATACAAGTCCTGTGTCGTGAGTATCAGAAACTACGAGAGACTTTTCGGTCTCACAAACACAAAGACCCGAAACAAATATCCATGATCCATAATCACGCAAACATTTGCCTCGGTGCGGGGATCGAACCCGCGGCCTCTCGTTTCGCAAGCTGGTGTCTAGCCAACTGAGCCACGGGGCTGTCATGTAGTCCAGAGCGTTGACATCTCTCAAGCCCGTATCTCAGAAGGGGTTGGTAGCAGTGGCGGTACTTCCATAGAAGCCCAACATGAGTATAGGTACTATATATCTATTTAATCATAAACAGATTCTACATTTTTTTATCAAGGCTATATCTAAGATTATCAAGTCTTGCTTTTTTTATCAAGTTACGATATTACATTAATCACATAATTAATTTATAAATAATTCATGCAAAAAGTAAAAGAACATAGCACATTGGTAAAAATAATCAATGTCAAGCGTTAATTATTATTAATGTTGATTATATGCAGTTAGCGAGATTACATCAATTAGGTACTAAATTCAAAATCTAATTTAAATCATGGGATGAAAAATAGGCAGAGCTATAGTATTTGGAGGTGACACGAACAGACGATTATAAAATGTATGATACTTTCTTGTCTCAAAATAACAAAATATATTAATCGGAACCGTCTGCAAAAGGTTTATAACGTCCATCTATTTTGCATTACCTCTATTTGATGGTTGCTCAATATTATCTTATTTTCGAAAAACAACTTGTCAAAGTTGTATACCTATTGATGTCAATCCCGACACGTAATACAACACATAATTTTATAAAAATAAACATCTGGCCGTTCATGATACATAGCTTTGAGTAAAGAAATAGTAGAATTAAAATTATTCTACTATTTGCACGACACGCTCTGAATGTCCCGGGTTCAATTACCGAGTTGGGCAAAGTCGATTTATCATATAAGAAATTTTCAGTAAGAATTACTTTCGTGCGGCGTTTAGAAATGTAGGTATCGAAAAACTGTCTATAGTGTCTTTCCCTATTATGTGGGGCTTAAAAAATGACTGCCTATAGACTCCTTAGATGGTAGGTATGGTTTATTTTTTATCTATTATAGTTTGTCAATAAAAAATAATTGAATTTTTTAAACTATTTTCAGGCAATATTAGTTAGATATTGCACATTGATAAATAATTAATTGAATATTTTAAACAATCATATCAGTTTTTTCTTGGAAAAAAATATAGATTTATTCAGATTTCCAAAAAAGTTACGGTAAAAAGTTACATAACAATACAAAGTATAATATGTAGTATTTATTTTGGAATTAGCACTAATAACAGTTTAGCCCGAACTTTATGCTAAGTTCATTAATAAGGGCTCTGCGGTGAAGCCGTTAAAATATGTATGTACGAGGGCAGTCCGATAAGTACTTAGCCTACAAAAGAAAAACGAAAATTTTGGAAAAGTGGCGATTTATTTCTCATCACAGTCTTCTTTCAACTCGATTCACTTGACCCAGCGATGCTCCAACTTCTTTAAGCTGTCTGAAAAGAACGTTTTCTGGAGGTCTACAAAGTAGGCCTCCGTGGCGGCGATAACCTCCTCATTCGACTCAAATTTCTGTCCGGCGACGGACTTTTTCAAGTTTGGAAACAAAAAGAAGTCACACGGGGCCTAATCTGGAGAATACGGTAGATGGAGCAGCTGTTCGTAGCCTAATGTGACCAATTTGGCCGTTGCGACGGCGGAGGTGTGAGCCGGTGCGTTGTCATGGTGGAAGAGCACTTTTTTCTTCGCCAAATGGAGCCGTTTTTTCTACAATTCAGCGTTGAATCGGCCCAATAGTTCGGCATAGTAGAGCCCTGTGACCGTTTTGCCCTTCTCCAGGTAGTCGATGTAAATCACACCTTGTGAAACCTAGAAAACGGTGGCCATCACCTTTTCGGCCGATGGGACAGTGTTCGCCTTCTTCGGAGCACATTCGCCGGGTAAAGTCCACTGTTTCGACTGTTTATTGGTCTCTGGTGTGTACCAGTGAATCCATGTTTCGTCGACGGTCACGAAACGACGCAGAAACCCCTTCGGATTGCACCTAAACAGTGTCAAACACTGCTCTGAAGTTGTGTCACTGATGCGCTTGTCGTCCGAAGTGAGCAAACGCGGCAGCCATCGAGCCGACAGCTTTCTCATGCCCAATATTTCATGCAGGATATGACCCACGCGGTCTTTTAAGATGCCTACTGTCTCAGCTATCTCGCGCACCTTCAATCGGCGGTCTGCCAATACAAGATCGGGACTTTTCTCACGTTATCCTCCGTGGTAGCCGTTTTTGGGGCACCTGGGCGTGGCTCATCAAAAACTGACGTGCGACCACGTTGAAACTCGTTAAACCAATTTTTGACGGTCGCCATTGAAGGAGAAGAGTCACCGTAAACAGCATCCAAGCGCTTTTTGATATCGCTGCGCGATTTCCCTTCCAAAAACAAGAATCAAATCACCGGCCGATATTGCTCTTTTTCCATTTTTCGAAAATCCGCGGACACGTCCGCTTACACACGCGGTCAAAACAAAACTACAAATCCAATTCGGCTGAAATTTTGACAATAGCCGTCTACGAAGATGTGCTACATGATGGTAAATTTATCTTACGATAGTGGTGCCATCGGGCGGTGAGGCTAAGTACTTATCGGACTGCCCTCGTATATCAGACCGACTACGTACAGCTACTTACGCATTTATAATATGTATTACATTATATACATTTATTTACTCGACTGCCTCGTGGTCTCGCGGTACAAGTATGTGCCGAGCGATCTAGAGGTCCTGGGTTCGATTCCCGGGTCGGGCAAAGTGTTATTGGGTTTTCCATTAGGAAATTCTCGGTAACAGCACGGAGTCTGGAAATGTGCCCGAAAAACGGCAATAGGCTCGCCCTCTATTACGTGGGACTGATACATACTTGGCGAAATGTGGGTGCAGAAATGCGCCTCTGCCTACCCCTTCGGGGAATACAGGCGTGAGTTTATGTATGTATGTATGTACATTTATTTAATTATATATACATTTTACATGCTAATTTGTACTTTCTATTGTTATCCTTTTCGGGTTTCAGTCATCGAATATTATAGATATAATATTTACCTATCTAATCAGCTCATCAGTTCATCAGTCAATGTCGGTGCATTTTTAAGTAACAACGACGAACCTTGTTAAAGTCTTCATATATCTTTTAATAGTTACCGAAAGGGTAATCAGAGGTCACCAATTATTATGAGCCACCAGGTACCTTTCAAGATCTCGTACTGCTACTGAAAATTTCCTAACAGAGAAACCCAATAACACTTTTCCCTCTCCGGAAATAGAAACCAAGACTTAGCGATCGCACACCACACACCTCCATCACTATATGTAATATACTCGTATATTGTAAATCACTTAACTTAGAAGAAATGGGAATCGTGAGAAAGGTTCGAACAAGCATCTATTTTAATCCTCATTGTTTTGTAAATACGTGATAATGTATGCAAATGAGTGGATTGATTACGTAGTTCAAACGCATAGCCATAATATTATTGCGTCTTCAATGTATTTACATATTGGTTTTGCCAGCGTAAAATGGTTTAAGCATACCAAGATTCTCGTTCTACGAGTATCTACTACGAGTATAATTACTACTGTAGTACGAAACGCAGGTTTGTCGTTTACAATTTAAAGAGCGGAAACATTAGCGGGAAGTCGTGATGGCCTCGAGGTTTAGGCACGCGGTCGAGAATTGACGGTCGCGGGTTCAAACCTCTGGCTTTTCGAAATTATCACGTACTTTAACGGTGAAGGAAAACCTGCACACCTAAAAGTTCTTAAGAATTTCTTAGGTGTGTAGTCCGCCAACCCGCACTAGGCCAGAGTGGTGGACTAAGGCCTAAACCCTCTCAATTCGAGAGGAAGCCCGTACTGGGGCGTATAAGGGCTGACAATGATGATGAAGAACATTAGTCGCACAGAAATACATTAATGACGCAATATCTGCACGTCATTTTAATTATGTAAAGTCCGAATTAGGTAATCGCAAGAAAGGGTTTCGTTGATCTTCATTATTATACGTAGAATGCATATGCTACATAAAAAGTTGGCTTTCTTCCTAACGATGTACGAGTTTATTCGCCGAGTAAGCATGAAGGTCGTCTTTTAAGGTCTACCTTTTCGCCGTAACCTATATTAGTCGCGAATCCCCCTCGTTTAATGATCTTTAGTGGACTATGAAAATATCACGCGTTTTAGGACAATAACGCATTGCATGGCGATATGTTTTTTCGATAAAGTAACTAAATTATTTAATAGTATTGTGCAAGAATTGCGCAATTTTCACGATCAAAACACAAGACGTATGTTAACGGGTAATCTTAAAAGATAATCGTTTACTTAATAGATAAATTTAAAAATAGTTAATAAAATATCGATTGCACAGTTGTTAATGAAAAGGTTGTAATTAATCTAAAACATATTACAGGCTATAACATCAATTAGAGGTCAAATGAAACAAGCGATTCGCTTAGTTGTTTAGCTATCATGCCGTCTCCATTTGGTTTTACGATCGTAATGAGATCAGTATAAACGTTCGTATGTCCATAATTACTGGTTTTATAGTAAGAACCACAAGCCTTTTCACACATGTTGTCTGCATTTGAATATCAGACAGTGAAAGTTATTAAATAAATGTAATCTTTTACTAAAGTAGTGATGGCCTCGAGGTTTAGGAGCGCGCCCAAGAATCTCGGCGGTCGTAGGTTCAAACCCTAGGCACACACCTCTGACTTTTCGAAGTTATGTGTGTATTCACAATGAATCAACACTTACTTTAACGGTGAAGGAAAACATCTTGAGGAAACCTGCACACCTAAAAGTTCTTATGAATTTATTAGGTGTGTACTCCGCCACCCCGCACTAGGCCAGCGTGGTGGACTAAGGCCTTAACCCTCTCAGTTGTAGAGGAGGCCCGTGCCCACCAGTGGGACGTATATGGGCTGATGATGATGATGATGATAAATCTTTTACAATATTAATAGTCATAATTACTAGCAGTTCTGAAAGTCATAGCTGAGGAAAAGAAACGATGAAAGAATTTTCTCGTGTATTTATGTATGTGATGAATTTTATGATATACCTAAGTACTTATTAAATTAATCAATGGAAATAACATAGTCCATTTGGAGCAATTAAATTGCATACCCTTTTATACACATCATTAGGAATTCTATGTAACGCTTTTATGTATGCTGAAATTATATTTAACCGTTTAATTTATTGTCAACAGTAAATCCTAAATTTTATTGGGAAGATTATTAAAGTAGCGTGCACATTGCCCCATAAAATAATTACAAGCTCTGTAAAGACATGTATCTAAGGATTTTATGAGATTACTGCCCCACCTAGAGTTAATGACAGCCCCGTGGTGCAGTTGGCCAGACACCAGTTTGCGAAACGAGAGACCGCGGTTCGATCCCCGCACCGAGACAGATGTTTGTGTGATCCACAAATATTTGTTTCATGTCTGGGTGTTTGTGAGACCGAAAAGTCTCTCGTTGTTTCTGATACCCATGACACAAGACTTGTATCTTAATGTGGGGTCAGAACTATGTATGTGACTGTTGGGTGTATTTATTTATCTAGAGTTAATATTATCAAAGCGTAAGTTTTCTAGAGTGATTGCAACTTCAGCCATCGCCGTTTAATAATTTCTCATTGTACGTTGTATGTTGTAATAACATTATTAGCTACTCAAAAATTTTCAGTTCCTTCTTGTCTCTTTTTGAGATCGTCTGACTAGAACTGCTGTTCAGACACTTGATTCTCACAAGAAAATATATTTGCTCCAGTTGCTAAGTTACTTTCCTAATTCATAATGCTATTCTGCTTCGTTGGCCCGCGGCATAAGAGCGCGACTTGCGATTTCCGGATCGCGCGAAAATTCTTAGTAGCACGAAGTTGGAAATGTGACCGGTGTGGCATAACTCTTACATGAGGCATAATTATTAGAAAAATAACCAATTTTGTAACACGGCATTTCATATAGGGATAATTTTGCACCGTGTCATACAGTAGCAAACTGAAGGCGTGTATTTATGAACAAACAACAAAAGAGGCATGACGTAGAACAGGTGTGGCGGCCTGCGGTAAAGCTAATATGCTTAATTATAATGAACCTTATTTTGATCATCACCATTTCTGGCACATAACTTTTGAAGTTAGTTAAATTAAAGGCCATACTCATTGTTGACCTGTTTAGATTCGTTTCTGACATTTAGCCCATTTATCGCCATAAAGAAAATAAATAAAAAGAATAATCTACTTGAGATTTTATATAATCTTAAAGTATTTCGTGTGTTGGCAAACTTTACTGAAAAATGCTCACGTTGTTGTGCTTTTAACTTAACGGTTTATTATGATTATAAAAGTAAAGTTAGTGATCAAGTTGCTACTGTAATAAAAAGTCGTATCTAAATCAGTTCACAGTGAGAGGTATATAGACACACAAGACATTTTATAATGACCACAAATTTTTTGCAATAGAGTAATACTATATTGTGGTTAATTACAGAATAAGGCTAAAAGATATATATTTCTCATTGCGTAATAAATTATAATAAATGTACAAACGAAGTATGCATAGTTAAAATATAGTTTTGTGACATATGTAGACCTTAAGTTAGATAGGAGCGACCGAGAATTATAAGTTAGTTGTCGCGGTGTTGAACATTCTTTTGAAACGCTTTTGGATTTTGTTTAATTACTGTGAAAGACTACACATTTAGAATTTCTCTCTAGAATTTAGGGTAAATCTTAACCCGGCAATAAGTAACCGTAGCGCCTTGAGATAATAATAATAATAACTCTTTATTTAGACACCACATGTACAGAGTAAGCCATAAGAAATAAATATAGCAGGTGACATAAATTGGCGGTCTTATCGCTAATAGCGATGATGAGATCTTTTTCTCAATCATAATCCCATACAAGGAAGAATGGGTCGCATATGCACTATCACAGTTTATTAACAAATTACAACTTATTTTAAAACCTATTGAATTGTTCTCGTATTTTTATATTTTTTTATTATTGTGCTTAATGATCAAATCTGTTCTCTGAGTACTGCCAATGCTTCGTATGTTTTCCTCTTAATATTTTAAGCTCAAAGCTCTTATCAATTTATCGTGCTTTCCCCTTATCTAAAGTTTATCACTCCGCAACGGTCAGCGACGTTCGGTGTATCAATATGTTTTTCGCTAGATATTAATAGTTGCCGTTCGTTAACAAATACTTTATCGTATTTTTCCACTATAATGAGGAGATTGAACTTATGAACCTATAATGCGATTATTTGCAATTGCAATATAATAATATGAGTGCGTAGTACTTTTACAGATTTATATGTATTACTAATACATCTAACAGTTGTTTATGTTTTTGCTATTCCAATAGCTTATTATTATTATTTGGTTTGTTTTTCCCGCAGCATTTAAATCCGGCATGAACTTCAGAGAACCCGTGTTCAATTTTCAGCTCTCGTATTGCGTGGGACTTAAAACACAAATCGCGTAACCTGAATATAGAAAGAAACCTCTGGCTACCCTAGAGGCTAGAGGGTAGATGCTAGAGTGTATGTATGTCTATTTTTGTAGCTTAAAAATTAATCATCCTAAAAAAATGGATTTTAGCCTTTTGAACTTTTACGTGGACTTATATTAGGAAGGCAAGTAATACCACTGGCATTTGATGGTTAAACCAGTATAATTCGACTTGAATGTCGACTGGCATTAATCGATGATGATCATTTCTTACCAGCCGAAAGACACAATGTCTTTTTTAAAACTTTAAGTCGGCGAGCTTTTTTTCGTTGACAAGGTTTTTCAGACTACGTAGCTATTATGGATTTTTAAACGGAACTCAATAAAGTTTTGTCAACCTTGGCCATCGAACTGTGACGTCTTTTTCGCTCGTGCCAACTCTTGAGGGCTCAACAAGGTCTACCTACTTTTTATGAAGGTTAAGATCAATAGGCTTTAAAACTACAACTGTAACCAACACTGGGTATATTGATATTGTTATGCTTTTTATATACAAAACGTTTCCATAGTTTATAATTAAATGAAAAGATGCAAAATATAATTTATAATTCGTAATATTATTTAAGGGAAACAGTGTTTCGATTTTTACGCTTTTGGGCTTAAATCTCTAATAAGCTGATTTTGGTGATCTTTGGCACAAAAAAAGACGTAACACGTACCTTACCCTTGGGGCGCGGCGCTTAGAAACTACTTATTTATAAAAAAAATGCTGTGAAAGTGACAAAGTTGACATAACAAGTACCTACTTAGGCAAATTTTATTTATTTACCAAAACTGATACCAGCTATTGCGAACTAGCTTATGCATAAGTAATAATGTCACAAAGCCTGGGATTTCAACGAGTTACATTACTGTTTTAAAACATTTCTTGTATTTTATAAGATATTGCTTGCAAAACACGTGACATTTACAAAATTTTGCCACCAAACCGAACCCTTGATAAGATTGAATGTGTAAACTATGGTAATGTAGAATATAAACTTAATTTGTGAGGATAGTTTATATATCTCACTGTGTCCGGTTTTTGTAATCTAATTAAGTAAATTTGAAATTTAAATTAATTCCTACATAATATGCGAAACTGAATTTATTCTCTATTTAATAATAACTTAACTAAGTTATCGGCTCCTTTTGAATATTTTTAGATAATGTGAGGTCATTCATAATGCGAATTCCAAAAATGTTGTAGTCCAAAAATTTTAATAGTAATTTTATAAGGAAGGCAGCTTCATTTGTTGTTTTCATATTCTGGTAAGTGACCATACTGGCACTGACGTAATGGATAGTGAAGTGAAAAGTCAAGTATAAACAGACTCAATCAACTGGCAAATATGATAAAAACTATCTCTCACTATTTAACATAATAGTGTCAGCTTATTTAATACCAAATATACGGTTGTTCCCGTAAAACGTCACACAAATATGGACACCTTATGTACAGTATTCTTTGTCCGGGCAGAGTCAAAAACTTGGAGGCAGCAAATTGAGTCTCCGTATTCCTCTCACCGAACGAAACGCAATTTAGCATTGCTTCACGTCGACTTTCTGCCAGACATTTGCACTAGACAAGTTAAAACGGCAATTTACATTATAGTTTAAATTAGCTACAACGAGGTCTGCTTTTTAACATAATAGTGAAATCTTAATTTTGGAGTGTGAAATCGGTTTTCTCAATTATTGATCTCATATTTTTCCCTCTTATCTTCCTCTCTATCTTTATCAAATTCAAACGAAGCTACATTAGTTTTCTTTTTGTAGGACCGATCATGAAGAGATAAGCCTGTTTTAACAGTATTTACGTATTTTTAGTACAAGACTTTAATAGCTTGTTGACAGTAATAGCTGCATTAGAGTAGGTAGGTACATAATCTTGGTTGTGTTGGATACTGGATAGCTTGCGGTCAGGACATGTATTATTGTTTGTTCTATGAACCATAGTGTTAACGTAACAGATTTGTTTAGCTCTTAGGGTTGAGCACTAGATGCGTACCATGCGTAAATGGTTTTAAATACTTACAAAATTAAAGGAACAAGTAGACATGCCTTTAGCACATTACTGCCTGATTTTGTACTCTTGTTGTTTTGAAAATAGCGGCTCTGAATTTCTTTTAAGAGTCCGTCGTCCAAATGTTACAAATTTATGTTAGTATGTGTGAAACTCTCTCAGTTGTAGATGAGGTTCGTGCCCAACAGTGGGACGTATATGGGTTGATGATGATGATGATGTGTGAATTATATTGAATGGTATTTTCTATGTTCATCATTTAACAATATGGATAGATAAAATGCTGTAAAGCCGTGGGATTTAAGTGACTATCCATTCCCTTGAAGGTTATAGAGAAATTCTAAGATATAGCTCACTAACAGATTATAAAATGAGACTTTTCCACAGTAGAGAGTAGCAGTAACACAAATAAAACGTAAGATATTGTACCACAGTCGCTTTGTAATAAAAAATCAACTAAGCTAATCACGAGGAAACACATTTTCCTAGATGTATAAAACTAGATATAAATAATTGGTTATCGTGAATTATCGTCATCTATATCGTAATGATTGGAGCGATTGAATTTAGTTACAGTGTATAGCCGTAACATGGACATGCCTTCTTGGTAATAGCAATGATTTTAAATAAAATTCTACAATATTCCTGCCATGCACGCGAACTATTTTACCAAATGATGTTGATACAGAGATGATGGTATTGATGGAAGTAGTTTAATATTTTTTTGAAAATTTTAGATTTTTGACCTTCTGATTTCAAAACTCACTTTAATAATAATTGACAAAAATCCCTTACTGTAGAAGTATATTTTTAAAATACAATTTTGTTCTTGTATTTTCACCTGCCGTATAATCTGGACAATTATCCGGCAAACACAAATTATGATAAGCATGTAGGACGCGTGGCAGCCTTCGGCCACTTATCATGACTAAAGTAACGTGTAAGTTTGTAAGAACAGATTACAATCGGGTTCCGGGCTGTCGGCGTGGTATACACAGTACTGGTGACGATCACTTCGTTGTCGGCAGGTATGACCAATGGAGATAAGAGGTTAGGATTTTTTCGCGCGATTGCGGTAACCGACCCACGATCGGCGCCACGACTTGCCGATTGCCATCCATTCGTTCGGCCGCCGGCACGCACGCCTGGCGTTTACACTTTACACACGCCGCCGCGCGTTCGCTACGAGTAACAAACCACTACCATCAATGGTGTTTGTGATCGTTACAGAGCTTCGGAAACAGAAACACAGCTCGACGATTCCACACAATCATGGACAAAGATCGCGCAATGGAAGAAATGATGGGGAAACTCGGTGAGTGTGAGCCTTAAAACTTGTTCCGAACATATGGTATCTGTAATTAATATTCGTCGGCAACGTTGAGGTACTTTTACATTTTACACGCGTTCTTTATATTGGTTTTGAACGGGCGGACAAGTGCAAGCGTTTGTTGGCCTGCTTTTAACTGCAACTGGTCAGTCTTGTCTTGTGTGAGAAATTTGATCTGTGTCGTAAACGTAAACCTTCATGAATGTATTGAGATAGAAGTTAAGCCGACAAGTGGCTTTCCTTTCTAATGGGCTACTAAATAAATATTGGCCCGCAACCACAGTAACTTTAGCAAAGTTGGACTTCAGTAGAAGCGCTGTAATTGATGTACAATATGCATTAAGTGAAATAAGTTTAATTAAATTTCATGGATATATGAACTATATTATAAGAAAGTTATTTCGACATCTATGATGTAATAACAGATAAGTAACAGGTCTATCCACTTAATCTAATAAAATTCGGTCGTGAAGGACCTTCACCTTTCTCTTTGGCAATGTAGTTATGTAGGCCAAACGTTAGGGACATCTACTTTAGGGCAGTGTTGTTAATGTTGAATTTGGTCTACCAAAACAAAATCTTTCTCTATATGTGTTACATCGTCGGAGTGTAGTTATTTTTGCCGGGTCATTAATAGACGTCAGATAAATATAAATGCATTGTCCCCTTCGGTGTGAAAGCCCTTCTTGTTTTCGTGCCATTTATTTATACTCATATACATAGCAGCATTTTCAAACTCTTTATCTCAAACGTGATAATTTAATATATATACAAAAATTATTTATTATTTGCAGTCTGTGAGCACATATCCTTATAAAATTTACATTTTTATGGTCAAGGCTACTACGCTTTAGTTATGTCACAGATTGGTCTCCGTAAATCCGATTAATGTGTTTTTTTTTCGGAATAGGCAAATACAAACCAAATTAGGCAAAGACGAGTTTAGAGACGAGATATAACCAAATATTTATACACACGATGTCATTTGGCAAAATACGCAAGTTTGTATTTAAAGTAAATAGTCAAACTGATCGCATTTATAACATTGTTGCGAGAATAATGAAGTGAGTTGATTTTTTGTCAAGCCCTGCAGTGTTGCGCATTGCGCTAATGACTGCTTGGTTCACTCAAACCTTGGGCTTTATGCGGCTAGTATACTTCAAAGTCATTTTAATATTTTGTTAATTGGCGCTTAAGAATATTTGTTTTTGTACGATGTGCTCATTGCTTGACTTTTACAAGTATTGTGCGCATACGAAATAGTAGGTATAAGCATTACGTATTTCCTTGCGTTACTTATTTGCAAAGAGACAGTGCAAAGGTACCTATTTTTTATCGTTAAGTACACTTTACGTGTATCTAGTCTTATAAATATCTATTTAAAGGAGTATTTCCGGGAATTCGTTTTTGCACAATATGTATTTGTTTATTTAAATCTACTTCACAATAATAAAGATTGACCATTTTAGAATTATTTTCATTTATATATTTTGCTTATACAAAAAGAAAAATAATTAAAAGAATGACCGAATCTAAAATAATTAAACAATACTTGATTATTCAGTATAAGATTTGCACCGTGAATATAAGCTACGAGAGAATTTTCGATCTTATAAACAAATATTCTTCTTGTTCCGGTTATCGAACCCGCAGCCTATAATTTTTCAGGATATACACTAATTTGCTATGTCACGGACGTTGTCATAGGTAAATTTACGCACGGCACGCAAGCCACGAGCAATTTTTTAAATTCTACCAGAATGAAATAACAGCGGTGAATTAACTAACTGGGAAGGACAAGTCAGCTCAGACATTTAAACGCCTCCTCGTTTAGAGACAGTGTCAAGTGTATGACGAGTTTGAGGTAATCTTATATGTTTATTTAGTGCTCTGGTTGTGTTTTTCATTTATCAATGTATGTAGATCCTGAAACTATTTTTAACTCTATCAAATCCGACACTTGTATCATGAGCACAATTGAAATATTCCGCGTCACAATAAAGTCTCTCAAGCAGACCTGTCAGAATTCAAGTTATTTGTAATCTATATTGAATTTATCTATAAATTTGCTTTAGGGAATCGTTATATTTAAATGTCATGTAGATTTACCGTTGTCAAGGTAGGTATTTATATTTTTTTATTTTATGCCATCTTTCAAGTTCGTGATTTCAGTGACCCTGTTTCTATTTACAAGCTGCAAACACGTAATCTATAAAAAAAGCCAATTAATTATATCCACGTTGAAATATCTGCTTTGTGATTACATGCAATTATTTGCACCCGCTAACACTACTTGTATTTTTTTGTAGGTATTGTATTGTGAGCAATATATTTAACAAGAAAATCAAATTTTTTGAGAGTTTTTATAACTTCTGGATAATGTTGTCTTTAATCTCTAACATTAAGTAATTAAGTTGTAATATCATTACAAATCATTTAATTGGATATTAATCCGTTTTATCAACAATTTTTATTGCTAGGATAGCATTAGCCTAGTTCTTCATCTGAAGGACTAGTCCGTCAGAAATTTACCTGCGTTTCCGGGACTATTCATATACATAAATTGTATTTTAAATTTTTTTATCGCGAATTAGAACTAAATTTAAAACTGTTAAGAGAATGGCAAGTAGAGGCGCCCATCGCAAGGCAGACCAGTAACACGACGGTCGTTTTCCCACCCTTTTCGAAATATGTATAAGTAATACAATGATCGGCCTTGTGACGATTTTTGTTGTTTGCCCTTCACCATACATTTATGCGTAAATTTATCTTTCTGTTTGAGGCTTTTACTTTTTAATTTTTTTGTAATTCTTGCATGTTTCACCTTGCAATGTATAAAATGACGTTTTTACAATAAAATCACGTTGTTATTGCGATGGTACATTAAGAATTTTAAGTATTCAATTCTGTAACAGATTCCACTGGTGTTGGCTTTATGCCATGGCTTTCACTGTTTACTTGTGAACAGCATTTGTCGATGAATTTATTTGAATAATAATTATTTAAATCAGTGATTATAGTATTATAGATAAACTTTGTCCATGGCTTAATTTTGATATTAACTTATCTGATAGTATTGAGACGGAATACTGATTATCATATATCTAGCAGTGGAATTAATAAAAATACAAAATTCAAACACGTTTTCGATACGTCTATTACCCATCTAGTAATCATTAAGTTAAAATTAATATTAGTATTTGAGCCGATGTAAATTGATGTCAATTTTACACTAGGCGTAAAAGGTTACGAAAGACGTGGCAATTTACTCAAATGATTAACATCTACATCAGCGTCGATAATACGTAATTTTATCGTCTGAGTCGTGATCTATCACTTTAGTTATTAGTTAAGGCTTTCGTAATAAACAATCATGATTACACATTCACATGGTACGAACTAATGGTAAACATTAACGAGTGTAAAAACATGATTTAAAATAACAACTTTATTTATGTATGTAACTTGCTCTGTTTTTCTGATTTAACTTTATATTTAAAATGGCTTTATATTTTGAACAAAAATTTCCAAAATTTTGAACAACTAACACAAAATTAAACTTTTGAGTGACATAAAATTTCATGATACCTAATTTCCATGAACCACATAAGAATGGAGAGTGTTTTAATAACAACGTTCTGACAAATAATAAACTTGATATACCATTGAAATATCATTTACATAAGAACGACAGTGCATCATATACCTACACATATCATCAAACGTATTAGTTTAAGAAATAAACATGTGATTTTTTCCTTTATGTCGATTTGAGTTCATCATTTTTGCAATTTAGGGAAGTGGAGTAAAGGTTTATAAAAGAAAGAATTTAATCAGCGTAGTAATCCAGTTTGGGTTTCATTACATTCAATATCTAAATTGGGCGGAGTTCTAAATAAGTATGAGAACATAATAAGTGCTTTTGAGGTGTTTCACAGAATCACAACCGCACAGTTTTAGCAACGAGTTTTTCCTGAACAAAGATCTCGGGTTCGACCTAAAAGACACAAACATATATTATGTATATAAATCGATGGCGTGGAAATAGGCAAAAAAATTATAATAACGATTCACCAAAGCTTAAGAAGCTGTGAGAAGATTACGGCCCAAATCGTTTTTATTTACAAACGGTCATCGACGTATATTTGTTCATATCTATACAGATTCTTAAAAATAGCATCTAAAAACTAGAAAGGTATAATATACATAGAATAATATACATGAAGAAGCCTGCTATAAAAGATTAACTTAATTTGAATATTTCAACCAAGGTTAAGCCAACAAATGAGTCAAACATATTTATATTATGTGTTTAATATTCGTCAAAAATAATATTTGATTTAACTCGGGTCTGGGTGTATGTGAGACCGAAAAATCTCTCGTAGTTTCTGATACCCACGACACAAGACTTGTATCTTAGTGTGGGATCAGAACTATGTATGTGACTGTTAGGTGTATTTATTTATTTATTTAACTAAAATTCGTCGTACCACTGTTCGTATATACTTGTTATAAAGGTAGAATTAAGTAGTCAACATCGAATTTATTATTATGGAATTATTACTTCTGTTTCATAAAATTTATGTTATATTATGTGTTTAACTTATGCAGTGTGTAAACAAGTGGTTTTTATGCGAAAAGCAGCCTTTACCAGTCAACCTTGGTAAGGTAGAGACATTTATAATTAGTGTAATATACCTATATTCAGTTATTATAATAATAACTATGTAGTACTAGTTTAAAAAAATCATGTAGATATTTTAAAAAGTGAAATAATTTTAACAGAATAGCAATATACTTATATATCATAACACTATGACTATTACGAGCGAAACAGCAATAAAAAAGGTGGCTAAAACTAAAAAAATAACTTTTGAAGATTATAGTTTAACGGTTTTGCGGGCAACAGCTACTTAGTCCATGTATAGTTATATTAAAGTTATATTTTTCGTTTTCATCGTCATCAGCCCATTTCCACTGCTGGGCACGGGCCTCCTCTACCATTGAGAGAGTTTAGGCCTTAGTCAACCACGCTGGCCTAGTGCGGGTTTGCCGTTTTTCGTTTAAGTTACCTTTTTTTATTGCTGCTTCGCTCTTCGCCTTCTTCAATAAATGGACTATTCGACACAAAAATATTTTTAAATTCAAACCAGAGTTCCTGGGATTAGAGCGTTCAACCAACCAAACGAACAAACTCTTCAGCTTTACTCGTATATATTTATATGTACGTATGTATTTTGATATTGAAAAATGTTCACGTGGATTCAGACTATAAAACTTGAAAACCGGTTAAAGTATTACGTTAAATGGTCAGTTGCTATAAGACTGCACGGAAAGTAGGCAGGAATGTATAAATAGATTGATGAGTGTGCAGGAAATGTGTCTTCCGTTTCTGTGCATTATCTTCTTTACCCACACAGAACAAGAATGTAAGTGGTGCTAATGTGACTTGTAAGGCGAATGTAAAAGTATAGTAATTCAAAGCAAAGCCTCTAATAAAAATTATATAAAAAAAATTACATGTACTATTTATGTATTTCGTTTTATCATGTACCTACATCGCGACCGCATTCAGCGGGGAAAAAGCAAAACGAGAATCGTAGCTTCGATCCCTGCAAAATGTTTTGGTAATTTCCAAAAAATCACTCGATTATTTATTTATTTATTTATTTATTTATTTATTTATTTAAAACTTCATTGTACACATAACACTAAAACTAAGGAATACAGTAGAGAAGAAAAGTACAATAGGCGGCCTTATCGCACAAGGCGATCTCTTACAGGCAACCAAGGATGGAGAAGTAGCAAGAGAAATGAAAGGTAGTCGAAGTGTACAGTCTAAACTAAAAAACATTAACAAAGCTAAAACATATCGATAAAAAAGAAATAAAATAAAGAAAAATAATATAAATATATATATTATATATATAAATACTTATAAATATATATATAAACATATAAACAAACCTACATACATACATGCCTACATACACATACATTTATACATACATATGTACACACTAACATACAAATAATTACATATAAGTCTTTAATTAGCAGGACAAATAATAGTCTTTAAGTAGTTTTTTGAAAGATGACAATGACTTTGCTTTTCTTATTGATACTGGAAGTGAGTTCCACAATCTAGCAGCTTTGACAGTAAAAGAGCTGTCCATAAAATTTTTAGAGTGCACTGGAGTTTTAAGTTTTAAGTTATCTGACGACCTCAAGAATCTGGAATGAGAGTCGTGTAGAAACTGGAAACGAGATTTGAGATAGAAAGGAGTGACAGGGTTAAAAAGTACGTTATAAAGAAGAGAAAGAATGTGGGTATTCCGGCGAAGTCGAATAGATAACCACTTGAGCTGAGTACGAAATTCAGAAACGTGATCATATTTGCGCAAGCCAAATATGAATCTGATGCAGAAGTTTTGGAGACGCTCAAGTTTGTTTAATTGTTCTTCAGTGAGATCTAGATAGCTGACATCAGCATAATCAAGGATGGGGAGAAGAAGAGTTTGTGCAAGCGTAATTTTAGTGGTAAAGGGCAGAAAGTTGCGTAATCTCTGCAAGGACCTAGCAGAAGCAAAAAGCTTACGGCTAACCTCACGAAGCTGCGGACCCCAAGACAAGGATCTGTCAAGGCGCAATCCAAGATTTTTTACGGTGTCGCTGTATGCGATTTTGACACCATCACAAGACACAGTGGGCAAATCGGACCAGTTTAATTTGGCTACCATTCTAGGGCTACCTATTATAATAGCCTGTGTTTTGGATGGGTTAATCTTTAAGCCATGGGACCCACTCCATTCACAAATGCGTGCTATATCATCGTTAACCGTGGAAACTGCCTCGTCAATTCCCTCAATGGTGGCCTGTGCATATATTTGGAGATCATCAGCATAAAGGTGGTAGGATGAGTGAAGATGAAGGCTAATTGAGTTAATAAATATTGCGAAAAGTAAAGGAGACAGCACGCCGCCCTGGGGTACGCCAGCAGATGTGTTATTCCAAGAAGAAAGTCTATCTTCGACACAAATTCTCTGCCGGCGACCGAACAGGTAACTATGAAACCAGTCAACTGCCGTTGGAGATATGTTAAGAGAACTCAAAATACTAATTAGGATATCCAGATCGACGGTGTTGAAGGCATTGCTGAAGTCAAGTAAAGCCAAGACAGTCAGCTTACCTTCCTCCATGCCAGACCTGATGTCATCCGTAACATGTATTAGGGGATTATGCGGTTCGATTAATTTATTATCGTCTTATTATAGAAATATGCAATTAGCCGTTATTTATTCGAATAGTTAATTAATTCGGAAGATACATTTATAGTTGTAGTTTATTTTCTAAATACTCAACAGCTCCACCGATTTCAAAATGTCCTGCATCAAATGCTCTATACTCCATTACGATAAAGCTTATTGTTTTCCCACTGTATGTAACAACTAATTAAAATTATCTCTCCAAGAACAAATGTTTGAGACTCACTGTAAATGAGGAGGAAACAATGTGTGTGTTTACCTTAGGAGTTCATAAATCATAAATTTCTTTGTATTCACACAGTGCTACCACACCATTGACATAACTTCTCCATTAAGTTTTAGTATGTTAAGGTTAATGAATGTACATTCCATTTCAAAAGATTTCAGTGTTAGACTGAATATCGTCATTTTCTTGTGGCCTCGAATATGATCAATTGTTTTCCGATTTTCCATACAATACATTTGTGATGGTTATGGAAATTTTAATGCTAGACAATTAAGAAATATTTTCATCTCAAAATTCTTAAAAGAATTAAAATAATTGCATGCAAGAATACAATGTAGAATGCATTTTCTATTTTACAAAACATTGTGAATTACAATATTACGCTTGGAATACCAATTAAGGTCACTTCATTTTCATCAAGGCTGAATAATAATCTGTACTATCCATACAGACCTACTACTATAATAATGCGAAAGTAGCTCTGATTTTTGGCTACGCTTTCACGCCTAAACCACTGGACCAATTTTAAAGATTTTCGGCATGGGGATACGTACATAATATATACTTATACGACATTGGGAAAGCTCAAAGACTACATTATATTATTAAATCGGGCATGGGCGAACCTGGGCTCCATCACTAATATGTCATAGATATTATATCTGAATAAAAACGACGACTCAAGAATACGTATAATCTGAAAACGATCATATAAAATAAATACTGAGACAATGTCAGGCTCGTATTATCTAACGCATCACGTTTTAAACATTAAACGCACGCATTAATAAATGCTGATAAAACGTAATAATAAGAGTTTGACGTTCCAAATATCGTGTATAAAACTACTAAACATAGCTATGGTATGATATAACTCGTTGTTTGAGCTAAGTTATAGGTACATACATATATCCAGCCAATGTTTTTTTACAAATTCTATATGAATTGAGAATCAGTCTATCAGGATTGTCTAGAGTCTAGATCATACTTTTGAAATGATAATTTAACTATTTATACCTATCAGCTCATACACGTATGTATGTATGTCCCAGTTGGACACAAGTCTCCTATACCATGGAAAAGAGTTCGGCCACTGCGGTGTTCACTTGATTTAATACGGATTTTTAGGCTTCTTATTAAGTTAGAAATTTCATGTAAATGTTAGGTATACATATTATATTATATATTCATATTATATACAATGCTATTCCATTCCCGTAAAAGGTGTGTTATCATTCTGATTCCATAGGCAGTGATTTGTATCCAAAACCGCCGAGATGATGTTCCGGTAGTCTGAGAACATAATCCCCGAGGTCAACACGATGTATAACTTCACAATTTTTTATCACTGAAACCTCTATTTTTACGAATCCTTGTTGATAAACGTTTTCCTAGGGCTTATGTATTGCGATATCAATAAAACCCTCGGAATAAGTTTTTGTTATCATGCAGGATTACATACGCTTGAAGACACTTTTTTCTTCTTATAAACGTATCCATGGTATCGTCATACGAAGTACAATGTAAATAGTGGAACCTTATCAAAGCATATTTAGTTTTGGGGGCTTTGTTTGACATTCTTCTTCAAAATAAGATAAACTGATAAACTATTATACTTTTGTCGGCTAATATTTTTACACTGTAATGTAATTAGATAAAGTCAAATGAATGTAAAATCAAAAGTATTTATTTACGAAGTCAGTATAAATATCTCGTTAGTATAATGAGTTAATTAGATACTCAATAATGTGGGTGGAATTCTCTTAGCAACAAAAATATCACTTCACAAAATTATTTATAGATAATAAATGGCATCGGTATAATTGATTAAAACAATTTAATCCTAACTCTTTTTATCTTAAATAATCAGAATACCAGTCATAGATATGCTTATTTTTGTTTGTAAAATGGTTGCTATAAAATATTCAAGGATAAGGATTATTTGATGAAGAATTTTCACGAACGGTGATAGAAAACACTGAGGAGAAATTTGCATATTGTCTGAGAGCTTTTAACAAAAAAAATCTCAGAAATGTGAATCCCACCAAGCTGTGTTAAGAACTAGCACTCAGATACTGCCCTATCTGAGTGTTAATTCTTAATAGAAAGGGGATCCGTGCACAATAGTACGACGTTATGGGCTAATGATGATATATTTTTTTCATACTGAACCATAATATAATGAAAGTAAATTTATGGAAACAACTTGGGCATGGAATCTCCGCCGACTGAAACTGTCGTAAGTATATCGGGACAAGTATTTTCTATTTTTGGTTCTGAGTCGAAGAACCGAGTATCAAACTACATATAAGAAACTGGACTAACTTATATGTAGGTACCTCTATTAGTAAACAACTAGAAAATATCGTAAAGACTGTAAAATTTTAAAAGGTTAGGTTAGTTTCTAGGCTCACAACAAGCAAAAATTTTTTCAGTGTGGAATTTGTATGTTATCTGGGCATTAACTAGATTTCTTGTAAATACCAAATCTAGATCACTTTATGCGATAATAAGTCTTATCGTCCAAATACTTATGACTTAAAATATTTTTTTTAAATTACGTGTTGACTTTCTTGTTACATTTAAAATAGCACGAGTTTAACGTTTGGTGAAATGAATGTACCTATATTAACTTCCGTGGTTTATTATGTAAATTTTATCTATAAGCTTCTGACATAAAGATGTATCTACTTAATTTTATGACGTATTCATGATTTTAATTAAAACGAAAATTCCGCTTCCATTATTCAAGATTATTTTCGTCTTGTTCATATTAATGCAACAAAACATTTGAGTGCGCCGAATGCGTTCACAGGACAATGACCCAATTACAAAATATCACATTCCGTTGTAGTAAATACGGAGAATCATTGTTTATAAACGTTTCGACGATGTACTAGTGCATTCGGGTACGTCCAGGCTTGTTCATTAACGTGATGACATTCTACCGGCAGTTGACTTGTCATTTGCTATTAGGTACCTATAGAGTACCTACAGAATTATTGCCGGTAGTTGCGTTAATTAGTTGTTCATAGTCATAGTCGTACAGGTATGAACTTGAAAGACATGACAAGATTGTTTACGATGTACGTCTTTGTTAATTCATGGCTGTCTGAGAATAATATTAGAATATTATGCAATCTTAGATGATTTTAAGGAAGGCATTGTATGGGTTTAAACATTGGACGTAGGTACTTTGGGCACGTCTAATGTTTTTTGGTAAATTGTAGATACTGCCTAACTATCGTAATTCCACGCTCTAATTATTATTGTATGCCTAATGAATCGTTGAAATATATTGATTTATTTGATACTACCGCCCCGGCTTCGCACGGGTGCAATGCTGATGCTAAATATAGGTACTACAGAATGTCGTATACTACGTTCGTGATCGGAAACTAAGGCAGGTAATAGCTAAAGTCATTACAAACCCCCTCGCGTTAAAGAAAATCCTGACAAAAAATAAAAATTTTGACGATTTCCTAACAACCACATAATACATTTTATAACTATGGTTATTAGAAAAACTACAATTTTTTTATTTTTGCCAGCGTTTGCAATGTAAGCGCAAAAAAATGTTTCTCTACTACGAATATATAATATCTATTAAAAAAAACCGCATCAAAATCCGTTGCGTATGAATTAATTACATTGGTAAGTTAGATATGTCCTGATACATAGCGTGTTTTTTCAACTCGTATTTGAGCGCGTGTTTTAAGGATCCAAAACCTGTTTCTTTTTTATTTACTGACGTACCTCCGTGTGTAATGAATAGTCTAATCATAATATTAATATGCTAGATATCACGCTAAAACGTGTAATGTTTATCGGGGCTCACCTCGTTAAAATCACTGTGCTCGAGTATTGGTTAGTAATGAACTATAAAACCTTCATAAAAAGTTTATCAAGAATACCGTTATCGGTCTTGTTGGACACTATCGGGGTGACCATCTGTGTCAATAATTATTGCGTGACGTGTGGCCGATCTTAGTCGTTAAATAAAAGAGTTATTTATAAGTATTGGTAATGCCCTCAAAGCCAGTTCACAATTGCATTTTGTTGTGTTATCAATAGTATTATTGTTTGGAATGTTTACCGATGCTCTGTTTGTTCTCGTATCAGTATCTTTCCATATAACAACTATGCTACGACTCCTGACCATGAGGTCAAAACGCTCAGTTCATGAAAATGGTATTGAAAACTACTGCAGTTTTATAGATATTGGTGTCATGTCGATTGAGGTTTTAATAAAGACATTATTTATGAAGGTTAACAAAATAAATAATAAACGTAACACAACCAAGGTTATTTAAAAATAGTCTGATTTTATAAGTTTCTAATACGTGTATGGTCTGAACTTGTTTAATGGCAATAATTTTTTATGTAATATTTTATGCCTGTTATTTTATTGCTTTATGAATGATTAAACATGTAACTATATTATGGTGGCAAAAAATAATCTTGTTGAGAATAATGAGAAGGATATAAACCTGTTAATCCAATAAGTAGTGATGGCCTCGAGGTTTAGGCGCGCGGTCAAGAATCTCGGCGGTCGCTTGTTCAAACCCCAGGCACACATCTGACTTTTCGAAGTTATGTGTGTATTCAAATTGAATTATCACTTATTTTAACGGTGAAGGTAAATATCGTAATGAAACCTGCACACTTAAAAGTTCTTAGGAATTTCTTAGATGTGTAGTACGCCAACCCGCACTAAGCCAGCGTGGTTGAGTAAGGCCTAAACCCTCTGAATGGTAGACGAAGCCCGTGCTCGGCAGTGGGACGTATATGAGCTGATGATGTAATCTATCAAGATATATATTCCTTACCTGTTATTGTAATAAATTACATAACTAGGTACATAATATTCCCAGTGTTGCATTGGAGGATGCACAAAAGAAAACTGGTTAAGAATCTTCCTTCGTCCTAACTTTTAGTCAGCATTTTTAGAAAAAGTTCTCATACTGCGCTCATTAAATAACATTTTGACAAATATGCTATATAATACTTAATATATATAAAACTAACTGGTATATCTAATTATATCAAGCGATCATAAATATTAATCACGTGAAGATAATACTAAAGTAAGGGGCGTGAATCGGATGTCGCGAGTAGAGCGGTAAGGATCGCAGGTCACGGCAAGCCAACCCCGATAACGTTTAGGTACTCTATTGTGTACCACGATAAATGCATGCATTATGATTATTTATTAAGGACACATGTAATGCACAATCTTATAGGCAACTTAACAATGTTATTATTTAGATCAGAAAGAGTGCATTGCTGATTATCAAATAAAAATAACCTCAAAACTAAGTACAAAGTACCTATACCATGAAAAAGTTGTTTAATTGAGGATATTAAAAGGAAATATGATTTTTTTCCAGTTTATCGAACATCTAGATCTTAAACAAATATTTGGAGATCCCAACAATATTCACTTACGAGCTTGGTGTTTAACCACCTGCGCCTTAAACTGTCGATGCTGCTATCAGTTCTACGTTTATGATTAAATAGTGAACAGAAATTTTAGATCTTTGTGTCATGACATTGTATGGAGCGTAAACTCATTTATTGTTTTGCATATTCCAGGAGACTTCGGGCGGTACCAATGTTTCCAGTTTATTCTTCACATTCTGGCTGCGATGACGGCTGGCATGCATATGCTGTCCCTAGTTACAGTCGCCGCTGTGCCTGATCACAGGTAGGCAGTAATTAAACAAAAGTTTTGTCCCAATGAGCGTCGCAACTCGTGCCGTCTTTTTTATGCTTAAAGATCTTTGATAAATGTTTGATGAAATTACGTTATGGGAACGTAAGTGCTGAATTCTTATGAATGTGCTGCAACCCATGTATTTTCAATACTTCTGAATATGTTTATTGGTGAATATCAAAGATTTTTAATATCTACTACTATTTTCGCGCGTAGGAGCAATACACTGGTTTTTCTTGCATGTGCATGGTTGGATGGGAAATAAAGTAATTTAAAGAATATACTTGATATACTCTCTAATTAACGCGAATATTAATACATATAATTATTAATTTTTATATTTAAAAAATATTTTTGTAAGTAAATATAAATATGAAAGCACATCCTAGTTTCAGATTCAAATTTTCTATATTGCAAGAGTGTGTAAAAGAAATGGGTTTGCCTTTATAACAATTACCTGCTTTCGGTTATAGAGAGTGTACGGTTTGCTTGTTTCGGGTACCAGGGTGACAGAAACATGGAGTCCGCTTTTTGTTCTATATGTACAAGAAGGGAGTGATATTATTATTGGTGCTACTATGTTTGGTATTATGAACGTAAGTACAATCTTTTGTAACGTATCACATAGTTACATGTAATATGTGCCGCATTCCTCGGTGGAGGGTTGTGCAAATGTTGCTTAGTGTAGCAAACTTTGTCATGTCCTTGATCTTTTTGTGTCGTCGGTGGAAGTTTTATCAATACAATATCTAGGCATTTTCTAAGTTCCAAATAAAGTCTATTGCCTAGGTGTTGGAAGAATGTCTCTAAATGTGTTAACTTAATATTCACAAGAAGAACTTTTCGGCCACGAATGATTTCCGCATGAGAATTGATTTTAATCCTATTAACATAATTGCAACATGACATTCCATAACATAACGTAACATTCGATGTAGGGTAATAACCTAACACGTACTAAGAAATCGTATCTCAAAACATCGCATATTTATTTAAGTATTTGTGTTCAACTTGGGGAAAATAACCCACATACCTATTGTATCGTTCGCAGTAACTTTGGCTTGTACCCTTACAATACAATGAAAAATTATGGCAATTCATTGTTACTACTTTGAGGGTATTCTATTGGCTGATTGAAAACATAATTAATACATGAAACATTACATAAGCTTGCAGTTAACGCAGATCAACATCGAACACACAAATAAAAGTCGGAAGAAAACTTAATTCATAAAATATAACAATGATCTCTTGATTTACAGGTGCTATCTACATGGAATTGACTCGCCAAATCATACGGAACCATGGAATTCATCACTGGTCACAGGGGCGATACCGATGAATGAACATGGCAAGCTAGATAATTGTAGAATGTATGGGCCTAATGAGACGGTAGTGGAGTGCGAGTCTTGGGTGTATGATACGAGATATTACTCTTCGTCTCGCGGCATTGAATGGGATTTCGTGTGCAGCCGGCGCTGGATGGGTGCTGCCCCACAAACTGCTTACATGTTCGGAGTCATCGCGGGTTCACTTATATTCGGTTGGCTTTCTGATAAATTTGGAAGAAAAACCGCATTCGTTTGGTCGGGTGTTCTACAACTTATACTGGGCACCGCAGTCGCATTTACAACTAACTATTACATGTTTGTAGCGTTTAGATTTATTTACGGCATCTTTGGATCGGGATCGTATATAGCTGGTTTTGTGTTGACAATGGAAATAGTAGGTCCGAGTAAGCGAACAATATGCGGTGTTACATTCCAAATTATGTTTGCCGTGGGGATTATGCTTCTCGCCGGCTGGGGATATGTTCTAGACAATAGATTCTATTTGCAAATCTTATATGCTTTGCACGCGGTGGTTTTACTTCCTCATTGGTTAATAATGGACGAATCCCCTAGGTGGCTTTGGTCACAAGGACGTGCCAAAGAATCAGTAGCTATTATTGAGAAAGCCCTTAAAATAAATGGAGTTACTGAACCTGTCGATACAGCGGGCCTAGTTTCTCTGTGTAAAGCAACGAACGCTAAGTATACGGATGAGCAATCTGCTGGCACAGGTGACCTTTTCAAGACACCAAAAATGCTTAGGAAAACGCTGATTATATGCGGCTGCTGGTTTACTAATTCCGTAGTATATTATGGCCTATCGTTAAATACTGGAAAATTAAATGGAAATCCTTTTTTCATTATATTTTTATTGGGCGTAGTTGAATTGCCTAGCTATGTGATTATTGCATACTGTTTAGATCGCGTCGGTCACAGAGCCCTTATTAGTACAATGATGTTATTAGGAGGGATAGCCTGCTTAGTCATAGTTGCACTACCTCACGGATCTCCATCAACCACTGGCATTGTGATGGTAGGAAAACTTTTTATATCTGGATCATATTCCATAATTTATAAATACTCTGCAGAATTATTCCCAACCGTGGTCCGTAGTTCCGGGGTGGGTCTCGGAAGTATGTGCGCTAGCGTATCTGGAGCTTTGACGCCATTGATCATCCTGTTAGATACACTAAATCCTAAAATTCCGACGGCTCTTTTCGGTCTTTTGGCTTTGTTATCTGGATTTTCTACATTTTTCTTGCCTGAAACAGTTGGTCGTAGTTTGCCTCAGTCTCTAGATGATGGCGAAAAATTTGGTGTTGGAGATACATGCTTCACTAATTGCAGCGGCCGGCCCATGACAGATAGTGTTCCAGATATTCCGGAAGCCATGGTCCCATTAGATGGAACAGAAAAGAAAGAGAAGGAATAATTTGTTTTACTGAAATGAAAATGTATTTTGCTTGTGTAATCAAGATTAGTAAGTGCTTTTATGAAATTTGATCGGTAATATTAGTTTATTTTATACTGAGATAGATGAAAAGCAACCAATTCAGAAATGCTAGACCGATTTATACACTTGATACTTCATTTGCGATTATGATCGTAAAAACATGTTGAAATTAAAATGTTACATAGATTCACATTACTCTTTTCTGGTCAATTACAATGTCATATTATACGTAAATAATTAAGCTATGTTAGTTAGGTTACCAATTAGCGATAAATAATGATGCTTATGATTATCTAGTCAGAATAAATGATAAGCAAATCGTTCACATAGAACTGTTCTTGCTTGAGACTGGATGATTTTTCATTTATCAACTAATCAAAAGACAAATATACTAGTACTTATACATAAGAAACTAATCGCTAAAATATAGAAATTTATGAACTGAATTATTAACGAACAACTAAATTATTAATAAGAGCTTTACCTATGTATATTAAAAATGTTATCCAGCATTAATTGCTTTAAAAATGGATTTGAAAATATTCTTGTATAAGCGAAGAGGCCATTAAATTAATACGTATACGTATTTTATAAGACTGTTGAATTTGTTCACATGATTTGATGCTTCATGTGCAAAGGGAATATGAATAGTACCTAATGTGCCGCTGAGGAAGTTGTTGAATTTTTTCCTTACCATATTGAATGTACCTATATATTGAACTGTATGAACATTGGCTGCCTGTATTATACTGGAGTTCAAAGATAAGCTGTGCGTATTGACCAACAACGTCCTACGTGTAAACAAACAAGTAAATTGCTTTTAAAACAAAGCCACGCGTAACACGAAGAGCGTACATGTTCACTTTGCGCAGTAAAGTAATCGTAACATAAACCAGATTAGAGCAGTATTTAATTATTTCATTCTGCAGACTAGATGATGAATATATTAATTGTACTGTTAGCATAATGTGTGATTTTAAAGTAATCGCGAAATATAAACACAAACCGTGTTTTAGTGTATTGCCTACTGATGGCCCGTCATTTAGTGCCATACACAGTATGAAGTAGGTACACATTTCTAACTGGAAAGTTTATTGCAATATTATGAAGTTTTAAATATCAATGATATATTTTAGATTTCGTTTTTTGTGCAGATTATAGTAGCACAAGCTAAGAAAGTAAACTTTTAATTAATATAACTTAATAAAAAAAAAACAATTATCTTAACAACTGTTGCAGTCAAATAAACTTGGAACAATTATAATTATACAGTCAATAAATCTGAATTTGGTTAATGTAAATTAAGAGGCTGTAGATGAAATATGTACATTATTATCTTTATAAAAAAAAATGTACTTTACTAAGTAGCACATTCAACTTTCTACATATTTTACTTTTTTGTAGCGGCGTCAATATTTTTGTTGTTGCCAGCAAATCTATAATTCATTCTATTTAATATTATTACAAGTACCTACATTGTGAAGCTGCTATTTGGTAATATTGTTTTGCACGTAGTTTTATTAAAGAAATATCTTATTGGAACTTATACTTAGATACCTGCTGAATGCAGGTTACGACAGCTTTATCCTTTAAAAAAAAACGTAAACAGATTGTATGTACTTAAGTATACGAGTATGTACCTATCTTTTTGTAGTTTAATAAGATATAAGTCATTAAGTTATGAATTTAGTCATCTTGCCAAATTATTGAGCACTCAGCACTCGCATTTATGGACTTTGGGAAATTTTAAAGACAACGGCAACTTATTATTTGATAAAAAATTATATACTTATATGTTTTAAATTATTGTTGACTATTTTCTAGAAAATAATTGAAAGGTAGCATTTATTTTGTGGTGAACTGGTGCACGCCTTATCTTAAGTATTTATTATTTTTATTGCTGTAACCGATTTTAAACTAATGATATTACTTATGCACTAATTACTGATTTCTTTCAGCAATTAAAATAGTTTTACAGTGAAATATATTTTAAACAAATAAACATTAAATAATAATATTTTTTGTTTTATTTCTTTTGGTGGGTAGGTATATTATTACATAAGGCTTCCTACTCCGTTCCTGCAGTAGGTACACCTTTTTTTCTTGGAGGCGGGAAGCGTATGTCGGGGTCACCGGTCTTCCAGCCCGGCGCGCGGCGGCGTCACGTCCGCGCAGATGTTGGTGCCGGGCTGGGGCTCTAACCATACCCTAACCTACATGGGCATACCGACCAAAACCCCTTGGTGGCCATCTTCGCGCTGAGTGTGGCAACCACGGTGCGTGGGCGAGGAGCGCCCACAATGGTTCCGCAGCCGCCCGGTGTGCCTCCGAGACGAGAGCGTCTCGACCCTCTCAGATTTAAAAGGGGTGCAGTTGCACCCCCACTAACTTGATTTCGGCGTCACTATTTTGGGCGCCCGCGACGGACACAGGCCACCGTGGCGCCGTCCTTCTCGGGGTCACATTCTGTGTAGACACACTGCTCCCGCAGCGCATCAAGCGACCCCAAGGGCCCCAATGAGTGGCCTTTTACGACAGTCAGGCCCCTTTGCCACAGGGCAGGGCGCCGGGTCTAACTGTCTCCGTTGACCCGGCGCCTCCTTCTTTGACGCCTTTGACGGGCGGGATCATTTCGTTCGCGACCCCGCTCCGCACTCTCCTTCTGCGACATGACTTGCTCGCAGAAGAAGAGCATCGCTCGTTCGACCTCGGACTCCCGACCATCGCAGAGATGACGGCTGGGAGCAGTGGCAGACTAAGCCCGTCAGAGGCCCGGGGCGGCAGAGCTAAATGAGACCCAGGGCGGCAAAGCTAAATGAGGCCCCCCAGCTATAAAAACTGTGTTTTACAAGCTTTTTATTCAGTTCACATTTGTATGTATAAATAAGTGTTTATGTTTATTCCGTTAAAATCTGGCAAGTAAAATTTAAATTCGACTTAAATTATTTAGGCTAAATAAACATATGAAAACTATTACACTTTTTAATGAAATTACTTTTTTATTAACTAAATTATAAAACTTTCATAAGTTCAATTATAACAAAAAAAACGTTGTATTATACTAATATCTATAATTTTCATACTATTGGGGTTGATACCAGTGACTGGCAGGAGTTAGCAACTGTGACTGGCAGTCTGCTACTTGTGAACCCGGGCCTAAGATTTTGTTTAGGATTTGATCAGGCGAACGCAGAGGTTTTTGGGGCCCCCCCAAAACCGTAGGCCCGGGGCGGGCCGCCCCTTCCGCCCCCCTGTTAGTCCGCCACTGGCTGGGAGTCCTGTAGTACAACTAAGCAATTAAAATTTGAAGAGCACAAAAGTAAGATCTATCTACATATTACGCGGGACGAAAAACATCTGGCTTAACGTGGGTGTAGAAACTAGAATTATCATTTGCATACTCCTCCGGGTAAAGCTATAGAGGCGTGAACTCACACGCCTACATACTCGTGTATAATGAACTATGCATAAATTTAGGCCATATAGCATTAATTTCTTTTTGTATCTATGTACCTAAATATGAATTTAATTGCTACTCAAGAAATTGAATATAGGTGAATATTTGAATTGCTATATTTTTGTATTTTTCCTATTGCCAATTAAGACTTAATAAACTTTATAACAGCTGATTTATCATTATAATTGTACTTAAGTCGTATCGTTATATTGTCTTAATAGATCCAGTCCAGATCCAGTCTGCTAATTATGGCCTTATGTCGATACATTAGCCTCGTGGTGGAACAGAATCCAATAAAGTAGAGTCGCCGATGCTATATGTAGACATATAGAATGAGTCGTTGTAATTAGCTTAATATAGCTGTCCAGTTCGCTGATGGATGTTCAATACTATTTCGAAAATTTTAAAGTATGTTTTGAAGTATAATACCAGGAGGTTGGCAAAACACAGTTTTATCTTATAATCTACATAAAGTTTTGTTACACTGTTTACATCTTTAGTTCCTATAACGTTGCCTACTGTGATAATAGTATAGTAACACAGGTTTATTTATTAACGTTATTATTTTTAAACATACTTACATCATTTATTTTATAATTTCAACACTTACGTAAATTGTGACCACCCACTCTATGCTTCTGATCTCTCCGGTCCAACTAACAGTTGCCTCGAAGAAATCGCTGATAGCGATAAGGCCGACATTTGTGACACCACCTTATTATGTTACTAATACCTACCTACCTATGTCGTTTTTTTTATATGGTGTACAATAAAGAATAAATAAATAAATAAAATAACACATTCTACAAAATAGCACATAAAAGATATAAAAATTAGATTCTTAGAAAATAAAGACTAACTGTTTATGCATGTCTTAGATAAAATATACGAGTATAAAACCTACGTGTAAATAGATAAATAACATGATATTTAAAATTTCTAGGTGCTGGATCGACGGAGTGGACACCAATGAGACAATTGCGCCATGGAACTCCTCAGAAATATTGAAAGCTATTCCTAGTACGCCGTCGGGTGGCTTACATAATTGTCTAATGTACCAAAATAATGAGACAGTGACCTGCTCGCAATGGGTGTTTGATACAACCTATAGGTCGTCATCACGTTCTATGGAATGGAATTTGGTGTGCGAGAAACGATGGATGGGGTCTTTAGCTCAAACGATTTATATGCTGGGAGTATTCACTGGTGCAGTTACACTTGGAGGCATGGCGGATAAATATGGCAGGAAAACCATTTTCTGTTGGTCAGGAGTATTGCAGTTAATTTTTGGAGTTATGGTGGCCTTTATTCCGGAGTACTGGTCATTTTTAGCTATAAGATTTTTATACGGCGTTTTTGGATCAGCTGGTTCTTATATTACCGGTTTTGTATTGACTATGGAGATTGTTGGACCTAGTAAAAGAACGGCATGCGGAGTTGCCTTCCAGGCTGCTTTTGCTGGAGGAATTATGTTGGTAGCAGGATGGGGGGCTCTGATTGACAACAGACAACTTTTGCAAGTAATTTATGGATTACATAGTCTTCTCCTCATTCCCCATATTTGGATTATGGACGAATCACCACGATGGTTATGGGCTCAAGGGCGAGCGAAAGAATCGGTCGATATTGTCGAAAAAGCATTAAAATGCAATGGATCCGAGCATTCGTTGGACAGGGCAGATCTAGTTTCGAGAGGGAAAGTGGAAGCATCAAAAGGTTCTGATACTCCTGCAGCGGGTACCACGGACTTGTTTAAAACTCCCAATTTACGAAACAAAACCCTCAATGTATGTTTTTGTTGGTTCGCTAATTCTATTGCATACTATGGCTTAACTTTAAGTACTGGTAAACTTGAAGGTAATCCTTATTTAATAACAGCGATTCTAGGATTTGTAGAATTACCCAGCTACGCTGCAGTAATTTATTTCCTAGATGTCTGGGGACGACGTCCGCTAATATGTTCAATGATGTTGATCGGCGGAGCTGCGTGTGTTGTAGCTACTTTTCTGCCAGCAGGAACTACAATATCCACTGCAACTGTTATTGTAGGCAAATTGTTCATAGCCGGATCTTTTGCTATTATTTACAATTATTCGGCAGAATTGTTTCCCACTGTAGTACGTAATTCTGCATTAGGTTTAGGGTCAATGTGCGCTAGGCTTTCTGGTGCTTTGACACCGTTAATTACTTTGTTAGATTCTTTCAACCCCAAAATACCAGCAATAACATTTGGGGCAGTAGCGGTTATTTCCGGTTTCCTATGCTTTTTCTTGCCTGAAACAATGAACCAGCCCATGCCTCAAACACTAGCAGACGGGGAGAAGTTTGGAAAAGGGGATACAATGTTTTCAAGTTGTTTGGGTAATAATAGAGGTGATGACACTGAAAACGACAAGGTTCCCGAGTCTATGGTGCCTTTAGATGACATGTCTAAGAAAGTTTGAAATTTAGAAATTCATCATAGTAGTAATACGCACCTATGTTTTGCAATAGTAGGTTTCTGATGTCTTTTATGTCTTGAGAGACTTTTTTTTGGATTTTATATCGAAAGAAGTTTATGAATCAGTATTTGTAGAATCTCGTGGCTGCATCTGTGTTTAGTAGGTCCCAAACATAACGAGGTAATCCCATTCGAATTCAGAGCTTAAGATAGTATTAATGGAATAGATCTTGTTTAAAGTAGGTATTATTTTTTCTCAATTTATGCTAGTAGGTATCGCAACACACAATAAGCCTGTACGCCGAATTTAAACAATTAGTATTATCAACCTGCCGAATAAATGAATTTATATATAATAACTGTTTATAGTTAAAATATTAACGTTAATATAGTTGCATATATATATATTTTATATGAAATGTTGAATGGCATAGTGAGTCGTTTCGAATTAAAGAAATGTTATAACTTATATAAGTATTATGTGATTGTTACTTGAAACATTCAATGTGCCTTAGAACTTGCTGCTAAACCTGTTTATGAGGTTTCATTTATTACGTGTATATGTTATATTTTATATAAAATGTACATAAATAAACTTTAAGTAATTGAAATATTTTTTTTATTCCACTTTTTTATTTTTTATGCTACTGTGAAAGAATAAGAATTTAAATAAATAAATAAATACACCCAACAGTCACAAACATAGTTCTGACCCCACACTAGGATACAAGTCCTGTGTCGTGGGTATCAGAAACTACGAGACTTTTCGGTCTCACAAACACCCAGACCCGAAACAAATATTTGTGGATCACACAAACATTTGTCTTGGTGCGGGGATCGAACCCGCAGCCTCTCGTTTCGCAAGCTGGTATCTAGCCAACTGCGCCACGGGGCTGTGTTTGTTTCGATGTCGCTTATATTTGTTATAAGTAGTCATTTTAGTAGGTAGGCTTTGCATATGTCTGTCACATGGAATTGAGAGCACAAAAAGAGGAATTTAAAACTCAATATAATTTTATATTTACACCAAACAATCGAAATCACAGCGAGATTAAAACAGATCACATCAATACACAGTACATCGATGTATGAACATTCATTAGGTATTAATAGATATATTAAAGGTAAGTAATAATTAGTACTGTTTAAGATGGCATTAAAACCATTAGACCCGTAAACATCGAACATTCTGTACAAGGAAGGGTGTAAAACATACAATACTTAGATACACATGCAATGACACCAATGAGTAAAAGTTATAGACATATTGAGAATTTTGAGTGAAATGACTGATCAACAAAGGGCGAAGCAAAATATTACTTAGAAATTAGTGCTTAAAAATAAATCGAAAACTATGTTGCATTTTTAACAGTACCTACATACAGATTATACATACAAATCCCAGAACAAAATGTTTTTTTTTGCAGAGTTTTGCTTAATGATTAGTACATATATAATAACAATTTAAATATATATAAAAAATACCTAAAGGAACTTTCATAATGGTGTTACAATAAGTTAAATAATTGTTTTTGTTATTTTTAGTGTTTATACAAAATACATTTAAAGTTATTGTAAACCGCTTATAAAAATTACATCTAGTAAATTACAACATGAAAATGACATGTATTTTGAGTACTCACAATATGGTCCAATTGGAGGGCCATTAGTTACAGATTAAGCCATGGAAAACAAAATTGTAAAATAACTTTGTTGTCTCATTTTTTGTAGCAAATTTGGATCAGATTGATATTTCTAAGAAGCTTACTATAGTTCTCAAAGTAAACATAAGATGTCATGATTCCATAGCATTGTTTGCTAATGATTTTAACTAGCATGTCAAGATTCACATTTGCTTGATTTGCACATGTTATGTTGATTTTTAGTTTTGAAGTAAATACCAGCAAAATTATCAGTGAAGCATTAATTAATAATATTTAATTAATGCACACTTCTTTAAAAAAAGTTTTTTATAGTCAGTAACATAATGTTTTTTTTTATTCTGGCACGGCAAAGTGACTCCACTGTACCTGATGGTAAGCACAGTGGAGTCCAAAAAAATAATACCGACCAGCGAGAAATGATATGGTCACCCACTGGTCGTCACAATCATGCGGGCCCGCACAAATGCTTCTTCACTTCAAATTTATGACTGAAGCCCTTTCTTGAGCAAACTAATCAAGCAATATAAATTGACACCTTACTTATTAATATCCTTATGTCTTGGTTTTAAGGTAAGTAATATTTATTAATTATCATAAGTAAAAAAAGAAAAATAAACTTAAATTCCTGTAAATCATAAATTAAAATCATTAAGTATTTACTTTCTACTTATGACAGTTGCCTTGTAAAATAATTTATTATTTACAAGTTATTGTGACCTTTAACAATTATATATAGATATCACAAAATTCTATATCTCTAAAGTCTAAAAATTTCATGTAATACCTAATGGCTCTAATATAATTAAAGCAGAGATGTGGGAAAAAACATACAGTAACATGAGTGTGTAAGTAGCCCTATCTCAAAAATGTTTGAGCCAATCAGACAAGATTGTAACAAATATAAATTTATTGTTAAATAAAGCTAATAACTAATATCAACAATTATATAAAACTCTTGTTTCAACAGGATCATATAAGACAAATTGCTAATACAATAAATATGTTGTCAAATAAATTCATGAACATGTAAATAGCTTAATGATTTACATATTAAGTAGACAACATTTTACAATTACAACAATTACACATCCATAATGTACATATATAAATGTTTATACATCTAAAAATAAATTACCGTTTTGCTCACTGGTTTGGTTTGTAATCAATTAAGTGATACATACATATGGGAGAGACAATTTTAAACAAGATTGGAAAGCTATTAATAACATTCATGTAAGTGATTGCATGGATGAAAATATTTTACTCTGTGACCATTTGAGCAACCACCTTACAATACTATGGGGTTATTTCATAGTTTAGAAGTACCAGGATACTGATATGTTTCCAACTATTGCCCAAATTTCATGCTTTTACTATGTTTTGTAAACATAAGACATAACATTTTAAATGCATCATGCATAAAAATGTATACCGATGTTGGTAAATTGTAAAAATTACATCATTTTAACATAACAGATCTTATTTCTCTTTAATAAAATGTAGCACCAATTCAATTTTTATATGACTATTAAATTGAATGTATTCAATCAGCAAAACTACATAATTTATACTTTGTTTTCAATTGCCATCAAACTAAATCAAATTAGTTGCTCACCTATTTTAAGCTGAACAATGTAACTTCTTTGGTTTCACATACATGTTTGCAGTGTCAAAAGCATTATAATATGTCTACTGTCAACTATAAACTTGCTAGGTATTAATTGAAAGAGACATGTCTATCAATAGTTAGGACAACGGGTATGGGGAATTTTTTTTCCCAAATGTGCTTCTGGGTCCGAAATAGCAGTGTGGACAATGATAGCAGGCTGAGTAGGCGTAGGTGCATGTAGTTCATGACTTTCTCCTGGGGCTAGACTTGCAAGTGCTGCTAGAAGATCATGATTTACTATTGGCTCCCCTTCTTCACGGGGTTCCCATCCCACTGGTGGACTAGACGGTGGTGAGATTAAAAATTGTTTTACAGGCGCAGGCGGTCGGAGGTTTTTTAGGGATACCGGAGTAACAGGCTGTGCAAAATAACAATTAATACAAGAGTTATGAAACTTATACTGGTGAAGCTGCACGCGAGCATTGGCTGCCGCCAAGGGATTGTCATAATTCACACGTAAACGTTTGAAACTGCGAAGCCACTGAAATGTAACGTTGTCTGAGAAAGTACGAAACAAATCTTCCATTTCTTTTTTTAGTTTTTCATCTCCAAATACGGCGTTATGAATGTTCGTTACTATAACGGACTTAGGTAAGTCATCAAATTCGTCCACCTCCTCTTGCGTGTCGCTTTCTTGTTCTAAATTCGCAATATTCGGATGAATATTAGGCATTCCATCTTCTGGGTTAATGTAAACGTCATCCTCTTGAAACGAATCGTCGTCTTCTTTGTGAGCCATGTTAGCGTTAGACCTAATGCGTCGATACACTTGATTTTCTGTATTTCAAGTTTATTATTAAATCAAGTAAAACATAATATTATTCATTCAATTTTATTGAATGACAGTTATCGATTGGCAACTTTTCAACTGCTGCTGTCAGCCTGTCATCACAAAAGGCACGAAGTAGGTACGAACTACGAGACGAGGGAAAAAGTAGAGTATCATTTATTAGTTCCAAAACAGATTTATTTAAAAATTATTTTAATTTATTGATTTTCCACAAAATAAAAGATAATTACTTCTAATAAAACAAAAAAATATTATAATTTTTTTTTGTTCTTACAGATAGGAGAAGGGGGGGCATGATGGGGTACTTAAGGGAAATCACAAAAATACAGCATAATTATTATGTTTATTACTTTTATTAATTTATGGTACGTTACTTTATTTATCTAACTATGATTTGGTACAGTCTTTGCAAAATCAACTTATCACATTTGTCAATAATTAACCATTAATTGGAACATTGAAAAAAACCATCTTGCCCCATACTATGGGGTAAGATGGGGTAATAAAATTTGAGCATAATTACGAAGCTAATTATTCTCACAAAACACACAAACGTGTATGTCCTCCGCATCTTCATTGTCCATTTCCAGCAAGCATTGTGACTTGTGAGCCCAACGTCCACTGAGCTACCAGCCTGCCCATGATTCTGACAATTTCAAAAATTGCCATTTACGTAATTTCATATAGGAAATGTCATCTTCATCATTGCACTTTTGTATTTTTGTGTTTTGTTCTTTTTTGTGTAATAAACAAATATTACGAGTATTTATTTCGGAATTTAAATGAACCCAGGCTCAAATTCTTCGTCTTACCTCTAGACCCCATCATGCCACCCCTTCCCCTAAGAGTAAAACTTCATAATATCTATATATATATATATATAGTATTATCTATATTAGGTAGGTAATTGCAGTTAGGTAAGTAGATACCTACTACCTATACCTATATATAGGTACCTACATTATTTTATATTTGAGTAAAACCCGTGTAGTGTCCATAAACTCAAATTTCAATGTAATCTGCAGTAGCAACTCAATACTCTGTAGATTTTGATTTTTATCTGTATTATATTCTAAAATTCATATAGTCTACATTTCATCAAATTTTCATTCAATTCCCTCTAGTGTAGTGTATTATCTATGATTCCCTCACTCCTTGAGTTTAATTTGTTTTATTGGGATTGATTTTAATTTATTTACTAAAATAATAAATCAACACAAACTGTATAGCTAACATTAACATAAGTGTTTATTGAAATCCGTTATAAATATTATGAAAATGGCGGGTTTGGAGTCTATGATTGTCGAGGAGGTTAAGCCTATAGAAAAACCGGTTGACAGAGAAAAGGTAATTTATTTGTTTTAATTCTCCAAATTGTGTTTAGTACAGTATTAACATTACTGAAAATTAATCGTTTCTTTAATTATTAGTTCATAAATACTAAACAGTACACGTACATTTATCGTTTTACAGACATGCCCGTTATTGCTTCGAGTTTTCTGTTCTACGGGAAGACACAATTCAACAGGAGACTATGCACGGGGCAATGTACCACAAAATGAGCTACAGATTTATACATGGATGGATGCGACACTTCGAGAGCTAACCGGACTTGTCAAAGAAGTCAACCCCGAGACACGGCGCAAAGGAACGTATTTTGATTTTGCTGTAGTTTATCCAGATATGCGGTCTCCGACTTATAGGATGAGAGAAATTGGCGTTACTTGCTCTGGTCAGAGGGGTGGAGATGACAATAAAACGTTAGCACAAGTCAAATTTCAAATTGGGAATTATTTAGACATATCAATAACTCCACCAAACAGAATGCCACCTCCAATGAGACGTCCTCAACCTTATAATATGAATAATCGTCAATATTAATTACAGTAGGTTAGTTGTAATTTAGTCTGTATATTATGTGGTAAACATTTGTTTTATAATATATTGATACATCTGGATAATCGAGTATATGCTGCTGTGAACAAGTCAGGCACAATAAATAAAATAAATGTTGCCTTCCATGTATAAATAACTGTTTTAACTGTCTCATTGATCAGTTTGCATTATGGTTTGTTGACTTTAGAAAACACACACATTAGATAGTTTGGTATTTTTCCTTTTTGTGAAAGACATGTTCAGTATATGAGCTTATTATCTACTTGGAGTCTAGTTTTGATTTATAATCTAAGAGTACCATTCATATTTCAAAGAGGTATGCAGAATTGTATTTCTACATCAATGTTTTCATCATCAGCCCGTAAACGTCCTACTGCTGGGCAGGGGCCTCCTCTACCATTGAGAGGGTTTAGGCCTTAGTCCACCACGCTGGCCTAGTGCGGGTTGGCGGACTACACACCTAAGAAATTCTTAAGAACTTTTTGTTTAGGTGTGCAGGTTTTATCACAATGTTTTCCTTCACCGTTAAAGTATGTGACAATTCATTGTGAATACACACATAACTTCGAAAAGTCAGAGGTGTGTGCCTGGGGTTTGAACCCGCGACCGTCGAGATTATCGACCCCATGCCCAAACCTCAAGGCCATCACGTCTTAAAACGTCAACGTCAATGTTTTATAGGATGTTATTTCCTATATAGTATACATTAGTACTGGCACATTTACATTCCATGTGGTTGAAAATTTCCTTCTGGTTGACAAAGTTGCTCACCACACTAAGATAAGTGTGATTTGTTGTCTTTTAGTTCTCTATACGAGTAAGAAATTTCCTGTGGAGAACTATGTATTTTTACTAGAGATTTATGTAATTTGCACCATAGTGTTTTCATACACCATTTCATTAAGTAACCTAACTTCCTAAAGCTATGTGTGTGTTCATCTCTGTGTGTAAATCACTGCCACTCCTCCTATGCTACAAAGTTAATTTCATATTCAATCTCAACAAAATTAGAAATATAATTAAAAAAATATGTAATCACAACTAATAACTCCTTCTGAATTGAAAGATTAAATTTAAATGGTAACTTTTAATAAGGTTAAATCTTGTAAATTATACTGTCTTAAATATTATATAAATCCTGTGTTGATTACTTAAGGTGTCTTATAAACAAATGTATGATTACTTACTAAATAATAAATACTATGATAATCCCAAGTTTTTTTATTGTTTTTCTATAGGTAGGGATGAAGTCAAATAATTGCATGGACAATAAGAATATTTTATATGCTATTGGTATATAAAAAAATTAAAGGAAAATGTTGCAAGTGAAATGGTATTGGCGAAATTGTGGACATAATACATATTATTGGTAATGAAGTGCTGGAAAAAGCAGGACATGAGTTACAATGTAGGAAAAAGTATATAAAAGTGTTAGAGCTGCATTGTAGTCTCCTTGAACTGTGGGCAAAATAAGACAATTTGTCTGAGTAGGTATTGTTTGGTGAGCTCCATACAAAAGTTGTAAAACTTGCCATGTGTGTCATGTTCCAGGGTCACCTGTATTTTTCTTGTGTATAATCAGGCCAGCATAATTTTGGAGAAAGATGATTGAAGTTGCTTTTTGCTGGTTAACACTTTATTTTACCTATAATAAAAATGCAACAAAAACGTTATTTTATTTGCTATGGGATGGGATAATTCAAGTACAACATGAAACTAGTTCCAAGAGTCACAGTAGATATGTATGTATGTTTCAATAAAATACTTCGTAATATTCGAATGCTTCATGGTCTCGAGGTACAGGTATGTTGTATGGTCTAAACGTCTCAGGTTCGACTCTCGGGTAGGTAAGTTGTATCTCACCATGTTCAACAATAACAATAACATCAAGAGGTTGATAGAATTATGGAGGTAAAAGGAAGGGTACTGAGAACGAACCATCACATCGCCTAATGCGATCCCCCGAACCCGATAAATGCAAAAGTGAAAAAAAATATCAAAGAAGGGTTAGGAGACATTCCTGATTTTACACTATTCATGTGAAAGCGAGTCAAATGATCCATTTGTCATATTTGTTATGTTAATCAATCTCAATTTTGGTAAAGGAAAACATCTTGAGAAACCATCACATCTAAAGGTTTTAAAAAGGAATTAATTACTTGGGTATTTAGTCCGCCAACCCGCACTAAACTAGAGTGACGGACTACGGCCTAACCCTAAGAGAAGACCCGTGTTCAGCGGTGGGACGTATATGAGCTGACTACTTAATCTCAATTTTATCTAGGTTTTGTGATGTTGCCATAAAATAGGACAAAATGTTCTTTTACTTATAGAATTTTCTAGAACAGATGTTCAATGTTTAGACAAAACCAAGTATCTAAGTACGATGGTTTGATTTGTAGTATTTTATTTGTAGGTTAAACTTAAATTTACCGGCGAAATGTCCTACATAATTATTTTTTTATGTAGCTGAAATATACATTACATATTATATTATTAAAGAATACGCGTTTGACCCATGAAACATTTGGAATATCTTAAAATCGTCAAACTAAAGCTTAATTGTTGCTAAATTGTTCTTGTAAATAAACAAATAAAAATATAATATAATATAATTATCTGTTACTAGTTTGCTGTTTGAAATCCCTGATTCCATCAAGGTCATCATGGTCAAGTGTGCTACAATACTATATTTGGAAGGATATAAAAGCCATGTACGTTTTATTGTAGGAAGTGAATGACTGAACTGGTCCTTAAACTTGTTTTTGTTTTCAGTAACATTTTATGGGGTAGGTACTGATTTTGATCATGAAAGTAAAAAAACATGTTTTAGTGTTTAACAGTAAGGAAGAGATAACAACATTCGTAAGTTTTATTCATTTTATTGTCACATCTCATTTACGCATAACTTCGCAAGCCATTCCTCAGATGACGACGAAATGTTAAGTCTATGTGCTAGACCACATAATGATACTCGTAAACGACAAGATATAAAAATATCTTTCCCTACAATATACTTCCTAGAATAAATATACAATACTTAAATTTTAATGATTGACCGTCGATCTGAATGGCCTCTTGGTTTTCTTACCCATAGCATTGAGATCGATCGTAATGCCATTGGGTAAAACGGCTTTGTTTTCTTGGTAATCTACAAAACCTTTCTCCTCTTGTTCCTCTTTGGCTTTATCGCAAGGTATACCAGTTTCGTAGTTATATTCACGTTTAAGGCCGTCGGGGTCAACGTAACCGTATTTCCCCCGAGTAATACAGTCTACGCCAATCGTTTCCTCTTTGAAGGAGCCGTCGTCGTTTTCGAATCCCCAAGTAATGGTTCCGTCATCACTTTCATCTCTGAATTTACGGATGATTTGAGCAACAGGCTTCTTCTCTCTAGGATTTGATGATGCATATTTCTGTGCACTCTTGACAGGAGCACGATTTATGGGTTCCTGGGGCCTAGAATACCTGATGGGTTGAACATCCTCGTCTTCAATAAATGGTTTAGGCTCTGGTCTAAACACAGGACGCTGGGGTCTGCTGGAAAGAGGTTGGATTCTGGCTGGCTGTGGCTTGTTGAGTGGCTCGTTTCTTATGGGATTAAAAGGTTGAGGAGACAAAGGTCTGTATTGCGTGGGTCTCACAGGTTCCAGCTTTACAGCTGAAGGAGTCGATTGAGGGAATGGCGATGGGTTAAAAATGATCGGTGGTTTCGGCTGAGATGTTGTTGTAATGTCGTAGAAATCATTTTGAGGTTCAGGTGTTGAATACACGCTGGGCGAAAAGGCAGTGGGTGTGTTTATTTCATAATCATCTTCCGGCTCTTCAGTGACGGGTTTTGCTGGTTCATCAAGTGATTGAAGACTCGGCCTTGGTGCCGCGTCCACGGACTTGAATGACGGTCTAGCCAGACCGGGCCTTCTGGATCTGGGGATCCCACCAGGTACTGGAGCTATCCTTCCCTGACGGAAGCCACCTTGTCTTATGGGACCACCTATCGGGATTGCTCCTGGGATTTGCAATCTCGGCGGAGCAGGTCCGTCATTTTGTGCATAAGCTGTGATTGCACACAGCATACATATCTGAAATAAGAGATAAAGCGGATTTATATTCTATTGTTGTAATAAATATATCGTTGTTTAAAGGACATCTAACTTTCAACTGTTTACCATATTACCTAAAATACTCTACACTCGACGTATATTTGTCAAATTGCTCACGATACAATAAACTGGAGTGGTGTTTTACGTTGTCAACGTATGTTTTGTTTGTGATGGTGAAATTAAAAACGTTGCGATAGATAATTTTATATATACGTTCAAAAAATTATGTTCGGCTCAGTTTGGCTGACGGAATGTAGTCGTGCAACGAAACACGGCATACTTTCCAGTGTAGACCTTGCTCGCGGCTTACACTTAGTTGATTTATCCAGCAAAACGCAATAGCCTTTGATTCTATTGTAACACCTTTGTGTTACAACGTAGACCGTACCACCGTAGACGTAGACCTTTGTCTACGGTTATGAAATACCCATTGAAGGCTTGCTCTGCATTTAAGGGCAATGGTTCGAGACTCAAAGAAATCTGTTGTGCCCTGCCATAAATTTACGAAAATGTTATTTTGTATTTGGATGGTAATCATTAACCGAGTCAGAAATTGCGGACCTGTGAGATATTATTTATTCAGTAAGTCTAGGAGACTTAGTCACATCCAGAGGTTCACTACTTACCTTACCTTACTACACTATTATCTGTGTTACTTACTACCTAACTTAACTCATTAAACCAAGTATTATTACAAGACGTGCCAATATTTAGTAACGTGGAGTTTACAAAGTACGATAGATCTCTCCAATCTCATAATATGCGTATCTATACAGCTCAGCAAATAAGTAGGTATCACATGAATAATTTTTCCACTACGGGATCGAATCCACGACATAAAACGATTGCTATGGTACACTCCGAGTAGGTATTTGTCGAATCTAAAGCAAAAGCCGCGTAAAAATTTGTAAGTAATAGAAGTAAATTTGTAGCTATTTGAAAGAGTCATTTAATCGGTTTCTTTGCGAGTATGTGCGTAACAATATGGTGATTAATCTTAATTATCAAAATTACCGGTTATCATAATAAGCGAGTTTCTATAATTTTTCAATAATTTAAAGGTTTCCGGCGATTAAACAATTAGAAGCGCGCAACATTTATCAGCGAATTAACAGCTTATGCAAAGGAAGCAATAGTTAATAGAAGTAGAAGTCAATCAGGTACGTATAATATACAAACAACAACTTTCTAGTTTTTAGGGACGTATTAAGCAGGTCAGGTTAATGATATGTGTTTGTCAATTTTGGTAGTCATTAAACTAAGCATTATTAATTTGCAAAAAATAAGACATTAGTTTCATTGGAAATAAGGTTATTATGATTTAGAAATACCACAATTATTTATCTATGCTATAAACAATAATTTCTCATATTTTTTTGAGAAATATCCTAACTTCAAGGTAGTTTGTTTTATCGATCCAATAACACGTTGCGTTGAACTCAACATTGTCGCAATTGCCTATGCAAATGATCGAGTAAGTGTATACGTAACTGCTAAAGCATTACAGTTTCGAAAATTGATGTGTGTTGTGCAATGTGCGAATATTTTGTTTTGTTTCACGTACAACGTATAAAGTGCATCTTCACGCATATAAAACGAAAGAGAGAGTAAATTTGTATCTTAGTATTTAAATGTCAGGGATTTCCTTGTATTACAATAAATCGTTTAGTCACACCACGGGCGAAATTCCAAGACAACTTTGACTTTTCGAATTTGTATGGGTATTCTAAATCGATAATTATGCACTTAAAATGCTAAGCAGAAATATCGCGAGAGGGTTTTTATATGAGTTCTCTATGAGTATGCACTAGACCAGTATTTTTAAAGTATTATTTTAAAGCCAAATGGCCTTCCACCGTAGAAGAAGGCCATGCCCGTCGAAGTACCTGTACCTAACATACCGTACCTATTATTTTATGTAGACAAAATAACAGACGTACAAATTGAATATATAGATACTTCTTGCAAACGTTTAAGTTGGACAGGCAGCTAATCATCAAGTGAAAATCTAGTTTTGTCATGTAACATGCATAATAAAACATGTTATGTCAAAATGGAAAAAGGGCATCTACATCTAAAATCTTTTGACGTGACACTTCAAGTAAATTCATTTGGCCTTGGCAAAAACATACTGAATAAAATGTCAAAAGCTTAGGAACGCAAGTAATTTCTTTAGCCCATTGAATAAATGCCAAACCACAATAGCGATAAATCCTTTTAAAAAAAATTAACAGTAAGGAAATATTCAGTTATTTGAGTAAATTAAACGTGAGATCAGCGGATAGGGCGGCTGTATATATATCTGAAAGTGGTAAGGACGCCCGGCAACACCGCGCTTCCGCAAGTCAAGGTAACGCGTTGGAATGGCACATAGACTAAATACCTAATTGTTATGTCGCTCATAATAAAATATTGCGACCCTTTTAAAATGCAAGCCCAAGTGAGATCATTCGAGTAAATATAACTTTAAACTGGAAATGTTATGCTATTATCGTTTTTACTCGGTCTTACATAGATACGATTATACGATTTATAAAATCATCATCATCAGCATCAGCCCATATGTGTCCCACTGCTGGGCACGGGCCTCCTTTATAACTAAGAGGGTCTAAAACCTCCTTAGTCCACCACGATAGCCTAGTGCAGGTTGATAAACTTAAGAAATTCCTTAAAACTTTTATGTGTGTAGGTTTTACGATGCAATACGATGTTTTTTTTACCGTTAAAGTATGAGATAATTCTTTGTGAATACACACATAACTTCGAAAAGTCAGAGGTGTGAGCCTGGGATTTGAACCCACGACCGTCGAGATTCTCGGTTTATAAAATAATATAAACTAATTTCAATATTATAGGTATAAGCAATAAACTCTTGGAACTAGATTAATGTTTTTTATTAATGAGGGTTACATAATAAAGTTACAAAACTACCATAATCACCTACTAATTTAATTACTAATTTAGGCTGCATTACTTTGTAAAGATTGCTAAATATTATGAACTACAACATAAATGTATGAGCACGTAGGCGATGCATAGGTTAAAGGTAGCACAGCGCTCGTTGAAGTCTTTTGTTAAGCATTCACGATCGAAGTCAATTAACAATTTTGTTGGACTCTTTTAAGTCGTATAGCGTTCGATAACACCGGTAAAGTAGTTTGGAAAATGCGCAATTATCTTTGCATGACTATGTTTATCATATAATAACGAGGCGTCGTAACCGTCACGGCTTGCTGAACAAACTCTAATAAAATGCTACTTGGCACTGGCGCCTACATTACTGGACACTAGTACTTGCACCGTATTGTTCTTGTTCTCTATTTAAATGTTGTACTCTAGCGCACTTGTATATTGAATTAACTTCAAACATAAAAAGAATACTGTAGTTGTCATTTAAGTTACTATTTATATTATATTTAAAGTAGATATAGGATATGTTTTTTATTATTAGTCCGAAAAGCATTACGTTGTATTACGTTATAAATCATATAAAATGATTAGATGCTTAATAAGATTACTTGCTATAAACAATTGAATAGTGAAAGCCAAGTAAAAGCTAGAGAGTGGCATATGGCACTTCAACTATTCTCATAATTATTTTCTTATACGAGTAGCGAACGTTATTGTGTGTAAAATACAGTTTACTGTCTCTTGTTTCTCTATTATTTGTGGTTTAATTGAAGGATGATTAATTGCGACACGTGTTGAATACGAATGCGTGCGTCAATAATAAACAAATGTTTCGTTTCGGATGAGCGCCAAGATGGAATTTTGTTAAACGTTATTATTACACCTTATTAGGTGTAACAAATCTTTACAAGTGACTTCATTGCACTTACTAATAATAAATAAATAAATACACCCAACAGTCACATACATAGTTCTGACCCCACACTAGGATACAAGTCCTGTGTCGTGGGTATCAGAAACTACGAGAGACTTTTCGGTCTCACAAACACCCAGACCCGAAACAAATATTTGTGGATCACACAAACATTTGTCTCGATGCGGGGATCGAACCCGCGGCCTCTCGTTTTGCAAGCTGGTATCTAGCCAACTACGCCACGGGGCTGTCAAAATGAATCAATAAAGTTTATGTCTATCTGTAAATCTATATACGCGTAAGTAGCTGAAGTATTTTGAAAACGTTATGATTATATTGTGAAATTTCACTTTTTTCGCACTAAGTAATCAAGTATTACTCAATTGTGATGGACAATCACTTCAACATAGTGCATTAAGTTTTGCTCATCATGTTTTTCACTTTTTATTGTATTACCAATACATTTAAATTACAAGACTCGGAGGTCACGAATAATTGACGACTTTGTAAAGTCGACATGCAAATTGTGACTGCAACAACATTACTTAATAGCAAATGTATTTGAAAATTTATTTCAAGAATAATTAACATTAAAGCTCTAGGTATGAATACGTAATAAGGTCGCTATGAAACGCTTACGAACAAGGTTACATTCATCTTGCCCTCATTAAATTTGAACTAGTATTTTGATATTTTAATCACTGACAAATAGACTCGGAAGGCGTGCCGACACGACCAAGGAATTTTACAAACGTTTCTGCAGTGAATGGATTTTTATTGTGACTGTTGTAACATAACAAGTTACGCCTATCTGTATCTTGGTTGTCGGACCTGTCAGTAATATCAGTCAACCAACGTAACCACCCAAAGTACGTGGCCGCCGCCTGTGCGTGCTTTACGTAAGTCACCTGTTAATATGACAACAGCCTACCAAATTATGTGCTTGAAATAAACACTCAGTTCCGCATTGTGAATTAAAAAGGGCATTATTTTATGCATGAAGGTGTGGCGCAAGTACGCCAGTGCGAGATTTGTGGCTATGCTGAAATGACCTGTCAGCTCACGATCGGTTCCAAGGTTGGTATGCGAAACCGATACTTCGAATGCCCGTCGTATTATACCTACCTGAATTGGATATTGATATTGCTTTACTCGTATGCATTAGTAGTATTCATTGAATCGCGACCAACCACCCAATTTATCACTACATCTTATGTTGGCAGTTTGTGTTAGATTTCGTCGTGCTGGACTTTCATATTATTCTGATCTAATGTAATGTCTTTATTTATAGAGCTCTATTGTTACTGTACCGAGTAAGCGAGCGCAAAATATAAATTAGACAGCCGTTTTGTGTAATATAAATCGAAAGTATTATTTTTATCAAAGCAAAAAAACTTTATAAATAAACCCTATAAAGAAATTTGAATAATAAAAAAGTCATATTAAATTATCCCATAAAAATTATAAAAGTGTAAAAAGTAAATACGGAAGGAAGAGTTGTGAATCGTGCAATTGCCCTTTTCCAAGGCCAAATAATTGAAAACTCACCAGTAATATACGCATGATGTCCTGCGGTCACACGTCACTATCACGCAGCGTACAACCAACAAATAAAGGAAACGCCTCCCGCGCAAGCTATATGAGGTCGCCCACTCTCGCCCTGCGCCAGACGCGACCACCATACCTTATTGCAAGGTGACCAACTATGAACGCATGCCCACAACAAACGGGCCTAATCAAATGCACTACTATTCAAATTGGCGGTGCTGGCCGCGAATATACCGCTAAATGAGCTAATTAATTAAAAATTCGGTTCAATTTTCGTATTCTCAACGTCAAGTCTATTATCTGCTTCTAAGAATACAGGGGAATTTAAATGATATGACATATGCGACGCCTTGCGTAACTGTAGTTTATGAATTGGAAGTTATAAATATGACAAGAATTTTGCTCATACAGTTTTTTCTTTTGGTAAAAAATTTATTAAACATGGAATGCTAATGGTTCCAAACGTGGGCATATAAATATAAATTGCCGCCTTGATTCATCAATCTAGACAGATAGTCAGTCAATGTATTAATATGATTGTTTCTGCATAAAATTGCTGCGTTTATTTTGCATGTGCACAATAAATGACCACAATAGGGGATCGTGTCTCGAATAAAAGTTATTTATGGACCTTACATTTGCATATCTACACTTACAACAAACATTGTTATTGTGAATCGTTTTTTATACCTTATTTCATTATTTTGAAATGCTTTAAATTCGTAATAAAGAGCAGAGAAACAATAATAATTATTTGGTATGTGTACATAATGACCGTTCCTGCTGCGCTCCCCGCAACATTACAAAATCCACATAGTTATACCATCAGATTCGTCTCGTTGGCTGCAACTGTTGACACTTGCATTGTGCTTTTAAATCTGTAAATTAATCTAAAAGTTCACTGCCGGCTATATGTCAGATGTGGTAACTGCTGATCCGTCGTAACTTTTTATTGTGACGATGTTAAAAATCACGATATTTCGGTGTGTAATTTTTTCTAGTATTTGTCAGTGATGTTTGCAATTTTTTTGTAGTTGTGTGCAATTCTTTATGTATTCCTCGTACGTCTTTAGATAAAAATAATATGAGCCAGAAATTAAACATTTTAGCGGCCAAAATCAAAACCTAATTACCAATACTAGACTATATATATTATAATTATACTAGACTATAGGTGCATTGCTTAAAATTAGCTCAATGAGAAATACAACCCATAATATCAGATGCGTGTAATTATAAATATAATTGCAATAGTTTTATAAACGCTATTACTCATAATTCGTTACCGCATGCCAGATTCAGAGCTACTAGTACCTAGTTTTGTTACATAAATAATTTTTCTTCATCTATAACAGTTTATATATTTTAGCGAGATTAAGTCTAAGTCCACCAAATTACAATAAAGCGATTTGGTACGAACAAACAAATTCGAAATGGTATGAAGAACTCATGAGTAGAGTAGTAGTAGTAGAGTAGAATTTTCTTTCACAGTTAAAGTGATTTATTGTTGATGAGGCTTAAAATGTCTTATAAAAAAGGATTTGAAGTAATTTTTGGGAGTGTCTCAAATTGCTTAGGCTGTTAAGAAATACAGTTACAGAATAGGTTTATAAGAGTATATATTCTGTATCAACAATATTTATGCACCTACCATGTATCTCTGCACCACCTTAAGGTTGACTGGTAGATAATGCCTTAGGCATTAAGTCCGCCTTTATACTCTATTATGTATAAAAAGCATAAATAAATAAATAGGTGATAGATAGTCCTGACTTCAGTGGATTTGATGTCATCGATTTTATCACAAACTCATAGATTCGACGTGCTCCGTAGGCGTTGGTTACAGACCAAGCTCGATATCAATGAGAGACAGCAGGTTCAAATGCTGCACAGAGAAATATATTTTCGTGATCTGAAAATATTTTTGTGATTTTCGGTATTTGTGGGACCGGAAATCTTTTTTTATGCAAAATAAAAATCTCGTTTCTTAGTGTGAGGTCAGAACTGTGAATATGGTTGTAGGACGTAAAAAATCTTTATTGAGTGTATTGACAATTAATTAATGTAACTTTTATCGTAGAGGCAATATACGCAGGAAATCTGTATAGTTCAATGATCTTTAAATTAATTTTATATAGTGCATATGTGTTACCCACTGATCCGCGATGAACTAAAGCTTAACACGGAAACCCTCTCAACCGTAAGACGCCTGAGCTCAGCAGCTTAATGGAATTGGGCCAATAAAGATACACAGGCCTTAATAGATTCAGCATGTTAATTTGGCACATAACTTAAGTTCATGAATGCAACCTAAATTAGCCGGTGCGAATTTGACGGCCGCATTTCAAAGCGAATTACATAAAACACCTTTGTTTACCATTGCTTATTTGGTATGTGTCTGATCGGCAGGATAATGCATTTTCGGTGTGTTACATCATCGCTGTTTCACTGACGCATGCGCAGTCCAGTCACGCATCCGCACAGGAAAGTGTATCGGCAGCATCACAACATAGCCAAGTGAGAGTTTTGCGCCCTAGTATTAGATGCTTAGTATCACAATATCGCAAAAATCTTTAAAAGTAGTCGATTTCCAATTCATAATAAAATCCCCTTATGTAAAATGCTCCAATAAATCTACATTCATGCAGTGTAAGTTGAGTAATAATAATAATAAATACACCCAACAGTCACATACATAGTTCTGATCCCACACTAAGATACAAGTCTTGTGTCGTGGGTATCTGAAACTACGAGAGACTTTTCGGTCTCACATACACCCAGACTCGAAACAAATATTTGTGGATCACACAAACATTTGTCTCGGTGCGGGGATCGATCCCACGGCCTCTCGTTTCGCAAGCTGGTGTCTAGCCAACTGCGCCACGGGGCTGTCACGGGGAGTAGGTATGTGTGATCTATGTTAGGACGTAAGATATTTTGATTTAAAAATAGTAATTGAATTAGAATTATTCGTCAGTGACAATTAAAAATATTTTATTCGCAGGATTGCTCACCATGTTATATATAATTAAAAAAATATATAACATGGTGAGCAATCCTGCGCACCTAAAAATTCTTAGGAATTTCTTAGGTGTCTAGTCCGCCAACCCGCACTAGGCCAGAGGACTAAACCCTCTCAGGCCAGGAGGCCTGTGCCCAGCAGTGCGACATATATGGGCTGATGATGAAATAAAAAAAAAACTATGTAAGCATCTACAATATAACTGATTTCTGTATTTTACTGATCATGCTCAATTGTGATATGAACATAAACTTAATGTACATAAAGAACACATGTAAAATCCACGTAATGTAACAATATTATATTTCTTAGTGGAACGACTAGCCCGCGACAGTGATCGTGTGGCAACGTGCCCGAAGCTGAACTACTATGAATTTCCTTTTACTGTATCGTATCTATAATAGTTCATTCGCCGCGTCAACGTCGCAACACACTCGACTTAATTTTAACTGAGGAAATTATTAATATGTGGAAAGCGTTTTACTATCCGAACAAAACACATATCTAATGATTATTTCTACTATTTAGATTTACGGCCTTGCTTATAAACGTTAGTTAGTTAAACTACTTCAATATGCTCTGTCTTCTTTTCACTAACGTCAAATCATTAAATAGAGCAGACCAAAGCATGATTAAGTAGTGGTTAAATGAACCAACGTTTGTAAGGGCTCGTAATATTTAATACGATTCTTTACATTACTTTACCTAGTTTTTGGACCTGCCTTGATAAAGCTGAATATTTTGACAACAAACAAACATTTTTTTGCTGTCAAATTAACAATTGGTTTTATATGTCTGATTATAGTTATTGGACATCACCTTTTTTACAAATCTTTATCAGTAGATATATTCACATATGCTGTAACACATTAATTTAGAATGTCATTATCGAGCACATTTATTTGGATTCGTAGATCCATGTCAATGTGATCTAGTAGCGGATGAATGTCAAAACGTTTCCCACTTTCATTTATCAAATGTGTTAACGTTTGCGATGGGACAAATTACTTGCGAAATTAAACATAGGAATGGGCGAGTTGGCATCGATCACAGACAATTGCATGTAACTTGAATGTTTATCGTCTTGGCAATGTCCTACTGATGTGACCAGACGTGCACAATTCGCCTGACATGTTAAACTTGCCTAATCATCATATCTTCACGTCTTTGTTCCAACAAGCGTTTAATTCTTGTCATTTACTGACTGCCTCGTGCCACGCCTTACGGTACAAGTATGTGCTGTGCGATCTAGAAGTCCTGAGTTCGATTCCCGGGTCGGGCAAAGTGTTATTAATTTTTCCATTAGGAAATTCTCAGTAGCAGCACGGAGTCTGGAAATGTGCCCGAAAAACGGCAAAAGGCTCGCCACCTATTACGTGGGACTGATACATATCTGGCGAAATGTGGGTGTAGAAATGCACCTCTGCCTACCCCATCAGGGAATACAGGCGTGGGTTTATGTATGTAGGTATGTTTTTATTTCACATTATTTCGATCGAGAAGTATTGCCTTTGTTTTTGTCATAAACAAGAAAATAGTACGCCAATTACAAGCAGTTCAATAAAGTTGCGAAATCTCATTGAAGTTAATCGGTTGTAGACAGATTTAGAGATTGTGCAAGACCCAGTGGCGGGACTTCCATAGAAGCCCAAAAGCGTTAATCCTTAATTGTTTAATGTGTAGTTTATATTAGCTTATTATGGGGTCTTTATTTAGCAAATCGCTTTAGTTAAATAAAGATTTCAAGGCTAAAAAATATTATTTGGAATTTTAAAAGGCAAACTGGGCTTTTGGGCTTGTATGGAAGTACCGCCCCTGTGTGCAACCATCTACAGAGTCATTTCATTTTGGACCTTGATCTTGTGCAGGCCCGTGTTTAGCAACTGTCTTATTCTAAATACTTATGCATCTAAGTATTTACTTCATGAAGACAAAGTACATATTACTTCATCCACGAGTAGAGTTCACGAATGCAACTCAATTATTATATTATAGTATTCTCAAGAGCGGTAATCTGTCTATGTTTACTCTGTGTGGTTTATTCCCATAACTACTACCTTACTTACCAGCCAGGACAAGTCGTCTAAAGCTCCGTTATCCGTGCCGTATCGCCTTTTTGAATGGTTCGTTTCTCATTCGACACGTACTCCATTTGTCTCTACAATAGGACTTGTTACCAGGTCATATTCATATACGCTAAATGCTATGTATCTGTGTCAGGAGTATCAGAGGTTAACGGCCGAAAGTCGAACTGTTTTTGAACATTCTATCGTTTTAAGGATAGAATTGGAAGGCGTCTGTGATCTGTTTGTTGATAAGTTTGACATGGAATATTTGTGGTCTAGGTTGAGGTTTAATAAATATATTCCGAGCACAGATATTTGCACTAAATCTTGGCAAACCTGTTGTGAAGGAAGTTAAGTTTGCTATATGAATCAGTTGCATAGTTTGGGGAATGGTCAATGTACGTAAATTGCTGATGAATTTGGCCTTTGATTATACAAGAGCGATTATACACAATTAAACTCAATACAACATATTTTCTGTACTCAACTACTAAAAAATGTAATTCCCTAGGAAAAACACAATCGGCATATAGGTATCTACTTTAAGATTTTCTTTTACATACAAAGCTGATCAAAAAGCTAATGCATGCTGATTATGTTCTAGATGGAGAATTTATCACCATATCCGTATTAGACAAATAAATTGAACTTTACTAAGCCATTGTTATTCAACAATTGTAGTGTTACATACAAGTATTTACTTTCTTATTTGTAAGATTGTGAAATAAAGAATATTCGAAGAATGAATGTTGACGTTAAGTAAGGCGTTAAAAATTAGGCTTTAGAATATTGGGAGCACGAACGCAAAGGCCGGTGGATGATGAGTAGTCTGGTCACGCGCAGGTGACGCCGACACAGGCTCGTCACCGTTACCGACATTTTGTAATGGCAACTAAGGGAATGCACCGCCCTAGACGTCGGAACCACAGGAGTCAACGTCCTGACGCCGCTCTCTTTTTAGGTGTCATTTATATTGAAATAAATTGTGGATGTGTTGCTACTTTTCTGTTTGGTTTTAATTTTCGATTATGATCGTATATATTTGATCGACTGCCTCGTGGTCTCGCGGTACAAGTATGTGCCGTGCGATCTAGAGATCATGGGTTCGATTCCCGGATCGGACGAAGTGTTATTGAGTTTTTCCATTAGGAAATTCTCGGTAACAGCACGGAGTCTGGAAATGTGCCCGAAAAACGGCAATAGGCTCGCCCCCTATTACGTGGGACTTGGTGAAATGTGAGTGCAGAAATGCACCTCTGCCTACCCCTTCGGGGAATACAGGCGTGAGGTTATGTATGTTTGTATGTCGTATTATATTTGAATATTATTTAATTAATTTTGATTCATCTATTTCTTTAAAATATTAATCTTTAACGTATTTCCATTACCGTGATGAATTCGATAATCTATTAGAAGTGAGAAAGTAACATTAGTGTCGTAATATTCTTTTTATTGATCAAATTGTTTAGATGGAAATTGTTGCTGACGATTTGGCAACTCAGGATAGAGGCTTTTTAGACTTTTTGTTTAGAAGCGGGATTTGAGATATCAAAGTCCTGTTAAACTAATATCTTCGTGTTTGGCTTTTACATGCCATATTAATGCGATCGATGCTACCGCTCTTATAGTTCTTTCAGCCACGCGCAAATGTGTAGCTGACACGCAACCTGACTTATGTCTACTATGGAACATCTTTCGTAGATGAAATTCAGGCAAATTAACAATAACAACTTGAGAGTGACGAGGAATTTTTTTTTCATCTGCATAAAATATTTTAGGATTATTTTACTAACGAGATAAGGCAGATATGGGATAGTACAATAAGTGGTTGTGTTCTGTTCTGTGAAACACGGTTGATTATTAAATCTACGAATATAAGTGTTTAATAGTTCTTTTTTGTTTTCGTTTTTTTTTGCAATTCTAAATTAAATATTATTCGACTGTTTTTTTGCCTAGCGGCACAAGTGTGTGCCGTGCAATTTAAAGACCGCGGGTTCACTTCCCAGGCAGAGTGAAGTGTTACCGGATTAGTAATAGTATCGCACGTAGTCTGGAAATGTTCTCGAAAATCGGCAATAGGCTTGCTTGGGTGCAGGTGCAGAAATGCACTTCTGCCAATCGCTTCGGTGATACAGGCGTGAGTGCGTATATATTGATGTACATCCAACGCCTCAAAAACGCAATCCAAAGAGAAGGGCGACAGTATAATCGGATGCCTGACATGGTCGAATGACAATCTTCGGATACATCTTCACTGTTATTTTAAAGTTCACTTGTTTTCCTCAAAACCTTCAATGACTTATATAATTTTTACATTACATAAGGCTCTCCATACATTTAAGATTGGCAATGACTTTCGTCGGTCAGGGTTATCAACAGACTGGCGTGGCGACCGTCGCGGCAGTGCGTCCTGTCCTCCAGCAGTGGATGGACAGGCGCCACGGTGCGCCGACCTTCCGGCTGACGCAGGTGCTCACCGGGCACGGCAGCTTCGGTGCGTACCTGTGTCGCATCGTCGGAGTGGAGGAGACCGCCGTGTGCCACCATTGTGGCAACTGCCGTGAGGACACGGCCCAGCACACGCTTGAGGAGTGCCCAGCCTGGGACGAGGAGCGCAGCGCTCTCGTAGCGGTCGTGGGAGAGACCTCTCGCTGCCGACTGTGGTCGCCGCCATGGTCGGCAGCCGGAGGTCGTGGAAAGCTATGCTCTCCTTCTGCGAACGTGTCATTTCGCAGAAGGAGAGCGCGGAGCGGGATCGGGAGCAGACCGATCACGCTCGTCGCAACAGGCGACGTAGGAGGCGCCGGGTCAACACGTAGCCCGGCGCCCAGAGGCCACACGGGGCCGCCGTCCCTACCTTGGCGGCCCCCCAGGTGTAAATAATATATTTTGGTGTGCCTCTTGGCACCGCGCAGAGGCGGTCCCGGAGCAATCCATAGCTCTGGCTTCAGGGTATTCCGGGGCCGCCTCGTTGAATGCGCTGATGGTGGCCGTCGCGGGGTTTTTTAGTCGGTATGACGGCGCATTGATTTTGGTAGGGACCCGGCCCAGCGGCCGCCCGAGCACATTCACGGGCGGTAACATCCATGCTGGGTCGGAAGGCGCCGGTGAGTCCGACACACCCTCGCCCCTCCGGGGCGGGATGGTCCGTAAATGGATTTTCCCCGCGTGAAAAAAAAAAAAAAAAAAAAAGGGTTATCAACAGCACTTGGAGACAGTAGGTGTTATGAAATATTCGGCTTCTATTAATTTCATTTTACAAAACGTAAGAAAATAGCAAAAAAACTGATTTATCACGGATTTCAGTGATGTATTCGTACAATACCGATGTAGCTGGTGAGTAATATTGTCCAGAAAGATATAGAGAACTATAATATTCTGTATTTAAAAAGGTAAACGTAGTTTCAGTGCAATAAAACATTTGCCACCAGGTATGTTCCACGACATCGAGTACAATTGATTGTACCAATCTTTGTATATTTGAATGTGTAGAAAAAAGTTTGAATTGGACCGATTTCTTTTGTCTGTGGAGATAGTTGACGCGATGAGATGAATTTGGATTGATATTCATCATCATCAACATCAGCCCATATGTGTCCCACTGTTGGGCACGGGCCTCCTTTACAACTAAGAGGGTTTAGGCCTTAGTCCACTACCTGGCTACTACTGGCCTAGCGCGGGTTCATTATTGTTCATTAGTAGTAATAATGCTAATCGCGCTCTCGCGACACGTACGAGTATGTGCCGTGCGATCTAGTGGTCCCGGGTTCGATTCCCGGTTCAGGCAAAGTGTTATTGGGTTTTTCAATTAGGAAATTCTTATTAGCAGTACGGAGTCTGGGTATGTGCCTAAAAAACGGCAATAGGCTCGCCTCCTATTACGTGAGACTGATATAGACCTGGCGAAATGTGGGTGCAGATATGCAACTCTGCCTACCCCTTCGGGGAGTACAGGCATGTGGTTATGTGCAAGTATGTATGTTATTTTCAAATTTGGGCATCAGAAACTACGAGAGACTTTTATATTGTCATTTGAATTTTAAAGTGGAGCCAGTACCTACCTATTTAAATTTTTTCATTGTTTAAGTTTGCCGGGACACTTACTTATCTTTCATAAAAATGTTATTGTCTCATCGTCATAATATGAACGAACATAAGGAAAACGAAAAATGTGTAAAATATTATAATTCCATTTCATCGCGTATGTAAAAAACATTATGTAACTGGAAATGTAACAAATTGCGTTCTTAATGTAACTTAGTGTATAATGATAATTAACCGATATAAATTTTCACTTTTTGCTTTTCATGCATGCACAATGGGTAAGAAAAAAGTCAGTAATTAATTATTACAAAATAATAATTCATTTATTTCCGTTCAGCTCGTTAACATATTGTGTAATGAAAGAATACGTTATATAATTAGCTGATGAGTCCATAACCGGGCCCAATTTTTGAGGGATTAAATCGGTAATTTATTAATTAAAACTTGTAAGTACACTAGCCTGTTATTTGAAAAATGCGTAAAATTTGCAATTACACAATAGTCACTACTTTACTATGGTAACTTTATGCTTAGGTATCTATATTTTCTTATAATACTTAATACTATTTGTAGTGATAATAAATAAATTGATCAAAAACAAACACAGGTACACGCTTCTCTACTATTAATATTTTATATCTAAAACTGTACAATAAAAATAATACATCCAATGTTAGAAGTGAAAAAATAAAGAATATAAAATAAATCATTGGAATAAATAAAATAAAAATAGACGGAGCTTAGATAATAAATTGTACGACTAAGGTGAATATGGTTTTCATGGTTCATTACGGTTCCATTTATTTAATAAAAAAGGTTTATGCTGTGGAATGTCATAAAAATTTATAGTATTTTTGATTAGTATTATTTTATAGTATTTTTTATTAGCAGTGATGGCCTCGAGGTTTAGGCGCGCGGTCGAGAATTTCAGAAATTATATGTGTATTCACAATGAATTATCACTTGCATTAACGGTGAAGGAAAACATCGTGATAAAAACCTGCACACCTAAAAAAGTTCTTAGGAATTTCTTAGGTGCGTAGTCCGCCAACCCGCACTAGGCCAGCGTGGTGGACTAAGGCCTAAACCCTCTCAGTTGTAGAGGAGGCCCGTGCCCAGCTGTGGGACGTGTTTGGGCTGATGATGATTTTTTTTATTCATTAATTTACAAAGACATTCAATTAATTAGTCAATTTTAGAATCTTATACGAGTAAATACAATTGATGCCATTTTTTATAAATAATGAAAGTTGAAAAAGTAATTTTATTTTTTATTTTTAATAATTTTTATCACAATTTTATGTTACGGGAATGGATTTTTAAGACAATACTTTGCGTCAACAAGACACAAAGTAAAAGTGATAAAACGTATTATAGTAGTATTGTTATCTAAGTAAGTCATTAATTCTAATATTTATTGATTTTTTTGTTTATGAAGAAATACTAAATTAATGATCAAGTTTAATAGTTTTAAATTTGATTAAAAAGGTCAATTAGACTGCAGAATAACTACTTGAAAACAAAAGTAGTCTACAGTGTAGATTGATTTATACTTATTATATGTACGTTAGTCCAGCGTGGTGGACTAAGGCCTAAACCCTCAATTGTAGAGGGGGCCCATGCCCAGCAGTGGGACGTATTTGGGCTGATGATGATGATACGTTAACTATACTTACAATTTGTTTAAAAATACTACATGCTCTTCATAGCTCAATTCTAAGTATAATCTTTTTTATCTTTGTGGTGCTTAACAATAATAATTTACACTTGTACCTACATACGATATGACGTCTTATGTGCGTTAAAAATATTTAAAATTGTCATATTGCTTTTCTACCTTACAAAGTTTTTATTTTAATATTCTATTTATGCTAAATTCGAAAAAATCTCACTATTCACTGATTGCTGAAGTTGTGGTGTGAATAATACAGTAAACGAAAATATTTGCTAGCCTTAAATTCAAATTGTTTGACCTAGTTAAGTGTGTCTTTTTATTTTCAGTTTACTGCACTATTTGCGTGCCTACATCTGAACAAGTTTACTTATTTATACTGTTTGGTAATTAGTGCCCTCTGTCGTCGGTTACAGTAAATGTGCCGTTGCAAGGCGAGTTCGTGTCGAATGACGGTCTGTGGAAGAAAAAAATACTTTAATGATGTTAGCGGCAAGCAATAACAGATGGCGTTGTAAGAAAATAAAATCGTAATCGGAGAAAAACATGTGATTTTTACAAAATATTACAAGTAAAAATAGATAACTGTAATAAATTGATTATATTTATATTCTTTCTGACATTAATCTGTGTGAGTAATAAGTGTCTACTATGTTTTTAATATTTGAAATTGTAATTATCAGTGAATTAGTTATTGATTTTCTGATCATTATGTATTTTAGGTTTACTTAATAGATTTAAGCGTTTAAATGAAGTTAAATCGCGGATACTATCTATTTATGTAGTAGATCAGAAAAAGTTTTAATTTTAGTTTTACCAATGAACATACATTTTGCTGTCCACAACAGATTGTGGCTTGTCTGACCGGGCGGTTTCTGGTAAAATCAGTACGATGCCACCTCCGACCGCTGCCAATGCTGCTATGGTGACCATTGGGAGATGTTCATTAAATATTGTCTGAAAGAAACAAGAACATCATATAAAATTGTCGTTCTGTTATCATATGTTTTTCACGATAGGTTAGACGATATAGACGATATATTACGAGTCTCTTTTTGGACTCTATAAAAAAAAATAAAGGTAGGGTGTCGTCGTAAACAGTTTTTTTTAAATCAATGTGAAGCTGGTTTTGTGATATCGCCTAAAGATAAATATTAAAATCATTTTTAGATCTTAGATGTACTCACTCATAATCATTTTGACTCTATTATTCATGTACGATAGTAACTAGGTCTAATTTAAGAGTGTATTTTTATAAGTTCATATTAAATTTATACATATACATAAATTGACTGTAACCTGTTTTGTGTTACAAATAAATAAATCTTAGTTACATTTATCAGTGTTGGGCAAAAGTTAATTGAACTAACAATTAAAAATTGATCAATTGTTATTGTGAAAACAATTAATTAATTGTTAATTGTTAGTTCAATTAACTTTTGCCCAACACTGACATTTATGCGGTTATTTTTTGTTTCATCTGAATAAAATAATACAAATTTTCGTGATTTGCATCTTAAGCAAATTTGTATTTTCACCAAAATCAGTTGCGTAAGTGCTGGTAGTACCTATATGTATACAAATATATAAGGAATTCTAGCAACTATTTTCCTTGGCTTAGTTACGCGGAAAGCATAAATTTGCTATGCTATAAAATGGATTATAACAAGCCATAGCGTGTAAAATTAACTACACTAGTGACGACATTATTGTATGTGTGGTAAAGCCTACATATAATAGCCTTAGTTAGTCGTGATGGCCTCGAGGTATGGGCACGCGGTCGAGAATCTCGACGGTCGCGGGTTCAAACCCCAGGCACACACCTCTGACTTTTCGAAGTTATGTGTGTATTCACAGTGAATTGTCACGTGCTTTAACGGTGAAGGAAAACATCGTGATGAAACCTGCACACCTAAAAGTTCTTAGAAATTTATTAGGTGTGTAGTCTGCCAACCCGCACTAGGCCAGCGTGGTGGACTAAGGCCTAAACCCTCTCAATGGTAGAGGAGGCCCGTGCCCAGCAGTGGGACGTATTTGGGCTGATGATGATGATAATAGCCTTGTCTTTCTTATTGGGTCGGTTTGATCATAATGAGTCACTGCAATTTAAAGCTTTTAGATTCTAGCTTCTCCCTTCTCTATACCTAATATCAAATGTTCCTTAATAGATAGCTATACAGGCTTATGCCTGCTGTCACTATTTCTAAACACAAAGTCTTGGTGTAAGCATGTTTCAAAAGAAAATAAACTAAGCCCTTCATTCCTTACAAGTTATGCATGGAAGTGAGTCAACTACAAAGATCATAATACATTTCTTTACTGTACTTAATAATACAAATACATCTTAGTTTGAAAACTTAGTGGCACATGTATTGGATTGGAGATCAGGATCACAACCTGGGTAACCCATGTGTGAAATTAACTAAGCTATAGAGTAGTTATAAAGTATACTAATAAGACTCAAAAACTTGTGATGGTGTATTGTTGAAAGATAACTAATTTGTAATATTAATAAACAAATTTTTAAAGGCAGCTTGATAACTCACCAATTTCCACAAATATGGGATGCAAATTAACGCGAGTCCTGCTGATATTTGACTGGCGCCAACTCCCAAGTTCCTTACAACGGTGGGATAAAGTTCCACCGTGAAGATCGGCAGCATCATGTTCGTGGATCCAATGGCAAACTTGCCAACCATGAGGCAAGCAATCATGATCCATTCGTATGGAAATGCTATTGAAAACAGTTCACTTGCAATGCAAGCCAGACCGCATACCAGCATACTGATAAATATCGGGAATCGTCTTCCAGCTTTCAGCAATATGGGTATGCTTATCGCAATTGCTGGTATTTCAACTATCGCTAGTATAATCGACGTCACATGCAAATTTCCAAGGTTGAATTTTCCAATGTTCAATAACAATCCATAGTAAGCGATTGTCATAGCGAACCACGCTAGAAATAAGCAAATAGTCCTCATTCGCAGAGCTCCTTTCAAAAGCATAGCCACACTCGGCCCTTCGTCTTGATTTTCTGCCTTATGCAATAATAATATTTTGTCAATATCAGCTGGCATTTCTCTTTTATTAAACCTGGCTGCCTTCTCCAAAATAATTTTAGCTTCTTGCGTTTTTCCCATGCTAAGTAACCAACGTGGCGATTCTGGCAAAACAAACCTGTAATGAACAATGCATTACATAAATAAGAAGTTGCAATGAAAGAGTGCAAGTATGAATTAAAATCGCCTTAAGCAACTTACCAAAGGCCTAGCAGAAGGCATCCTGGTACTGATAGAGTCAACTGCAAATCTCGCCAGTTAGGCATAACGAGAGACAATAACGATACAATCAGGTAAGCCAAAGGGAGTGGGAAGAAATTGCAAACTCCTGCAATAGTCACCCACTTGCCTCCGACCAACTCAACTGAGAGTACAAAAGCTGCGTAGACCACCGACACGGAGACAAAGCCCATGATAAGTCTGACTACGACGTATTGTACGAAGGATCGCACTAATAGCGATAAAATTGCAAGTCCACTTTGTGCCACTATCATTCCCATCAGAATTCGTTTACGGCCGAACCTGAAAGAAGAAAAATATTCCATTATTAATCAATTTTTCATCATATATGAGAAAAAGAATTTAAATAGCAGTTGTAATATAAATTTTTGCACGAATTCTGTATCGTTGTTACTTATCTATGAAAGTTTTTTCATTCATTTTATATAATTTTAAGTAAAATATATATGTATGTAGTTCTGACCCCACAATAAGATTCTATTTTGTTTTCATGGTCAAGAGACAATATGAAATTCGGTCTTTATCATGTATAAATTTTTGTTTCTTTTTTACCATGTTCATGAAAATTTTTCGATTTCTTACTTGCATGAATAATTTCGTAATTAAATATTACAATTACAATATTAGCGTTGCGTCCATCTGAGCTAAGTAACAGCGGGGTAGAATATATTGAATTTGTTAAAAAAAAAACTGTGCTGTGCTTTAAGCCACCACAAATAATGGGGACTACGGCATATGTCTTGTTTTAAAGCAAGAATCATAAAATATACTAAGAGTAAAGCAAAAACACTTATGTACCTATTTATATACAAGCAAATAAAAATTGCATGCTAAAATCCTGATTTAATTGAGCTACGTCTAATTACAAGTCATGAAAACTCGATGGGTACGGTAGTTTACTAAGATAGTGTAATTAGTGAATTAATTCTTATGTAATTACTACAGTGCTGTAAACAATTTTTTTTTCAAATAACATAATCACAAGGATGTGTTTTTACCTTATTATTGGAAGGAAATTGTAGAAACAATTGTGAAGTAACATTTATTTTTACCATTATTATTTAGGCAAATAATGGCCAGTACTATACTAGTAGCATTATTTCAAGATTATTTCATCAATCGCTTAGAAATAATTGAAACTTGCGCGTATTACTGTAATGCACTTATACCTTATCACACGTAAATCTTATCTTTCTGAATACCCTACTTCTATTCGATTCCGCCAATAGCAATATCGTTCATTGAACGAAAAGCAAAATCATTAGGTACTTTACATCAGTTTTTCATGAGTTATCTTTATAGGATGGTCGAGCAAACCAATTCGTTTCGCAGTCCACTTTAATTGCAGCATTGGTCTTGGTCTACCACATATTCATTTTTACGAGAAAATTTATAATTATGAAAGAGGCCTAAAATCTTTGGACTATATGAACGACAATAGTAAAAGTGAATTACTTGTCTGAAATCCAGCCGCCAATGACACCGCCAACTCCAACTCCGACCAAAAATACAACTTCGGCTAAACTCGTTAGACTGGCTTTGTCGCACACCAAATTCCATTCTGATATTATGGTGTTGCCCACTTCTGATCTGTCGTAATCCCACTCGTCGCACTTTCGTAGTGGTAGAAAGGACGTGGTGTTTTTGAGAATGTTGTCGACGGTGATATCTGAAGTCAACGTCCGCACAAAGCAGGCACCGATAGGCTGACTGTATTCAATCCACTTTTCTAAAGGTAAGGATGAAAGGTTGTCTGGTCTTCGGCACCAAAATTTTGTTTCTTTTGCCTGAGGACAATAATATACAAGATTAATAGCAATATATTTAGATTGTGATCGTAAGGTCTTGTTCTAAAGTTCTCAGTATCAACACGTAGCCAAGAAATATCGACCATATTAAGGGAAATTGTTTGGAATTCTAGATTGTATGTAAAATATAATTTCTGCTAGCTATTTAGGTATAAAAACCATTTTCTAAGTACATATTAACTTACTATTTCTCAAAAATTTCATATTACTCGCTACTGTGACGTATTGTGACGTAGTAATTAATTTCTTACTGTAGAACGTGCGTCATGACAATCCATATGCGGTTTGTATTGCACGGTGTAATCAAAAAGATTACACGATCTTGCTATTAAAATGTGTAATTAAGTTAAATTCCTCCATGAATAAGCTATATTCGCAGAAGAAGTAACCGCAAAACCTTCCAAGAGAGATTACATGTTACATCCCAACTAATATTCAAACGTGACAGTGAGTTTGATTGTTTGTAACTCCTTTACACTTGCATACTGAACCTATTTTAACAATCTTTGGTGAAAAGATACATAGATGGGACCTTAAAGACGTTCAACGGCTATTTTATCCTGGAAAATGTTACTACCCGAGTCTATTAAAAAAACAAATACCTATTTATTATTACTCGCATTTTCACTTCTCTTCACTGAACTTCGTCCATGCAGGTAGAATTGGAGACAAACTTTTATATATTATAATGATATACTTACAGTAAACGTAGGAAGATATATGTGAAACGTGCACGGCAATGAGAACAGCGACAGTAGAAACGTCATGAGCAACTGCCAGCGGCCATATTTGCCGATGATAGTGGAAACCACATCGGGACCTTCGTCTTCCGCGAGGTCTACGGTTCGTGACTTTTCCTTGTTTGTTTGACTCGGGATTACTGGAATAATAAAACATTATGCAATTTAGTTTGTGGTTAAAAAATGGTATTTTTTATGTACAACTTACGTGACGGAACGGTTGAAATCAATTTGTTTACAAATGTCTAGACATAACTCTACTTCATCATCATCATCATCAGCCCACATACGTCCCACTGCTGGGCACGGGCCTCCTCTACAACTGAGAGGGTTTAGGCCTTAGTCCACCACGCTGGCCTAGTGCGGGTTGGCGGACTACACACCTAAGAAATTCCTAAGAACTTTTAGGTGTGCAGGTTTTATCACGATGTTTTCCTTCACCGTTAAAGCGTGTGATAATTATTCATTGTGAATACACACATAACTTCGAAAAGTCAGAGGTGTGGGCCCAGGCCACAGTTCAAAACCCCAGGGTTTGAACCGGCGACCGCCGAAATTCTCGACCGCGCACCTAAACCTCGAGGCCATCACTGCTTTTATTGAAATAAGTACCTACAGCTATATCATACACAATAATAACAGTAATACAAAAACATCATTATGTTCAAAAATACTGGTCTTTTTTGTGTCAATGAATAACGAAATCCTAAGCATACAAACTTTCACATACACGATATGTAGATACATATGTAGGTATGTTTGTCAGGATTGCACATGACATGCGTTATTGCGATTTAATAGATGCTGTTTTTATCATAAATTTCAGTTCCAAAGCTCGTAATAGACAAATGGGTATGTGCAACTCAAGTTAATAACTAATGCGTGTGGTCATTCCACAGACCACGTGCGCTACAAATATTTCGCGCGCGCAATTAGAGGACACGCAGCCGCGCGCCCGCGCTCGGCGCCGCACTGCCTTGACAATGATCTTCATATTGATGCCACCAGTCATAATACTGCATTACCAACCAGCGTTCACATTTAGACATTTAATGAAACTCATCAATACTATTTATGATTGTCATTGTTCCACGTTTCAAACTTATGTATGTGAACTGAAAATTTGTTTGTGGATTTGTGTACTATTAAAACAAATGAACGTATAAATCTTTTAATTAAATTTGGAAAAGTTCCACCATTTATTGTTTCTCAAAATACCATTGGTTTTATATTTTGAACACAATGTATAGCGTTGTTGTCGCGTATTTGTTTCAGGGTTGTCTCGTGTTACGCATGCGTAGTTTTACGAACAAATAAATAGGAGAGTCAGGCGTCATACGTCGTACATAATTCTTCATCTGGCGAGCTGCGTGCTGCATTTGGGGCCAAGGTTGGAGGGCATATCGATTACATTGGTCGCGATTTGCATGGCTAGCTAATCCCATTGCAAAATTTATTCCCAGGTGCATTCCAATGTACGTCACACATTCGAGTCACTATTGCCTTACTTATCTTACTATGAATAACGATTATTACCGGTTAGTCATTGCTATTGGACTTACAGGTGGGAGTAACAAATTAACTTCTTGACACGTATCATGCGTTTTCCTTCTAAAATGACGTGAGAAAATGTAAACTTTAGGGGACCACTGAAGTTCCATAGTTTATGATGTTGTAATGGGTCTTAACTGTAAATAGAGATCTAGGTCTAGGATACAAAATCAAGTTGAAAAATATATGTCATCTCAATCAAGATTGACCTTCATCCACACTGAGACGTTATGATCTTGATACATTGTATAAGATTTTCCCGTAATTAATATGGAATTCTAGTGTCATCTGATAGTAAAAACATACAAATATGTATATTGTATACCTACTCATAGTAAAAAAGATAAATTTTCATTTCTAATATTGTATTAGATTTTTGTGTATTCAATATGTTGAATCTGTTATAACAAAATGTCTATAACCACTGCTTGGTTGCTGCAACATACGGAATCACATTTACGGAGTTTTTGTGAACTATAAGTTATACACCTATTTTATAACAAAATGCCTAATTTACATTACTTAGAACTCAACACGTTTCATTATAATATTCTTTTTGTTTGAGTAGTTCCCCGAGCTGTCTAAGTCCAAATATTAAGAAACCACAGCTTTTCTTTCATAAATAAGACGAACAATGAGCATCATATTCGCAGTATTGCAGATTTTTTACGTGTAATGTGCGTTACCAACTAATGTGGTTTTACCCGGATCTCCATTTAAATTATGCGAATTGAAACTTGCTAATTCATTTCATAACCTGTGCCAAAATGAATTAATTGTTTTTTTTTAGATCAGTCACAGCAAAACAGATGCTCTACTCACTCTAAAATGCCTTTTTAGTACGTAAAGTAATGCGTAGACCTTTATGGTGAAAACATGTCATTCGGTAATTTATCATTATATTCAATCATCCATTTTCTAAACAGGACTACTTCTACAACTGATGTATTTTGTGTTAATGAGACTGCTTAATTGGTCTCACAGCCCCAATGCACGCGATCTAGATGTTGCGGGTTCGGTTCAAAAGTGTTATTGTTTTATTTCCTTACTTGGAAAGTTACTGTGAGGACGGAAATGTGCAAGAAAAAACGACAATAGTCTTGACCTCTTTTACGTGGTACTGTATTACCTCTTTTAACAACACACTTCTGTCTTCCCCAATAAGGAGGAGCACAGTGTACGTTTATAATATCTAAATCGTTATTAATTTTATTCAAGCACAGGAGAAAATGGCCATATTGGCGCTGTGGGCGCACTTCGGGTCATCGACATCGACTATCGTAAAATGGGTTTTATTACATTTTTTGTAGTTGACACAATCGCTATTGTTATTAAAGTGTTAGCTCTAGCATCTGATATAAAGCGCAGTATGATCCGAATACGTTCGAATGATATGTCGACCTGTTCCAAACCGGATGCACACAGGCTGACCTCGGAACGAGTCACACTTACTGGGTCACTAAGGCGAGTTTAACATCTTATATTCGGTATTTGTTATAAAAGGGAATATAAATTGTTAATCATCGTATTTATGTTTGGAAGTAAGATCCTTCTTACCAAAGCCTCAAAATTGGTTGCTTCAATTGATACAGATATATACAAAGTAGTGATGGTCTTTAGGCTTACGGTCGCGAAACTCGGCGGTCGCAGGTTCAAACCCCAGGCACACGCCTTAATTTTTGTAAGTTATGTGTGTATTAACAATGAATTATCACGTACTTTAACGATAAAGGAAAACATAGTGAGAAAATCTGCATACCAAAAAGTTCTTAAGAATTTCTTAGGTGTGTAGTCCGCCAATCCGCAATAGGCCGGCGTGGTGGATTAAGGCCTAAACCCTCTCAGTTGCAGAGGAGGCCCGTGCCTAGCAGTGGGACGTACATATATGAGCTCATGATGGTGATGAATTGAAGTACAAAAATAAAAAATCAGATCAGCGGTAGTGAATTCCCTAATAGCAAAACTATCAAACCTCCAAAGAAATAATACATTTACTTATAGTGCTACGAGTACAATGCGTTAATAGTATTAATGTTTGTTAATTATATTCGTGCAGAATATTATATGACAATGACCCACTTTCTAACTGAATATTTTTCTCGAATATTGCAACAACCCACTATAAAATCAATTATATGCGCCAAATCTAGTAGTGCGAATATCCTTTTACGTGAAGATGTTTCAATGAAACAACGTTCAATCAATGAAATTTGTAAAATGTGTACGTAATTAATACTTAAACCTTGCTGATGAGTAGGTTTCCTTATGAAAAAAGTAATCTGTGACGGTTCCAGTTCATTCATCGCTGTAATGGAAATGTCATAACCTAACTACTGACCTGTTAAATTACGTTTAGTGTACGTAGGTGCGAGATGGCTTCCTGACCAGAGTCATAACAAGCGTAACGCGATAGTGGGCTTGCTCACCGGAGGAAGTGTACTACGTCATTTTTCTTGTAGTACCGGTGTGAATCAGTCTTTTTAAGAGTCGCAGAAACTTGAACAATTTTTGCCTTTAATGATATAATTACACACTTAATAATCTCACGCCTGTATTCCCGAAGGGGAAGGCAGAGGTGCATTTCCGCACTCACTTTTCGCCCGGTTTGTATCAGTTCCACGTAATAAAGGGCGAGCCCATTGTCGTTTTTAGAGCACATTTAGGGATTCCGAGCTGCTACTGAGAATTTCCTACTGGAAAAAACCAATAACACTTTGCCTGACCCGGAAATCGAATCCAGAACCTCTAGATCGCACGGCATACAATTGTACCGAGTTAGGATTTCAAGCAAGGTCTGTCGAATTATACATCTCTTTATTTTTTGAGGTTATGGGTGTATTATTGCATACCTGGGTGAGAGTTCTTTACAAGGAATACGTGAGGTCTGGCGGACACTAGGGCAGCTTGATGGACTATGTCAATACTATATACTAACCTCACTTCTCCCAACGGTAAAGAACCTTGAGCCTAGTAGTGGGGCTTAAATGGGCTGTATGATGTAACAAACTCCACGATCCAAAAATGTTTGCATAAATATTTATCCAGGTACACTTAATGTAGGAATGAAAAGTCTTCTAATATTCACAGACAACAAGATACGTTTTTTCATGTGATGTTATGTAACTGTTGTCAGTATCAATTATCATTTGTAATAGATGGGCTGCTTCACATTAGTCATATTCCTTTCCACAGTCCACTTATGTAATCAATATCAATCAGGACCAATATTATTCTGCTAATTTGAAATTATCATGCTTTTAAGGGCTTACGTTACAGTCATTTAAGACTGTTGGGTATCAAACAACTTGTCGTAGGTAAATATTACTTGTTAAATAAATTCTATTCTTTGTTCTTCTTGTTTATTTTGAATGCGCTGCTTCTTAAGGAAATTATGAGGAAACTTACGTATCATTAGCAAATGACTTTTAATGCGACCATCTAATCACGTTTTCATAAGAATCAATTAATGGTAGGTATTCATTTTTTACCATTAAATTTCAATACCTACCTAGTTCATTTATCCTGTATGATATTTTCATTATACAGTATTATTTACGATCTGTTTCAAAGTAGCCGTATAGTCCTTGGCCATCAATACATCGAACTGATTAGGTCAATGTCCCTCACTTCCCTAAACGTATAAACTCAAACATTTGTACCAGAACAAAATAGAGATCGCGGTACTTATTTGTATACTTACTCCAACAACAGTCTAATGTACCTAGTTGTCGTAACGCGTTTAGTAACATAATTCAGTAGTTCCAGTAACCGTTTAGCATTATAGATAGAATGATGCGAGGAGGTGCGGGCGCGTCTGCCTGGGGGACGTCTCCGGAAGCAACCGTACTCAATGAAACGATTCGACGTGATCGCACCGCTAGGTCACTGTTCTGGTTACTCGCATTACTATATACTCGTGGTCGCACATTTATTTTCTGTCGCTTAACAATACAATTTATTTTATGACAGGCAGGAGATAAATAAAAATTATACGCATTGTTATAAATGTAAGTGTGTTTGGAACGTTTTTAAGGTTTAAACTACTGAACTTATTTTGATATATTTTGGTACAAACAATAGACAAAAGGGGCCAGTAAGTACATCCACTCATTTTGTTTTGGTTTTACATTTTTCTTCCCTGAGCTTGTATCTGCGATGAATACAGACCAAGTCACGGGCAAAAGTTAGTTTTATAACTACCGTGTTAGAGGAGATGTTGTCGAATCAGGTTTAAAAAAAAAATCTGGATCATAAAATCTTGATTTGCAACAATTTATGAACAATATCCAAAAACCAACATGAATTGCTATATATAATACATAATATATACTTATCACTTGTCACAGCCGTTCTTAATATTGAACTAAAAATAAAGGTGAAAGTCAATGAAACGTAAATAGCGTCTGTTGACAGCCGTTTATCTATTGTGTTATAAAATAATTGATTAATGTCATAAGTATTCGATTATATGAGAGTGACAAGCATTTATCATGTTTGCTTGGCCCATTTAATAAGAAAAGCTAGTTTCCAGGTTCATTGCTCCGGCACTGACATGTTAATTTATCGCAAACATTTCAATAAAATGAAGTGTAGCAAATGAATACCATTTGTAAGACCAAAACGACAGTTTGCATTACAATTGTCAAAAAAAATTCTTTAATAAATTATTATATTCTGTTTCTGTTATATTATTATATTATATTCTGAATATTTTATGGTACCCCAAATAAAACATATTCAAAATATTTATTAAGCAGTAAATGCATTATAAAATAATATAATTTTATTAGTAAATTGATATCATTATCTCGTTGAGTTTTATGCTTCAATTGAGTTCTGAGAGTTCGCCTCGTTCTGAGTATTCAAATATTGAGTAAATTATTCATAATTTGCACGCATGGAATTACGTCATGCACCTAAGAATATTAAAAATTGCTAGATTTTTTCAAATGCTGTGAACTAATTATAATTATAGCCTAAATAAATACTTCCAAAAATAAAATGAAAATAATCATAACGCAAAATTATATGCATCAATAAACTTCAAAGCCAGACTTTGTCAATAATTTACGACCACACTGCACTGGTACTATAATACCGCTGAACTGGATTTTGCCATTTATTTTTAGTTTCTTTAGGTGGATTGTAGTGTGGAACCAAGACGTGTTTAATCTCAGAATAGCATTTTCCACCTTGTTTTATAAATTCAGTAGTTTCTGAAAATCAAATAAAACTTAACTATTGACGTATTTATTTTTATAAAATACTGTTACTCTTTACGACTCTTTATTTTAAACACCAAGTAGTATTTTTTTACTTTAAGACATCCCAAATCCAATAAGGAAACAAGGTTAAAATAAATCATAATTTCACTTTTGCATGCAATGAAAATAATAAAAAAAACGGTACACACGAGGGTGAATAATATTCTGGCACTTGATATTACATTTGGACAGCACTGTTATGACCATATCATGCATTTTTATCATTTGGTCGTTGCATGTGAGGCAAAGAGCCTTACATTATACGACGTAGGCATAGACATCCAGATAATGTCCATGTAATGTAATGTACCTATAGGTAAAGTGGGAGGTACCTAACGATATAACACAGGAAGCAGAATAAACTACGGCTGGAACTCACACTTCAGTACCAAGCAAACGTCGTAATCATAAATAGTTTCATAAAGATATTAACTTTAAAGACACGTGGGTCTTTGTTACCAATAAACCTAAAAATAATATATGTGAATATATCAGGTTTTGCAAATATAATAATATTTGCTAATAAAATTCTTAAAACTGATTTTATGTCGCCATTGGTTTTTTCCTCTATCGTTATATTTATGTCACTGCCAGCAACTAAGTTGCAGGCAATGGAGCGGAGTGTGGTCGCAACACACAGATACAATTTGTCAACGTAAAGGAATTATGTTGGTATTGAGTTGGTATCATGGAACTTCGCACGAAGCTTTGTTTTGTTGACATTTGGTAAGGTTTCATTTGCCGGCACATTGCCGGTGTCCGTAACTGTAGTAGTAGTGAATCCCGGTTTGTAATCATGTCGAATGCCGTCATTGGTAATGTACATCTTTAAAACAAACTTTATTTAGAATCGCCCCGTGACCAAAAAATCACATTTTCGGTTAATTTAAGGTCTTTTCCTAAATCTCCGCAAAGGCAATGTCAGGAGGACACGACGTATGATGCTAAAGAAGAAAAAAGAGGCGTGTCAGGGCCGTAGCTTGTGTTCCCGTCTGGGATTCAGGTTGGAGTGTGTATTTATGTATTTAAGGAGCCGCAACCCTCAAAGTTTGATTTCAAAATTGACTTTTACTACAACATAAAACCAATCAATGTTTCACTATGCGTTTTTATATTTTTCTGATAAAGTTTCTACCAAGAAATACCGGTATAGCTAATTTCAAGACCTTGACAAAGTTGAGACGGCGATTTCTTTTGGTATTTTTTTTCTTTTACAATCCCATTACCATCTGGATAATTAATTCCTTATGACTTCGTTTATGGGTATGCATTTAAATATCTAAACTAACAAAATAATTCCCTCGTAGATATTTCTGTAATAAATACATATATACATAGATATACAATACAAATATTAACAGCAGCAAATAAAAGCAATTTATTTTTTCAGAGGTTAGGAAATAAATCAAATTAATCTGAGGGCCTTATCTGTTCTTTGTCTACTAAAATAAATATATGTATGTTATGTTTCATATATGACCTGCGTATATTGCTTAAAATCGTGCAAAGGACAACAACTTCACAATTAGTATTAACCCCGAAGCCTTAACGGAACGACCTTATACAATACATTATATTAAGACCATATATGCATTGGCTAAAAAGCATACACCTTCGGTTTTCAATGTTATCCTTTGTTCCACGGATCTTCAAAATATTACTATTGTAATAAATAATTTAACGACTTAATAGACTCCATATTAATACATTAAATATATACTGTTTTTCATACGAGTTTCTATGCATGATAAGATGCCTCAATTTGGCATAGCGCGATTTAAAATTATTTAATAAATACACATACATAGTTTTAAGCGCACACTAAGATATAATTCTTGTCGTGACTCATGGGTATCAGAAAAAAGAGACTTTTCGATATTACACTTGTGGATCACACAAACATTTATTTCGGTGCGGGGATCGAACCCACGGCCTCTCGTTTTACAAGCTGGTGTCTAGCCAACTGCGCCACGGGGCTGTCTGCATGAGATGATTCTTTCTATATGATGTCATGGTCCATGATATTGTTTTGTTAGCTCCTCAAAGATGATATATCATCCTTGCACTTCCACTATAAGTGCAGTGAAGAGACTTAAAAAAGATCACCGGCTGAACAGCATTACTGTGTCGGCATGTACATACATACTCGTACTATTGTTTCTTTATAATTCGCTTTAGGGAAGAAAAGAGCATTTAAGTAAAATACCTTTTCTACAGTTTTATATTACGGCAAAAATATGGACTGTCAAGCTTTTTGGATTAATTTCACATACCTAATCGCAAAGCTCCATCTTCGAACGCTGTCATGGATAATTCTATTGTTAAATAGAGACGAAGGGAGAACGTTAATTCCTCCAATCACAGTTAGAAGTTGGAACATCTTAATACGCATAGTTTAGGTATGATTTGTTAAAGGACCTATTATCATGAACGTTTTAAGTACATAAATGATAAGGAGACACACATGGCTCTGCAGTACTTGATTTTAATCAGAATTGTAAGCTTGTGTATGATTTTATTTTAATCAATTTATTTGCGAGAAGAGATATCATTAAAATCCTTGTAGATTGTTAGCGCACATTTAAATAACAACTACAATGTTTGCAAATTACGTCGTAAAAATATTAATACGATTCTACCCATTTACGCCTGTATGCTGTGCACAGAACGCCATTTGTGTTTTCTCTCGTCACAGGAGGCAAACATTAATTAGTTTATGAAGTCGGTCAATGTTAATGCCTGTACAGTTTAATATTCAAATACTTATATATTTATATTGAGCACCAATAAATATTTAATAACACACAAAAAAAAACCACATGACGAAAGGATATAAAAGACGCCGAAGCTATGAACCTCTAAGAGCGTTCGATTACTTTGTTAATCCCGAAGTTTACTTTATTATTTAGAACATGCAAATACGTTATCTTGAGGTTACAAATTTAGAAACAAATAAAAACAATGTTAATGGTTCTTTGCTGAATTACCACAATAACCATAATATTTAAATGTAGATAAAATTGTAATATATCTAATGTTACAATACCAGCTTTATTAAAAGTATCTTTGCCTTTATAGCGCTTAAATCTTAAGTTTTATTGCAAGATAGCGTTTACATAAACGTAATACTGAATAAATTCTGGTATTTGCTCTTATCGTTTCAAAGGTTAGTAACACGTAAGACACTGAAAGTAAAATAAAAAGGCGTTCTGAATATACAGTCCCTGGGGGCGGACCCTCTCTGAATAGCTGAGCAGTCTGTGAAAAGAGTCTGCTGAGCGACATCTTATTTATTCAAACCCTCTAGGGCAGACACGCTTAAACACTGTCTCCTACTAGACTGAGTTACACTATCTTTATATTTGATAATATACTTGAAACAAAGCAAATCTCGACTAATTATATTATTTATATTCGTTTTAAACAAACAATGTCGATGTATTCTTTCGTTCTTTGCTCTTATTTCTTTATTTGTACTTCACTTTTCTATTGTACGTGTGTTTGGATGAAGTTGTATGTAAACTGTTAATGTTTGTACGTCAAGTAATCTTAAAATACTTTGTACGACAGGTGGAAGTAAAAACATTGTGAATATGAATATATCATTAATAGTACCTACAAGTTATCGTTTCTTTACTTAAATTAATTACGGATGTGGAAGTTTATGCATAACAGATCAAGGCATTTTTTTTTAAATAACACAATTCCTTTGCTCCATTGACAAACACTTGTATCAACAGGTCCGTGCCAAAATTGTCTCCGTACTAATTTGGGAAAATTATAAGGCGTCCTATGATAATCCCGTTGTGCTATGAATGATTTAAAGCTATATTTAATGAAGTCAAATCGTATTAAATGCTTTTGATACAAAAATTAATTTGATTGATGCCATTTGTTCTTTTTAAATGACATTAAAAATACTTGAAACTAAAATTCACATATAGGTACATAAATTGTGTGTAAAATAATTGCCGTTTTTTTTACATTTGTGAATGAAATTTAAAACTCATAAAAGTTAAAATAATGAGGTTTTGGGAGCTTGAATAAATTAAAACCAAATCTTAAGAGAAAAATAAAATCTTTACAAATAAGAGGAATTTTGGAAAAGTTTCTTTTAAAACATTTTCTTGATAGTTGATTAATGTAAATTGGTATATAAATCTCTATTTAATGAATGTTTATTAATAATTCTTTGATTAAAACAAATATTGCTAATAATAAACTATACGTTATAAATAAACCTTTATCATCTGACCTGCAATCTAATTACAACACGCAACTTATTGAAGAACGTATAAATATTATTCTAACAAAATCAATTGCTTCACTATAGATAGGAATTATCTATGAATCGTCAGACCTGGATAAATTTTAACGTAGTGTATACAATTTGAGTGAGTACAACGCCATTAAGTCTAGGTGTTTTTATCGGCGCAGCATTCATATGATAGCCATAAAAATGTTTGGACAAATTAGTCTCCAAGTCAACTTTAGTATACCCAGATGCTAATAAAAGTATTAGCTTGAACATTTTTTATTTTAATTTGTCAAATAATTTATTCTCAAAAATACCGTACAAAAATCTTTTGTAAAAATGTTTCGCGAAAAAATATATTGTTTTTATCATATTTTAATATACAACCATGCGTCAATTTTTTTATTTAACTTTCTTGTACTTTTCCATAATAACTAACAGAGATTCATTCATTTTGTGCTATTATAATTGAAAGCATTCGTAAACATTTAAATTTTAACACGTTAAGTGCGAAGCGAGGCCTAAATCACCCCTGATGCAACTTCCCTGTGGTGCGGCAAGCAAAAAAGTGAATTTCTCTGTCGTGCGAATGGCATAGCTTTGGTTTGGTCCAGTGTAGGAAAGAGATAAATATATATTTGAGATCACTAATGGTTCCGGACTCGGTGGTGTACCTACCTTGGTACCGGATGTCTTAGGCCTCGTGCCGCACTGAATTAATATAATTTTAATGCAGTGCGGAACGAGGCTAAAACGTCCCATATCCCCCCTGACCTCGTACCGCACTCAACGCGAGCTTCCCGCGACCAGTGTTGTGCATCACGTCGATTGGAGAGCACGTCCTTTTACAGCGCCGAACATGTCTAAACGATGTCGGAAGAAGTTAATTTTAAAAAACCCAGAAACAGAGCCAAAACAGGTAAGTTTTTAATGAAAAAATCTTCAGTAAGTACCTAGTTTTTTCTTATCTTGGTAGCTATGTACCTAAAGTAAGTGTAAGATATTATTACTTAAGTATATTATACCTAAAGATATTATTGGTAATAACGATTATTGACGTACCTAATACTTTGCAACATATCTAGAATTACCTATTATTCTATATCGTGATAATAATGTTATTATTATTAGGACTTAACACTTAATTGATATTTTTGTAGGTAGTGAAAAACTCCACAAGAAACGCAAAGCAGCCGTTGACAAAACAGGTAAGTAATATAGTTTCCTTTTAATTATTCTGAATTTAAGCTACCTTACCTACCTACTCTTTCAACATTTTAAGTATAAAACAAACACATTCATTTGTTGCAGTTATACCTACATTATCATTGTTATTCTCATCTACGATCTAACTTAAGTAACAATGTCAGTTTTATTACGTTATCTTTACATTTTTGTTATTTTTCAGCACCTGTAAGCGCACGCCATTGCCTCGAAAAAGGTGAAAAAAGGAGAAGATGTGTTGGTTGTTACCAAAAACTACGCACATTTTTACCATCTCGTGAAGCTGATAAAAAATCCAAAAAGATTTTGACTCAGTGCACTCAGTGCAAAAAATCTTATTGTCTACCCTGTTTCAATGAAAAACACTCATAAATAAGTACAACATATATATTGAGATTTTTATAAAAAAAGTATATTGATACTGATTTTTTAATGTTAATTCAAGTTCTAATAATTGTATTTTTAAAGCCCGAGGCAGAATAAATAGGACAATTTCTTTTCTACTTCTGGTTGCCTTTTTTTTCTATTCTGTGAACCGCATTAAGATTTTCATATACAAATAGAAAGATAAACCTTATGCATAAACCGTAATCCATTATTTTCCAATAATAAGTCTGTAATAGGTGCCTCTTAATGGTATAGAATGGAACGCTTCGTGCGCGAGTCCGACTCGCACTTGGCCGGTTTTTTTTTCTTTATGGCGCCTTCAAGCACAATTTAGATTATTTAAAAAAAAATGTATCCTTTGATAGCTTTGTGTTGTTTTGCCAGGTTTTGCCCTTAAAACGATCTAATGAGATATAATTGATCAAAATCGGTCAAGTCGTTGCGTAGTTAAGACAGTTTAAAAACGTCGATATTATTTTTCCCATCACTAATCGCAGCGAAAATTTGCCCTACTTCAGTGCGTTACGAGGTGTATAAGATCCCATATTTTGTTTTGCTAATAATTCCTAAACTAGCCATCAGATCCCGGGGCGACGGTGGATTAGGGTTCATCAATTCACTGTCTATATCAATAAGGACCAAAATTCTCATTTATCTTTGATTTCGCGCCAGAAAATGGATTTTAGTCTGTAAAAGGAGGTGGGGTCTAATAGACCGCGTGTCGCCCTAACGTCTGGTCACGGTACGGGCCGATTATACCTCGTGCCGCAGGAACGGAAAGTATGCAAAAATTGGTGCCGCAGCTAACGTGTTAAACGCATTAGTTAACTCATAAGGCTGCACCTTGACCGTCACAGTAGATTTATAATCTCGAGCGAAGAATACAAGACGCCTTAAGATATCAATTTTAATTGGTATAATATTACGAAATTTATATATATCCAATCAAAATCTAAGGTCAAACTTGTTGCACATCGGCTATTAGTTTTTAGATATGATAAATAAAAAAGGTAGTAAATGATTCCCAATTTTAATAGTAGAAAAAACACGAATGGATAATTACAATATAATTTTCGTTTCTTAGATTTTATACATGCCTTTATTTAGTAATATTAATTCTTGGAAGTAATTCTTGCTGTAAAACAACACGAATTGTATCTAATGATGAAATGTTACTTCTCCTATTTATCGTCATTAAATAACATGATATACAACATCACACTAATAATTCACTCTGAACATAGATGAGACTGCAAATATGTGTTGAGAAATTTTCTACACGTTAACATTTATCTTGTCCCATGCATGAGGAATTGAATTAAGTAGGTACGTTTGATGAAACAAGGACGGATTTACGAAATAAGGACAGCCTCATAAGCGGTGTAATTCAGCATAAGTGGTTTAACAGTATAGCTATTATTATATGAAGTTGCATCAAGCATGTTGAGCGAAGGGCGACTCATGGAAATTGCACGTTGCACCGGATAATAGGTGAAGGGATCTTGCGTATGAAAACATTATTCGGTTAAGTGTTAGTACTTATACTGTACTATCTGACTTTGTTTTATCTAGTTTTTTTTATGGGAAAGGAGGCAAACGAGCTAGTGAGCCACCTGATGTTAAGTGGTCAACACCGCCCATGGACACCGATAATACCAGAGGGATCATCGGTGCGTTGCCGGCCTTTGAGGAAAATATAGGCTCTTTTCTTGAAGGTCCCTAAGTCATATCCATTCGGAAATACCCCCGAGGGAAGCTGATTCCACAATATAAGTTTTATATTGGTTCTTATTTTTAACGCTGCTAGACTTCGTCCCACGACCAGTCCTTCTAAAGCAAAGTAGAAAGTACATAATGCATATCTAGGACATTTGCATAACAGATTGAAAGTATAATCGACATTAATATCAGTGACCAATTACGAAATGAACGAATATAAAAGTAATAAAAAATTACTTAACGTATTTTATGGTTATCCTACCCAAACGTCACAATTTTTCACACGTGAAATTTTCAATGACGATATTTTGAGTCTTTTATACGGCTCGGCCGTAATGCATTCAATCTTTCTCAGACTTTGATTGCGCCCGTGTCAAGTGGGATATAGTATATGGGCTCATGAAACACTAAGCTATTTAATTGCATCTTTATTTGGTAAAATTATACTCGTATATACAAAAATTTGCAAGACTTCAAAATGATATCCTACTTATACCCTTTCTAGCGATAAGACCGCCTATTGTACCGACGTTATATATTTTTTTTAAATTATTTATGTATGTTAAAATAAAATGTCGTCTATCTATCTACATATTATTGTATTTCCGATTTTGTTAGGATAAGCAAAATATTTACGCAAATGTTCTATACTTAATAACTCACTCGGGACAAATCTTGCCTGCTGTTTTTGTCCCCTTAATGCGTATAACAAGTGATCGGTTTCCAACTGGTGCCATACATTACGCTATGATATATTTTAGTATTGTATTGAGTTCGATCCAGTCATTAAACATTTTATTTGTATCAACTTCGGTGCCCGACATCGTGTGCATTATAAATGGTATACTTGGCTAGACATGATTTCTTAATACTCGTATGCTTCGATGCATAATTACACGATCAACGATGTTTTTACGCAAATGTTACATTACTTGGTTGTAACACTCGGCTGATGATTTAAGTGGAAGTGACGATAGCATGCCTCTTTATTAACTAGAAGGCCCAACAATCGGACATTCGAATTCAACGTCATGTCTGCTCATGTGCAGAATGAGTAAATTCAATCATAGTGATACGAGAATGTTACGCGTTTCAGAATCGCCATGTTCATATAATTCTAGTAATAGACCGGCAAGATTGTGTCGGCTATTGGGGAATGATCGTACTTGTTGATTACCATTACCACGACACGACTTCGAATGCGTTGTAATTTCTCTAACCTCGCTTCTACTACACGTCCTCTGTTTTCTGACAGATACAATAATTCTAACATTTTCAAGGTGTAATAGATGGCGATAATTAATACCCACAATTAAATTTATAAAACCTGTGTAGCTAATCATTATTTTAAATTCTAAAAATATAAAACAATGTTTAATATATTTTTCTTTCGGTGTAGTAGTTTTCCAGACCTCATTTTACTTTGATTAATCGAATATTCATACAGATATAATATATCTAAGAGATACTGCATTCGACCATGTAATGCATTAAACGTGTGCGTGTTATTGCTTACTGGTCCCAATCTATATTTATGTCGAACATAATGGAGTTTTTATCTTTCGATCGAATTCATATCAACTGGTTTACCAAATACGATCTTGACTTTTGAAATCTCTTCGGAAGTAGGTGCGGAAATGTCAAGCTTCCGTCAGAGTTTGGTCCGAATGTCCCGAGGCTAAGTCTTTTGCTCTAGTTGAAACGTGAACCGGTTATGGAGCGCTGTTTGCCATTGAAATCTCTCGTGAAATATGACCTATGCGGATCATGTTGGACTTCAAGGAAAATATATTGGTGGGAAAATCCTTCTACAAAACAGGAACTTGGTATAAATTGCTGTTTACTAACAAATTGAAAAAAAAAATGCAGATTTGTCCTGTTTATACTTCGTAAATATTGTTTTTTTTTGTAATAAATTACCTCGGACAGAATGACCTTAATAATTAATAATTTTATGGTTAGTACGGATTTGATGACTGACTGTTTAAACACCCAGTTCCTATTTAAGATTACTCGTAGTCATCTATTTTAATATTTGAAAGAATGAATTTTAGGCATAAAATTGAAAGGCACATAGTTATCTTAATATATGAGTAGCACGTTACTCCTAAGGACTATGGCTTTAAATACATTTTTTGATTTTATTTATTATTTGACAATGAAAAAAGCAAATAGTATATTGAAATGTAGGTACTTCAAGATTAGGCAAACATATAAATTTTCAAAATCAGAAACCGCTCCGTCAGAACCTTAGTCATTAGGGGAGGCCTATGTCCAGCAGTGGACGTCTTTTGGCTGATGATAATGATGATGATGAAACATATAAATTTTAATATTTAATTAAATTATTTTCTAAATTTATTAATTCAGTTAATACCAAAATATACAAAAACAAAAAAATGCCTACAAGTTGAGTACGTTCAGATATTTTCGCTGTCTAAATATTGGAGATTCAATCTGGAAATTTATAATGGAGATTATTATGAAAACCCTACATTGATTTAAATATAGAATAATAACAACCGAATAAAAAGCTAAATTAAATTAACGTACGGTGACTTCAATATATTTTCCTTTAAAATTGTTATTTATTCAAATATATAAAAAAGGGTATAAAAACAATTCATGTTACAAAAATATCGACAACGAAAAGAAAGTCACGCATCATCATCAGCCCATACACGTCCCACTGCTGGGCACGGGCCTCCTCTACAACTGAGAGGGTTACGCATAATTATTAAAAATAAAATTATTCCTAGAAAAATGCAGGGAGACAAGATTGCTTTGTAAATATTGCAATGTGAAACTCTATAAACCAACTTTTGAATTTTATCTAATTTAATTAATAATTATTCACCTTAATTAAACACTTACTTGAAGTTAATAAATAATCATAAATTTTCACATTACGCGTCATTATTTTAACATTTTATTTAATTGGGTGAAGGATACTGAATATAAAAATTTAGTGTTTTTTAGTTCTATATTTTGAATTGTTGAAAACATGTTCTATAATTTTTGCCTAGTTTTCTTGACCTTGAAGTGCTTGAGGCCACAAACATATTCGTAAATGTATTCATTAAAAAAATACCAGCTGTATCGTTTTAACTGTTATAATATAAACATTTTTAGAATCTATTCTTTTGAATCTTGATGGAAAATAGATAATAGAAAATAGAAAAATAATTAATATTAGTGAAATAAATAAAAACACCCATCAGTCACATACATAGTTCTGACCACCCACTAATGTACTCTACAAGATCCGATACAAATATTTAAAATAATTTCCTTTTGTTTGTTCATTGTTATCTCTTATGTAGTTAGTTAGTTATGCATAGGATTATTTTGCAAGATGTGACCCAAAAAAATCACAGGATAAGCTATAGGTACTACAATTAAATAGAATGTACTACGCAAACTGCCATTTGCGTTACGAATAAATAATAGATTTGTTTATTATTCATCAAATGCGTAATGAAAATTATCTTTTATGGTAGTCAAAGAAGCATAACCGAGTCACTTTAAGGTCACGTTTTAAGCATTAAATCCTTCCAATTTACAATGAAGTAATTAAATACAAAGTAAAATGTAAAGTTATGTTTTTACGATTGTTTTTTTTGTCTTAGAAGTATATACTTCACACTGTTATGTTTATTTTGTAAGTCGGCCGATACTTTATTGGGTTTTTGTAAGGAAATTCTCAGTCACAACGTGGAGACTACAAATGTATTCGTAAGCCAACAATAGCCTCCCCTATTACGTGAGCCTGAAAAACACACTCATATAAATGTAAAGGTGCATCTCCGCCTACCTCTTTAGAAATACAGGCTTCATTGTATACGTATGATAATACATATGTTTAAAAATAGAGATAAAATTACTTTGCATTGTCTTGCCTCGAAGAACAGGTTAAGCTGTCAGCTCCGGCGGTTGTTGCCCAATAGACGTAGTTAAGCTAATTTAGAAGTCCTTTTAGTGGCTTAAATATAACCTCTGACGTCATAGATCTCTTTCTTAAAATCTCATTTATGTACAGGCCATGAACTGCTTTTGAATTAAATGAATTATTCATAACTTTTAAATTATATCTGAAAGATATCTTTTAAGGTGATAAATAACAATCTTTAAAACGCTAAGTGTTCCTAAGTTTATTCCGTAACTATGTACAATGTACATACATGTATAAAGTAGGACGTTTTCTATTCATTGAATCGTTCAACACAACAACAATCAACTTATATCATAGTTGGTTATAGATAATCGCATTTGCATTTAAATCATGGGAGGAGGTTTAGTTAAATGTATAATTTACAACATACAAATTCTCGCCTATATCCCCGAAGGGGTAGATAGGGGTGCATATCGGTACTCATGTTATACCGATTGTGTTTTAGTCCCAGGTAATAGCGGCTAACCTCCTAGTCTATTGAGAATTTATTGGTCGAAAAACCCAAATACACCCTACCATAACCAAACCCAGGATGAAATGATGAAAGAAAATGCATGCAGAATTAGTTATTAAAATCATATATACATATATACTAAGCTCAATATAATAATAAAAAAGAGTTTATGGAATGTATAGTAAGATTAGGATTAAAAAAATAACTTAAAATCAACTTTTTCGAGGAAAGGCCGATTACTGTTCTATGATTCAAAGAAGAAAAATAACAAATGCAAGTAATGGAAATAGTGATCTCACACTTTAAAGAAAAAGGCTATAAAATAACAAAGTATGCTACAGTTACTCCTAGTTCTCTATTAGTTGTAGTGATAATTACACTTGTACCAAACGCTCTTGATATTATCTTGGGGCGTGACATTGTTAGTCATGTTGGATTCGCAAACGCACCATGCTAGCTTAGTGCGAGTTGGCGGACTATACAATTTTTAGGTGTACAGGTTTCCTCTCGATGCTTTCCGTCTCCGTTAAAATAAATGATAATTATTTATTGTGAATTCATACTTCCTAAATTAGAGTTATGTGCCCATCCGCAATATCTGAGATTTTAACTTGATCCCGAGCGTAGACCTCGAGGATATTACAACAGTAAAAAAAATATGGTTCATTCAAAAACATGTACTACGTAAGTTATCAGTATGGCTGCCAATGATCGATTACTTAATGTGTTTTATAACTGTCCCGTACTATTTGCAAACAGTGACTACAATTTAGATCAAGTAAATTGGGTCAAGTAAACATTTTAGTAATCCGATATATTTTGCTTTATTATACTACGCTGACGAGATGACCCTAGTACCTACAACTAAACATATTCAATTGCATTTAAATTGTTGCGTTTGTTGACTGGGAACAAAGTCTTTCTAATGCCTTAATGTGTTGCAACTTGGAAGTTATAATGCCATAATGGACCTATTGTACTGTTTTAGGCCATTGCCTTTGAGTTTCGCATTGTTATATACTAAAATATCTGACTGATGAAAAAAGTTCTTGTCTAAAGCATGCGATCATGTATGTGTATAGTATGTAAGCATTATTCTAGAATGCCGTATATTGTATTCTTATGTTTGTGAGCAGATTTTTGTTGATTTAATTGTTCATTTATTTCCCTTTTTATTTCTTGTCAGCGTTTTTCCTACAAATCTTATTTTTGTATATTTGTTAATAAAAAGATTATACTTTGGAAGAGCTCATAGGTTTGTTTACGTTTTTATTTGTACCCACTGGAACTATGCAATCAAATGGTATATAACAATTTGCGTGCGTAGTCAAGTACATAAATTAATTAAATCCAAGATAATTGAAATTGTACATTTTAATTCCTTACATTAATAATCTCTCAATGGGCAAGATAATAGAAACACATAGTCGGACTTTTAATATTCTAATCATTGTATCAAGGTGCATTTTTTTGTCAACAAACCGGTATTTGATATGGACAATCTAAACACGTGTACTTGTTTCGTAGCCTTATAGATCTACACTCGCCTGTCAAAATTCCAAATGGTCACTTCCGCATTAACAATAAATGAACTACTTAAAATCCTGACATTAGTCCATTAATTATTCGTAATTGTAATGCTGTCCGTACTTCCAAAAATCCTTGATGGTGCAAATTGAATTCGAGTTTATTTTTATTTACCTGTGACGAAATTTCATCTCAAATTGTCGCATATCGATTATAATGCTACTTAGCTGCAGCTAAACAGATATTGGCGCAAACTATTTAGATGATTAAACCCGAGACCTCGTTTACAATTGCAAATCTTGCACAACGCAACCAATGTGAATGAAGTCTAGATTTCGCCGCAAAAATTACTGCTATGAGCCCCTAATTGTCTTGCTTGAGAAAATCATAGAACACAGTTATTAACACGTTGATTGGAGATGCAAATACGCATACTTCACAACGCATTAATGGGAAGGTGTCGTAACAATTAAACCTGATGAATTTATATGTAGACCACGTAATGAAGATCTATATATAGCAAGGCGGCGCAATTAATGTTTTCATTGCTAACAACTGCCTACATGCCTAATTTGAGTGACTTCCTTTTTTAAAAGCACATTAATGTTTTGTTAATTCTGTAATTAACACATTTACAGTTGTAACCGTAAAGGATGGAAGCTGCATATGATCTCCTGAGTTGTTTACTCGAAGTGAATATCTTACATATTCGTATCAGCTAGAATAGCAACTAAGTATGCGTGCAAGTGTTACTGGATATACAAAGGTATATGCAGTAACGCACAGGCCAACATTATTGTGTCAACTAATGTAGATTATTTTGTATAAATTTCGGTGATTCTGCCATTGTAATTTTAAAAAGGACTAATCTGTCTGGTCTAGATATAGTAAAAAAAAAAGTTTAATATATTTTGTAGACTAAACTTGAAGTCGTTTAAGATACCTCAATTTAGAGATAAGTCTAGATTCTAGATATGAATATTTTAAATTGACATTTTTAAAAAACACATGCCCCTCAAATTCTATGTATAACATAGAGATGTTATACATTCATTCACTCAAGTGTGACAAACAGACCTATTGTGACATAGCCAGTGCAGCGTCGTCGAAATCTTACTCGTTTCATTTTAACTACCATTTTATACAGTTATTGTCAATGTATGAATAATTACAGTAGACATGTATGAACAATAGTTTGTTGCCGTGAATTCTTTATGTCAACTTCAAACATAATTTGTAGGATAGCCGTGATACGAGTAGTAGTAAGATCCCACAAAAATATCATAATATTTTTTTGTTCACCTTTGTTAACTTTTTCTTAATTTAAGATACCTACTATATCTGAATACATAATATATTATACGAATATACAAATTAGACAAAAAATTATCAGACATAATATAAGATATGGAAAGACAATTGTTTTATTTATTTATTATAATGATTTATTATAACAAATAATGCATTAAAACTACAAGAACAGGTTTGATTTTATTTTGACTATTACTTGGTTTAAATTTTAATTTATGTACAACTAACTATACCCCGCGACTCTATTTCCTATTAAATTTAATTTTTCCATTGGCCTCAGTTACTTATTATACCATCAAGTACCTATTTATTATTTTTTTCAATTTGTACGGTTACACCAATTACACTAATCGATAACAGCTTAATTATACAATTTATAAAATCTAAAATAAACATAAGCCGGTGGTAGTCCAGTCAAAATCATCGCGGCGATTTCGGGATATGGCGAAACTGTAAAGCCGGAAGCCGAAGACGGAAGAAGAAAACAAGACTTGCAAAGAACGAAGATTTTTTTAAGGAATGTGATTTAGAAAGTTTAAAGCCTGCTCCCTTTCAATTGCAGGGGCACGTCCCTAGTTTAGGGAAGTATATTAGCTGATATGGAAAATTTAAATGGTAATAAAACGGAGCATTGTATATTGATAGAATACATGAATGTACACAGTATTGTAGGGTTGCGATGATGCATGCGAGGCGCTGATTGCCCCCGCAGTTGATCAACGCACGCGCTCGACCGCGTAGATTGAAATTTCTGTACATGTAACACGTCTGTTCTACATGCGGTGTTTGGCGAATTAAAAAATGTCGCAATGCTCTTCCGTTGCCTTTTATGTAGAATTAGCACGATATTATTTTATGCAGAAATAGCGGACGGATTTTATTTTCGCAAGGTTCCATATATCTCCACATCAAAATCATTCAATCTGTTCAAGGGTTGTGTGAAAATGTAACAGACAGACAAATTTACAGCCGCTTTTTTAATATTAGTATAGATATTGTAGCACAATAGTCTTGATGGATAATTCTACGAACGCTCAATAGACTAATATCAATGTTCTTATTTCTGCTGCAGAAGTTTCCTCAACACTTTATTCGTATCCGTTGAACAAATGATATCTTTTTTATGTAGGTAAAGTATTGAGTGGCCGATGGTAGAATAAAATCGTTTCGGAAATAGAATATTATATTATATATTATCTATTATCAAATTGCAACAAGCTTTCAAAGGGTACAAAATTCGGCATAGGAATCTCACTGATATTTTACATTCCAGGATTAGTCCGTATATATCGGCAATAATGAGTGGAATGAATTGAGATGACCATTGTCGTTTCTGGTGAGTTGGCAACTTGGCACTCCATTGGTACCGGACCACAGTAGTCGACCAGGTGGAAGTGTGACTACTTTGATTTGGACTTTGGTTTTTAACATTGAAAAATCATTTACAATTTAGTGAGCAACAGAGTATACTGTTAAAAAAGGAGAATCCTTCTTGTTTTCAAAAAGTATGCAACATACATTTATTTTTGCAACTTAAATAAATTAAGCAATTGCCTAATAACGTAATAATCAACTTCAGTGGAAATAGAAACTTGTTTTTTTTATTCATTTTTATTCCGGCGATGTCTAGTGACGAAGACACCTTCACCTTCTTGCATTTTATTATTGGTAACTGTTAATATTTAACGACTTGCGCGATTAAGCAAATTAGAACAATGCATAATAACACAATAGACGCAGTTTGTTTAGTATCTACTATCTAACATATGTATATGTATATGTATATGTATACGAACTATATAGTATGCATATATGTACATGTTTAAATGCCAAGTCGCTACGTGTTTATTAAAACTGTCTGTTGACTTCAGCTTTAATTGCCGTATATTAAAAAATAAACACTTGACGACCCCTAGGACACAGTACTTTTCTTAACCTTTAACAATATTTTTCTTATTCGTGGAAGACATTGTCATTGTGGGTAGCATGTACTGTTGTAACGCATTATTTAAGTTTAATATCTTTGCGTTTATATGCACCTACTTATGTTTATTTTCCTTTATAATTAAATTTTAAACTAATAAAGTTAATGATTACGTGTATTATTGGCCCGATTATAAAATACCCTCTTAATTATAATCCTATTTGAGACGCGATTATATAATAATTCCTGTTTTAAGATAAATGCTTCACGAAGTTTAGCACACTTAAATTTCAACTTTGTTGACAGTGGTTGTATAAATTAATATTGTATATTGTAATATCCTGGCCTGTTCATTGCATAATGCAATGTAAAACTGCATTTCTTCTTTAATGTAATGTATACAAAACCAGATGATTTGTGTGAATTGACAATTTGAGAAGGATAATATGTTTTTTGAATAATTTAACAGGTGGTCTGAAAAGTTTGTAGGCTGACACATGTATGGCGCTGCTGCTATTAAAGCCATATATATATTTTTTAGTAAGCCTTAACCTTTAAAAGACAAGTGTATTCTTACAGCTGTCGTACTATTAGTTTGTGCAACTTTTGTTACTTTGAAAAAATGAATAAAAAGGAATCTTGTGTGTTAACAAAGCATTGCTTTTTGAAAAAAAAAGACTATTAAACCCAAGATTTGGGTTAATAAACATAATTCGGACTTTGCAACAGGAAAATCAGCCGTTGAGAAGTGGTTTGCTAAGTTTATACGAGCCAAATGAGCACCGAGGACGATGCATTTAGGTAGTGGACTCCCCAAAGAGACTGCTACCGACGAAAACATAAAAAAATCCACAAAATAATTTCGGACAACCGTAAAAAAAGTTGACTAAGATAGCTGAGATCCTAAAGAGTCCAATCGACAATCAGCCGAGTGGAGTGCACGTGATCAACCGACATCAAAGCGTGGAAAGACGCAAAAGTCGGCTTGCAAAGTTATGGCATCAGTTTTTGGATTCGCATGGTATAATATTCATCGACTATCTTAAAAGTGGAAACAGCGACTATTACAAAGCGTTATCGGAGCGTTTAAAGGACAAAATCTATCAATTTGGAGTAGATGAAAGTGATGTATATTCTAGACAATGCACCGCGTCACAAATCAATGAAAACGATGGCAAAATTGAATGAATTGGACTTCGAATTGCATTCGCATCCTCTGTACTCTCCAGATCTTGCCCCCAGCGACTTTTTCTTGTTTTCAGACCACAAGAGGATGCTCGCTGGACAGAAATTTTCCGCCGATGAAGACTAAAGAAGAGGCTAAAGACAAATCGAACTATAAAAATGGTATCGAAAAATTGTATGACCGCTATAATCGTTGTATAGCCCTCGAAGGCAACTACTCGTATGTTGAATTATTATTATAATTTATTGTTGAATAATAAAATCAAATTCTTAAAGAAAAATAAATAAATCTATGCTAACCTACGAACTTTTTAGCCCACCTTATAGATTATAATTTATTTATTTTAGCAAATGCACTTTTTAGTGCAATTTATTTTGAGTTTTGATAATTCAATGATATTAAATTTATTATTGAACCGAATATTATTTTTTTATCAGTCATTATTGTAAATATTATTCACAATTAGTGATTGTATTCTACAAGAATAAAATTTCTAATTGTATTCTGCTGTAATAGTTCAACGCATTGTATAAATATAAGCCGAATTATTATAAAGCCTTTCTTGGTGTCAGTTTGATAATTAATGGCTTCAACGTTTAATTACAGCATCACTGAAACTGACCACGTACGGGTTTATTCGACACGAATCAAGCGGTTTTGTTAAGGTTATTGGTTTAACATGTGCCTGAGCATTAATGATTATTTTATTTACATTTAAGAGACTAAATAATACCCACATATTTGTTAATAAAACAAAAATACTCACTTTTAAACAGACCCATCTTAAAACACTTCCTCATGATGTCTGAAATGGTGTTCTGTCTGTTTATTTCACCCATATATTTATCACTAATGTTTATATGCAGTAATTGTCACGAGGGTAGATAACAATACAGTCGTAATTGTTGGAAGCTCGAGCGATTAATTTTTTTAAAATGCGCGATGTTTATTTTTGTGTAAATTTCATAGTGAGCGTGCAGCTGGCCGCTAGGTGTTACACTATAGACTGAAGGCGACGCAAGCGCAGCCGACTCGGGTCGAGCGCCGCGCGCGCCTGCTCTTGATTCCGCGCTAAATCATATCTCAAAGATTAACATAATACATGGGCAAATATTGCCACACCAGACAGACAAATATCCTTAATATTAATTTCACTATAACGCATGAAGTTGTCTTGTATTTATTAACCAACAATTACAAGAATGCTTTGTTCATCAAGGTCAAATGATGCGTGTCTGAAGTTAATTTTACCAGTTATGTTCGATAAAATATAATTATCAGAATCATTGTTACTATTTAAGAGATATTAAGGTTGCATTTAGAGCAATCTGTAATTGCCAGTATTATATTAATACCTTTGTTATATTATTTGATTCGTAGTAACTAATAAATAATATTTAGTAGCCAATTATTTGAGGTGCTATTTTTATAATTGGTTTAATTATTGTTCTGTATTTAAATAAAATTCTCTATGCTCGTCGTGCGGTATGATAAATGCATAAATCAATTTGAGACAGCTCCTTGTAATTAACACTCGTATTACATACATAACTTCACACCTGCATTCCCCCAAGGGGTAGGCAGAGGTGCAATTCTGCACCCTCATTTTGTCAGGTATGTATATCATCATCATCATCTACAGCCCTTTCTTTCATCCCACTGCTGGGCATAGGCCTCTCTTCTGGCATGCCATTCATCTCTGTCCTGGGCCAGTCGCATCCAAGATCTGCCAGCCACGTTAACCAAATCGTCCACCCATCTAGCTGCTGGTCGGCCAACACTACGCTTGCCCTCCCTCGGCCACCACTCAGTCATCGCCTTACTCCATCTCTCGTCAGCCCGCCTTGCCATGTGTCCCGCCCAATTCCATTTAAGGTTCGCAATTGAAGTCCCGATGTCACGAACTTTGGTTTTTCGACGGATCTCCACATTGCGAACACGATCTTGGAGCCTGATACCAAGCATGGAGCGTTCCATTGCCCTTTGGGCTACTCTCATTTGGTGAACACACCCACGCGTAAGCGTCCATGTCTCGGCACCGTAGGTCATAGTTGGCAGGACACATTGGTTAAAAAGACGTGTCTTAAGGCACTGCGGAATTTGGCGGGACTTAAATACGTCATTCAGTCGACCGAATGCCGCCCATCCAAGCTGTATTCTCCTTGAGATCTCCGCATTCTGATGCTCCCTACCGAAGGACAAAACACTTCCTAGGTATACATAGCTGTCAACAGCCTCAAGGGTCTCGTTTCCAACGACCATTGGATCCGATATCCCAGGGACGTTAGACATCACCTTTGTTTTGGTCAAATTCATCCTTAGACCTACGGTCAAGGATGCATCATATAGGTCGTGTAACATGCATTGGAGATCTTCAAAGGTTTCAGCAAACAACACAAGATCATCGGCAAACCTAAGGTGAGACAGGTAAACACCGTTGATGTTAATTCCTTTTTCGTCCCATTCAAGGGTTTTCATGATGTCCTCTAAAACAGCTGAAAAAAGCTTAGGTGAAAGGGTATCTCCCTGCCTCACACCTCTTTTAATGGAGATGGCGTTTGTTAATTCGTGGAGTTTCACCTGCATTGTTGCCGAACTATACAGTTCTCGGAGCAAATCCACATAGCGAGCGTCTATGGAACAGCGATGTATAGAGTTAAGAACTGCCCAATGTTCAACACTGTCAAATGCCTTCTCAAAATCGACAAACGCCAAACACAGCGGTCGATTGTATTCATGGCATTTCTCTATCAACTGCTTTACAGTGTGAATGTGGTCCATCGTAGAAAATCCACTCCGAAAACCTGCCTGTTCAACGGGCTGACATTCATCCAATTGGCGGGTAAGACGATTGCAAATGACCTTAGCAAACAGCTTATAAATTTGCGAAAGGAGACTTATGGGTCGATAATTACTTAAGGAAGCTATATCTCCTTTTTTATGTAAAAGCACAACAGTGGCATTCTTCCAAACTTCTGGTGTTTGCGCTTTAGTGAGAGCATAGTTAAAAAGCCTTGTGAGAACCTCAAGAACTGGTTGACCACCTGCATGGAGCAGTTCGACCGAAATTCCGTCTTGACCAGGAGACTTATCACTTTTCATTTGACGGAGAGCATTCTCAATTTCACACGTCATGACTTTGGGTAAGTCTTCAGAGGTAAAATTTCGCACAATTGGAGCTCTGGGATCGTGTCCTGGTCTTTCGTTTTCTGCAGATTGTGTTGCATAGAGACTGCTGTAAAACTCTTCAACCACCCTAAGTAAATCTTTCCTTTCTGTTACTATATTACCACTGCTGTCTTTTAGCTTAAGGATTTGTTTACTACCTGAACTAAGCTTCCTTCTAAAAATGTTAGGTCCTCTGTATAGTTTTATAGTATCACAAATAGTTTTTGTATTGAATGCCCGGAAATCTTTTCTAATCGCTCTGTGTATTCTCCTGTTGATTTCTAGAAACGCCTTATGTTCTCCCGCCGTCGTGACATGCATCCGCCTTCTCTCTTCGAGTAAGGTTTGAGTGTGCGGTGAAAGTTTACTCTGTTTTCGGTTTACTTGACCAAGATGGTTTTTAGCAGTATCCAGGACCACATCACACAGCTTCTGGTGGATCTGATCAGCATCGAGATTAAACTCCCCTAGGTCCTCAAAACGGTTTTTGAGGTCAAGTTGGAACTGATGGCCCAGGAGAGCGATGTCGTGTTTCTCGTATCTTGTTTTTGGGTTAATTATCTTCACTCTCTCTTGATGTAAGTTAAATTTGAGTTTAGCCCTCACCAATCTGTGGTCACTGCCAGTTCTAAATCGTGATAGAACGTTTACGTCCTCAACTATGTATTTGTGTGAACTTACGATATAGTCTATTTCGTTGTTTAGTTTACCGTTTGGGCTAGTCCATGTCCACTTCCTTGCTGATCGTTTTTTGAAAAAAGTATTCATAGCAAAAAGATGTTTTTGTTCAAGAAAGTTAATTAACATTTGCCCACGACTGTTTCGAAATCCAAAACCAAAATTACCGACAGATTTCTCACCGCACATTCTTTGTCCAATTTTTGCGTTAAAATCGCCGATAATGGTGGAATAGTGACATGGTGTATCGTCTAAAGCTTTAATTATATCGTCGTAAAATATATCCGTCTCTTCGTCTGAGTGTGCTGATGTTGGTGCATATATCTGAATAATTTTGAGAGAGTACCGTTTGTTTAGTTGTAAATTTAGAAAACAAACGCGAGGGGAAATACTTCTAATATTTGAAACGGCCGATACTATTCTTTTATTCAATAAGAAACCCACTCCTCCATACGAAGAATCGTCATGACCTCTGTAATATAAAAGATCACCAGATGTGAGCCTAACCAGCTCTTCGCCTTTTCGTCTCACCTCTGATATACCTATTAGGTCCCATATGATGGTTTTCGTCTCGCAAAGAAATTCATGCAATCTTTCGTCCGTTCGTAACGTCCTGGCATTGTAACATGCCAGGGTCAGGGTCACATTGTTAAGGCAGCCGGATCTCTTCCAGGGATTTTTAGCACCCTCTGCCCCGCCGTTACCAGGACCGCTGCCGGAATCCGGAATAGCGAGGCCGCTGGGGACTGAGGGCCATTGCGATATTGACATGCTCATAAAATAAAAGGTATGTATAAGTCCCACGTAATAGGGGGCGAGCCTATTGCCGTTTTTCAGGCACAATTCTAGACTACTGACAATATCCTAATGGAAAAACCTATTAACTCTTTGCCCGACCCGGGAATCCAGGGACTCAGGACCTTTAGATCGCACGGCACATGCTTGTGCCGCGAGACTACGAGTCGTACCATAAAACCGTAAACTGGTATTAAAAAATCTAATAATACTATTTTGTAACTATGATGACCTTGAGGATTAGATCCGTGATCGAGACGAAATCTCGGCGGTCGCAAGTTCAAATCTCGGACACACACTTCTTAATTTTTGAAGTTATGTCTATAACCGCAATAAGTTATCAAGTACTTTAACGCGGAAGGGAAACTCGCGAGGAAACCTACACAACTAAAAGTTGCTCCAAAGGGAATTTTTAGGCATCAGTCGGCCTTCCCGCACTAAGCCATCGTGATGCACTACTCTCTATTGTAAAGAAAGTCCGTGCGTGGTAGTGGGCCGTACCTACTCGTATTACTATTTACATATGTAATGTTTACTTTTCCAACTTTAGGGTGTACTTTTAAGTACACCTTAAAAGTACTTGTAAATTATAGCTTTTAACGCAGTTAGCGAATTTTGAATTTAAAGTATTTATTAACGTTAAAATAAAATTATTATCCTTAGGACGAATGTTTCTACCCCAAATATTTCCAATGCGATCTCTTTGAATCGATTTCTATTACATTAATCCACCCTAAGTGTAGCAGTCCAATACTTGCGTCTGTCGGGATAACGTCTCTATTAGAAAACCTTTTAGTATCAGCGATCCTCGGTTTTGCGAGTTGTGTGATCCACCTACTTCTATTTCACCCTGCAAGACTTCTAAACTATTTCTTTTATCTTTTTTCCTAATCATCGATTGATTGAATCAGAAAAAAAACATTTAAAAAAACTATTTACAAACATTTCTATTAATTCGATAATTCTTTCTCCTTAGTATAAAAAAGATAATAGAAATAGTTTAGAGGACTTGCACAGTGAAAGAGAAATAAGTAAGCCACACAATTAATATGAGGAAATCAGATATTGGCTTGCCTTCTATCGTGTTTACTATTTTATTTCCTGAACAAATAAATAATAATAAAAGATTAATAGAACGACTTTAATCTTTGGCTGCGGTTATTAGTTTCCTTCACAATATAGGTATTATTGGTCAATTTATAGATGAAAATATACACCCAGATAACGTTGAGTCTAAATTTGTAATCACTATAGGTATGCTTAAATGAAGATTCGAACTAACCACATAAGTTTTAAGCACGCAACATTAAATCTTTAAAAAGATTACGTTATTTTTTGCGCGCTTTAAAGCGTCTGTCTAGAGGGGGAAAAAATGCAAATAGTAGATACGTAACGCAGGCTATCAGACGGCAGGGGTTATTATCAATTTATTAAAATGTCCTAAAAAATGCACAGAAAAATCATCATTTCATCAGATTTTTAATTTTTTTTTTAATAATCTTAATAAATTATTAAAAATCTGGCAACTCTAGAAGCTTACGCTGATGATGTTAAAAGAGAAATAACAATGATAATAGTAATACCCTTTTTTTATTTAGAAATCTCGGTCTTAAATAAATGAACATCAGATACAAATTACGTTGGAACATACGAGTATTTTGCTTCGTGATTTAAACTATATTAACATTATACTCGTAATCCCGAAACAATTTTTATTAAACTTTTGCGCGTAATCTGCTTAACAGATTTTGTTTAATTTTTGTACAAAGCTACTAGCATCGGGTAAATAAAAGATTTCTATGCGATGTTTTACACCATTTGTTGAACAAATCTATAAAAAACTGTGCAAGGGCACCCGGGACAACCCACTTGTAATCTGTAGGCTGTGGCATAGTAATTGAAAGTTTTACCGCCGATGTTTCTTTCTATTCACATAATTTTATTGTATATAATTGTCCACTAAATAACCCATTTATTTTCGTCCATTCTATATTATTTAAACTTATCACTTTCAACTTTATTTAGATATAAGTTGTTCCATGTGGAGCATCCAACGCATTAAATTTTATACTTTATGTCTTTTAAGTGAATTTGCAATAATTCCCAGAACACAATAAGATGCTTTGAATATGACCTCTTTACGGATATTGCAATTTAAAATCTACACTTCCACACTTTAAAGCAAGTCCGCTCTGTCAGTGAATCAATAGTTCGTATTCAAAATAAAAATAAAAGCACAAAATAGTTTTAAACACAATTTTTTTCTACAAGTTTATAATGCTCTAGACAGACGGGGTTATTGAACAGCACTGCCGACGAAACTATTATTATACTTCTACTGAAGGCTAAATATTCTAAACTCTGTGTAATGATGATATAGAGATTAATGTATTTTTATTAATCGTTCTCGTCTGTATTCCTGGAGGGGTAGGTAGAGCCTCACCTGGAGGTGTATATGTATATTGTATACCCATATTTATACACCTCTACAAACTGAAATTCGGTATATTTCACAAGCTTATCAGAATGGAATGCTGCTGTTTTTGGAATCGAATGGCGAATATACCCTATATTTCTCACAATTAACACTCTGTCCTGCTAACGGGTCACGGCAATTTTTGCAGCAAATTATTCTCATTTAAGTTGGTTGATTCTCCTATGTGCCAATGTTCAGCATATGATTGCGAATATAAACAGTCATCATGATATCCTTTGGGAGTGCAATCTTTGGTCGGATGAGTGTAACATTATGCTCAATAGTATGCATGTAACGTCTGGTGTTGTTTACTACGAGTATACAGACCTCGTTGAATCTAGGAAGAATTTCCGTACTTTTCAGCGTTTTTGCCATGCCTATTATTGGAAGTCTACATAACAGCTCGCACCTTAGGTCCAATTTATTCAATAAACGGGTCGTTTTTAAATTGAGGGCCAAAAGGGCATAAATTTCATGAAAAAATATAAATGAGAAATTCGTGTTTTTTATTACCCGCACGTGCGTTTCTTTGTAAATAAAACACATTTTAAACAAAACTACCATTTATTTATTTGAATGTGGTAGGCGGGGTAGTAGAGAGGTTCCAATTGTTTTTTTTATTTGAGTTTGAAAATGTAACACGAATGATAATTTTAAAAGAATCAGTTTTATTTAGCTGTAAAATCATTTTTTAAATACTTAATATTGTTTTAACGGTTAATATTCTTCCTAGAAAACTATATTAGACAATGCGAAAATGAAATATGCAGTTTTCAGCACACATTTTTAATTTATGAAGCATTTAACAAAAAAATAAACTTTGGCTTAGGTCACAATACTGAGATTTGAGTTACTTTTATGGGTACCTATATCTTCATAATTAATAGATGTATGGGATTTGTTATATTGAGCACAATAGCGCCTCAAAGTACTTGTATATTAATAGTAATGTTAATTTTGATAGCAATTACAACATGTGAATAAAATCAGATTATATGTTTTTGGCCCTCAATTTGAAAACGACCCAAATCTCATATAGTTATTTACCCGTGGTGGTCTAATTTAACTAATTGTAATATACATATATAACCTCATAGATCAATGTTTTGTTTGTTTTTCTATGGAGGGAAGTGGACAACTCTTTGTTTTCTAACTCCTCCTTTATTTGTCTCTCTGATTAACTTCGTTACTGGATTGCCGTTTCTTTTTTGTCGCGCTAATGATGGCATTTCTATAATATTTTTGATAGATACTTGTCAATGATTGCGTAATTTTTACCCTTTTAAGAGTATGTCACCTGTTCTATAGGTTCCGGACTCAATGCCTAGATAGGACAAAGTGTTACTGCGTTTGTAGATAGGAAATTCTCAGTGGCAGCATGGAGTCTATAAGCGTCGGAAGCGATAAAAGCGCGATAGTAGGTACGTGTGTGTTAATTGCATAAGATTAGAATTTTGGTTGTATTCTCAGTGATTATGACAACTGGTTAAATTATTCAGTTGTTATTGTATGGAATCAAATATTAACTATGCTTCCTGTAATATAAATGTGAAAATAACTAGGCTAAATATGATTTGGGAACTTCTTTCGTTATTCTATCATATTATAAGTTATGACTAATAACTGAATATGTAATTAGTGACCATAGTTGTGAAATCTTTTCTACAAAACATTACCAAATAGGATTATATTTTAATCACTTTGGAAGAAATGCTCAACACGTGATTCAATAAAACGTAATTATAATTATTTAATTTGGACAAAATGTAATTAGGGATTCATATAAATACATTGCATTTATTGTAAAGACATCACAAACAATTCTGTGCTTGTTACAACATACGAAGAGTAAAAACATAACGGTAAGACAGTCATTATTATTTGTTAGAAATTAATCATTGGTGTAAGCCCAAAAAGCGATCACCATAAAAATGTGAAATAGGTGAAAGGTGTAAAAACCTCCCACAGTGATCTACGCATCTTTGTAGCTTTCTGGGTTTAGCCAATGTACATACAGGAACGGATATGCTGGTATAATTGTGTAGACTCGTGGTGGATTATAATTTTGTAAGGAGATATTTTTCTTCAATAAACACTGTAATATATTAGAGTATATAATTTGTGCTCAAAGATAAGAAGTCATTGTAGTCCTTTTTCTTATTTAACTGTTCTGTGGTTTTGTATATAGGTACCTACAAACCAATTCCTTTATAAAGTTTCAAGATTATAATTCAAAAGTCTCATAGTTATTCTGGCCTGATTCCATGCTTACTTTCGTTTTCGTTTCGTTTCGTAAATCAAATATTTGTGATTTTTGCTATAAATTCAGATTATTATCAAGAAAATCTAATTGAAATTGGTTGAAAGAAGTAACCTTTAAATATAGGATACAATTACAGGTTTTTTGATAGATAAATTCGAAGCGAAAGGTGCTAAAAGTTACTTTCGTATACGGTGCAAATTGCGAATTTACTAAAAAGGCTGCTGATAATAAGAATGCTTTAAATTTTCAGATGGTGCGCGCAGTTGTTCTAGTATTAATGGCTGTTCTAGCGACGGTTGTTGCTATGGATGCCCCGACAGTACCAAGAGATAAAAGATCCTTTATGATCGAATCTGGAGACATTGGGTCAATTTTATTAGGTATTAAAGGCCAGTTCAAAGAGATTGTTCTGGATATTATACTTCAAGCATTGAACTTTTTGAAGGACGTCGTGTTTAAATACAAGCTGCAACTTCTGAAAAAGTTGGAGAAGTACACTTTATCTTTTGTGTTTGATAATATTTTTGATTGTATAAACAGATTTGTGATAGAGCCCTCTTATAAGGTGTATTACGATGTAGTAAGCGAACCTGTTGTAGCACAACCACAGCGAGTTTACAGTGATCATTACTCGTTGGCGACTCTGTTGGACGCCTACAGAAAATAATTGGAAAATTTGTATAATATTGCTATAAGTATTTATTTGATGTATTTAATAATAAAAAAAATCTATTAAAATATTGGTTTATTTTTTCAAAATTATAAATTATGCACATAAATATGAATGCGTTATAACATATATGTAGCTTTAAGTATGTGTACCTACTGATATCCTACATCAACCTTTATAGTGTATATATATACGGTATATAGCCACGGCTGGATATTGGCCCCTAATATTGCGATGGAAGAAATTGATTGAAATTCTACTCAAGAATATTAAAAATAAAGTAGCCAATGGACGAAATTATCACGCGGTAGGCTAGCTAGCGTGATGGCGTAATCTTCTGCACCGTAGTTAAATCTAGGCCTAATAGCTTAAGCTGGATGTCATAGAAATTAAATAGTTAGTACTAGTTCCTGACAACCAATGAAAATCGCGGTTTCAAAAGTTGCAACACATTCAAACTTATTCGTTACATAAGGCAAGAATTGATAGACTTATTGCAATATATAGCAATATTATTACACATATAAAAGTTACTTTACGCACATTGTTATTATAATACAAACATAAAAATATAAATTTAGGGCACCTCTTTCGCATAAATAATATCTTTATCGTCTGTGTGGACATTTAACCCTAATTAAGGATAACAGGCTATTAGTTTCAAGCGCCTATTTAAAACAGAATGGCAAACGCGGCGCATTTTGATTTAAAATTTTGTGCGCTGAAAGATTATGGCTTTATTTATTTATTTATTTATTTACACTTTATACAATGATATAATTGTAAAGGTGGACTTAATGCCTAAGGCATTCTCTACCAGTCGAACCTTGGGTAATGCAGAGATGTGAACAGCAGGTGTGCAAATAAAATAATTTATGAAGATACACACATATATATATTATATATACCTATGTACATACACAAACTTATATATTTTTGGCAAAGAAAAGAAGTAATGAATTATGAATATAGGTTTAATAGTAAATATATAAATATAATTAATGTTTTATTTTTCAATATACAGAAGTGATATATTAATATTAACAAAAATAGTTGTAAAACATATTCCGTGGTTTTGTTTCACCCAAGAGTATCATATTTGATTATATAGTAAATAAACAATAATTTTCCTGAGTTTACCTACATGCTAAGACAAAAATTTGTTCTCAAATATCATTCTATTATTTAAATATCTATTATCTAAATTGTTAGACTATCGTTTTTATTTTTCTTAAATGTACCTAAAGGAATCTTGTCATAAATAAGCCATGTACACAATAACAACAATAGATAAAATTAATTTAGTGAAGAGAAATCAATATCAATTTGACTTCGTGGACCACAGTAATAGAACGTCGGTTATGATCATTAACTATTTGTTGTATAGGACATGAAATAATAATCATCAGTCCCTATACGTCCCACTACTTGGCAACGGGCCTCCTCTACAACTGAGAGAGTTTAGGCCTTAGTCTATCACGCTGGTCTAGTATGGAATGGCGGACTACACACCTAAGAAATTGCTAAGAACTTTTAGGTGTGCAGGTTTCATCACGATATTTTCCTTCGCCGTTAAAGTATCTACGTAATAATTCTTTGAAATGAAATGAAATGAAATGAAATGAAATGAAATGAAATGAAATGAAATGAAATGAAATTTATTGAATCTGTAAAATGTCAAATACATCACTTAGATTCAGTCATTTCAAAATTTGGTTTACCACCCTGTTCGGAAGGCAGTCATCACTAGAGAAGAACGGGCAAGAAACTCTAGTGTTGCTCTTTTCCAATCAAGAGATAGTTTACAATATAGTTTACAATATAAAAATGAATTTCTCAAATTAGAGCAGCTCATTAATACTATACCAGATTATTGTATTGAATATGAGAATAACATAGTCATCTTGAATGGAGAAACTGACATTTAACTAGGTTAAATTATAAATTTAAGTTAGGATAAGGTTAAGTTCATAAATACAAATAAGCAAAAATAGGTAGACCAGTCCACACAAACAGCACCCGTTCACGAGTATGACGCATGTGCCAGCCATCGGTCTCCTCAACCATTTCATAGGGAAGTGACCGACCCGACACACGACGCCGCCGTAAGCACAGACATTTCAGCGAGCATGACATACCTAATTGCTTACAAAGTACTAAACTAATAAGTAAATATGTATAAACAGCTATGTCCATTGAAGAAGACTCAGTCAGACTTGGGATTACAATAATTATTAATTAAACCCAAGCTTCGTTATCCTCCATATATTCTGAAATTGTATAATAGGCTTTGTTACATAACTGTCTCTTAGTAATTTCTTTAAATTTATTGTAGTTTAAGGCCTTAATATGAATAGGGATTTTATTGTAAAAGTGTATACAGTAACCCTTAAAAGATTTGCTGATCTTGTGGAGCCTGGTCTTATAAATAACTAACTTATTTTTATTGCGTGTATTTCTATCATGTATGTCAGAAACCTTTTTAAATTTATCAATATTCTTATGAACATACATAAGATTTGCGTGTATATATTGAGATGCCACTGTCATAATATCAATTTCCTTGAACTTTTCTCTTAAAGAATATCTAGAGCCAAGCGAATATATAGATCTGATGGCTCGCTTTTGTAGTAAAAATATGGTATTTATGTCAGCAGCACCACCCCACAGTAGAATTCCATAACTCATCAAACTATGAAAGTAAGCAAAATACACTAACCTAGCTGTATCAATGTTGGTCAGCTGACGTATTTTGCTCACCGCAAAGACTGCTGCACTCAGTTTTTGAGCTAATGTTGTTATGTGAGGACCCCACTGAAGTTTGGGGTCTAATGTAATTCCCAAAAACTTAGTATTATCCACAAGGCTCAGCTTATCCCCATTCATTAAAATGTTAGCATTGGCGTATTTTACATTAGGTGTTATAAACCTAATACATTTAGTTTTTTGACTATTTAATAAAAGGTTATTAATGTTAAACCAATGCACGATTTTAGTGAGAGTGCAGTTTACATCGTCAAGAGTTGGTTGATTACGCTTTACCTTAAATACTAAAGAAGTGTCATCAGCAAACAGCACTACATCACAGTCGTCCCTTATAAAATAAGGCAAGTCATTTATGTATATCAAAAAAAGAAAGGGTCCAAGAATTGAACCCTGTGGAACTCCCATAGTAACAACAGACCCAGGAGATCTTTTTCCATTTACAATAATACAATATCTTTGGGAATAACACACACATAACTCGAAAAGTCATAGGCGTGTGCCTAACAAAAGCCAATATTTAGAACTCCTTAACAAACTAACAAAACTAAATGTTAAACACATTGTAATGTTTACATTTCCTTATATGAAAAATTTGCCACAGGTGGAAAAAAATTATAGGTTTAAGTTAAATATGACATTAAAAGAGACCCTTACAAATGATTGCAGTAAGGTATCAATATTTGACATTAATACTTACTTCAGTAAGTATAAAGTAAAGAATAACTTTTATTCTTATAACCATAAAAGACAAATAGCAAAGTTGCTATGTATATTTATATTAGACAAAGCTAAGAACTTGGCTGCCTCATCTGCTTCTATTGAGCAGAATCAATTAATGACAGGGAATGATACATTAGTATCTATTCCAGAAAATAATAATCATTTAAATTACAAACACAGACAATAGAGCCAGCCTCTTGCACTTCAATTATCAAAAATAATAATAAATTACCAGTTGACATCAATTTATATATTCCAAAGTTGACTCCACCATTAGTAAATCAGAGTATGGTTTGCAATAGCATTGATTTAAAGTTTTTAAACCTAGTTCATCAGAATATGCAAGGAATGCTAGGTAAGGAGCTGCAACTGGAGTTGTTCATGAGTTGTCAGGAAATTCATATCCTTTGCGTTACAGAACACTGGTTACGAACTGAACAGCTCATGTTCAACTTCAAAGATCATATAGTTAGTAGCAACTTTTGCAGGAAAAATGCTATACATGGTGGCTCACTTATATTAATCAACAAAATTCTAAAATTTAAAGAACGTAAAGATATAGTGAGCCTCTCTGTTGAGCAAACTGCAGAAATTTCATGTATTGAGTTAGAGCAGTCCATTGTTTTATGTGTATACAGGCCACCCACCTCACATTATGATAATTTTGAATTGATAATTGAAGATGCACTAAGGAAACTGAATAAATCAAATAAGAAATTGCTGGTCTGTGGAGATTTTAATATTAATTTGTTAGAAAGCTCTACAGTAGCCATAAAATTAAAAAGTTTATTTTCGTCATTTAATTTAACCAATCTTTTTTCAGAGCCTACAAGAATAACCAACACCAGTGCTACCTGCATTGATAATATTTTTACAGATATCCTGCCACATAATAAAGGTATCATTAATAACATAGACTCTGATCACTGTGGGCAACTGGTCACATTTAGAAGTGGATTCCAGGACACATCAAATGAGAAACTGACTGTTGTCCCGGTAACAAAGGCTCGGTTAGAGAAAATTAAAATTAAATTAAATAAAAAATTCAGTAATATTGTAACTGGAAGTGATCCGAATATATTGTATAACTCCATGTTTGACACATTTTGTGAGGAATTTGAATCAATTTTCACACCCAGATTGGTTTCAATTGGTAATAAGACTCCATTTAAAAGTTGGGCAACATTAGGTATTCACATAAGTAGAAAGAGATTGTATGACCTATACTATGAAAAAACATACAATCACAGTTCAGAATTTAAAAAATATGTGAAAAATTATTCTAGAATATTCAAGCTAGTTTGCATAAAAGCCAAGTCATTATACTTAGGTAATAAAATAAAAAAGGCTAAAAATACCATTAAAATGACTTGGAGTGTAATAAATAAAGAAACTGGTAAGACTAAACCTCGAGACACCGAGTTTAGTTTAAACATTAATAATAATATTATTAAATCTAACTTAGAGGTAGCTAGGGCCTTTGAAACATTTTTTACTGATATACCAGTCTCTATAACTAGAAGCTTAAATTCTTCCCCATCTATTGCAAGTGAGTTATTGCAGAAAATTGTCCCTGGGAGTGAAGATTCATTTAGATTCCATTGTGTTAATAGTATAGATGTTATTAAAACATTTAGGCTGATAAACATAAAAAATACATGTGACCTCTGGGGAATTTCGACAAAAATATTACACTCAGTAATACATGTATTAGCACCCCAGCTTGCTGTAATTTTTAACTCGTGTGTCAATAGTGGTATATTTCCTGATAGAATGAAATTAAGTAAAATAATTCCTCTCTATAAATCAGGTAGCAAAGATGACCCAACTAACTTTAGACCTATATCGGTTTTACCTTCAATAAGTAAAATATTTGAAAAACTTATGTTGATACAAATTGAAAATTACTTTTTAAAAAACAAATTGCTTCATAGTAAACAGTTTGGTTTTACTCGGGGTCGCTCCACTACCGATGCCGGCGTGGAGCTTATTCATAATATTTTTGAAGCTTGGGAGGTTTCACAGGATGCTTTAGGAGTATTTTGTGATCTATCCAAGGCATTTGATTGTGTTCACCATGATATTCTTATCAGGAAATTAAGCCATTATGGAGTTAAAGGTATTGCACTTGAATTGTTTAAATCATATTTAAGTAATAGAATTCAAGTAGTTGATGTAAATGGAAAAAGATCTCCTGGGTCTGTTGTTACTATGGGAGTTCCACAGGGTTCAATTCTTGGACCCTTTCTTTTTTTGATATACATAAATGACTTGCCTTATTTTATAAGGGACGACTGTGATGTAGTGCTGTTTGCTGATGACACTTCTTTAGTATTTAAGGTAAAGCGTAATCAACCAACTCTTGACGATGTAAACTGCACTCTCACTAAAATCGTGCATTGGTTTAACATTAATAACCTTTTATTAAATAGTCAAAAAACTAAATGTATTAGGTTTATAACACCTAATGTAAAATACGCCAATGCTAACATTTTAATGAATGGGGATAAGCTGAGCCTTGTGGATAATACTAAGTTTTTGGGAATTACATTAGACCCCAAACTTCAGTGGGGTCCTCACATAACAACATTAGCTCAAAAACTGAGTGCAGCAGTCTTTGCGGTGAGCAAAATACGTCAGCTGACCAACATTGATACAGCTAGGTTAGTGTATTTTGCTTACTTTCATAGTTTGATGAGTTATGGAATTCTACTGTGGGGTGGTGCTGCTGACATAAATACCATATTTTTACTACAAAAGCGAGCCATCAGATCTATATATTCGCTTGGCTCTAGATATTCTTTAAGAGAAAAGTTCAAGGAAATTGATATTATGACAGTGGCATCTCAATATATACACGCAAATCTTATGTATGTTCATAAGAATATTGATAAATTTAAAAAGGTTTCTGACATACATGATAGAAATACACGCAATAAAAATAAGTTAGTTATTTATAAGACCAGGCTCCACAAGATCAGCAAATCTTTTAAGGGTTACTGTATACACTTTTACAATAAAATCCCTATTCATATTAAGGCCTTAAACTACAATAAATTTAAAGAAATTACTAAGAGACAGTTATGTAACAAAGCCTATTATACAATTTCAGAATATATGGAGGATAACGAAGCTTGGGTTTAATTAATAATTATTGTAATCCCAAGTCTGACTGAGTCTTCTTCAATGGACATAGCTGTTTATACATATTTACTTATTAGTTTAGTACTTTGTAAGCAATTAGGTATGTCATGCTCGCTGAAATGTCTGTGCTTACGGCGGCGTCGTGTGTCGGGTCGGTCACTTCCCTATGAAATGGTTGAGGAGACCGATGGCTGGCACATGCGTCATACTCGTGAACGGGTGCTGTTTGTGTGGACTGGTCTGCCTATTTTTGCTTATTTGTATTTATGAACTTAACCTTATCCTAACTTAAATTTATAATTTAACCTAATTAAATGTCAGTTTCTCCATTCAAGATGACTATGTTATTCTCATATTCAATTCAATACAATAATCTGGTATAGTATTAATGAGCTGCTCTAATTTGAGAAATTCATTTTTATATTGTAAACTATATTGTAAACTATCTCTTGATTGGAAAAGAGCAACACTAGAGTTTCTTGCCCGTTCTTCTCTAGTGATGACTGCCTTCCGAACAGGGTGGTAAACCAAATTTTGAAATGACTGAATCTAAGTGATGTATTTGACATTTTACAGATTCAATAAATAATTTCATTTCATTTCATTTCATTTAGGGTTTGAACCCACGACCGTCGAGATTCTCGACCGCGCGCCTAAACTTTAAGCGCATCACGACTTCATACATGAAATAAACGGTCACTTATAAAAAATTGCAAAAGAAATACTAAGAGCTGTGCCACCACAACGTAAGTCAAGTTAATTTTTAAGCGTGAAATGATTTACAGATGCCATGTTTACTCATTCAGGAAATTAAAAACGTGTGTTAGAAATATAATACCTACTTATATTTAGAACCAACGCATATGTTTAAATCGTATAATGAGTAACCATGTGTAAAAAGTTGTAACATATAAATAAAGGTCGGACGACCTAGTAAAGGTCGCGGGACGTCGCTGGTTGCAGGCTGCTTCCAACAGGTCCCTGTGGAAGTTATTAGGGGAGGCCTATGTCCAGCAGTGGATCTCCATTGGCTAATGGATGATGATGATGTTGATGATATAAATAAAATATACACGACGCCCAAAGTAAATGGGTGACATAAAAAATGGACAGAAATATAACTGAATAGTTATTTTATTGACTGCCTCGTGGTCTCGCGGTGACTGCCTCGTGGTCTCGCGGTACAAGTATGTGCGGCATTCCCTCGCGGCCTATCGTTGTGAGTGGACGTATAATTATTGTTTGTGTCGTAGCGCATTGTGTTCGATCTTATCTGATCCGCGCGCGGGTAAACCGGTCGAGCAGGCCGGTACCTGTTGCAATTAGACTGCGTACATGAATAATGAGAATAATAATAATGAATTAATTAATACATATTTGAGCGGTTACGAGTTAGAAGAAAACACGAATATGGAATTTGAGGACAACACACAACAAGAAAGTACTGAGTTGGGAGAACGGAAGAGGATCAGAGATGAAAACTCCTCTGAAGAGGGGTGGAGTGTAATGAGTAGGAGACGCAACAAAGTGGCTTGTTGCCGAGAGGACCAACATGATACAGATGCAGAAGTAAGACGGAATAATGAAGCGAAGATCCAGGTATGTGTGACTTGTAAAGACCCCCTACCAAAACAATTTGCATTGGCACGCTTATTTAAAATACATAAGTAGTATTGCTGGTGACAATATCCATAGAGTGAAATATGTGCATGAGCATAAGATACTCATAACATTTAATAAAGAGACCGAAGCGGAAGAATTCTTAAAATGTAAGGCTTTCCAGGATATGAACTGGAATTGCCAGAAAACATCGGAAGTAGGAGTTTCGTACGGGCTTATAAAATCTGTGGAACTGGATATATCTGATGATGAGTTTATGACTAACGTTTCGAGCAGGGTAAACATTATAAATTTCAAACGATTAAACAAACGATGCCCGGAGAACACAGACGGGAAAGGATGGACACCAAGTGAAACGATACGGCTAGGCTTTAAAGGATCTTCTCTCCCAAGCCATGTATACATTTTTGGATTGAGAGTGCCTGTTGAACCTTTTATTTTCCCTGTGACCCAGTGCGCAAAGTGTTGGAGGTATGGTCATCCAACTAAATTTTGCCCTTTTAAAAAAATCGTCTGCCCAAAATGCACGCATAATCACGAAAATTGTACAATTACGTCATTTACTTGTGCAAATTGTAAAGGAGGTCATATGGCATTTGAAAAAATATGCCCAGTTTTCATAAAGAAAAGAAAATTCGTGAATTAATGGCATATTTTAATTGTACTTACCGAAAAGCACTCTCAATTTACGTTCCACCGTCTCCTGAGAGCAAATCACAGCCGGACCGTGTATCAAAAACCGCAATGGAACAAATCTCTATTAGGTACTAGATCATCTAATGTTAACTCAGTGCAGGCTGCAAACGAATTTCAAACCAATAAAGTTTTGGAGTCTACATCAGAAGTTCCAGAATCAACATACATTCCACCCATACACCCGAAGTCTGTGCCTAAACGCAGTATGCAGAAAACATCCCGTCGGCCGCTAACCCCTGTGAGTTCTCCCATATGGCATTTAGATAATGAAACATCAGATTCCGAGAACCACCATACTGCTAACATTATAGATAATAACAAGAAATCACAATCACACGGATATACTGATATATAATTTAAGCTTTTGGCAACTGTTTAAAAAAATTAAAAATATTATTCAAAGTAAAGAGTCCATAGAGGTTAAGATTCAACAATCAGTTACCATATTTGCGGAATGGCTTATTCAAAAAATAATGAGTAATTTATCTATTGATACACTATTTGAGAATTTTGTTAGAAATGGCTAATAATAATAATATGAATTTGAATATTATGCAATGGAACTGTCAAAGTATAAAACCTGAAATAAGTGCATTTGAGTTAACTTTGTGTAAAGAAAAAATTCACATAGCGATACTGAGTGAAACATGGTTGAACCGTGCTACACAATTCAAAATAAGTGGCTATAACACCTTCAGAATGGACAGAGATGATGGCTACGGTGGAGTAGCTATTTTAACGCAATATTCTGTAAAATCTTTTCTTTGTACAACGCAAAGCAGCAATCCGGGCATTGAACTATTACATGTTAAAATTATGAATTGTGGGCAAATTGAAAATATCATCTCGATTTACTGTCCCTCGTATACACACTTGTCAAAACGATTGGGATGAGATCTTTTCTATAGCTAACAGGAAAACTCTAATTTTGGGAGATTTTAACGCACATCACTCTAACTGGTCTTATAAAACAGATCGGCGAGGTTCTGAGTTACTAGATTCTATGTTGGATTACAATTTTATTTATTTAAATGATGGCAGTTGCACTAGAATTAGGATGGTTAACGGATTTCTACAACAATCAAGCCCTGATATTTCGTTTATTTCATCGGACCTATCTTTATTATTTACTTGGAATACTACTAACGAATCGCTCGGCAGCGATCACCTTATTATAAATATTTGTTGTGTGTTAAATAAATAAATAAATACACCCAACAGTCACATACATAGTTCTGATCCCACACTAAGATACAAGTCTTGTGTCGTGGGTATCAGAAACTACGAGATACTTCGGTCTCACATACACCCAGACCCGAAACAAATATTTGTGGATCACACAAACATTTGTCTTGGTGCGGGGATCGAACCCGCGGCCTCTCGTTTCGCAAGCTGGTATCTAGCCAACTGCGCCACGGGTCTGTCGAAAACTTAGTCGCGAATTTCATAAAAAGAGAATATTTAAAAAAGCAAACTGGCTCTCTTATTCTAATTACATAGATAATAATATACAAAAATGCACTATTCCATATGACGCTCAAGTTATGTACGATTTTTTATATAACCTTATGCAAGAAGCCGCGGATAAATATATTCCCTATACAAAAATCCCTCAGCATGCATCCAGTAAGTTTCAGCCGAAACCATACTGGTCCAAAGAAATCTCGAAAGCGATAGCAGAGCGACGATTAGCACTTGTAAATCTAAGGCGATGCCCTAATTCTAGAAATCTAGATTACCTGAAAGAAAAAATAAGGATTGCTCAGAAACTCATTCGTCAAGCTAAATGTCGTTCATTCTAATCGTTTTGTTCAACGATAGATGAAGCAACTACAGCTCCTGAAATGTGGCGGAAAATGAAGTGGTTGAAAGGTAGACCGATAACTAGCCAGTGTATTGATAGTGAAAAAGCTAAAGAGATGCTGAGAGATCTTACCCCGGATTTTGTCGGCCTTGAGCAGCCTAGTTTTATATCTAATAATATACAATTAGAGTCCGAAATATCACTACCTGAACTTAATAACTCTATAAAAAGTACTGATTCTGCACCTGGTTTTGATCAAATATCCTACTTAATGGTTAAACACCTTCCACGCTCCGCTAAAATGGTTCTAGTCCAAATATATAATAAAAGTCTTTCACTTGGTTTCGTCCCCACTCAGTGGCGTCAAATAAAAATAATTCCTATTCCTAAATTGGCATCAAAGCCACGACCCATTTCATTAATATCGTGTGTGTGCAAAATCTTCCACACTATCTTGTCCAAACGTATAGAATGTTTTTTTGAAAAACAATGTCTGTTCCCCGATGAGGTGGTAGGTTTTCGTAAGTCACGTTCATGCCTAGATAACCTTACGCGATTAGTATCTGACATTCAAATAGGGTTTTCTAAAAATCTAACGACTGTGGCATGTTTTCTAGACATTGAAAGTGCATACAACAATGTAGACATTTCTAGATCAATTTGGAGTTGGTTCAAAATTATGTATTTATTTGTGGTCATTTTTAACGGAGCGACACTTGCGTATGTCTATGTATAACTGTGAGATTGTCAGAGTTACTGGTCGTGGATTAGCTCAAGGAGACCAATTGTCTCCACTTTTATTTAACATACTCAAAATATATGTAAAAATGTAACCCAGATCAGTATTTCTCAGTATGCTGACGATTTTGTGTTGTATAGTACACATTCGAATTTAGATATTATATTTCTTAAATTGCAGTCAGCTTTGTCATGTATTAACATTATGCTTAATAACATTGGTTTGAATATTTCCCCATCTAAGACAAATATGTGTGTTTTTAAGAGAGGAGGTTTTAGAAGAATTATTAATTTTAATTTCGATAGTCCGCCAACCCGCACTAGGCCAGCGTGGTGGACTAAGGCCTAAACCCTCTCAGTTGTAGAGGAGGCCCGTGCCCAGCAGTGGGACGTATATGGGCTGATGATGATGATGATGATGAATCATTTATTAAAAGTAGTTAATCACGTGAAATATCTTGGTCTGTGGCTGGATAGTTCATTAAGATGGGGCAAACATATTACTGAAACTACCCAAAACGTAATGAAGTTAATTAATTTACTTAAAGTTTTGTCAGGACCGGGTTGGGGTCTGCATCAAAAACATTTAAGACGTTTATATATTGCCCTTATCCGAAGTAGACTTGATTATGGTAGCTTTTTAATTGATAATAGTTGTAAATCTAAACTACTAAAATTAGATAGGGTACAAAACCAAGCATTACGTGTTATTGGTGGATTCATTAAAAGTACTCCAATACACGTAATGGAAAGCGAACTTTGTCTTCCACCACTTAGTGTTCGAAGGAGATATTTAGGAAGCAAATTTATTTTAAAGTTAAAATCATTTCGTAATAATAAAGTCATCAAAACAATAGAAGATCTGTCGCAATTTATAACCTCAAATAGTAATTTGAGGTTATAGCCAGTAGGCTAAATAAAAAACTTCCCCTGTTAGTTGAATTTTTTTCCCAATTTAATTCTGTACCCATTCACTCTAGCGTTCAACTCGAGATGTTTTCGTTAAAAACATGGTTAAGTAATGTTGACTTGTCTCACATATTTTTAGATAAAATACCCGCTATTTCGCAAGCCAAACGTCGTTACAATACATTAGAGCTAAAAAGTGTACTACGTATATTCAAGAACAATATTCAGACTACCATAAAAATTTTACAGACGGTTCTAAGGATACGCAGTCAGGGGGTGCTGCTTGGTTTGACCCCTTACAGCAATGCCATATGAAGCTTAAAATTGATTCTAATATTTCAATTATGCACATTGAAATGATTGCGATAGCAGAAGCCTTATCATATATCCAATCACTACGTGGCGACAAGTTTGTCATTCTGACCGACTCTAAAAGTTCGTTGCAGCACTTGGCTCGGCTCACCTCGCACATGCGAGGTATTCCGATAGCCTACGAAATATATGAATCAATTTTAAAGCTTCAATCGTACAAGACAGTATGTATCCAATGGATTCCATCTCATATCCAATTTGAAGCAAACGACAAAGTGGACATTATGGCAAAGCAAGCATGTGTCGAAGGAGTTTTATTTAACGTGATGCCCTGTTACTCCGACTACTTTGGTTGGGTCAAAAAAAGTTGCTTCAAGTTTTGGCAAGAATATTTTGATATAAGATCAATAGAAAAAGGTATTTGGTATCGAACTATCCAGCCAGAGATACTCAGAATTCCGTGGGTTGAATGTAATTTGAACAAGAAAAATGTTACTATAGCTTTAAGACTGCGTTCCGGACACATTCCATCGAATAAATTTTCATTCCTAATGAAAAAAACATCATCTCCTAACTGTGTTGACTGTGGGGTAGTTGACGATGTTTATCATTTGTTGATGGAATGCGTCCGAAACGAACATATATGAATAAATATATTTAGAAATAAATCCTACGACATTGGAACATGCAATGGTATGCTCGCCGACCCATTATCAGATAGTGCTAAGGAAATTTATAAGTTAGTTATAAGTAATAGTCAATAATTTGTTATGTGCTTTCCTGTATTAGGCGATGTAGTCGCATAGCGACAAAGCCTTTATAATAAATAAATAAAAAAAATAAAAATAAAAGTATGTGCCGTGGGATCAAGAGGTCCTGGGTTCGATTCCCGGGTCGGGCAAAGTGTTATTGAGTTTTTCCATTAGGAAATTCTCAGTAACAGCACGGAGTCTGGAGATGTGCCCGAAAAACGGCAATAGGCTCGCCCCCTATTACGTGGGACTGATACATACCTGGCGAAATGTGGGTGCAGAAATGCACCTCTGCCTACCCCTTCGGGGAATACAGGCGTGAGTTTATGTATGTGTTATTTTATTCGGATATAATATGTCTCAATTTTGTATTGAAACAACTTTTCACAAAAATAATATTTATTATAATATGTTATTGAGACGTTTCTTTACACATAAACATTTGCACTCGATTCACCGCAACATACAACCTGTAAAAAGACTTTAAATGCTGAATCAATCCGATCTAAATTTCCAATATCCATGAAAACAAGCTCGGATTCGTGTGGTAGCTTTACCCTTGAACTATCTGATTTCTCTTTTTATTTCGGGCAGAACGTTGCGGGCGCTTGCTCTGCCATTCCAATAAAGATACCATCTCGAAGGCAATTTGGAACCGACGTTTGCAAACGTCTCAATACAGTTTCCAGCTTTTTCGTTGCGAAATAATTTGAACCTTATTTTATGTCGGATTCGATTTCATATCTATACTTCGTGAATATGCAGACAGCTCTGGGATGTACTTTTGAAGGTCTAGGCAGAGGTGCATATATATCTAAGCCCACGTAACACCAATTGTGTTTTCAAGTGACTGTGACTGGCACATTTTTGGACACGGTGCTGCTAATGAGAATTTTCATGTGTAACCTTATAGCACTTAGTACGACACGGGAATCGAACTCTAAATCACACGATAAATTGTCGCGGGACCACTAAGCAATCACGATAAATATAAATATGATAAAAAATATCAAAATCTTTAATAGACTTGTTTGCTATTGCAAATTGTCAGGCGCTAAGTGTATATTTATCATTAATTGATAACTTAACAGCTTAATAATTCTATTAATTTATTGCACCATTCAAGCATAGGCACAAAAGATACCTCAAGGCTTTCCAAGTTTAAGGTGTCTGATGGCGCCATAAGCTGATGGCGTTGGGAGTTTATGTTTCGCTCTAAAATCGTTTGACAGCTATTTCGATATTTAGTCAGTAATCTGAAAATTGCTCTGCACGCTGAATCATAGGGTATGTTTCAGTCTCCTTCCAGCGCCAGGACCAAGCGCCGAAATAGAGTAGTGTCAACACCAATTGCCTATGGATATAATGCTGAATAAATATCACAAAATATCTACCAGAAATTTTGTTAAAACCTACAAAGTAAAACTAAAATGTAAGGCGTTTGCAAATTACAACATGATTCGTATTGCTAATACAAATTCATCAGGCGCGATAAAAGTGATTCTCATTTAAATAATCGGAACACAATAGGCGTTAAAATATTCTTTCATATTGTTTAGTCACAAAACTTGATGGATGAACGGCCAGGACCACGACCTGGTTCGGTGATTTTATATTAAAATATGTCAGCCTGTGTGTTAGTTTAAAAGAGATTTTTTTTTAATCCCATCATGTACACAAGCGTTATAGAGGCATTGGATATTATTTGGAGCCAAGCAAGGACGAAAACTGTCCCTGGATCTATCTCTTAAATATTAGAAAATAATAATAAAGACTAACCCAGAAAAAAATATGAGTGCAAAAATTTAAACATATAGAAAAACTGTTATACAAATACAAAGCAGTATGCGTGCCGTGCGGTCGTAGGCTCTCTGGTTCGTTCCTTTGGCCGATAAACTTTTTATTGGGTTTTTTCATTCGCAAATTCTCAGTAGCTGCACTTATCATAAAGGTAAGTCTGAATAGGCCCGTAAAAACATAAGGTCCCTATTACGTGGAGCTTTAAACACAATCAGCGATAACGCACCACTGCCTACCCCTTCAGTGAGTGTGTATTTATGTACTCGTAGAAAAAGTATTTCACAACGGCCACCTTCATTAAATATTAACATTGTTCCTACTTAGTTAAATTTTGTCATCTGATTGCGTACTAATTTGTCCTTTATCTGAAATACTTTCATTTCCTAGCAATGATTTGCACGTTCACGCTTGCTCGCTTGGTTTCATATTATGTATTTATTGTACATTAAATTAAAAGTCTTTAATTTTTGGATCTACGTCACTCATATTCATATTTTTACTTCCACTTCCTTACATTTCTCTATGAATACTGACAACCTTCACAATAATTACGAAAATAAATTATTAAATAATTTACAAAACGAAGTGTTCCAACGATTTTTAAACTGAAACTAAGAAATTGCGTATTTTCGAAACGTACTATAATGAAGTAGTAACAATAAAATGTATGTTAGATTCAATGAATTTTTTGTTCTATTTAAATAAATAATAAATAAATACACCCAACAGTCACATACATAGTTCTGATCCCAAACTAAGATACCTACTCGTGCAAGTCTTGTGTCGTGGGTATCAGAAACTACGAGAGACTTTTGGTCTCGCATACACCCAGACACGAAACCAATATTTGTGGATCACACAAACATTTGTCCCGGTGCGGGGATCGAACCCGCGGCCTCTCGTTTCGCAAGCTGGTATCTACCCAACTGCGCCACGGGGCTGTCAATGCTATTTATAATGCAATTTATGATGGAATGGTATCCTTAAAAGTAATTTCTCATCTACTAATATTATAAATGCGAAAGTAACTTTTTCCGTCCGTCTGTTACGCTTTCACACCTAAACCGCTAAACCGATTTGAAGGATTTAACCAATGGAAGAGCTTTTACTTTTTTATAAAATTAAGCTGAGGCGGTGCAAGGCCCAATACAATGTAAAATGCATTCACGAAACATTGCTCATGTTTTAAATTATAAATTTAATTTATAAAGTGAAAATGTTTGTATTTTTGTATCAAATGTTCCCGTGGAAAATTTAAAATTGCTACAGCTAGTTTAAAATAAAATGAACTCATATTCTTTAACTACCCTTCGGGCGTGAGTGAAATGTATGTATGTATACAACATACGTATATGTATGTTTTATATAACAACAGGAAATTACTAAAGGGTCTACAGTAACTCGAATGGTTATTTAACATTGAGGGGCTTGCGCCGGCTTAATATAAATACTAATTAGAACTCATCAACTTGGAGTGAGGATAATTAATATCCGTTGTACAAAATGCCGTGAAATATGTTTTGCTTTTGCATTTGATATATAAAAAAAATATTTTGGATATAATTTGCTTAATAATATAAAATTTGGTACTAAACCATAAATTTATGATACATACACATACATACACTCACGCCTGTATACCCCGGACCATTTCTACATCCATATTTCGCCAAATGTATTTTCGTCCTTCGTAAGAGAGGACGAGCCTATTGCTGTTTTTTCGGGCACCATACTCCGTGCTGCTACTGAGAATTTTCTAACGGAAAACCCAGCAAGACTTGCCCTGACCCGGGTATCGAACCCGATATATAACGGAACATACTTGTACCGCGAGACCACAAGGCAATCGTTTATGCTATACGAAATGGCGCATAGAAAACAATAACCTTAAATAAGAAATTCAACCGAGTATCATGTATTGTGGGAATGCATGTGCTGAAAGTTAGCGTTTTTCCGATGACTAATCATATCAGGATATTGAATATTTTTGGCAAATTGCTCTGTTTTATTTTTTTTGTACTAAATAATGTTCCTTGTCAGTATTCTCAGGTAACGTCGACTTATTTTAAATGAGATGCTGTATGTAGCACTTTTCTTCATAGGTCGCCATGGATAAAGAGATTTAGAAGTTAAATACTGAATATTACATATTACGCGTATTCAAAATAAAATTAAAAGCCATTATGTATTTCGTTAGAACAGTAAAAAATAATAATTAAAGAGTCCCTGATTTAGCTAAATCGGAAGTCATACAACAATTATATTCATAAGAACGCTTCATTTCGTTATTTATTTTCCTTTATATATTAATTTTAAAATTGAATAGTAATATTTTTCATCGCTTCATTTTGTAACACAATACTTCTAAATTTTCAATGAAGCAAATTCATTGAAGGTTGCTGTAAAATTCGGCCGCGCTTATTATCAAAATGAGTCATCTAAAAAATTAGAACAAGGTTTTGTTTGTTTGGGTGTCGATGACTGGACCCGAATTTTAGCCATTGACGGCCAGGAAATTAGCCGAAAAAGGATTTCCTCTTTTAGGCCTAATATTCCATAATGGCTAGCGTAGACTGCGCATTAAATATTCAGCAAGCTTTACAACAATGATCTAATGAAAAATGCATAGCTGAAAATAAATACCGATACATAAATCAAGATCAATGCCGTTGTGTGACCGTTGAAAATTCGAGTTAACCTTCATAATGTTATGAATAATTAGTTACTGCGATTACAGCCTTCACTGATGTTATAAAGGTTCGTGTTGTGCAGCAAACAATAATATTTACACTGTGCAAAGCGATAAATAGACATAATTTATTATCATCATTTATTATATTGTTTATTATGTAACTATTTATTGTCTGTGTACTAGCAGTCTGTCGTTTCATCTTTAAACTACAGTAGATGTGAAAACTACTCCGGAAAATTAATAACTCTTTTATGGGGCAATGTGTACGCTTCTATAACAAACTCCCAAAGGGTATTAGGGAGCTTCCCTTGAAAAAGTTTTAAGAATCAATTAAAGATAAACTATATAAAAAAGATTACTATAAAATTTCAGATTATATTGGAGACAATAAGCCCTGGGAGTAAGTAAATTGATCACAAGTTTCGTTGCTACAATTTGTATCGTTAGGACATACATAAGATTAAATTTATATAATGACATTTAAAAAATGTAATTATAATAATTATATTTATTATTAAAAATAATGACATTTTGTGTTGCTGAGGGAGTTTCTTGCCGTTTCTTCTCCACAGCGATAACACGTTTCGAAGCGGCAATAGTTTTAAAAAATAGTTTAATATTGACGATTCAAAAGAACTTGTAAGTCTATTTAAATAAAGATGATTTTGAATTTGACTTTGACTTTACTATTGCATAGTCAGAATCATTTGCGTTGATTGCACAAATTTTAATAATGAACGCCGGATTTTTTAAATATAAAAATTTGTTAAATCGTATCTTTGTCTTAGAAGAAAAAAGGGCTGATACAGTAGTAGTTTGAACATTAGAATAGTCAGCCTAAAAATAGTTTTATCAAAATCTTTATATAGTTGAATTATAAATCATATTATATCTATTATTATTGAATATTTTTGAGATAGCTACAGTATTTTCGGTACTGATACCTGAGGAGAATAAATAAACGATATTTTAAAATTCTGGTAATTTTTAAATGATATTTAATGATCGAAACTGAGAGTCGCAACCTATGAATAGGTAATAGATATAAATTGACGGCCCCGTGGCGCAGTTGGCTAAACACCAACTTGCGAAATGAGAGGCCGCGGGTTCAATCCCCGCATCATGACAAATGTTAATGTGATCCACAAATATTTGTTTCCGGTCTGGGTGTTTGCGAGACCGAAAATTCTCTCGTATTTTCTGATGAAAAATATATATAATAATAATTGGTAATCGTACGCACTTTGTCTATCTATCAAAAAAAAGAGAGAATAGGAAGAAACGGATGAGAATACAATACCACATTGTTATCCCTAGAAATAATTTACTTGGGAAAAAAGGCGTCATTATCACCTTTGGTTTTTCGTAGGACGGTAATGACACCCGCTATAACAACATTTTTCATTTATATTGTTCATAGTGACTACTATACTAACTGTACTACGTAATGGCAAGTATTGTTATCAAAGAACAGCTGTCATCTGTTCTGTTATTATTCTAGCTACAAGGTAAAAAACTTTATGTTAAATCAATAACATTTGCAAGACAAAAACCATTGCAACATAACTGCAAATATTGAAGCGATAAACTAGTTTTAATTAAAATCTATTATTTTGATTTTTGCAATTTGCACGAAGAGTGAATAGAAATATATTATGTCATGCAATCATGTGTATTAACAAAGAACATTAAATATTACAAAACCATGGTAAAAAGGCGCTGCTTTCCGTATCTTTTAAGATTTCTTACGCTTTCGCATAAGAACTTGTCGCAATGTATGCATAATATTATTCTTTCTCATTGATAGAGTCAACATTATAAAATTTACCTACGCACATAATATATTGGTATTTTATTTTAATTATGTATTTGTGACGAATATTCCTAATCTTTACATTAAGGTTTTAAAAACGCCTATACTTTAAATAAAATTTTATTATCTATACTAATATTATAACTGCGAAAGTAACTCTGTCTGTCTGTCTGCCTATCTGCCTGTCTGTCTGTCTCGCTTTCCTGCTAAAACTATTGAATCGATTTAAATGAAATTTGGTACGCAGATAGTTTAGACTCTGAGAAAGGACATAGGCTACTTTTTATTGCGGAAAAGGGGTTTTAAGAGGTTGAAAGTGGGGATGAAAGGTTGTATGGAAGTATTGTCATTTTTAAAGCTAGAAGCTTGAAACTTATTTTTAAGGCTGTTGATTAGATATAAATAAATATGACATTCAAAGTTTGTAAAAAATTTACCTTTAAGAGGGTAAAATAAAAATAGGGGTGAAAGTTTGTGTGTAAATTCGTCATTTTTGAAGCTAGAATGATGAAACGACGTGTCGACGACTGTAACAATATGTAACTATATGTCTGTTACGCTTTCAAGCCTAAATTATTTGATCGATGTGAACGATTTTAGATATGGACATAAATAGGAATCTGTGGAGTAAAATAGACTACAACTTATTTTCTTTCTGAACCCAACCCTGTAGTATACGCGGACGGAGTCGCGGGCAAAAGCTAGTAAAAGATATGTAAAATAATCAAATAATAAATAATAATGAAGTATAATTTTTTTTACATTCAAATAAAAATACATCCCCACTTGAAGTTTTCATCAATTGAAATGGAATTAAAAGCGCTTGACAGTAAAATGTAAATCCCTTTATTTACATACATATTTGCTTGGATAACTAGCACAAGGCTGGTAGCAACTGATAAATATCGATAACTTGTGTTCTATTTCTCAATAAATTTCCATATTACATTGTTTATAGCTCTATCTATTTATCTCCCTATCCACCTAGTTTCTTATTTAAATCCTGATAAATTAATCTCGGATTGTATGGCTTCCTTTCTTTAGATTTTTTTTTTTTAAAAATTTATTTTTTATTGAAAAACCTAAAGGCAAAGTTATAACCAAAATTTCATACATACGTGCAACGTCTATATCCTCGATGGGTAGGCATACGTACATTTGTACACCCATTTTTACCACTTTTGTTTTAAGTCTCAAAAACAGCCTATTGTGGTTTTTCGAGCACATTTATAGACACTGTACTGCAACTAAGAATTTACCTATAAAGCAGGCCCGACACGGGAATTAAACCCGGACCCGTTAGATCGCACTGTATGCGCACGAACATGCGAAATTGTTTTTACAAAAACGGCATTTCTTTGTTCTTACATACACGCTCGCGTTAATATAGATCTTGTCAGCCTTTCACCCTTAAAAATTTGGACCCTATCATCACCTTTTTTTTTTTTTTTTCACGGGGAAATCCCTTTACAAATCGTCTCCAAGTATGGAGGTATGTCGGACTCACCGAACTATTTTTAATAATAGCTCATCCTACCGACTAAAACCCCGTGATTTTCCACTATCTCCATAAAAATGCAGGGGCGCGGGATACGATAGAACGGCCACTAAAATGTATTATTACTCGCCTCATTGAATATACCGAACTAATCGACTATGGTGGTATAAAATTCTGCCGTTGAACCCTATCATCACCTAAGGAGTCAAAGTCAAAATGATCTTTATTCAAATAGACTTTTACAAGTTCTTTTGAATCGTCAATTTTAAACTATTGCCGGTTCGAAACGTGTTATCGCTGAGAAGAAGAAACGACAAGAAACTCGTTGTAGCAACAACACAAAACTTCTGATCAATTTACTTACTCCAAGGGTCCCATTTTGTAGTATGCTTTTTGTAGAGTTTATCTTATTTTTTTTATTTTTTTTATACTGGCACGGCAAAGTGACCCCATTGCAAATTGATTATTTCCTTTCTTCTCCCACACCTATGTATGTACATCATCTTCGTGCTGAATTCAATCCGATCAGTGATTAGAGATGTGTGCTGATAGACCAGTGAGTCAGTCATTCGCGCCTTTAATATAAGACGAACAAAATCATTACCTCATTTTATTCTGACCAAGCAACATGAGTAACCCCATAGACCCGAATGTAAGAATAACCCTAGTAGCAGTGCCTACACCTAGACAGCAATAGTTATTTTGTTTGTTTTAGAATATTTCAATATAAAAAAAAACAGTGAGCATATTAAGTAGTCTCAAGCGCTGTCTTAAATATTTTTGCAACCAACTTCTTGTTCAAGGCTTGGCTACAAAGATATGGATAAGTACTATGTACTATGAGCAATTAAATAACTACATGGGTAAGGAACACCCGTCTAGCTAGTTTTCGTTGCAATCGCTTTTATTATGAGTCACTCGCAATTTACAGAAGCTAAGTGGTCTACCTATGTTCGATGGACAGTTATACTAATGATTAATAAATAATTGCATACAAAATCTCTAGTCTCTTTAGGTCTGTATTTATGTATCAAAATAATTTCAATTGCAATTTTTATTAAGGAAAATTTTATGAATAGGTATGTACATGAGGAAGTTGAGAAAATACTTAAAAGACAAGAATACCTAATTAGAAGTTCCACCATTGTGTTTTTTTTAATTAAAATACGTATTTATGAATTTATCCAGCAACCTAAAAAGCAGCAGCCAAAAAAATCTTATAAAAGAATTGCTCATTTTACGTTTTTTACCTTCCGTGAACATTTCAAATTATTTTGTACTGGCCGGGTTTCTCCATATTGAAAATATTCCGTTGATCAAATCACATTTGTAAATATTACCTAAAAAATATATTCCTTTAGTTTTTGTTGGGCTCTAACGTAGCATACCTACTACGTTTTATTCAACCTCCTTTTCTTTGGAAGCTCTACATTTTACCTAATTACCATTAGGACTGAATGCAAAAAAACTATTATCTATAAATTTCGTTAAAAAAACTATCTAAATAAGGTTTGTTTTTATACAGTGTATTTTAAAGATCTACGTAATACAGCTAGGGATCAAATCTAAAACCGTCACCTAATTTTATTACGCATATTTTACCCAGCAACCCGCACTAAGTCAAGGCTCATTGCATTTTTTTCCACGACTTAAAACGGAGTGGAAGAAGAAGAGGGAGACTTTTTCTCAATGGAATTTGTTATTATATTATGATTGTATTATGCTTATGATAACCTACTCTTACAAATTTTATTTCCTTTAAAATCAACTTTGGATACAAAACTTATCAAAAACATCTTCATTAAAGCAGACATTAACAATATTGGCCTGATAATTTAAAAAATAGCTACTCATTAAAAACATAATTGTTGTGTTTGTCTGAAAAGAATGTCTGGAATAGTAATTTTTTTATCAATTGAATGTATTTTTTTAACAATTTACAATCTTTTTGAACGTGGTTGTGTATCGTGAATAAGTAATCCCACTAAGATTATTCAAGAGAACATGACAGAGCACTAAATAATATTTAAATAAATTACCTAATAGATAGACTGCCTCGTGGTCTCGCGGTACAAGCATGTGCCGTGCGATCTAGAGGTCCTGGGTTCGATTCCCGGGTCGGGCAAAGTGTTATTGGGTTTTTCCATTAGGAAATTCTCGGTAACAGCACGGAGTCTGGAAATGTGCCCGAAAAACGGCAATAGGCTCGCCCCCTATTACGTGGGACTGATACATACTTGGCGAAATGTGGGTGCAGAAATGCACCTCTGCCTACCCCTTCGGGGAATTCAGGCGTGAGTTTATGTATGTATGTACCTAATAGATGAATATTGGTTTAATAACACGACAAATGGACGTGCTCAAATAAAAGTACGTGACTGATGATTCGGATTTACCTACAAGCAAGTTTGGTCGCAGGAAAAACTGATAAGCTGCCTAACTGTGCCTAACGATATTAAGCTTCTGTTTATAATTTTTTCCAGCTTTTCGATTGTGAGTAATGTAACCTCACTAAAATGAAAATTAAATAAATTTGTTTTTTTTTTAAATATGTACGAATAGAATACAATGTTAAGAATGAGTCTTATCATTTGCTAGTGTTGAACAATGCTAATATTCCGTGGTAGAGATGGTCGCGCATTTAGTGAAACAATACCTTATGTTTTATACACCACGAGTTCGATCCTCATGCTGAGACAAATATTGGTGTAACCTGTATTTCTTTTATCTGGCTATTTGTGAGACCAAAAGTTTCTCGTAGCAAACAACTATTATTGTGGATAACAACACATAATTGTGGATTCAGAACTATGTATAGGTGTTTTAATTAACTTCTAACTAATGTCCGAACGAATGATAATTTTATTTTATTACTACAAAATAAAACTACTAAAACTACTATTTTACTACTTTAAAATTAAAAATCATTGATTTATATTAAAGATCTCAAGGCTTTCATTCTGATGTCCATGTCGCGGGGCGCGCAGGCCTACTGTGTAGGTAAATAATAAACTATGTAAATATATTGGCACATTGGATATAATACGCCACTTTAAAATAAATTCTTGTTCTATTGACTTAAAATTTGCTTGTTTTTTTTTGCTCCAATAACAAAAAAATAATGTACAATACATGTTATATTTTGATTCGTTATGTATGTGGTTTTATTTAATGAAATGACGTTAGGTTCACCCGGTTTAAGCATGTATGTAATAATGCTTTCGTATGGATGGAATTATTCACGCTCGCTGACCGCCAGCGGCGCGGCGCGGCGTAGCAAAATCTGCGCAAATCCAATGCCGCGCTGTGTCTAGCAATACTAAGGCCCAGATTGCGCAATATGATTGATATAGTTGATTTGGATAGGGTTGACAGATAATGAACGCCAGGCCTTTCTCAATTACTTTTGGATTCCGTGGCGCAATTGGCACACAAAGCTGAACGAGGCCGCTTCGAAACCCCTCAATAAGACACGTTACTGTTATCCATAAATATTTGTTTTGGGTCTGAATGTGGGTGAGATTGAAACTTTGTTTAATTTTGCTATCTTCGGTTAAAGATTGGTGTCATAAGTGTTTTGTCAGAACTATGATGTAAACGACTATTGAATGTTTTAACAAACTACTTAAAAAAAGTACAATTTCCAATAATTTATATTCCAAGAGCGTTATATGGGCTAGCTTCTTGGGACTTTAACAACTTAGGCTTTTCCATTATATAATATTATATAACCCTTAATATATTTGTGCTACTAAATAATTTTAATGTAATGTCAAATGTAGGTTTCTATACGTAACTATAATATTAACCAATATGGATACAGATGTGGATACAGATGTCTATGCAACTGCCCTTGCCTGTGTATATGTGATTTTTGTGTAAATTTTAATCGGATGGAATGTTTTGTTTTGTTTTATTTATTTGTACAAGGAGTTTATTTTTGTCTTCCGTGACATCATCCTTTTTATCCTTTTTATTCCAAAACAACGGCCCAACCATAGATAAGGCCCAACGGAAGACCAGCGTTGGCTGTATTGCCAGCATTTTGCTGAGTTGGTGCCTTTTTGTTACAAACATAGTTTTTAACTGATTTATGTCTATTTTATATCATTTTTTGTTTTTGTATGTTTGTTAATAAATAAACTTTTTTCTTTCTTTCTTTCTTTCCAATATGAAAATGTTAAAGGGATCATTATTTAGAAAAAAGTAGTCAAACTTTGTTTTTACAAGGTGCCAGTGTACTTTATGGAATTGCTGTCCAAAGCCTTAAATTAGATTTATGTATGAGATATGTATGAGGAAATAAGCTCGATATTTCCTTTCCTAAATTTATACTTATTTTGCAACAAACTTAGAATATAAAACAAATTAAATAAAAACTTAGAATAAACATTAAGATTACGAAATACGACACTTAATAATTTGGTAAAACTCTATATTGTAGAAAAATAATACAGACTTTAATTCCAAATTATTGGATCTTAACGCCGAGACAATGTCACTAGTTTCTGTAAGCCACAAATATTTTTTGAGACCAATGATCTCTGACATTTCTGATGCCCTTGATATGGCAATTAGTGTTAGGATGATTTTAGGAGTATGTTATTATACATAAGTCTAATTTATCATTGTACAAGTATTCGCTAAGGCAACAAGATGGTTTATTTAACACAAAGTCTAGTCGAAGCAAACAAGAACAAGATGATACCGTTAGATCATCTTTACCTATGCAAATTGCTGATAATATTATTCATAAATATGTATGTTGTTCAATGACCATGATTAGGGAATGTTAAGAGGCCGCAGAGGTTTTCCAAACGATCAAGATTTTTCTGTATATTGCATTTATATCTTTATGTCATATAATTGCTACTCGTGTAACGTAAAATTAAAATATATTTTTCTTTAGAAAGGTACGCGTTAACGGATGAATTCCTATAAAGTACTCCAGTAGAATCATCATCATCACATGTCCCACTGCCGGACCTCTTCTACAACTGAGAAGGTTTAGACCTTAGTTCACCAGTATAATACTTATAGTCAACGAGGTGTGTGAGTAATGTTATGATGACACTTGAAATCGTGGAAGAAAACAGAATAACATTCACATTTATAATGATAAGGTTAGCGTAGGAAGGAACCAAGCAGGCTATTTTTTTGTAAAACGACTACGGCCTTTAATTTATTATACAAACTACAAAACCAGCCTATATACGCAGAGTAAAATGTAGACTATCGGGCTAATGAAATCTTATTTGGTGCATATGACGCAACAAAGTCGTCGAACGTCAATTTTCAAAACTACTAAATTGCCCTTTTAGAGCCGATCCAATTATTCTGTAGGCAAAGCAAACTACAGCATCAAGCTCTTACAATTTTAATTTGTAAAAGGACAGATAGTATTTGACATGCGATACCAGTACGACAACCCTAAAGGCCGTTTCGGTATTCGAACAGTACCATTGCTATACTGTACATTCATAGTCCGATAAGCATGATAGGTATGGATTTGCGCATGTTACCGGCACAAGTTCCATTGATCGATCATTAAACTACGTAGAGATATGAAAACACATAATCGCCATATCATAAACAAGTTAATAGCACCTACCATCTATTAATGGGTATTTATTTCATAGCTGCTACGACATTTTTCATGTTTACTGGGAAATATTGCGTCATAAAAAATATAATTACTAAAACTGTTTTGTTAAGAACTTTTCAAAATTAAAAAATCCGACTATCTACTTGTTTCTTTTGATTAATATTTTATAACTACTTATTATTGCATCGTTAGCGAAACAACTCTCTAATAAACAAATGTTTTACAACTCCTAACAAAGTATTAAAAATATTTATTTAAAAACAAAACAATAAAATTGCTTTATTATTTGATATAACAAGGCATTATTAATGCATAATATAACGTAACAATGTATGCATGTAAATCAGCAAATTATGACATTTATCGTGTTTGAATTTAAATATACCAAGCATATGGTTACAAGACTACAAGTGGTGCATTTTTTGAGCTTACAAATCATAACATCAAATAATTGTGAAAGTTTGAAAAATATATAAAAAATAGCCGCTAGCTAGGTTTTAGTGTAATCTTATGAATAATAGCCTATAATATGAAATCTCTCCAGAATTGTATATACATAATTTGTATCTATGTACAATGTACATGTGTACCAAAATTCAGTAAATCCACTTTATGTATTTAAGCGTAATAAAGGAACAAATTCACTTCACATTTTTTTTATATATTAGTTAAGATTAGGTTTGAAAGATTTTTATACGAAATAACTACAACATTTAAACTTCTAACTAGACGAAACATGCTAAAACATAAAATTAACTACGCTACATCCATTTATAATACACGTAAGCATTGAATTTAATCTTCCGTATGACTCACTTAATGCGTTGGACGATGTTTTATAATAACCGCTTACTAAATCATTTATTTAATTATAAGCAATAAATAAATAAACAATTAATTACATAAACATACTCTTTAAATAAATTTGAAATGAGTAATTCGTATCACTCAGATGACCGGCGCGATTGAATGCGCGTTTACGTCCTGACAATATGTAGGTAAAAGTTTTATGCATGTTCTCTACACGCCTTCAAGGCCATCCTAGGTATGCGTGAGTAAAAATAATTAACGCTGTAGGTCAGTAACAAATTGAAAACCATCTAAATGTATTGGCATCTCTATTAACAAACCGTACCACGTACACGTTTACTTTAACTGTTTATCGATTTCGATCTCTTATTAATGAACAGCGCCATGTGAATTTTTATTTAACATAATGAAATGAAATAATATTTATAAAATTTAGTTTAGATACCGCCCAGTTCGGATGAGAGACGAACGGGTAAGAGTGGTAAACTCTAGTGTTGCTCTTATCTTATTAAAAAATAGTTTAAAATATTGATACAAAGATGACATTTTTCGAATCAGAGCAGCTCATTATTTCAATCACAAACTATTCTATTGAATATGAAATTAACTTAAAGTCGCCTAGAATGGAGAACACGAGTATAGTGCGAATTCAGTGGTTTAGTAAACATTATTAATTAAAGCAGTGATGGCCTTAAGGTTTAGGCGCGTGGTCGAGAATCTCGGTGGTCGCGGGTTCAAACTCCAGGCACACTACTCTGAAGTTATGTGTATTCACAATGAATTATCACTTGCTTTAACGGTGAAGGAAAACATCGTGAGGAATCCCACACACCTAAAAGTTCTTAGGAATTTCTTAATTGTATAGTCCGCCAACTTGCACTAGAACTAGGGCCTAAACCTTCTCAGTTGTAGAGGAAGCCCGTGCCCAGCAGTAGGACGTAAATAGGGCTGATAATGGTGAAATGATGATGATGAGTACCTAAACATCATTATTTTATTCTATAAAATTATATCATGATATCACAAAAAATCGTGATAGCCTAGCCTGGATGATTGGGCGACCGCAAGTATAAATCCAAGGCACACACGTTTATATCAATATTATGTCCAGATATTTGTTTTTTTTAACTTACCGTGCCTTTTTAAATCCAAAGTGTGTAATACCATAAAGAAAATAGAATTATGACAGACTGGTTACCTTTTTGATTAAATATCATTGCCAGCAAAAATCGAACTGTGAAGTATGTGCCCATAGGATTTCCATAAGTGTTTTACATATGCACATGTCATTTGGCAGTGTACGAAAATTATAGCAACTATATAAAGCTTTTACGATAACAAAATACCGATAAAAATGAAAAAAAAAACATAATGTGTTCTATCCACTTTTATTAGAAGCTGTGATATTTGAAACCCATTTGTACCCCGGGCACGTTTCCGTTCGAAATAGGGGATTGAACAAATACAAACCTGCTTATGTGTAAAATACATGAGGTCGTGAGTCATAACTCAGATATCTAAGCACCGTTGCCTTAAAAAATGTTATGCTTTTGAAAATATAATACATGAATTAAAGTCCTTTTGGTCGCATTTTAATGCTCACTAAGGGCAGACCGAAATAATTAAAATCCATATTTTTGCATAGCTATGTCTTGTTTTCCTATTTAACAACTTAGTTATGTACATGTAATTAGTGACAAAATAGTGGACGCCGAGTGTCTACATACAGCATTACTTAATTAGTTTTTTTTGTCTGTTTATTTGTAAAAAAAAACTGCATTAGGTTCGAACCATCTTATCCATTGATGAAATGTGAGTGCAGAGATACACTTCTACAGGATTCAGGCAATGAATTTTACGGATAGGAAGAGTTTCGTTTCTTTATATTTTATAGTGTAAATATATGCAGTAATTTGTTTAACTTTATTTAGACAATAAATTGGGAATGGTGAATGATTAACGTTAATGTTAATGTTTTAAATAAAATAGTTTGACTTGGCAATCGCTCTAAAAGTGTAATACATCGTGTTTTCATGCGATTGCCAAATCCAACTCTTTTATTTAAAACATAAAAGACTTTTAATATTGATATGGTCACTATAAGATGTTGTCTGGTAAGCTAAGTGCATAATAACTTAAGACAAAAGGTCCCTTAAACGGAGACTGAATAAATTTATCGACTTGGTATCACATGGATCTCACAACTTTTTACGGTAGAAGAACTGAGTTGCGAGACTTGGGTTTTTTTACAATTATTTATCTTTCACATATTAGTCTCTCTGCCTTTTGCGCACAGATAACAGTCCTGTCTTATTATATTTTTAAATAATGAAATTGTGATTACGACGAGAGATGGCAACACCGAATGCGTATGAATTTGACTTGACACATTAATTTTATCTTGTATTGACAGTAGTGGACAGTTGCGCAAAAACTTGAAGTAGTTAGAAGATTTTAAAAGTTGTACATTACGACACGATTTGTTCAAGAACACGACACGGAGGATTAACGGATTGAATTAATTCAATCGTAAATTTATTAAATTGATCCAATTAAAATTTTCGGGCACACTTTCACACATCGTGCACTAAGAACTTCCTTATGGAAAACCAGAAATACCGTCCGACCCGGGAATCGAAACAGGACCTCTATATCGCCCTTTTACCCCGGCACTAATGGGGCAGCCAAATATGTAAAATCTGAAAGGTCAGAAGAATTACCGCCTTGAGCACAGACAGCATTGATGGTGCTCGAACTTCGCCGTGAATGACGCACGGTCAAATATATACACTTAGCTTATACTAACGTTATAATTGGCAGACAAATATTACATCCCACACTTTTATTATATGACAAGAGGTTTTATTTGTCTTCATCGCCTTCACTTCAAGAAGGTATTAAAAACACTATATTAATCTAGGATTTTGATACATAATTGAATGTTTCGAAATATACTTGTGCTATTATTGGGTTACTGCCAATATTCAATCCCTTGAACGCATTACGATCTACTGCCAAACTCAGCTTTGACGGAACACACGCTACTAACGCGCAGATTAGGCTCCGATTGCGACTTATCTATAATATGGCGTCAGAATATAAATACCTTTTTGGTATGTTATACAGGATTGAAATTCATTATTTTGTGATATATTACCACCTTGCAATTAAAAACCTTCGAAACTCATTAAAAATCTAAATCATTATTACTAAACCCCTATACTCGTAAATCACCAATCATAAACTGGTTTAGCTGTACGAGTAATATTTAAACACTTTTAAAACTTAATAACATTTAGAGCCTGAGGCATAAAGTTAGATCCGTGCAAATTGTCGCTTCATAAATAATTATCAAACTTGGGGCCATTCTTAACAAATTTGCACCCAAGAGATAGTGGTTAACGTCAAGAAAGATTTTAAATAAAGTTTTTTGTATCCTTAGTAAAATTAAAAAGACTTAAAGTGTTCTTTTTAGGTTCAGTCGTAATCCTGCAAAGTGATGACGTAAAATTAATCGAAAAAAGTAAACATTTGGCAATAAGTTACGATGTATGTAATAAGTCCGAAATAAACTAACTAAATAGTCGTATGTAACTGTTGCAAGCAAGTTTTATACAACATAGTAACTTTATTTATGTGATAAAATTTATTAAATATGAAGTTTTTACCTCGAAATGTTTGCTGAATGTTGGCCACTAAGACTGTCATAGCCTTACTAGAAATTTATGGAAGATGTCTTTCCATATTATTAGCTTCAAAGGCAACGACGTAAATTTTTTACAATTTCCACAATAAATTATCTACGACTACACCAACGCCCACCCATTTTAAAAAGCAAAACGACGAACTTATTTGCGTAGTCGTGTGACATCTTCGCAATTATTTTTCAACGGAATTCCGTTGTTAGTGCCTGTTTAAGTGTTTTTGTATTAGAATACAAATATTTGTTATTTAATGAAATATTAAAAGCTATAATTATTCGCGCATATGGAATGTGATTTGATTTCCATACTACTTAATATGTATGTAAACAAGAACAAGAAATGTTTGTGTGCTTTTCGTCCAAGTGTCTATAGTTGTGCGTATATTAGCGTACCTTTCGGAATAATCTTGATGTCATCGCCAATTATAAGACGTATACAAATATCAACTACCCTCACATTTAAGCGACATGCTTGCGTGTGCCACTATGACTTTACACTTTACAGGCCCTATTGTTACGTTGTAACAAGTTTATAAACATAAAATAAATACAAATAATAACTACATACAAACAAACAAATAACCCGTTGTTACAATTGAATGCAAACCGCGCGCTTTAACTAGCGATATCATCACAACGACCATATAAGGTATTCGTCGGTGCCGGAAATCAAATTATTTCTAGAACATCGGATAGTAAACGCCACAGCCAGAAATTTCGAGAAAAAATACAATAGCGATCGACGGTTCAACTTCCTACGAACTATTCCATCTCGCTCGATTCTATAATTACTATCTCAGTCCCACAGGGATTTACAAAAATATAGAGGGTAGTCGTGGCGTGTTTTGCTTCGGTTGTACCGTTCTTTCCATATCTCTGTCTCATGTCATACGGAACAATCTAGAATCTGACAGTACGCATTGTCGCCTCAGGAAGGAAATAGGCCCACCACCGAACCGATATGTACCTATATAAGGACGAATTCGCGGAGAGAGAATCAGAAATTCCGACGCCAGAGAGTTGTGATTAGTTCGCATTTTTTAAACAGTAGTAAAATCAGTGCTATACTAAAACGAAAAAGAAATTAAAAGCGGATCGCATCATTTTCAACCCCCTTGGTAAGTTTAATATATTTAATTCCAATATTGGCTTGGTTGCTGTTAACTAGTTTTTCGTGTCTGGATTAATTTGATTACTATTCAACAAGTGATTTCTTCAACCTTTTAATAGTGCAAAAATTGCTATGGCTATATATCTTTCTTGATAGTGGTATAACAACGTAACGTAATGCGACTGTGAGTATCTTAAAATTGGTAAAATATAACTTACCTTTTTATTTTTCCGATGAGTTTCAAATATGTTTCGCCGCGGTATTTTTCTTCATTAACATTCTATTATACCTAATATTAATTTAGTCCAAATCAATATGGCCGCGATAATTAATTCCCACTGTGTTCCACGCGTATGTTGTTAATATCGGTGGCTTGTGTATTATCTTAATAAGAACTTTATTATCTTAAAATATATTTCCAAATCTAAATATAAGTATTCTATTAAAAATTGCCACCGAATAATTGTATTAGTTTGCTTAGACTTTAAAGCCAGTTAAATTTTTATAATTGTGTAAAGTTATATATAAACTATATTTCCTCCTATTAGTTCAAATAATGTAATACACACACATAGCTGTGAGATTTATTTTCTAGATTAGCGTGATGTTAAGATAAGAGAAATTTCTCGATGTACCGGCGAAATAAATATCGAAGGTCATTGTTTCACTCGTAGTATTCATGTGTAGCTACCTGTACTTGTGTTTAAGTGTAACTATTTCTTTTGTACTCATCGCGTAATGGAATGGTGATCGTCCGGCATATAAACAGTTGGGGTTTGATCCTGGGTTGGGTAATTTAAATAATAATTATTAATTATATTGGCATTTGACATTTAACTATGTTTCGTTTAATTATTTTTTTTATTTTTTTTATTTTTTTTTACAACCGGACCTAAATGTCGCCACTCCATTCCGCTATTTTTTAATTGCTTCACGAAAGATGCCGACGCCCATTCCTGGTCTCGTCTAGTGCCTGGGTGTCGGATCTTTCGCGCTACAAGTGTCGTTTCGACGCGTTCCAGGAAACTGGGGGTTCTCCGTTCGGGTTGAGAAATACGAGCTGCACGTTCACGACTCGGATTGAGAACTACGAGCTGCAAGTCCACAGTACGTTTGTGAACGACAGCTGCACGTACTAGTACGGACTGTACCAACGGGCAACGCTTCTGCCCACCGACTCCAGCAGACCCCTGCGGCTGAGGGCCTTCCGATATATCACCGAAGACCCCTCCACGCGTCACGGGATCGAAAGACCGAAGTTAAGTCCCCAGTGCACATAGGGTTTTATTGGGACCAGAAAGCTTTCCCGTGCCAAGAATCCACCCCCCTGGGTGTAGTCATAAATATAGAATTTTTATTTTTTTTTTTTTTTTTTTTTAATAAATTGATTATTTGGTAATTGTTTTTTTTATTGTTCCCGCCGTCAGGCGGTCGTAACACTATTTATAATTAGGTGGATATGAATGGCCTATCATTATAAATTTGGGCCTCTGGCATTCTATCTCCTTAACTAAAAGCAACACAGTCAGTCCATTCATACCATAATATCATCATGCAGTGGCGGTACTTCTATAAAAGCCCAAAAGCCCAGCTTGACTTAAATCTTTATTTAACAAAAGCAATTTGACATATAAATGAGAATATACCTACCATAACCTACAATAAACAATGGTAAATTAGACATTACAAAAAATAACGTGTAACGCTTTTGGGCTTCCATGGAAGTACCGCCACTGTCATCATGCTATGACGTGACTCTAACACATTAAAAATACGAGTATATGATCGTAAAATATCGCATCCCAATAAACCACGCTCGATCAGTGAAGTTGAATTATTTGTATGGAGAAGTACACATAATAGTCATGCGATTTACATAGATTAATTGCCTATTATTTGTGTTTGCAACGTGTATATTTCTACGTACATTACTATACATACATGCCCGCACGCCTGTGTTTCCCGAAGAAGTAGGCAGGAATGCATACTGCACCCATATTTCACCAATTGTATTTTTGTCTTACGTAATAAGGGGCGAGCCTATTGCGGGTTTTGGGGCACGATTCCAGACTCTGTGCTCCTACTGAGAATTTCCCAATGGAAAATCCGAATAACACTTTGCCCGACCCAGAAATCGAACCCAAGACCTCTAGATCGCACGGCACATACTTTTACCGTGGAACCACTGGAACACAGTGCATATTTCCATATAATAAAGACAAGAGTCTTTATTAGGTACCAGATTTCCCAGTTGGTAATTTACTTGCATGACTAAAATTTATTTATATAAAACATATTTTTTTCTCCACAAACCGAATAGTTTTACTGTCGCTAAAGTATTATGATGTCCACTCATGAACGTTGCTTTCGTTGAATAACTAAAACGGTAACAAACAATATGCAGAAATATGTTTTTTTTTTAAGAAAATATCCTGTTTGCGTTTTCTAATTTATTCATTATTCATAATTTTTTTCTTAAAAAAAAAAAAATTGACGATACTTGTAACTAGTAGCCTGAAACATATCATCATAATCATATAATCATTGCATTAAATCCTTATGTGATGGAATCGGTGACTACGTGAAGGAAGAGAAACATAGAGGAAGACTAACATAGAAGTATTGTTGCTCCACTCCTTGACCGATGTCTTAGCGTGATGATAGAGTTTAGCCTTCCTCGATAAATAGGTTGTCTAACACTGAAAATTTTTTTTCAAATCGGACCACTAGTTCCTGAGATTAGCGCGTTCAGGCAAACAAACTCTTCAGGTTGAGAATAGATACGACACAATTTTCCTTCACAATATAAAAAATCTACGAAAGCACTTATATCTGATTCTTTCTCTTTAATGTATTCCAATGCCACACCAAAGTTAACTTTCTAACCTGATATACATAAAAATACCCGTTTCACATGTCTGTGGCTCATATTTATGTAAATATTATCTCGATTTCTGCTTTTTGATGTGGATACATATTAGATGGCAATACAAACCATGAAATAGCCAGATACAAAATTCGCTACACCTTTTAAGAGACTATTATAAAATTACGCTTGCATCCGCAAACGGATAAGCAGAGGTTTGTTTCTACATATTGTTGCCTCTTACCATACCGATGATATTTCTAGATTTCGTAATATTATTGTAAATTTCTTTAACACTTGCTCCAAAAGCCTGGGACCGCTCGATATCATGCAGCATAAATATGCCGCGGAACCAACATATGCAAATTTTATACATTTTATGCCCGGTATTGAGCAATAGGATAGCTCTCTGTTAGGTAGGATTTAATAAAAGTCGAATCGCAAGTATTTAAAACAGTATATATTACCTCTGCTCGCCGCTTTCTGAATAACAAATATCTAGGAAATATCTATTTTTATATACATTCAATGTAGATTATTTTATAATTTTTATAACTTAATATATAGATTTTGATCATTCATCATCATAATCATCATCCATTAGCCAATGGAGGTCCAGTGCTGAACATAGGCCTCTCCTAATGACTTCCACAGGGACCTGTTGGAAGCAGCCTGCAACCAGCGACGTCCCGCGACCTTTACTAGGTCGTCCGACCATCTTTTTTTTTTTTTTTTTATACTGGCACGGCAAAGTGACTCCACTGTACCTGATGGTAAGCACAGTGGAGTCCAAAAAATTAATACCGACCAGCGAGAAACGATATGGTCACCCGCTGGTCGACACAATCATGCCGGCCTTTGCGCTTTCCCGTACGTGGCCTCCACTCGAGAACTTTTTGGCCACATCGGCCATCGGTTCTCCGCGCTATGTGCTCGGCCCATTGCCACTTCAACTTGCTAATCCGCTGGGCAATGTCGGTACTTTAGTTCTCCTACGTCTTCTCGTCCAAAATACCTCAGTGCCTGAAGACGAAAGTCTTCGATAGTTGTGTGTTACCAGTGATGACATACGGCACTGAGACGTGGCCTTTCACTATGGGCCTCATTAGACGGCTCAAAGTCACTCAAAGAGCTATGGAGAGGGCTATGCGCGGGGTTTCCTACGAGATCGAATCAGAAATGAGGAGATCCGTAGGAGAACTAAAGTTTGATCATTGCTCTGGGATAAATATTTGACTGCGATCCAGGTGTGGAATAATATAGTGTAAGAGTACTATCGGGAAAAGTTTCTCCCGTAGTTTTAATATCCTAATTTTTTTTCTTGCTCTGGGAGTACTCGGTTAGGTTATGTATACTTATAAATTAAAATAAGGCGTATTTACATTGTTACTGAAAACTTAGGGGTATTTCTAACATTGAAAATAATGCCTACAAAACACGAGCACTTAATAAGTTGTTGTAAATGTATTGCCATTCCTTTACGGCATTTCCACAGAAATTATGGTGTAGGTACCTACCTACCTATTTATAAAATAAATACCTATTTATCGTATAAAATAACAAGGCTATAACGCGTACTTATTTATTTACTATCGGCTGATCATTAAAATTCTGTGTACAGATGCTTGCAACACTAGTCCACTATTTTTCCCTAATGGTTATGTCACGATAATTATGACCGTTTGGCACTAGGCGATGTCATGTCCTTGGCGAAACATTTAATTCGATAATGTATTTGAGATACATATAATAAAAACCAATGATTTATAGTCCTATTAATTCGGTAACTGGGAATTCCGCATCTGGATTTAAATGACATTAATAAAATACGAGTACGTAAAAATTTTGCATTTAATTATAAAAAGGATGAGCGATACCTCCATAGTCCATATATGAGCATGAATTGAAACTGTAGTTTTATTAAATTATTTATTAACATCTTAAAATTGTATGTACAATATTTGGGAATTTGTGAAATGAACTTAAACATCCTGCTTCGAAATATAATTACGTAATATTATAATTGATGATTATAATACATTTTGGACTACACATCAACCCATCATATATATTATAATCAAGCTTTATTCTCCTTGTAACTGATAACAATAACATTTGAACGTCAATAGCTGAACTTTCAGAGTTCAGACCATTTAATTAGGCGGAGAGGGCAGGTACAACTCGAAAGGTCGACGACTGGTGAGAAACTACAGATCTTTATAATTAGTCAGATCAATGTGCTTACCTTCAACTGCCTCTACTTTTGCATTAACACTTGACTGATTGTTCAACTGTTTGCCTATTTGTTGAGATGTGAATTCTGTTTTATGTAATTAAGGGAAATTACATCTATGAGTAGGTATTGAATTGGAAAACAGATTTCTGATTATAAATAAAAACATTAATTAAAAAAGTTTTATACGCAGGCTTTTGTAAACGATAAGCCAATCAATAAACTTTTTATTTGTGATTTATTATGGTATTATTTATTTAAATATTTCATCATATTAAGCTAGACAAAACAGGTTCTTTTTAAGTAAACTACAAAAACCTTTGAAACAAGCTATGTTTTATTGACAGGCTGGGAAGTACTGCATTCTTTAACTTTTGTTTTTATTCTCATATCGGAATTTTTTACTTCCTACAAACAAAATCTTTTGACACTTATTTATGCCGACATCAAAATTATTTTTTTAATTTAACATAAATTACGTATTGTCATGGTAGAATAAATATGAATATTAAAATATACCAAAAAATCTCGTCGAAAGTACAACAAATGTTTCTATGTAGTATGTACAATATTATAATTTGTATGAAAAACTGTAAAAATGTTTCCAATATTACTCTTAACAAAATATTTTTATGTTTTACTAATAATGTCTAATTGTTATGCGTGATTAACTCATATGTTCATTCACCGGAACGGATCGTTTTCAAACGTCACTCTGCTACCTTTCAGAGATATCAATGAGTGGAAACTGAAACCTACTTGTCGCATGTTTGTTTTTTTCGGCTATCAGCGGCAGGCTGCTGGGCTTCTGCAGCAACTCCTGCAGCTCCGGCTGAGGCTCGGAACGATCACTTTTAGATTTCATGTTTATATTTCACTATCACAACTGTTTTATTTCATAATTAACTGAATGCATAAAACACGGGGTGAAATTCGCGCACAGCGGACGTCCGAGCCTGCATCCGTCCGGCGGACGCGCATTGCTTTGGACTGTGGCGGCGGTCGGTGCGAACCGTCTTTATACTTGGTGTTCGTTGTGAGGCATCGACGCGAGGATACGAGTGTAGAGTCGCGCGTCGACTGACTGAGCGCGACCGGCATCCGGTCAAGGGTACACTAACACCTCGTCGAATAGACCATTTCGCACGGCCGATACGACAACCTCCGTCTTGGCCAATAGACCACCAAGTAAATTTTAAACAGCCTATTAAATGGAAACAAAAAGTAATGTACACTTTAATTAAGTGTTCCGATTAATATGCAAATTAATTTCATTTAGCATTCAGAGAGTGATCCATTATTAAAACTGATTCTACAATTATTTAATTTGGTTATCAATAAACTCCGCTATAGATTAACATGATTATAAAAATGTGCAATATTACATAACCAAATCCCAGGTGAATGTCCGCCTCGGTCCCCTTAAGGAAACGTATTACTAAAAGATTTGCGTTTGCTTTTATTTATAATATTTTTTTGGCGGTTGTTAATGAACAGTACCTTACCAATTTGAGGAATTTCGGATATCCAAAAAAGTTTACTGAACTCGCCATCTGCAGGTAATTGTAACATCGTTACATAATACGTGCTTGTAACATCGTTTGGGGAGGGCGATTATATGTGTGTGTGTACCTGTTAAACTGTATTTAAAAATGTCAAATTAGGAATTAAAATTATCTCTTGAACGGAAATATAATTATTGATAAAATTTATAAAATTAAATCACTCCATGGATCCTATTAGTATATGTCAAGGTCTGTTTAAAACATATTATTTACCATTGGGCATTCTTACGCGAAAAGGTTACGACCTCAATAGGAACTATTGTATAATACTCAAAAAATGTTCACACGCTAATTAATGAAATAATGCTTGTATATTTTTACGCTGCACTTAATACGCCTCTAATTATTTAATCTAATATAAACATTTTATATCATCATCATCAGCCCATATACGTGCCAGTGCTGGGCACGGGACCCCTCTACAACTGAGAGGGTTTAGGCCTTAGTCCATAACATTTTATATGTATATTCCCACCTTATGCAATTTCAGTTTTATCGTCCTGCGGTTAGAAATTGAACGCATTAATTATTCAATACCTAGTTACTTTATGTCTAGACTGTATTATAGCAATTTAAATTTTGAGACTGTTATAAAATAAAAATAAGATACTGTCTAGACTGCGGTAAAATGTAAATTACATTATGGCCAATCATATTTTTATACCTGTAGTCTATGTCAATAATAGTTAAATATTACAAAAATATGGTGGTTAAAAATATTAACAATCTTTGAGGTAAAAACACATCCGTTCAAACAGAGTATTTTCTTTAATGTCATTAATTTTTATTAAAGTGTTACCACTACAATTACCATATGCTGAAATTAAGGAAACTAATTTCTACAATGTATGTTCAATAAAGTAGTGATAGGTGTGTAGTCCGCCAACCCGCATTAGGCCAGCATGGTGGACTAAGACTTAAACCCTCTCAGTTGTAGAGGATCCTGTGCCCAGCAGTAGGACTTATATGGGCTGGTGATTATGATGATGATTTTTAATTCTAAGATTCATAAACTTATTATAATGTAGGTACGTGGTAGAGCAACGACGCAGTCAGCCTGACACATAACAAAAATGTATCTGCTCTACCAGAGGTATCACAGACAATTACCGCGATCCAAAAGTTTTCCTGTTGCGAGTCACACGAAATATATGTGTGCAATTAACCCTTAAATTCTGACTAAGTCTCCTTCCTCCTTACCTTTTCATTCTTACTTACAAAAGTTCACTTTACACCTACGACGGTCTGTAAGTGTTGTGAGTGGCCAAGAATCGCGGCATCACTTATCAATCAATAATTTTTAAGAATACATCCTATCTTTTTATTCATGAGTTTATTATTAATTAGTTAAAAAAAAATAGTTTGCATTGTGCTATTTTCGTTATTGTTTAGGTACTACATGTGGTCGAAGTCGAATCAAACACATGACGAAGGTTCTTTTTATTCTCGAATATTGTAACAGATAGCCATATGACTAATAAAATCCATAGACGCATAGCGGATTGGCCGTGGACTCTCCAGCAGAGCTGAACAGAAAATTCAATCCTAAACTTTTTTCGTAGAAGGGTACTTGTTCTTGTACCCATGTTCTTATCGATGACTTGCACACAGCAGCTCTCCATATTAACATAGATTGTGATCAGAGAATAAATCTGAATAGAACGTGCATACATTAGGTTCAAATTGCAGGATCGATCTCTTTACCGAGTGGCATAGAGATTTATAATTGGATAGTTGTTTTGTACTATTAATAACCACATTTACTTAATATTGATTTATCGAGTGATATAAGATCTGTTTTAAATAGATTAACAAAGTACAAACTTATAATCTTCATTCCGAGTTTAATCAATAAAGATTCTTTGGAAATCAAATGTAAAGGAATGTAAAAATATAGTCTAAGTTGTGATGATGTGCGTATTGACATAAAGGGTTTTGCTATTTCTTTATATGTATATATAAGAGAAGGCAAACGAGCATGCGGCTCATCTTATAATAAGTGAATTCACGTATCCTGAGAAATCATTAGTAACTTTGCGGAATGAGTATGCTCATCCCTAAGATTCCATTTTATAATGCTGAATCATCTTTTAAAATATTTATTTTGGCTATGCCCCGAATCAGCAGGATCGATTTTAAATGAAATTTCACAGCCTTTAAAATATCGTGGTAACATTTAAATGCATTTTTACATTTATGTTTCTAATTCGGCTGCAGTATAGCCATACCACTTCTTACTTTACGATTTCAAGGATCCATAATCTTTTAACAGAACACGTCCGTCTATTTTTATCATGCCTATATTATTTTCCTAGTCTATACTTATGGACTTCAATAACACTTTGATTACAGGTTAATAGAATAAATCGATTATGCGAGACCAAGAAATTGTATAATCGTGATAACATATTATTTACCTTATATTAAACAATAAATTAAATTAAATATACGTACATTAACTTTTAATATTCCCGAAGAAGAGTTTAATTTCAGCACCCACATATTATTATCGGGCACATTGTTAAGCTCCGCGCTTCTATAGAGAATTAAATAACAAAAAATAATAAAAATTGTCTGACACGAAAATCATATACCTATAGGACCTCGGGATACTACGTACCATTTTACTTTGCGGGATAAAAGACGTAGATTGTCTTAACAAACCTATATTTAATCGAAAACTTAGGCAAACTTGCACAGTTGCACACAATTTCGAAATCAACTGACTAACAGCAGTGTTTACGAGATTACTAGTTATGCTTTTATTACGCTTGATTAGATTGATTTTATTACTCAAATGATTCGCCTTTAATTCTAAATCTAAGACTCAATCTAAGATTTAAAAATAACTGCCTCTTTTTACTAAGTTAATGAGGTAACGGTGCATGACGGCCTTATTGATTAAGGGCACATTACAAGGTGGTGTCCAACAATCTCCATAGTTGCACTTTACAACAATTTTCCCGCAGAATTCAGCAGATGTATTCTAAATCCGTTTTTCATGTACCCACATTGATTAATGTTGTACCAATGCGCATATACATAAATGCTCATTCTCTTCTAGCACCATCTTCCAAATATCTATTATTAGGTTGCATAAAAATTGATCGTTCGTACAACCCTGTAAAATTTATTAATGACGTTCATTTTTTTCATGAAGAAGATCCTTATTCCATCCTTTTATTTTAAACGCTCGCGAGATAACACAATCCTACTTTAATAAAACATACATTATGTCAACGCGGGGTTGTATGAAAAGGGCTACAGAAATGAAGGGTGGAGACGAAGATGCAAGAGTCAACAGTAAATTGTGAGCGAGAGTACTATAAGAGCTTGGCTAAATTGAGCTAACCGGAATTTACATTACTTTAAAAATTCCCAATTCCGAAACTAGAAAGGCTTGTTGACACAAAAATATAAGGCACAATATTTTTTATTTACAGTTTACAAAATAGAATCTGCTGCTTAGTATATATTTAAAAAGTGCAAATCATAATTAAACTTTTCGCGCTGGGTGTACGCCATTAAGCCCTGATTAATGTTTAAATCTACCTATCTATTGTTGGTAAGTTATAAACAAGTAGCAGTCATGCGCAAGGAAACATAATTTGTAATAATGGAGTTATTTATTGAAAATAAAACGATAAATAGATTATGTAGAGAAGGTGGAGTCATCAGACATCATATTTATACCGTATGCTAATGTAGATTTATTGTGTAATCGATCTTGGATTATCGTTATAGAAGGCAAGGCACTCAATTCGTATCGATATAAACAAATATTAGTTCATATGTTTACAATAAAGAGTGTTAATAGCACAGTTGATTAGACTTTGTAATCAGAGTCTGAAGGATCAAACACCCAAATATGGTAATTTTTTATGTAACCTATAAAACATATTTTTATGATCGAAAAGTTTTTTGTAGCTTTACTAATCCACAAAAAAGTGTGTGTGTACTTATGTACACGCGTTAAAAGTTATACTTCATACATAAATATAAATAGTTTCTCAAATAATATTATAAAATAATATTTTTTTAAATACGAGTGTGCTTTAGACCACACGACTGAACTAAAACTTATAAATACCAACAGTCACATACATAGTTCTTAGTTTACACAACATATTACATTTCTGAACGCACTCATAAATATTTGACACCTAATAAATATGTCAATCCCTTTAATTACTGTAACTATTCTAGATTTAAAAATCTAAAACATAAACTTTTTTTTTAATAATTTTCGTGACTGTGCGCGCGCATCGAAAAAATTTATTACGTATTTTTCCCTAACGCGCCAAAAGAAGTCTAACTTCAAAAATAACATTGTGTGTATTTATTACGACCGACTCACTGTCATTAGTCAGACCTCTATAAAATGTTTTAAATTACACGACATTCTTATTAACGTCAGCACAACAGGACTTGTATTTATAAAAATTGAAAATTAAAGTTGAATGAGTAGAGTAGGATAAAATTATAATTATGTATAATCACTAATAAATACATTCAACAGTCACATACATAGTTCTGACCCCACATTAAGATACAAGTCTTGTGTCGTGGGCATCAGAAACTACTAGAGACTTTTTGGTCTCACAAAAACCTAGACCTGAAACAAATACTTGTAGATCACACAAACATTTGTCCAGGTGCAGGAATCGATCCCGCGGTCTCTCTTTTCGCAAGCTGGTATCTAGCCAACTGCGCAACGGGGCTGTCTGTCCAATTATATCTAAATAGGACGAATAAATTTATTGTGTGTTAAAATGTTAATTTTCAATGATTATTATTATAATTACCACCAGACAAGAATTTATTTGTTGCTGATACTTCATGGAAATCATCTTCATACGTCATTCATGTATGTGAGTTATGAGTGACGTATGAGTAAATGTGTAGTATATTCCACGAATTTAATAGTGTAACCTTGAAAAACGTATAACTAGGGCAATAAGAGCATACGCTATCAGCAAGAAGGCATTATTATTGCGTCGCACATTGTCTACAAAAAAAAAGTTATTTGTACATTTTTTTGGCCTTTCCAGAATCAAGAAATGGACTGGGAGGGCTGTATCAATATCTCCTGTATCCACCCTTTTTTTTCTGTCGAGGCGAAAGCTGGTTATGGCTCTACTTCCCTTTAGCCCTGAGGGAGGGGGGCAGGAAGCGTATGTCGGGGTCACCTGCCTTCTAGCCCGGCGCGCGGTGACGTCACGTCCACGCAGATGTTAGTGCCGGGCTGGGTCCCTAACAAAATCCCTAAACCGGCATACCGACCAAAATCCTCCGGTTGCCATCTTCGCGCCAAGTGGGGCGACCACGGTACGTGGGCGAGAAGCGCCCACCGTAATTCCGCAGGAATACCGAGATCCCGGTATTGCGGGATTGGAAGCCCTACATGAATCCTTACAGCATAGCTAGTTTTATTACATTATAATGCAATTACAGTAGAAAATGTATGTGGCAATCTATGTACAATTTATCACAATCCTCTCCTATCTCCTAATTTACTAATTTTAGTGTGTAGAAACTAGTTGAAGTGTTTATTTTGCTATGCATTGGGCGAAATTACTTTATGAGTAATTAATTGAAGTTTAATTTACGCTTGGTTAATCAAGTTATTGTATAAGCGTAACAAGCGGTAATCCTAAAATTCATAACATTAGGACGGTGTCATGTTTAAAAACATTATAACAGAGTGTACTCGTAGGTTACGTGTAGGTGACTTACACGGTTCGGGTGAATGGTTTTTACATATTCATAGCGGGACTCTTAAAGGTTTCTTCGCCAAATATCCAGATTTTTCAATCATCACGGGCATAATTTATGTTATTAAACCAACATGAACGTTTTAATTGTTCCCGTTATAAAATTATATACTATAGCCCCGTGGCGCAGTTGGCTAGATGCCAGCTTGCGAAACGAGAGGCCGCGGGTTCAATCCCCGCACCGAGACAAATGTTTGTTTGATCCCCAAATATTTGTTTCGGGTCTGGGTATTTGTGAAACCAAAAAGTCTCTCGTACTTTCTGATACCCACGACACAGGATGTATTCTAGTGTGGGGTCAGATTAATATACGTGACTGTTGGGTGTATTTATTTATATTGTATTATCTTAGTACTATCTCGCCACAGTCGCGGCATGCATAAAATACAAACCTTCGTACGAAATAATATTAATAATGTCATCCTTTTATTTTATTTAATGTATATTATAATATTTTTGGGTGAGTTTGGTAAGAGTTGTTTTGATGAGGTAAATTAAGAGAATATTTTTTTTTGCTTTAGAAGAAAATTAATTCACCATTAACCGCACGCTACTTCAAGAGACACGGAACATTGTTTTCTCGTCATAAATAAAATATAATTTATGGGTCAATTATATCAAGTTTTATATGTCGATATCACGCTAAATCACCTAAGGCATTTTGATTACCACATTGTATACAGCATCTGAAAGCTATTATATTGCATCTAGAGAACGTCAGCATGATTCCACAGAGCCGGCATTCACCTGAATACCTATGTACATAAAATATATAATTTTTCTATCCATAGATTCCTTTTTTTCTGAACCTGTTCCTATAAGACCTTGACTATTTAAAAATAAAGGTTTATGACACTGTGTTATCTGTAAATAGGAATATGACTTATTCGATTTCGATGTATTTTAGTTCAGTAATAATTGGGAGCCTGGAGATGGTTTAAGGCTACTTTCATCCGGGAAATAAAGTTAAGGTCGTGTGAGATTAGCAAAAATCACCATACAAATTTACTTTTTAGACTCGACTCCGTACTCTGGGCCTAATTCTGGAGTAAATGCACTCGCAGGCAAATCTTATTTCTTAATAAACATCTAAATAGGAACCTATTTAGATATCAAAATGAAACAAAAATATGCAATAAGATTTAAGTTAAAAACGCAGGGTTATATTAAAAAAACGATAGTCTCAAATAATGAACTAGCATGCTTAATATATTTTTAGCAAGGCTCAACACGGATACCACACGCACATGAAGGGCATTTCCTGAATATATATTTATATAATTTTTGAAAGTTCATTAGCCTTTATACGACGATGACTGCTTCTGTGTGATTAATTTGCAGTTTGAATTAGGTATAGTTTCTGTATTCTTCGTAGACACTAAAATATTTAAACGATAGTGTAAAACAAAGTTTTGTTTAGACAAGCGGTTGTTATACCTAAATATATACATACCTATAACATCGTTTTATATACCTACACTCCTGCATCCTCGACGACGTAAGCAAAATGTATTTTTACATTCAATTCGTGCTGTTATAGAGAATTTAAAACATATCTAACGCCAAATCGAACTACGAAGTTCCAGATCACAGGACACATATCGTACTTCGGGATCAACGAGGATTTTTTACCACAGGTATAACAAAAAAATGCGTAGAAGGTATTGTGCGAAATACTAATCCAATTCTACAAACTGTTTTCCTGACCGTATCACCTCAAGCGACATTCTTGGAAATTATCTTGACGTCATAAGAAACAATTATTCATAAATATTTTGTATTTAAGAATATACGTATTTTAACGAAATTCGTAAGACACAACGCATCTGTTTTATTATTAATTCAAAATTCGAATGTTGAATTAGTAGATGTAAATCAATAAGCGTCTTGGTCATTGAAATAAGTTTAAGATCAGCCCTATAATTATACTAATGTTAAAGGTTATAACTTAATCCACCATGCTACTTTAGTACGGATTGTAGAAGAGCTGGCATTGGGATAGCCCAGGAAGATTTCGTTCAGGTCGTTGACTTTCCACTCTGGCGTGTGGAACACCATCTAATCTACACAGGTGTGAACATCGAGTTGGGTACCAAGCAAATTATCTCTACGCCGGCAAAGACTAATTCCCCCGCTGACCCTCATCGTGCGAACAAGACCGACCACTTTGTATGGACATGGTAGAGCGTGCGTGGGAGAAACCGTGACGTATGTATTAATAGTTTTTATTTATAGCAGATGCACCATATACAAGTTTGCATAAGAATATGTTTTGCCAAAATATAGTCGTTAATTTTTTCCTGGGTTTTATAAAAGTAAGCCTAAAATGCTTTATTATTTATAAAAAAAATCTGACGAGTAGTCAGGGAAGTCCCTGTGAAAATATGAATCAAAAAATATTTAAATTGCCTCACGTATTACCTTGTAAAGTATGGTGACCTGTATAAAAATCCCCGAATGATAGTATTCAAAAGGATAACTTATAATAACAATGAGGGTATATTAAGTATGGTGTAGGAAAACATGGGGAAATACTATTTAATAAAAACGTATGCTCAATATCTATTACGTATATACATACGTAAAAATATGTCCACAACCATTCTTAGGAAAAGTTTAACCGCAAATTGTGTTTCTTGGAATAAATTTATTTCTGGCTAGTATTCCAAGTAATACATGTGAAAAACGTATTATTTTTCCGTTCACCTTTATAGTAGAATTCAAAACAAACAAGTTATTTTCACGGTCCATAAATCTTTATATCACTATCAATGCTTTTTATATTGAACGTAGAATTCAGGACCAATATCTTCTCTTACCAGAGTTCCTAGGTCACCTATTAGTAAAAGCATTTCGGTAAAGTTAATAACACGTTTTATGAATCTAAGCAAATATTTACTCATATTGTACCTACTCTTACTTCTTCTTCTCTATTTGAAGCCCTCCGATAAAAGAAAATAATAAATTCAAAGAAACATTTTTTACGACATTAAAGCTGTTATCCCAAGGTAGGTTACGAATTAATTGCTACGAGGATGACTAAATTGGGTATTTTCGTGTCACAAGCCTTCTAACTTGGTATCCACACGATCAGGTTGGGTTCTTATTAAAGCCTATGTTGGCATAAACTATAGTTAGCTATATAAACTATAGTTTAAAAAAAATTAAGATGTGTAAAATTGACGATTCAAAAGAACTTGTAAAAGTCTATTTGAATAAAGATATTTTGACTTTGACTTTGACTTTAAAGCCTCTCGGTGGTCATCGCGCGAATATGACGGTGCAGGATACATCAAACCAAAGGAGCCCTGATTTTCACCGCTACCGCCCGATACTCATACTGTTATCTTTTAATTACAGACCTATTACAGTCATCTCAAACAGTCATGCTATGTGGGATTGTGGGGAAATATTCATTGCCATATTCTCCTATTATTTTCCCATCGACCTAATAACTTTACACAGAAAAGATATATAAGCTTAAGTTATTTTAGTTGGTATTTATTTCCGTGCGTGTATCTACTTCTTGCTGGTCTTTATTGCGTCTATTATTTCTTAATTCCTTCCTGATTTCCATTCCAAAGATTGCGAGTGTTAATGGACTGTGATAGAATATCTTATTATATGATGGACATATGAAATCAAAAAATATGAATAACAAATAAAATGAGACTCAGACGGTTGCATAGATCTACAGGAAAAATGAAACAGGCAAATACAAAGATGTATTTTTTTATTAATGCGACTTAGTCACTCGGGTACAAACCTACAATCAGCGGTTAAGACAGTGCCTATTATACAACGTTCTTTGTGCAAACATTATTCAATAGTTCACCTATACGAAAGTCATCGCCACACATATTCACAAAGTTGGTTGACCGCAACTAGATGCAATTACTATCTGCATTAAATGAATATGACATACATACATAAACTCACGCCTGTATTCCCCGAAGGGGTAGGCAGAGGTGCATTTCTGCACCCACATTTCGCCAGGTATGTATCAGTCCCACGTAATAGGGGGCGAGCCTATTGCCGTTTTTCGGGCACAATTCCAGACTCCGTGCTGCTACTGAGAATTTCCTAATGGAAAAACCCAATAACACTTTGCCCGACCCGGGAATCGAACCCAGGACCTCTAGATCGCACGGCACATACTTGTGCCGCGAGACCATGAGGCAGTCATCAACTAATAAATCAATCCTATTTCTGAAATAATGATATTTTCTATGTTTTATGTGAAAAGTATAGTAAGTAGTATTTCAACTTTATAAGTATTTACTTAATCGTAGATAAAATGTGTGCATTTTTTCGCACGACTCTTCAATGAAATATGTTATACCTATATTACAGATTTTTTAAACGTTTGATAATGGTCTGCTGCTGTTCTGGGGTAGATTCAAAAAGAAAATGCCGGTTATTCACTTTATTCTCTGAATCAATTGATTTAAGAAGTTCCATAAATTAACGATATATCATGATTATAAAAACGATGTCGGTTTTCCTGTACCTAAGTATCATAATACTGAGTCATGAATATTATCGATATTATCCTATGTCACAGATGTAATTTTCTTCTCTACTAAACCTAGACGATATTGTTCCCTGCCTCTATTGCGCTTTAAGCTAGAAACCAGCCCATAAAGGAGAAGCTGTACTTTCTATTTTTTTCCAAACAAAATCCTGGACAAAAACTTTGGTTTAAAATTATTCAAGGTATGAATTGGAGACTTTTTTAACATCTACCTAACAACCACGCCGCTACCAAATTGGACAGTCTGTCAAAAAAAACTGTTTTGCTCGGTTGCGTTTTTGCAAGTCCAACATTTTTTGGGGTAAAGTGTCCACTACAAAAGTCTCCAAGGCATAAGAGCTGGCGATAAATTTTGAGTTGTTTTAGACAAGTTTAGATATCGAGAAGTTAGTGATCTTAAGAATAGAAGAACCAAAAATCGTGAGTCGGGCTACGGACTTGCGGTTATTTTGCATCTACGTATACGTAGTGTGTGCAAAAAATCAACCAATAAAATATGTTTTAGGCATCTCCGAATCATCAGAACTTTCTAGTCCAGTTTATGTATTCGTCCAAGTACAAAAACTGCAGACACCTTTGTATGTTTTAAAGTAAAATCTTAACGCCCGAAATGTATTTTTCATTACTCTCAATAATAGGTAGCATTTACGCCTGACACAAGTATGTGGCAATTTTGTATATTCCATTAATTGCTATCATATATTTAGACAGTAAAGGATTGTGAAGTAAAACAATTAATGTATTTATATGGTTTGACTGCTATAGAGTACCTACTAGTAAATAGGTATTGGCTTCTGCGTATTCCAGCACTTGGCCACAAGCTATAAATTGGTATTTTCTGTAGAATATTATAATTTATATTCGTACATACAAAGCGCAGATTTTGTGATTATTTGATATTTCCAAACGAAACTAATACTATAACTGTATATGAAACGCCAACCTAAATTAAAATAAGGAATTTCCAGCTCTAAATGTAATTGTCATTACAAATTGCACCAACATACCTTAGTGGTATAAATAGCAAGCTGGTACATTAAAATGATTAGATGAAAAAAAAAGAAATACTTTACAAATTAATTTGAAAAATATATTCAGGTTATTTATCCATATTTTTCGCTGACTTGGCCGCTTGCTTTGCTTTTTTCTTCTTTATCAGCATTTGTTTCCTCTCTTCTGGAGTTTTCTTTAATCCCTTCATCTTGCGAGTCTGCAAACGACCAATATCTTGTTTGCCCATATGTACACGACCCATTTTCGTACCAAATGCATCTCTGGAAATGTTCTTCTTTTTGATTGGTTTCAATTCTCTAGGTATCTTACAAGCTTCTTTGTACAAATCATCAGATGCTAACTTGGTTCTCCTCAGCTTGAAGTCTATTGATGGTCCTAAAATGATAGAAGTTGATGTTATTTTATAAGGTTATTATAACCAAGTCTCTCACTTCCTTGAATATGTTTTCCACTATAAAATATAACAGATTTTCTCAATGATCCATTGAGCAACTGAAGCTTTCATTTGACTTTTTGCATTTACTAGGCTAATCCGATGAGCGATATACTTTTGTAAATAATTTATTCAGATTTAGTTATATCACTATTGTAAACAAACAGAACAACTATCCACATGACTGGTGAATGCACTTAATAAGAGATTAGTTTTGTTAAATTTTCTTATGGTTAATTATTTTCCAACATTATTTGAAATTAAGAACTCACCAATTTCTTCCAATTCAATTCTAGGAGTGCGCTGTCCACTCTTTTTCAATAATATTCTGTATGATCTGAAATAAATTTCTCCTGTATCTGTAGCAGTGAAACTAAGAACATGCTCTAACCCTTGAAGCCTGATTGTCTCAACCTGAAACAAGTAAAATGTGACAATATAATGTCAAAATGTTGACTGTTTTAATATATCAGGGACATATTGACCCTGCAACATAATTTCATGAAGCAATTTTAAGCTGTTACCTACTTATAATTTTTGTAAGCATAAAATAATAGTTCCCAAATTGGTGTAGCAATAAACACAGCAATTATTTACTGTTTATATGAATACTTTAAATTCATGTGAGATTTTAAAGAAGAATTTACTTCTACTCAACCGTTGCAATTACAATCATCACATCCTGGATACACAACTATTGAGAGAAATATTTTTAATTACTTCACAATAAAATATAATTTCTGTAAATACAAATTAATTAAATTAATGTACAATAAAAACATTACAATCATACATACTTTTTCCCTGTGAAAGAAGTCTGTAAAAAGGCACTTCAATCTTTTTAAATCTTGATTCAAATCCCAAGCAGGTCCATTGAATAGAAGGCATGGCTTAATACCTGCAAGTACTTTGATGTTTTGGAACTCTGACATGGCCTTATACTTGTCAGCTCCTAATTCAATCATGTCCAGAATGCCATAGTTAAATGTTCTTCCTAAGATTATATTGTGTGGTCTCTTCTTATTGTGGGTACCAACTCCAAATAATGCTGCTTCCTTTTTATTACACATCCTGTCGGAATACAATAGCATTTATATGTAAATATTGCCATAATTTTCAAACTACTGAAATGGCAATTCAGGTAAAATAATGCAATAACTGATTTATAAAACAACACAGACAAATTGAATACATTCTTAACATCTTTATAAACAGTCATGAACTCAGTGACAATACTTTGGCAGCAATTTGATGTATAAATGAGAATATCCTGAGCCCATAATATACAATTATAAACTAGATGTTACAAATTAAATAGCTTTTGGGCTTCTATGGAAGGACCACCATTGCATGAACTATTTGTTGTCATTGTTGTATCAGACATAAAATTAAACTTTATAATAGACATAATCTTTGTCATGAAAAAGAATGCAAAGATAAAAAAAAACAATAAATTTTATTCTACATAATCATAAAGACTTTAATACCGAAATACTTGTTCATTAGTACTAGGCAACCAAATGTTACACAGAAAAAAGATAATACCACTTTAGAATTAAAACAGAGCAATAATATACTCACTTTTCAATGAGTGAAGCGTCTTCAAATGGCACAAAATCATTTTTACGGCTTAGGTAAGCACCATCAGGTTTTTTCAAATTGTAGATATCCTTCAAAAGATTCCTTGTGCGTTCCGATGGGTTCCGGCCTTGTAGAAATAAACATTGCTTAGGTCCCTCGATAGGCTTAGGTTCTTTAGCTTGTAAAGCCTTTTTTCCTTTGCGCGTTGTAGGTTTTCTACCAAGAACATTTTATTATAAATAGTAAGTATAGAAACGAGTTCATAAGTAAGGAGGTATTTAAAAAAAAACTTACTTTATTCTTTGTATTACGGCCATTGTGGTTGTATTATATCAATTATCAAGTATTATTCAACAATTATGTATCGTTTATCATACAGAAATCACTTATTTAAGTATAAACACGTGGGTTAGTAAAATCAACTATGGCAAATGACGATTGACAGTTGACGGCATGACGGCTAATATAAAAAAAGGAAATTGAATGGCCAACGGAATTACATCTACACAGCCATAGTAAAGCTTAATACGAAAAAATCAAAGAGATGTCACAATAATTATACCTATATATTTTCGCACAATAACATATTAGGTATACCTACAAACCTTACATTATATTCACATAAAAATAATTTATCATATGCTTTTAAGTGTTTTGCGTTTGTAATATTTTATTCATGTGTTTAATTTTTACAACCACTTAATTTCATTGCTTATTTTCCTATGTGGTGATTACAAAATATAAAAATAATTTACAACACAAAAACGATTCAAGATGGACGTATTAGAAAACTTTATTTAGAGTATTATATATAATGATGTCTTTTATATATATATTTTAATATAAAAATATAGTAATTTAGGTAAATGTTTACATCATAAATATGATTCTTATTTCACTGACAATATAACAAAGAAACAAAAATATTAATATGTATGCAATAGACTAGTTAAAAGCGGATTACACTGGCGATACGGAGGCCGCTGGTTCGATCATATTCTTAAGGTATCGAATTATACGAATCTCTCACTTTTCAAAGTGACGAGTGGTATACTATTGATTGTTGATAATTATATTTAATAACAGCGAAGAAGAAAATCAAGGCATGACGGCGTGGTACCTATATCTATTCCATCATCATCATCATCATCATCAGCCCAAATACGTCCCACTGCTGGGCACGGGCCTCCTCTACAACTGAGAGGGTTTAGACCTTAGTCCACCACGCTGGCCTAGTGCGGGTTGGCGGACTAAACGACATTGTTAAACATTTACATTTATAAATAACATATCTAGTCAAATATGTTCTTTATGTTGTGAGACGCTGTTGTTAAATTTATGCTCCGCCGGTTTCGTGCGTCGGTAATCCCCACCTGCGAAGCGGAAAACGTGTAGGTATACCTATTGCTTACTCGCATTCACGTAAGTGAGGTTTTATTACTTTGAAGATCGCATGTGGTGGCTCCACTGTTTATAACTGTAAATGCCTTAAATCTAATTTCACAAACTCAGAACATTGGACCAAATACATACATGTGGCATAGCCGTTCCACTGCCGCTGTATAAGTAAAAAATATATTTTGCTACCGTCACATGGGCGCAAGGTGAAAAATGTGTTCAAAATTACGTAAAAGTGCATTAAGACACATAGGTACAATATACTCGGTATCAACATACACCCTAAATTATATATATCATCATCAGAACATATACGTCCCACTGCTGGACCCGGGCTCCTCTACATTTGACTTTATCTTCTATCGTTCGATTAAAGTTATTGACAGAGGCTCAATAACCAATAACTTTTTCCGCTTTATTTCCTATTTTAGTTCAAGTTCCAATTGAAGATGTTCTACTTGCTAGTGTTTTTGGTTCACAAGAAAATTGATATAACATACTGAGAACTAATATGCTAATGGCTTTTTCTCGCACCTTCGTCCTCCAAACTGTAATTTGCTTTTAATTTACGTAAACTCTACTAAAATGGCGAAACAAATAGTGTAATATTACCAATCTGTATATCATCATCAGCCCATATACGTTCTACTGCTGGGCACGGGCGTCCTCTACAATTGAGAGGGTTTAGGCCTAACACTGGCCTAGTGCGGGTTGGCGGACTACACACCTAAGAACTTGCAAGGTGTGCAGGTTGCACCACGAAGTTTTCCTTCATCGGTAAAGTATGTGATAATTATTTTTGAATACGTATTTCGAAAAGTCAAAGGTGTGTGCCTGGGGTTAGTACCCGCGGCCGTCGAGATTCTCGATCACGTGTCTAAACCTCAAGGCAAAGCACGAATCTGTATATAAAACAGGATAACAGCTCAATACATCTTTTTATATTAAAATTTAAAGTATTCTGTCTTTAAGAGAAAGCGATGAAAAGACAGAAGAGGCCCGTAGCGGAAACATCGTGATTGTATTAAAATTGATCAATAAATGCACACTATATAAATCCAGTGGCGACCTAACAAAGCCCTTGAAAACAGCTTAACTGCTCTTACTCAAATCAGAGACGATAGTCCGTCTCGGTTTACTTCAATGCGCTGGGATGGTCGCCATAGTTTCGGTTGATAGGTGGGCGCAAGTTTTTTTTATGAGGGTTCCTACTGAGCTTTGACATTTGCGCATCTGTAGTTCTCGCGAGTCACTTTCAAAGGCCGGTGACCTCGACTGAACCTTCCAGTCCTGCCACTCAGAGCTTGCAGGTAGCAATAGCAACAGGCAAGTTTCCTTTCGAAATAAAAATTTGCTACCTTTTAATCTTATTTTATGTTAGTAATTTTACCTAGTTACTATTATATAATGATAAGATTTAGATATGGATATTTTTATAACACCTACCTAGCACCTAAGACTTTATTAACCTGAACTTCAACATTGAGTCCTGGGAGAAATGTACGTAGCAAGGCAAGTCAGTAGGTACGTATTTTTTTCTTACCTAAGTTTAATTAACAAGTCGTGATGGCCTCGAGGTTATGGCAAACGGTCGAGAATCTCGACAGTCGCGGGTTCAAACCCCAGGCATACACCTCTGACTTTTCGATAAATGTGTGTATTCATAAGGAATTATCACGTACTTTAACGTTAAAAGAAAATATCGTGATGAAACCAGCACACCTAAAAGTTCTTAGGAATTTCTTTACGTCTCGGAGGCGCACCGGGCGGCTGCGGCATTACGGTGGGCGCTTCTCACTCACGTACCGTGGTCGCCCCACTCGGCGCGGAGATGGCCACCGGGGGGTTTTGGTCGGTATGCCGGTTTAGGGATTTTTGTTAGGGACCCAGCCCGGCACTAACATCTGCGCGGTCATGACGTCCCCGCGCGCAGGGCTGGAAGACCGGTGACCCCGACATACGCTTCCCCCCCCCCCCCCCCCCCGGGGCTGGCGGGAAGTAAGAGCCATAAACAGCTTTCCCCTCGAGAACAAAAAAAAAAAGGTGTGTAGTCCGCGAAACCGCACTAGGCCAGCGTGGTAGACTAAGGCCTAAAACCCAAAGCTATCGCGGCCTTATTGTAGTCGTTTGGCATTTTTATTTATTCTTTGGAAAACAATACCTCAGAATTGACAGCCCCGTAGCGTAGTTGGCTAGACACCAGCTTGCAAAACACGAGGCCGCGGGTCGATCCCCGCACCGAGACAAATGTTTGTTTCTAGTCTGGGTGTTTGTGAGACCGAAAAGTCTCTTGTAGTTTCTGATACACAAGACTTGTATCTTAGTGTGGGGTCAGGACAATACAGGGTGTATTCGGAGCGTGATCGTTAACGAAGACATTGTGATTGCTATGGTGACTATGATGAACACGTTGAGGACAAAAATATCGTAAAAAAAAACGTATTTTTTTTCCTAAATTTTATCACATCATCATATTCAGATACACCAATACGTGAATTTTTCATAATAATAAAGCATCTATTCCCTCTTTTTAAATAACGCAGTGAAATGCAATTACTCTTAACGCAAGGGGTCATCGCACTCGACTCGCGAACACGAAGCAACTCAAGCAACTACGCAAGTACCTACCGACCGACTGCTCACCCCCTCCTCCGTCCGGACCGCAGGCCGCGTGCCGCGAGCCGCGAGCCGCGACAAAAACTCGCGCCGCACACGGTGTGATAAAAAATATCAAAATGCGGATTGTTTAAAGGCGCGTTATGACATTACATGATACAATGTCAAACGTTGTAAACAAAATAAATTAAATAAACGTCTTAAACATAATGATTTTATGGCTTAGCTAAATTCCTCGCGGTTGTGTGACTGATGCGAGGAGTCATTTATATTCACCTCCTAATGCGAGCCGTAATTTGAAATGAGCACTTTTTTAGGTACCCAAATTCACACAATGGTTTGTATGAAAATACGTTTATGTTTCCTAATCGTTACTAATGTAGTATTACAATGTTTCATTTAAGGGAGGAAACCAGGTTATGAGGTCGAAATTTTGCTGTTTTTCATGATTTTTTTAAACCAGGAAGGAATAATCACAAATTGTTTAAACTTGGAGGATATTTTATTTATGTTTTCAAGTACACTGGTTTAATAACTGGTTAAAAAACTGGTTTAGTTTAGACCGATCTAAAAATCGTCTTTTTTTATTGCATGAATCGTTAGTATAACTATTCAAGAATATGTGGTCAAAATTTCAAAGCAAAATTCCTATTAGTTCGAATGCAATGAGCACTTCTTACCAGCCTACGATTGGTTGAAAAAATTCGGGATAACTTCGTTTACGAACCAATAATACCTACATCGAAAAAAACTACTTCAATGAACAATTCTAATACCTTATTAAGGTAATAGCACTAGTAATTGACCACTTAAGGACACAGAAATTTCTTTTTTAATGCCTAACTTTAATCATCATTCGAATTCAATGAGTGTTTTGTTTTGTTAACTCTGTGCAAGTCTTTTAACGAAACGAGCTAGTATTTTTTCTTGTACAATGGTTGCATTCAAGTAAAAAAATGAAAATAAAACTTAATATAAGAGATTTAGTAGTTGACCACCTAAAAACTAGTAGTTGACCATGTTTTGCATCAGTAGTTGACCATTCAGATTTTTTAATTATTTGTTAAATAAGAAGGCAAATTAAGACAACTTTGCGTTTTATTTGAAATATAATAACAATAACATCCCCCGCTCGTTAATATATGTTCTGGCCATTTCCACAATCGACCATTTGCTTTCATCGATGATATTGTAGCTGTTTTTTTTATAGCTTTAAGTACTTTTCCGGGATAAAAGTTATTATCGTACTTCATCATCATCATCATCATCAGCCCATATACGTCCCACTGTTGGGCACGGGCCTACTCTACAATTGAGAGGGTTTAGGCCTTAGTCCATCACGCTGGCTTAGTGCAGGTTGGCGGACTACACACCTAAGAAATTCCTAAGAACTTTTAGGTGTGCAGGTTTCATCGCGATGTTTTCCTTCACCGTTAAAGTGCGTGATAATTCTTTATCAATACACACATATGCAACTTCGAAAAGTCAGTCATGTGTGCCTGGGGTTTGAACCTGCGACCGTCGAGATTCTCGACCGCGTGCCTAAACCTCAATGCCGTACTTAAATATGACAAATTCAACATTTACTTTTTGCCGAGGCTTTTGTCAGATTCTTAATCAGACAACAGTAGTTGAAAGTTTACGCATATTTTCAAGCATATCGTTAGGACCTATGATGTCAAATTGATCTAGAGTGGTTTCAAATATGTCATCAGCAATGCTAATTGCTGGTGATCCTGGGATCGTCACTAGCACTAGTTCGTCACCAACAGTAATATGTACCGCAGTTGCCGATGGTTCCATTGTGGTTTCCAAAACACCATCATTATTGTGAGAGGTTTTTTTTTTCAGCCGTTCTTATGGGTGTTTTATGAAGACGAACGACATTTACTGCTGAGAGCATTGCAGCTTCAGTATAATTTAGGAATGTACCCCTTTTCCCAGACATCTACAAGGTGAAAATTTGGTTTTAGTAACTGATCGTACCTTACAATAAAGGTGGTCAACTACTAAATAAAATTAAGTTATTGTAAAAGTAAATAAAATAGTTAATTCTAATTGATGATGCCCTTCATATATTATTCCGTACAGTACATTTACATGATACAGAAATTCATCAGAAGTTGACCATCCTGGTCAATTACTAGAAAATCGTGCTAAAACGGAATCAGTAGTGGACCACCCCCACATCTCAATCTTGTAAACAAATTTTCGTATTTTAAATACCCTGTTACCTCAATTAATTCCTAACGAATAAGAAAAGCAAAACACTTATCATCAACAAGGTGACAAAGTTGTTAATATTTAACTTCAAACTTTTTCAATCCTTAAGAAAATTATGACAAAAAAACGAATAATAGATTTACGGTGCGTCAATCAACAAACAACTGGAGGCTATTTTTAATATTTGAAAATAATGGAGTCGTAGTTTGCGCGCTTCGTAGACCACATGACAGCACTGACTACTCAATATGGAATTAGTTTAAAAATATGCCGCGAATTCTTATTTTATCTGTTTATGTGCATTGGTGGTCAACTACAGGTACATGGTCTACTACTAGTGCCATTACCTTATTGATATTTGTTTTTTTTTTGTGACCACGGTGGTTTTAATATTAAATGATAATATTTACACAGTTTTTATTTGACTATTATAGTGACAAAACTTTAAGTATTATAAGAAATTAAAAATTAATAGTCCCGGAAATATTATGTGATTGGTGATTTACGTATGATGGCGTATCTTGATGGTCGGCACCGGCAGTTCATGTAACTTTTTTCGAAACACCACAACTTAGTAATCTCTCGTTTTTTTACCTAATCGTGAATAGTTTTTAGTTTTTTATTTTAAGTTGGATTGTTTCAATTGTTTTAACACTAAATATGTCACGCCGGTAGGTACATTTACAGTGCTCGTGAATACGGCCACATGCTTATGTGTTTAGGCACTGACATATGCATTGACCATTCATAGGATTCCGCACGTGGAGTATTTGGCAACTTCCTTTCAACAAAAACATGGAATAAACGTTAATGGGCGACGATTGTTTTTCTCCTGATAGAAAGAAATAGTCATGTGATGGTAAACCGCTTACTTGTTGAAACCTGCATTTAGAATTAAAATATGGGTGCATAAGACCGAAGAGTAAAGTTCCACTTCCTGAAAAAATATCTCTTTCAATCCAGCGGGTTGTGCGATTATAATCGAAGCACTTGTGCCACCTCGTTTCATGCCTACTTATATTGCCACAAGCATAATGTAGGTAGGCTAAAGTCATTGTACTGAATTTAATTCTGTAAAATTCGGATATGCCATTTCGTAAAAATTACACGTAAAACTACACGATAATACAGATATAAAAACCAATTCCAAGAATTGTGTTAGTGTAACTTTCGATTAAATGAAGTACTTAATAAGTTTCACTTCGAAAAAAATCTTTGAATGAAGAAATAATTATGCAATATTTTTGTCTACAAAATATTCAGTACTTAGAGTTGTATTTTATTCTATGTAGCCGCTGCTTAATACTAGAAAACATGGCATCAAGTCAATTAATTGTTAATTATTTTTTTATTTTATTTATTCAAATGCCAATATACGGCAATGATGATTTTTTATCAACTTCAAGAAGATTACACTGACATTATCTTCTGTAAACTCTACTGTTAAATGAATTTAATTTAAACTATATATATTTTTTAATAATAAACCTTTAATAATACAACTATTTATTCACCGTTGTATCCGGCGCACATGCACATAATATAAAACCAAATACATCGCAGGGGTAGCCACGGGTCTCCTCTATGCTACGAAATACCTGGAGAACTATCAGAATCATAATACCTCAGAATAGTTAGGATCATAACGTTTATGGAACATTTATTGAATTCAGTGTTACGGTTCTGCAACCGTGGAAATGTGTGTATTTTCAAATCGATGTCGTAGCTGGGAATATTGGTGTGTGACTTTGTGAAGCATATATATTTGGTTTTGGAGGTATTAAGTGAGAGTAGATTTTCTTCGAGAAAGGTCACCTTCGCTATACCTAGTTCAGCTGTTCGATGAATTTCCTATCACGAATTGTCACGGAGGAGCAAAACCGTGTCATAATCTGGTTAATAGGAGAAATAAAGTTGGGCCAAGAGTACCTTGAGGTAATCCATATGAACAAATGTAACCGTCACTTGCATATTTATCAACCCGTACATTTTGAAATCTATCTGATAGATAGGTTCTAAACGAATCCAGTGCTCTACCGCTTAAACCACTATCTACACTCAAGTCTTTTTAAAAGAATTAGGATAGAAACCGTGTCGAAGGCCTTTGGTAGGTAAACAAAAACTCCGATACATTTATTGCCACCATCCATATACGTAACTAACCTAGTAGTCAACATTAGGACTGTATCTTCAGTAGATTTGTTTTTTTTTGGAAATTCGAATTGATTAAGTATTAATGATAAGTTTATTACTTTTCAAATTTTTTGCTATTTTTTGTTGAATAATTTATCTAAAATAATAACACAAACATAACTTCCAAAAGTCAGAGGTTTATGCTTGTGATTAGAACCCGCAACCGTAGATAAAAAATATTTACGACGACCCCTGATAATAGCAACCAATTCGGGCGCTCATTTTGTGATAAGCATCCGCAACAGAAATGAGACCACAAAGTCTGTCGACCATCTCAGTATCTCTTTTGGTAAGAATGCTACATCGCGATAGTACCAGCTACCCTAATGACCTCCTTGAGTCGCCTTTTACGGCAAGCGAAAGATACCCTAATTCTGAAACTCACTAAAGACTGTGCGGGATGTATAATATAGATACTGAGTATCACGTGCTAAAAATGAAAATATGGAGAATATTCACTTGGAGTAATTCGCAACCGGTTTGCTGTTTCAAAAAACAAGTTTAATAATGCAGGTTTAGGGAAAATACTTGATAAACAAAACGAAATACAAAACGTGATACATAACTTCATCTCTATTGCATTAACTTGACGTTTACAATTCTGTGCATGACGTCCAAATCAGTAAATTAGAATAAGTTAAACCAGCAGTTTACGTACTTGCAGAAACAATTAAAAACAAGTTTGTGATTGCGTATCACGAAGAATCTCGTATAAACATAGAAGAGCGCGTTGTATGTAAACGTAGTGCGGGGTTTTCGCACGTTTGTGCGTGGTCGTTTCGTCACAGACGAGTGTCGGTGGCGATCGTCTATATACTGTCGGCTGAGGTCTGCTGCTTCAATACGTGTTGGAGCGCGGCGTCGGACGCTGCGGCACACGTTTCATTGCTCTCTAGTTATCGTACGTCTCGCCGTTTGTGTGAAATCTCTTTGAGATCTGCTAAAAACGGACATACCAGAAAATCACGCAAAAGTAAGTAATAGTTATTTTTATTTACAAAGTCAGTTACTATTTTAAATTATCAAAAATATTTAGTATTTGGCATTGGTCAAGTTTGTTCTATATTAAAATTCAAATACAGCTACAAGTCCTTGATTGAAAAAATTATGTATGCATAATTAGAAAACGAAATATGTACCTTGATCTTTTTAAAATGACCAAAGCAATAACATAATGAAAAAAAGTTATTTCATACATTAAGAAATATTAATCAATAAACATCCCATTGAGCTTCTTGGGATTGATAGCAGAAGCCAAGTGTCAAGGCTTCGTGCATCTCCCAGGAAATATCACTATTTATCTTAATATGAAGCAACTTCCGTAATCAGCAAATGTCAACCTCTTTCGCATAACGTAGCCTTAAGTAACTATCTCTTTATCCGTGGTACAAAACAAACTTCCGTCCCATTAACAATCCAATTAAATTATCCAAATCATTTTATAAGCGCCACTGAGTAATGAATCGCGGCGATTCTAAGAATAGAAAAATACTCTATCTCAGCGTGAATCGTGTAAGATTTTTCAAACGCAAAAATAGAATGTCGCCTTTATTTCTTAACGCATGTCGACTTATTTACGTGCTTTCGTAGAAAGTAATAACTAGGTAGTAATTTGTTTGTTCGTGATAAAGCACGGTGAAATGTGACCTATCTCAGTAGACACTACCTAGTGTTATAGTGTGATAGAATTTTCCACTGTCATAGTTTCACTACCATAAACGTACTAATAAGCAGTGATGGCCTCGAGGTTTAGGCGCGCGGTAGAGAATTTCGGCGGTCGCAGGTTCAAACCCCAGGCACACACCTTTTTTCTTTTTTGACTTTTCGAAGTTATGTGTGTATTCACAATGAATTATCACTTGCTTTAACGGTGAAGAAAACATCGTGATAAAACCTGCACACCTAAAAGTTCTTAAGAATTTCTTAGGTGTGTAGTCCGCCAACCCGCACTAGGCCAGCGTGGTGGACTAAGGCCTAAAACCCTCTCAGTTGTAGAGGAGGCCCGTGCCCAGCAGTGGGACGTATTTGGGCTAATGATTAAAGTACTAATGGTTCAGATGTAGTTTGAAGTTTTATCTTTATTTCTTAAAAGCTGAAAAAGCTTCCAATCATTTTGTTTTTATTTTCATTTATTCGTATTTCTCATAAACAAAAATATCAAAATATTAACAGACCCATTATTACATATTTTAAATAAATTTCTAAGCTTGTTGTGTTGTGTTTATAAATGAGCAAAACAACTCCGGCGTGAAGTAAGCCCTCTTAATGATAAGATTGCCAATTTCATAAATTTATTAATTATTTTTTATGTTTTGCCCAATTAAGTCGACATTAAATGTTTACTCTAATATTTTTAGTACGTTATATTTTCGGGTATGTTATTGATTCAAAAGCTAGTTCTCCTTTTTTATACTTTCCAGCCTGAATTTATAATAATCTTTCATGAAGACTATTATATATAGATTCCTTCTTTATAACATTTTCTAAATTAAAAAAAGATAAGGCGGATATTATTTAATAAAGCGTGGGTACATAGTCATAACTTTTTTTTATGATGGCACGTTGCAAAACACGCATCAGTTAAATTAGAACTTGTTTTCCTTGATATTGTGTGTGGCGAAGTCAATACAAAAACTAAATTCCGAAAAAGATGATTATTTTTTTCTTTAAATCTCGGTGGTGCTTAAAAGCAATGTATGTACCTATGTGATATCTCGTTTTGGGTCACACATGTATTAATAATGTAATTTATTAATAAATTACATCATGCAGCTCGACTATAGTTATCTACACAAGGATCGAGTTCGAGGTGCCCTTTTGTCCGTATTATTTGAGCATTCACAAGATCACTTGATACAAAAACTACAATTGCGTGAAGCCAGTCTCATCCAGTTTTTGGTTAATGTTCCCAGATCAATTAGGCGGCTGCGATATTTTTTCTTCTGAAAAAGTTGTTTCGTTCGAAATTGCGCGTAATTGCAACCCAGTCGGGTGAAAGACCCGATCGATGTAGTTTTCCATAATTATGTAATTCACGCACGCAACTGATTGCTGAAGATTTATTGAATAAAGCATTTATGCAGCTTCATCGAAATTCTAAAATACTTGCTATAATCACGATTTGTCGATTGATATTGATACTGCGATTGCTGCTCAGTGATTGTTTGTTAACGTATAAACGAAAGAATGAGATTCTTGAAGCAAGGTTAAGAAACACACGAACGTGGGAACGTTACAAGTGTATAAGAAATATTTTTCTGTACGCATAATTTATACATTCAACAATGAAAAGGAAATAATTATAATATTTGTTCGTTCTTCCATCTAACCTTTACTTCCAAATAGTATCCGATTTATTAAAATTGGTTTGAGTTCTTTTAGAGGCTAGAAAGGTTGCAAGTTCGATCTCCGCACATCTCGATGGCATATTTGTCTTTCTTATAGCTTATAGCGATACGGAAATATCTTAGTTAGTAAAAAATATATAATAAAAAATGCTAACTTGACTTGGTACTTATGTAAGGATATTTAAAATTCTGTTCACTTATAGTATTCACGTCGAACCGCGTTCATTACATCGCATGTTGAATTTATAAAGTAATGTGATTCTACGAAATCGCGAATCTGAATGTGTAATGACTCTAAATTGAATAGGAGCGTTCATTCCATTATTTATTCTAGATTTTATCTATCTGTTCATTGAAAATTCAAATGTTTTAATGCAAACTATTGCACTTACTATAACTACACATAGGTACTAACTACTTACCATTGTCTTTGTTAAACGAATTGCATAGTAATTTATAATTTTATAGCGCAACTGGCTGCTATAAATGAAATTCAGAAAACTATATTTTACGTTAGGCACATCACTTTATTTCAAAACGACTGTTCAACAACGTTCTTAATAATGTTTTAGAACATACTGTGTATAGTAATATTAGGTATAGATTGCACATGTCTACAGTACGAGTAATGAAGATTCAAGTTGCGTGTTGCGTTGATTCGCCGATGGGTGAAAGCGGAGGGTAAAAAACATAATTATCTTCTAAAATATAAACTAAATACCTAAAATATGATTACCACACAATTAAAATGATAAATTTAGGGGTCTGGTTTCGTTAAAAAAATAATATAAACGATCTATGTTCCAATCCTTTCATCATCATCATCATCAGCCCATTTACGTCCCACTGCTGGGCACGGGCCTCCTCTACAACTGAGAGGGTTTAGGCCTTAGTCCACCACGCTGGCCTACTGCGGGTTGGCGGACTACACACCTAAGAAATTCCTATGAACTTTTAGGTGTGCAGGTTTTATCACGATGTTTTCCTTCACCGTTAAAGCAAGTGATAATTCATTGTGAATACACACATAACTTCGAAAAGTCAGAGGTGTGTGCCTGGGGTTTGAACCTGCGACCGCCGAAATTCTCGACCGCGCCTAAACCTCGAGGCCATCACTGCTGTCCAATCCTTTATATCACTTGAATTTGTTGACAAATTAATTTACTACTTAGTTGCTGCATTTTCACGACGGGTGAAATCATCATCTCCGTTCATATTTAATAGATGTATGTTAAGCCTCAGAAGATAAATTACAGGAAAACGCTACCTATGTAATTTAGTTTTTATGTGACGATAACATGAAACCAACGTTGAAAGTTGTACGTACTTGGACTACATACTTTAACTTAGCTGCGTTATTTCCTGTCAAATATAATTATTATAGCTAAATCATAAGTTCTGTATCTAAGTGTTTTTTAAGACTTACGCAATTGGTGAATATTAATGCATATCTACGTATTACTCAATAATACACATTACTTTATACTCCAAAAGGAAGGCATATGTGTACTTTTACACCCATATTAGGATAGAATCTACTCAGAATTATCAAATAAAAAAAAGCAACAACAATACCCTCGTGCCAGAAATTGACAAAGGCCCTTCAAATTGAGTGCAACGCAATTATTTATTTATATTTATTTATTTATGCTTTTTACTCATTGCGTACAAAGGCGGAATTAATGCCTAAGGCATTCTCTAACAGTCAACTTTGGGTGATGCAGAGATAAAAGGTAAGTGCATAAACAGTGAAAAGGTTAAAACAAATAATAATAATAAATGGAAGAACTAAAAACAAGTATGCCGTAGGAATATACGTATTTAAATATGCTAGGGAAATGTAATGGTATTTTTGATAAGAGTCCTCCATTGGTGAAGCTATAAAGTGTACAAAAAAGTAGAAAGCTTGTTCAGCTCATGTAATTTGAGTTCTTTTTACCTGAGGTTTAACGTAAGGAAATCGGTCCGCCACATTTAATTGCTAATGATTGGCGATACCGTCGCAATTTCTCTGCAACGATACATAATATGTTACGAAACAGTAAAACATTGCGGTTTTATATAAACAATTCTTCTTTTGGCAGAATGCAAAATGTTTTAGTTATTGTCTACTCTAGAGCATTATTAATATTATGCTAAGTTTATCTTCAGGAAAATAGTCTTAATTACCTACATAATTATTTCTTAGTAAATGGGTATGAAATTCAACCGCTTTACTCTGCTTTGAGACATAAAATGACGTGGGAGAACCGGTAAATGATACATCTAAACTGTGATCAGGATTTATTTTGCAAATACGGTCTTTTCAATCATAATTTTTTTACATATCATCAAACACTATGAAAAAAATATATTTAAATCTTCCTGTTTGTATATATATTTCTATAAAATCATTTGCGTATTATTTTTTCTAAAGGGAAATATGATATAGTATAGGGGGCAAAAATGTTAAAAGTGGTCGTGGTCAATGATTGCTACATACACTACATTCATAGATAAAAAATCTTGGAAGTGAATCCAAATTTGACTAGCTTTTTCTTTTTAGTAACACGGAAAAAAAATCATATCAACAATACCCACAAGTGGTATTTTCGTTTTTCCTCCGTTAACTTTTTCACACTATGTGATATCACGCACCGCCCCCCTGCGAGTGATGATGTCGTGATTTGAATCGATTGCCGAATTAGTATTTGAATATTTAGTTGAGTCCCAGCTCGGTTAAAACATCAACGTTGTTCACCCGACAGATAGGAGTTCAGCATATTACCAAGGTGTCATTAAGGACGCTTGAAAGCTTTGTATTTCTTTAAAAATATAAAACGATGCTTACTCATAAGTGTTGGCACTTTTGCTCATTTTAGAATACAACGTGATGAATTTATTTCTCACATTCAATTAAGAGCAATTTAGAGTGAACTAATAGCTTTACTATAGTTTTTCGTTTGATGATAGAGATGAACAACAAAAGTCCTAAACATTCTTTTACACCATTCATTATTACATAGATAAAGAGCTCTGAATGTCTTTTGGGAGGCCTATGTCCAGTAATCGACGCCTTTTGGCTGATGATGATGACGACTCGTCGACATCGAAACTTCTACTTAGGCGATATTTACATAGGAACAGTAAGTTGTTTGCTCGTTTATAGGAAATGTACTATAAAAACGATCTCACTCTCTCTCGCCTTTGAGAGAAAGGCGGCACATGCATAGGCTGAGTTTTAAATGCCTCGTAATAAGGAGAAAGCTCATTACTGTTAACGCAAAAACTCCGAGACACTTTTGCTCATTCCAGGAATGGAGCCCTCACCACCTTTCGGTCGAAAGCGAATTTGTATCACAAGACTAAGAAGGCAGTCAAAACTAAATGTACCTATTTATTATATTTGAAATGTTCCGTTACTTGAATAATATACACAAAATATACAGTATATTTGCACATACGAATAATATTATGTTGAATTTGATAAAAATTATGTATTTCGCCACTTATTTACGATTGTAAACGTAATTGCTAAAAATAGATTTACATCTTAGTCATATTATTGGTCCTTGAAATGACATTGTAAAAAAAATAAAAGACTACTGGGGGCTGCATTCCAACATGCTCAAAAACCGCTTTAAAAATCTTAAATTTTCCTTAAATTATTGCGTCATCATATTCATTATTTTTGTTTTTTTTTTCGCAGTTTAAATTGCTGACACAGACTTTTCGAAAAAAGCACGTCGAATTTTTTAACTTATTTTATAAAAATTGCGTCCCTATTTTTATTAAAGTCATTATTCGTTGCCAATGTGAGTCAGAGATCGCAATAAAGTGTCATTATCGTGGAGGCTTGGCTCTGTCGCGATAAGACGCGAGATTGACAGGGCCGCGACGTCGCGCAGACTGTTGCGTTTGATAAGGTCGCGCCGCGCTGGGTCAACAGGGTCACTTCTGTTTAATTTAAATATTTAACTGTTGTTGGTAAAAATCGACACTTAATGAGATAATTACTTTGAAATTCAACGTTATCTTTTATTTTGGTTGTTTGCTATTTGATAATTAGGTACATAGTTTAATAGGTATTAGCTACTTTGCCGGAATATGTTCCCCTTTATTCATAAATAAGTTTCAACAATTTCATTAGTTTGTCATGTTTTTAACGGTAATTAAATAAGATTTTTAATACTAGGTCTTTGATATTTAGGTACTAATAACATGTTAAAAAATTAAAATAAACCATAAAAATAACCGATTCATAAATGGAAATTAAATATCCCCATTTACTATAAAAAAAAAAATTTTTTAAATAATGCCGTTAGTTTTATTTTTTGCTTAAAATACGAGAAGTATATATACGAAAAACACAGAGTTTTACAGTTTTATTAAAAAATGGAGTTTCTGAAACAACAATGTTATTATTCAACTTCAACTTGCATCTACTCACAGATGTTGAATTTTCAAATTTTCACATACATTTATGTATAAATACACAACAATTACAATTACAAACTACAATAACAGATGTGTATAACAATCGAATCAGATTGAGCATTGGGTGCAGATTCTCACGAAGTTGTCATATCTGCTGGTACACGTGTGATTATCACGCAAGGTCCCAAGTACACGCATGCGTAATATGATAATATTATCTTACTGCGTATTCTAATTGTATTGATGACATTACCAATACATTTCGCTGGAAAACATGACCCTTTCAGTTGATCGTATTATAACATTTTGTTGCTCACAAGTTTTCAATGTAAACAAATAAGCGTTAGTGAGAGTGTTGACACAATTTATGCAAAAACACTCAAATACTATATAATAAAAAATGTTTATTTATTGATTTCATGTTCGACGTGATTGTGTTTTCATGTTGTTTTATTTTCATCGTCATGATCAGCCAATGCACGTCCCACTGCTCTTCTACTACTGAGAGGGGTATTTTAATCAATCAATTTATTTATGCGTGTAAATGGTTACCTCTGTGTTTGTTCCCATCCAAGTTGTATGAGAACCTTTGCATCGTCACTTAGCAATATAGTCAGAGGATAGTTTATTATTCGTGTTATATTTATTAAATTATGAGGAAATAAAAAGTTGAACAATTGATAATAATCAGAGCCGGCAGTTTAACGAAATTTTCAATAATCGGGACTTGATAGTTTTCAAACTACTCGGTTTCCCTTTCACGTAAATCCAGATTTACATATATCTTTTTCTTCAGCTATGAATTCCGTTCGATAGTAAAAAATATTCCATAAGAACAATTCGTATATAAACATGCTCATTAACCGATTGCTAGTAAAGATTTTTTTTTTATTATATTTACGACCGTTTTGGCTCTCAACGAAAATAGGTTATCGAAATCACTCCGAATCTGTTCTAGAGCACGTGATGTAGGTGCCGCTCAGCAATCATCATTCAATTTGTTTAAGACATTATCCAATATACGGCTAGCCAGCTTTGTACATATACGGCATACTATAAGAGTAAATACTGTCTTGGTGTTTAAATGTTCAGCTTACTATAGTAATAAAGACATTCATGACAAAATTACTGTATTTAAAGCTATAGATATCACTTAACTATTGTTTATTTTTCTGCTAGTTATGTAAGTTTCAATTTTTTATTTCAGTGTTGGAGAATGACACAAAGAAAGTTGAGGATCATAAAGTTGACGAGGATCCAATAACAAAAATTATTGGTGCTATCGGAAAATGGCAGATTTGGATATGCTTTGTCGTATTCCTCGTCAAGTTCCCTGTTGCTTGGCATCAAATGAGCATTATATTCCTGGCGCCACCGATGAACTTCACCTGCAGCAAACCCGCCGAAATATTTGACAACGTGTGTGCGAACTGCACTGATTATGAATACGATCACAGTGTGTTCAAAGAAACAATTGTGTCGCAATGGGACCTGGTTTGCGACCGACATTGGTTGAAGAATCTGACACAGACTATATTCATGCTGGGCATCCTTGTTGGCAACATGATGTTCGGTCATTTGTCTGACAGGTTAGTGCATCAGAGTAATTTCACTTTAGTTCCCGCGTACTATTGCATTAAGCTTGAGGGGCGTCTCGACTAAATTGACATATCCTGCATGCTATTGTGGAACGAAATCACGTTTTGATACCGGATGAGGTTACTTTAGCGAATGTAATTTAACAAGGCAATGTCCCACATCTAGGGCATCAGCTTGAATCTTTTACACGTTAATCACATATCTCACAACAAAGGAAATTAAGTGCATGTTATTTGTTTACCTCAATATACACTTATTATCCACATGGTCAAATTTGCAATACGTATGCATAAATAATATCCACGTTTTGTTTTTTAAATGGTATAGTTATTAACACTTAACAATACCTATCAAAATGATTCTGTATGTTTGCATACAACAAGTTGGTCTATAAGCAGGAAGTTTCCATCGTACTGGTTTGTGGATGATCATATTATTAAAAATATTAAACGTCCATATTTAACCACATTCGTATAGATTATTATTCCTTGGAAGGATTATCTAGCATAAATTATTTATGACGTTATGACATTCAGTGTAGGTACAGTTATTTTTTGCAGCCATAAATTCATTTTAAATGCCACTAGTCCGATATTCGCTTCCTAAACGTGAGACATTTCCGCATATATATGCATACAAATATTATTTTATTTATAAAAATCTTATTCATAGTGTTTGTTCAATTATTTGTTTTCACTTTTAACTATATCATGTTTTTTTGTTAAAGGTTCGGCCGACGAATGCCATTCCTCGCTGCAGTGTTTCTACAATTAATTTCCGGTGTGGCTACCGCGTATTCCGTTAATTGGTACATGTTCACAACCCTTCGGTTCTTCCTTGCCGTGGCCACAGGCGGCACCATGGTAACCAGCTTCGTCCTCACCATGGAGTTAATTGGCACCAAATATAGAGAAACTGTTGGAATAATCTACCAAATACCGTTCAATCTAGGACACCTGACGCTGCCTTTGTTTGGATATTTCCTTCGAGATTGGAATACGTTTCAATTAGCTATATCATTGCCGTCAGTCCTGTTCTTAAGTTACTATTTCTTATTACCTGAATCTCCAAGATGGCTTTTGACGGCTGGTAAAGCAGATGCCGCTGTAAAAATTTTGGAAACTGCTGCCAAGAGGTTTGTATTGTGATTTAATAATGCATCGTTCTCAGTGGCGGTAGAAGTACCGCCACAGAAGCCCTAAAGCCTAGCTTGCCTTACAAAATTCTGAATAATAATCTTTAAGCTTTAAATCTTTATATAACTAAAGCAATGACATTTTAATGAGAATATCCTGACCCCACAATAAACATTATCAGTTGATAATGTCTAGTTAGACATTACACAGTTAACGTGTAACGCTTTTGGGCTTCTATGGAAGTACCGCCACTGATCGTTCTATAGCCTCTATGACAGTAGTGATAGTAGAGGTCATGGGTTCTATCTCCATACCTACTGAGAGTAATATTTGTGTACGTAATCCAAAAAAGTTTGTTTTGGGTATGGGTGTTTGTGTCGCTGAAAAGTCTCCTACCTACGACACAAGACATAAAATACTATTTTTTTGTGGATTTAGGGCAATGTATGTGACTGATGCTATATATAGTTATGCGAGCGCGATACTTGTCTGTATGATAAATTTACTTAACCAAATGTCATAGCAAATATTCAAATCGGCGCTTCACGCCCAATGATATATTTTTACAATGTATGTAAATATTTTTTTGTTGTAGGAATGGTCGACCAGCAGAAAATATCTCAGCATTGACACAAAAGATGGTTGTAGACGTTAATAGCAAGTCTGAAGAACATGCGTCATTTCTAGACCTGTTCCGTACACCCAAACTTCGTGCAAGAACTATCGCTATATGTTTTAACTGGTTCGTGTGCGGCCTGTGCTTCTTCGGTGTGTCGCAATACATCGGACACGTATCTGGAAATATATTCACCAATGTCGCTATATCTGCAGCCATTCAGGTAAAAAAATTATTAAATAAACCAATAATTATACAGGCTTATTCATCATCAAATTCAACTCGTATCGAACCATTACAAAACTTTTCGTGTTCTTTTACTTATTCCCCCCTGAAGGCAATTTATTTTTTTGTAATTAGCCAGTATCCTTTGTCTTATAAGTACCTACTCTATCCTATTCATTGTCACCATAAATTTATTAAAATATTATCAATTGTTGTTTTACTTAATTGTGGGATATCTCATTATACCAGATGCGGATACATTTTGACCGTTTTATTTATAAAATTAAAAAAATAACGCAAATATTCCATTAAATGAAACGTTAGTAGAAATATATGTATGTATTCCGTCGTTGCCAAGTGATAATCATTGATCGGGTTGTTGATAACACCGACATAATCTTTTTCTTCAATTGCCTTAGATAAGAATCCAAAAATATTCTAATAAGCAATAGTCATGATTCCGCAACCATTTATACTACGAGTAGATAGATAAATAGACATGGTGATTTGATTAGTGATATTATCACATTACAATGTTTCCACAAAGCTAACTTAATTACATTTTTTTGATATCATATCTCCTCGTTGTTTATAGTAGGTAATAGGTACCTACAATTATTTGACCCGAATCATCGTCTGAACGTTACCTTGTAATTATTTGTAAACATCTATTTAACACAATTATTTTATAGTATTATTTTCTGTATTTCAGGTGCCCGGTACTTTAATTTCTATATACGCCAATAGAGTTTTGGGACGTAAAATTACTCTCATCAGTTCAAACTGCATCACAGGACTCAGCTGTCTACTCATCATTATTGTACCTCAGTCTGGAGCAAGTCACTTGACTCTGGGATGTATTGGGCTATGGGGCATGAGTATATCATTCGCCACCGTCTACTTATACGCAGGAGAACTGTTCCCCACAGTTGTAAGAAATTCTGGAGTGGGACTTTCCTCTACCGTGGCTAGAATAGGATCTATGGTGGCGCCGTTTGTAGCAACTCTTGCCCACACCTACTCGTGGCTGCCTCCTTTAGCATTTGGTATTGTGCCATTAATAGGCGCTGGTCTTTGTATTATACTACCCGATACGCGTGGAAAGAAATTGCCGGACACACTAGAAGAAGGGGAAGCTTGAACTCTCAGATCTCCAAATAGCCACTCGAGGCTTAATTGTAATTCATGAAGTATTTATAAACGTAATGCAGAAGACGTATGACATTGTTTGATTTGTCATAAGTATTTTACGCACAAGAAGTGTATTTTTTTATAACCAGTGAAGTGTTACGAATTTCAAGCATCAACCATACGGATATTTGTTACACGTTCTACATAGCCGTTTTAGGCGATAATATATTTCTTTGTATTAGGCTGTGATACAAGTAATTAAGGAGAATTGTTCAATAAATTTTATTACAAATATGTTTGTTTGAATTATTGTAAACGCTCTTTTAAATTTATGGGTTGAGATAGTAAATAAGACTGTTTATCTACTAATGACGATTTACTGATAATCCTTACTATTATACAAATGTGAATGTATTGTGATGTTTGTTACGCTTTCACGCAAAAACTACTCAACCGATCGTCATGAAACTTTGTATACATATTCTTGGAGGTATTAGCAGTAACATAGGATTCTTTTTATTTTAAAAAATACTGAAGTAAACAAAATTATCTACTTAACCGATTTGAATGACTTTTGGTATGGGGATAGACGGGATCCACCAAAATAACATAAGATAGTTTTTATCCCGCAAAATTTTGTGTTTCCGTGGGAATGGATATAGTTATAAACGCGAGAATAACTTTATAGTATGTCTTATGTGCTTTCAAGCCTAAATCATTTGGCCGATTTGAATTATTTTTGGTATAGACATAAATGCGACTCAGTGGAGTAAAATAGACTACAACTTATTTTCACCCTGAACCCAACCCTATAGTCTACGCGGACGAAGTCGCGGACAAAAGCTAGCTATAAATAAACTCATATGATATCCGTCTGCACGCTTTTTTAGTTTTAACTTATAAGTGACTTGTGATGGACTGTTTATTGTTGTAGAAGAAGTTGGGAAGAAATATTTAACATTTCAATTTTTTTTAATGGTTTTTATTAGATTGATGATCCAAAAACGTAGCATGGTCGAGGTTGACACGATATATAGGTACTACTTAAAAAATTGAGCGCATATACCTATATAAGTTCATTTTAAAATAATTTACATTATCATTCTTAAGCACGTTGTGATGTTACGCAGACCTGTTTATGTGAGAATCTAAGTCAAAAATATATTTTACGGTAAGTCACAAATATCTCTTTATAATAACCATAAAAATTAAACAAATTGAAACATTAAATTATCTTATCATTTTAATCGGTAACTTTGCAGATATAATGTCTGGAGAAGACGTAATAGAGACCATTATTGGCAGTTTTGGTAAATACCAAATATGGGTGCTATTTTTAATAACAATAGCAAGATATCCAATTGAATTTCAACTCAACAACGTAGTGTTTATAATACCAGGCGTGGAATATGTTTGTTTGGACGAAAATACAACAAACGCAACAAATTATTGCCCGTGTAGTAATCCGGAATACGATCAAAGTGCTGTAGTGAGTTCAGTTACAACGGAATGGAATCTTATATGCGACAGAACATCTCTGGCGAGTTTGGCTCAATCGATGTTGCAAATTGGTATACTGGGCGGAAGTGTTATATTTGGTCACATATCAGATAGGTATGTCGAAATTTGTATCATTACGCGATCATCATCATCAGCCCATACACGTCCCACTGCTGGGCACGGGCCTCCTCTATAACTGAGAGGGTTGAGGCCGTAGTCCACCACGCTGGCCTAGTGCGGGTTGGCGGGCTACACACCTAAGAAATTCCTAAGAACTTTTACTTTAGGTGTGCAGGTTTCATCACGATGTTTTCCTTCACCATTAAAGTACGTGATAATTCTTTATGAATATGTTATAGTTAAGTACGTACATAACTTCGAAAAGTCAGAGATGTGTGCCTGGGGTTTGAACCCACGACCACCGAGATTCTCAACCGTGTGCCTAAGCCTCGAGGCCATCACGACTTATTACGTGATCATTTTAATTATTTATTTAGTGAAATTGTATAAAAAAGTTAAACAAGATCTCCAAACAAATGTACATAATTTTTGTTTTTACAGTTTTTCACAATTTGCATTTGCAATTTTTAACAAGTTTTATCTAATGACATTGAGCCATTACACTATTTTTTTTTAATTCACCGTTAAAAACAGGTGCGCTGTTCGTATGACGTAAGTAACGTGTTCAAGCTATTATACCTACTGAAACAAAACTACTACAGGATTAGGTATAAAAAAATGTTCATTGCTAAATGTATATTTTGGATTAGATTTTCTTTAAGCAGAGCCAATAAAATTGGTTTATGCAATCTAAATTATCTACATTACTTAAATTAGGCAGATAAGGATATAATTATTTGTTACATCTATAATTTCAGAAGATAGATATGGATAGAAAAATACCTAAAAGTCTATAAATGATTTTGAATTCAAATTGTGGTTAAATATTTTTCAGATATGGTCGCAAATTGGCATCCCTGCTAGCACTACTTCTACAAGTGGTCTTTGTGACGGTGTCAGCTGTAATTCCGGACTTCTGGATGTTCTTAGTCTGTCGATTCTTAATAGGAGTTACCGTTGGAGGAGTAATGCTCTGCTGTTACGTTCTAATCATAGAATTCAGTGGAAAATCATTTAGACCATATCTTGTGGGTCTCACTGAAATATCGTTTATCACGGGATATATGATTCTACCTGTGATAGCGTATTTTGTTAGAGATTGGAGAATCCTTCAGCTAGTGACATCTGTGCCGTGGGTCTTCATAATATCATACTATTGGCTTTTACCTGAGTCACCCAGATGGCTCATATCAGTAGGCCGAAAAAGAGAAGCAGTGGAACTTCTAACACATATTGCTAAAAAGTAAGTACATCTTTATATTTCAGCTTCATGTACATATAATATGAATATTTAAATATATTAATGACCTATTTTTGTGTTGCAGGAATAATCGCTCAATAGATAATATCGAGGCAATCGTTGACAAAATAGAAAACGAAAAACCTGGATCTTTCCCGGACCTGTTCAAAACCCCCAAGATTCGAATCTATACATTTATTAATGCTTTCGTATGGATGTTCTGTTCGCACACATTCTTTGGGATCAACCAATACATAGGCCGACTTCAAGGGAATCTCTACTTAAACGTATTACTTTCAGCAACATTCTTAATTCCCGGAATATTTTTGGTAATTATAGCCACTCTGTATCTCAATAGAAAGGCAAGCATTACTACAAGTTTATGTACTGCAGCTATTTCATTTATTATTATAATTTTTATACCGAATGATACGCCGACTGCAACTTTGGTGTTCGCTATAATAGGTCAAATGGGCGCACATACAGCCTTCGTTCAAGTGTATTTGCATTCTTCCGAAATATTTCCCACCGTCATCAGGAACTCTGCAATGGGATTTGCTTCCGTTTTTGCGAGATTTGGAGGGTTCATTGCACCATTCGTTGTAAATATAGGGGTAGAATGGGCATCGCTTACAATATTCAGTGTAATATCACTCTGTGCAGCAATTTTAGTTTTGTTTCTCCCCGAAACCAGAGGCATTGTGCTGATGAATACTATACAGGAAACAGATCGCACGCATAATAAAACTGACAATCAGTTACCATCTCAGTAATATTTAAACATGAAAACCTTTGAATGTTATCATGTACTAATATAATCATTTTAATATTACTGTTGATTGTAGAGCGTCATCTTAGCAATCTCCATCTGCACGTGTGGGATCATTTTATGAAGCGACAAAATAATGTATAGCTTAACTAAAGTCATCTGTGAGTAGTGACAGTGATGATGATTTGTGAGTTTTCTTTTAATTATGTTTCCATTATTTACTCATTTAGTACCATCTAATTCATTTGAATGATTATATATCAGTGTATGCAACATAATTTAAAGTTAAGTGATATTTAAGATAAACACATATTGTTTTTCCTTAATAGAAGCCATTCACGTTGACAGTAATTGCACTCAATTGTTGGAATATTTTATGTATCTTTAATGTCAAAATAAAAGATTAGAAATAGCGCAAATTCAAAAAATTCATATACATAATATACTCGTAGTGTCTAACCAAAAAAGAAAGGGAGACACAAAATATCATTTAAACAGTGATTAGTAGATGAAACATATTAAACGATGCTGGTATAGGAAAAGTGTTTGTATTTATATTTGAAAAATTATAGATATATTGAACTCTTTATCGTATTTGGCATTCAGCACACGCTGTACACGAAAATTCATTAAACAAAATACTGCCCTTGTAAAAATTCCCAATATAGCTAAAGTGGAATAATAACACAATGTCAAGTGAATGGAACTTAAAGGTACAAACGACAGAACATATTTAGCGAGCAAAGCGCTGACTATGCCTATTGAAGTTGGCACATTTATGGAAATCTATTCAATAAATAAAGTATGTCTGTCTCTATTCAAAATATCAGTGATGTCAGTGCCTGACTGCCTCGTGGTCTCGCGGTACAAGTATGTGCCGTGCGATCTAGAGATCCTGGGTTCGATTCCCGGGTCGGGCAAAGTGTTATTGGGTTTTTCCATTAGGAAATTCTCGGTAACAGCACGGAGTCTGGCAATGTGCCCGAAAAACGGCAATAGGCTCGCCCCCTATTACGTGGGACTGATACATACTTGGCGAAATGTGGGTGCAGAAATGCACCTCTGCCTACCCCTTCGGGGAATACAGGCGTGAGTTTATGTATGTACGTATTTATTTATTTATTTATATACTTTTTAGTACACTATACAATAATTTATACTACATGATTGAAAACAATGAAGACAATAAGTATAGGCACAATAGGCGGTCTTATCGCTAGCTGCGATCTCTTCCAGACAACCTACGGGACCGGAATGAAAGGTTGTAGTTCAGGCAGTTGTCTTCAGAAATAGAAAAAAAAAAATTATAACCAAATATATATATACCTATATATAAATAACATACATATAAATAAACATACATAAATAAATAAGATACATAACATATAGTAAGATAACATTTAATAGAAGATCTTATACGTATGTAGTGATGTTAGTAATATGACTATTCTAAATTTTCTTGTAACTACTAAAACATGCCAATGGAATACAATTCGATAAGAAATCCTAGCCAAACTCACATACCACAAAAGTTGTATAGAGTTTAAGAGATTAGCGAAGGATGATTTTTATTCGTAGAAGGAAGGAAAAAAAGAAGCTTTGAAACTACTGCCGAACGAAAAAATTTACTAATGTAAATGTGATTAATGCTTAATATATCAAAAAGACTACTTAGGGCGATTACGACGACGATTGAGACTACTTAATTTGATTTTAAGTTTTTTATACAATAAACAGACAAACTAATGTATAAAAAACTTAAAATCATATTGACTGCTGCGTGTATGGCTTGACCCGTTCTAATTAATATAATGGCTCACTCAGATTTCAAAAGGAAAGTAAGTGGAATAAAAAGTTTTACGATAGGTTCAGTGTCATTACCTGATCGCCTTTATTTCCGATTGCATGGCTTCCACCACGTCGTTGGTACCAGTCAAATTGGGGTTTTACACGCTTATTGACGTTTTCTTATGTTCTTCATAGGTTTAAAAGCATCTCGATCTGTTTTAAATAATTTGTCCTAACAATTTATTCCTATCATAATTTTGGGTTTTAACCCATATTTACAAGTAAGGAAGACATTTTTGTTATAAATACATTATATAACATATTTAGTAAAAATGTAATCTCCGCAGCTGCCCCATGTTATTTTGTTTTATAAACTTAGCGATAACAACAACTAGATACAACAAAGATAAACACTCATGCCTGAATAAAGAGGTCAAACAGGAAATAAAAATTCTATTTGTACTTTGTTATATTTATTGATAAGTGCAGTAGCCACTAAAATGACAGGGTATAATTTATTTACAATATTTTGGCAATATCGAGAATTCACAGTTCCAAATTGTGTTGATCATAAAAATAACCTACAAATACGTGCTATACTAAAACTTTATCTAACAGTTTATACTGGACGTTTTGAAAGCCCCCAAATTTCCATGTCACGAAAACAAACAATAAACTGTGATACACAACCCAAAACTGGAACAGCACATTATTGAAGATAGAATAGGTAAATATAATATCAACTACGGTCCAAAATACGAATCCTATTTGGGCCACTATCAAGGATCTTGAAACTCTGTACAAAGGTGGCTTATTTGTTGTCGGGTCTATGAAATTACCTGAAAAAAATGATAACAATTCTTTGAATTAATTAATATATGAGAGATACTTAGTTAATATAAAAATTGACATTATATGAAAATAGATTTAATTTTTAATTTATTTAAAAAAAAATAAACACTAGAAGACGCGTAATAAATATTAAGACAGAGCTTAATAAGCAAAGGTTGAAAAATTCGTTCTATTTGATACTCTTGCTTGTAACATTAATATAGGTCATTAATTAGGTCGCGTAAATGAACCAAAAACAAACATGTGTTCAATTTTACAGCCCCGCGACGTAGTTGGTTAGACAACAGCATGTGAAACGAGAGGCTGCGGGTTCCATCCCGCACTGAGACAAATGTTTGTGTGATCCATAATTATTTGTTTTGGGTCTGGGGTTTGTGACACCGGAAAGTCTCTCGTAGTTTCTGATACCCACAACACAAGACTTGTATCTTAGTGTGGAGTCAGAACTATATACGTGACTGTTGGGTTTATTTATTTATTTACCTGTATTACATTAAAAAACTTGCCAACCCACACTAGGCCAGCGTGGTGGACTAAGGCCTAAACCCTCTCAGTTGCAGAGGAGGCCCGTGCCTAGCAGTGGGACATACATGGGCTGATAATGATGATAACATTAAAAAAAATGTAATAACTAGGCAACGCCGACAAGGTCACATACCATCTAGTTGCAGGTAAGTGCGTAATCTACCATATATACAATTAGTTGTTCTAAAGGTTGTTAATGCTATTTGAAATGCAGTACACATTGACCTTAAAAACTTGTTGAAGTCTCAAGCTAATTCAAGAATTTATTTGTTATAAACCCAATTCTAAATGCTGCCTGCTCCACTCATTTAATAGACTAGAAAATAAAGTAACCAGTACCTACAAGTAAAAAAATATTTTAAATGTATGTCGGTTAAAATACAAGACAAGTGGATAATTTTTGAACTAGTTAAGTTTTCTTACCGAGATAATCTATTATTATTTCATTATTTCTAGTTCTTGAATTAGATAACTAAATTTTAAAATAAATTATACCTATACGCAAGGTCTCTAATAATATAAAATCAATAATAATTTAACAATACTGAAGATCCACAACTTGTACACCTTGTACAATATTGGCTTGAAAATCGCAAATAACTCACCTTCATTGTGAAATTTCCGCAAATTAACCTCTTTTTGTTTCCATCGATCATTTAACCACTTCCTTAAACCTTCTTCTTCAACAGGAATTTCATTTATAGCATATCTACAAAATACTAGCTTTTTATTAAATTATTTTATGTTAATTAAAGATTCATGTACCTTTTATTAATTTAAACCTATATAAACTTAATATAAGGCTGTTATGAGTATTAACCACTATATAGTACTAGGAAAATCTAAAAAAAAGGATTAAAGGATCTACAAGTAACAAGAATTATAACCAAATATTTTAACCGGCAAACAAATTCAGAATATTTACGCGGTTTAGCTTAAACACCATCATCATCATCATTATCATCAGCCCATATACATTATACATACGTCCCACTGCTGAGTACGGGCCTCCTCTGCAACTGAGAGGGTTTAGGCCTTAGTCCACACGCTGGCCTAGTACGAGTTGGTGGACTACACAGAAATTCCTAAGAACTTTTAGGTGTGCAGGTTTCCTCACGATGTTTTCCTTCACCGTTAAAGTTCGTGATAATTTATTGTGAATACACACATGACTTCGAAAATTTAGAGGTTTGTGTCTGGAGTTTGAATCCACGACTCTCGGGCGCGAGCCGAAACCTCGAGGCCATCACGACTTGCTTATCTTAAACGGATAGATAAAATGTGAAAGCTAATTTTCATCACCGCAAAAGTGAAAGTACTAATTGCTTTTATTTTTACCCGTAAATAATAAATTATAAAAATAATATTCTCATTTCCTTCAATATAAATTACCGTTTAACGTGGAAGTAAACATTTGAAGGTATGTTCCCTCGTAACAAGTCAAGTTCAGTCTGCGCTGGATTGTCGTACGCAATGGTCACGTCATATACGGAAGTCAAGCCACACTCCCTGAGCCGAGCACAAAGGACTGCCCAACCCGTAGTACGAGGATGAAGTACAAAATCATATTGCTGTGAAAAAAACGTATGTAGTTGCTTAAAAAAATGTGTGCACCTTGTCGTTGTTGTGGTTAAACGCCTTCGTACGTGACCTATTGACAAGCGCAGCCTTAATCACCGCAGGAATGAAGCCGGTTTCGACTGGACTCTTTTTCTTCTTTGACGGTAGATCAAGTCCAGTAGTAGACGCAAAGTGTTTGATTATGTTCTTGACTTGCTCTACCACGTAACACGGTTATGGTTATTTATGTTGGTGATAATTTTCTTTGAAGATTGTGATGTGATTTTAGGCCAATCATGTATTGTAAGTAAAACAACCTGGGATTTGAATCCGGGAACTTAATATGTGTGTGACTTAACGCCGATGCCTTTTCTTTTCGCCAAAAAAGCGAAATGAATGGGAAATTAATCAAATAATATTTAAAAAAGACTATAACCATAATGACTACGACGACCGAAAGATAATAATAAGCGATATACTTACAGGTAAATTATGGGATAAAGCAAACTTCTCACTGCGACGTTTATTATCCGCACTTAAATCGGTTCCTTCAGGAAACAACACAATTCTGCATTCGTAATTTAGCTTCTTGTAATATTCTATGAACTGGCTCATATTCAATTGATCTTCTTGCCAGTTTCTCTTTACATATAGGAAATAATTCAATTGCATTATCCAACCTGAAATATGCCTATAATTGACTACAACTACTTTTCAAAGTCTTTTGACAGCCCCGTGGCGCAGTTGGCTAGACACCAGCTTGCGAAACGAGAGGCCGCGGGTTCGATTCCCGCACCGAAACAAATGTTTGTGTTATCCAAAAATATTTGTTTCGGGTCTGGGTGTTTGTGAGACTGAAAAGTCTCTCGTAGTTTCTGACACCCACGACACAAGACTCGTATCTTAATGTAGGGTCAGAACTAGGTATGTATGTGACTGTTGGGTGTATTTATTATTATTATTACTTATAACTTAATACAAGAATAACAACGTCCTTGATATCCGAATCTTTTTCGTTTTCCGCGTTTTTTTATTACTACATAGTGAGATAAACAATAAGTCTATATAAACTATACTAATCAAATATTTTATTTACTCACCCATAGCGGGAACTGATTTTAACTCATCTTTTAAAACAAATTTTATTTTTGATCTCCCGCCTATATCTAGTATGGACTTTGAAACTTTAGGTTTGCTTGAATCCCTTAAATCCTCTTTACATATGCATATATCAGCTGTAGGATCCTGTGTGGCGTGGTACAAAGCAATCCAAACATAATTCCAATCTACCCGAGTACGGTGGTTCATCACAATAATGGTCTTCTCATCTGGATTCACATAGTCACCGAAATGATGCAGTTGCGTGGAATAGCAACATTGAAATAAAGCCTAAAAATGATAAAATTTATTGAATTTAGATTACTGTGTTAATCGTTGAGTATTATCTATAATGAATTTTGCTTACCACTGGGTATAACTCCCAAAGGGAAAAAAGAACGTCAACAACACTTCTGTACAATCTTTGATTAACAAACATAAGATACAACACAGGACAATAGAGAACGAAAAATCCTGAAACGAAGAACAATATTACAACCCTGTCTTTTCACTCAATTATAACGTTACAAAAGTGTATCTTTGATCTAATAACACCAGTTGCTGTTGCTTTGTTACTGGTTTGAACTTTTTATTGGGACGGTAGATATTAACACACAGACGACTATTTAAAAGAGATTTAGTGTTCTTCGTTTTAATCACAGCACACACTATATACACATGGTTGTTTTTTACATACTTACATACCAGAAACAATGGTGTAATACCAGGCAAAGCAGAGCAGGAACCCTGCCGCCATGGTGTCGCCGTTTCGAATCGACGTCCGACGCCAATGAAGCCCTGGAGCTGCAGTATCGCTTTTAGATTAGAACCCTTACAGTGACCCACTAAGCTGTGTTACGTGACACCTCCTTGGAATAATTTGATGTATAATTTGCTTCTTCTAATAGCATTTGCATTGATATAAACGTACGAATTGACATTCCAGCACTCTATCACTAAGTTAAAATATCTGTCTTATGTTGCAATCATCATATTACATAAATTGAATTAGGAATCACACGTATTAAGAATGAGTAACTATTATTTTTGACTTTATGTGTTTGGCATCAGAATTAGACTTAGAAATTATTAGATGCATGGCCACAAATAAAATAATTATAAGTCCTGTATTTGTCTCAATTTTCACTCATCGTAAATCTCCTTGCGAAGGTGGTTAATTCTTCGGAAATAGATGGTCTTTTCATTCTTTGTTCCTTACTGAATTCCTCGCCTTCTTCTATCGTCATCATTAATTCACAGTCTTTTGTTTCTGGTAGTAGGACACAAAGTAAAGCTGCTAGAAGTGGAAAAATAGCAAAGGCAACAGGAGCACACCATTGTCCGTAGGGTCTTAGATCAGCCACAAAGGGAGCAATCATAGCACCTATTCGTGCCATTACTGAAGTAAATCCAACAGCCGCGTTCCTTACTACCGTTGGGAACATTTCTGAACAATGTAAATATACTATAATAAAAGCCATATAGCAAAATAAAACTCCGACACAGCCCAGGACTACAGATATCTTTCCTTGAGGTACTACTGCTATGATGAACAAACAAAAACTACAAAGTATATTTCCCAGAATAACCATACTCTTTCGAGTCATAATTTTCATGAGAGGAATAACAATAATACAGCCACATAAACAAACTCCTCCGCTCGCCACTACGTTGATAAAGATGTCACCAGTTAAATGGCTTATGTAATGTGAGATACCATAGTAGCAATAACTGCTTGCAAACCAAGCAAAAGACATTATAAATATGTTTCTCCTTAAATTTGGCGCTCTGAATAAATCAATAACTGTTCCTTTCGTTTTTCTGTTACTAAAGTGTTCTAATTGGTACAACTCAATTTTCCGTTGTATTTCTTCAGTAGGTAAATTGTTTCTGCAATAAAAAAGAAAAGGACTTCATAAGAGTTAATGGTTATTATAATATGAATAATTTCAAGAATGCATTAATGCAACGTACATTTTCGCAATCCTTTCTGTCAATTCAATCGCTTTAAATGTCTTCCCAGCTACTAACAACCACCTTGGCGTTTCAGGCAGCAAGCAAATGTAAATCAATAAGAATACATTTGATAAAGAAATTGCTAGCTGAAAATACGTGTAATCTCTTATGAAGTACCCGAATAGTGCTAAGGTCATGTGTCCAACTGTAAAAGGCACGTGATATAGAGCCGACACAGTATCCCTGCTTTCATTTCCAACGTACTCCATTACTATGACGAATCCAATAACCATGACGCCGCCCACAGAGAAGCCCAAAATCATTCTTACTATTGTGAAACTCCAATAATCGGGCAAAAACGAAGCAATGAGACCAGTGAATACTTCTAATATTACAGAAATTATTAGCGTGGGTTTTCTGCCATATCTAGAAACAAACAAATACACATATTGAATTAAATAACATTATAATATTTTGATTTAGATTGATAATACGAATTCTTACCTATCAGAAGTAACACCAAAAACAAAACTCCCAATGAGAACGCCGAACTGGAATAGTGTTTGTGTTAAATCCTTAAGCCAAGTGTTATCACAAATTAAATTCCATTCCGTTACAATTGTTTTAGTGAAGACTGAGAGATCGTAAACAGGATTTTCACAACAGGATGCATTGCGTGGACAAAAATATTGTGGCGGTGGTGCCAGAAATATTATTGCCATTTGATGATAGGCAACGCCAAACTTGCTCATAAATATTAAGACGCACAACCAAAAATGATACTTTCCGAAGTTTCCTATAAGTTCGTTGATTACAACCATTTTCCACAGATAGTACTTTCATATTACGGTAAATACTGGTAACAAATAATGCCTATTGCAAGTGATAGACAATATTGCCCCATGATTTAGTTACAGGCAAAAACATTCGCAAAAATACTGTTATCAAAATTATACTATATATGACACAAATTGCTATTGCCAAACGAGTAGGCTTCGACTTTCGCTACGTGTGTCACATGACTTGTCGAGAATAATGTAAGCGCAAGACAAGTATGTATCATAGAAGGTATTCCTTGCATGCTCCTTCTATGTAAGTTGCGTTGCGTTGCGTTTAATTCGGTGATTAAAATAGTAAATTTCATCGCATTCATGCATCGAAGCATCCTTGCTTGTTTCAATAGATTCTTATGGCTTATTGTTACCTATGACAGCAGAATTACTGGTAGTAGGTACTCTTAATTTAAAATCGGAATTCAAAAAAATATATATCACCACCACAAATCGTTACGTACCAAAAAAAGATATTAAAATCTGCACTGCGACTTAAGTATAAAATATTTTTTATAATCTTGTGCATGATTCAAAAAAGAATAAATTCCAAAGGAAAGATGGATGGAGTGCGTAAGAGAAGATATGAAAAAAAAGGAGTGAATGAAGACATAACGGCTGATAGAGACGTTTGGAAGGATAAAACACAGTGCGCCGACCCCAAATAAAAAATTGGGAACAGGGCAAGGCAATGATGATGATGATTTAACAAAAATCAATACAAGTATAATAATATAAGTAATAATACAATGTTTTAGATAAGAATACTTTTTTTAGGAGTCTGACTCATCCTTACATACAATTCTATCATATTCATTGAGTATCCTATAAAGAGGACTACGCACAGTTGTATTTCAACGACAGTGTTTCGCTAACTCTGTTTTTTTTAGTCTCACGTAATTGGCGTTTTTCGGGTAAATTTCTTGGCTACGTGCGTATCTCTGGGAGTGATATATTGGAAATACCCAATAACGTTTTTCCCGATCAGCAAGCCGAACCTGGGATCTCTCGATTTCCCACCGCATGCAGCGGGATCAACGCGGCAATTTTTACTTCCTACGTATAAGAAGTTATATCAGGCGTTTAATAAACCATTTTTTATGTAAATATTTTGTTACTATAAATACAAATAAATACTGTCTAATTTCTAATGTTTGAGAAACCCTGTATTAGGTTATCCGAAGGTAACAGCTCCCTTGGAGCGATTAATTAAACAGCCTGTGAAAGTAGGTACTCCACAGACAAATATTTGTGAAATTTACTTATAAATGTGGCAGTTCTGGATATTGATGAGATGAGAGATGATGAGAGTTCAAAACGTCTTTCACTCTGCCTACCCTTACGGAGATACATGTGTGAGTGTGCGTGTCGGTTTGATTTTTGCCAATAAGATACCAGAATGTTCATAGACTAAGTACAACTGTAATCCACTTGATGCTCTATTTCGATAGTATTATGCTTACCATTGGCAGGTCCAGGCGTGCGGTGGAGAATCTCAGCGGTCGCGGGATCAAACCGCAGGTACAGACCTCTGACTTTTATAACTTATTTGTGTTTTAATAATGAATTACATATTACTTACTACCTGAACGGCAAATGAAAACATCGTGAAGAAACCTACACACCAAAAAAACCCTTAGGAATATCTTAGGTGTGTAGTCCGCCAACCCCGACAAGGCCAACGTCAAGTCGCCAAGACTAAGGTCTAAATCCTCTTAGATGGAGAGGAGGCCCGTTCCCAGAAGTGGGACGTATAGTGGCTGAAGATGATGAAGATGCTGATGCTTACCATCAAATAAAGAGATTGTCCTTCGACGTACCCGTATAAAAAAATATGCAAGTAATGAAATCCACAAATACGCTGTTTTCCTTGTTCTCGTAATCAAGGCGAATGTAGGTTTATCCCTATATTCAAATGTATAGGTTTTATAAACAAACATCTTGTTAACCCTCAGACGATTTGCAAAATAAAATTTACCCAACCTACTCTTTAAAAACACAAAAGAATTTAATAAAAAACACCAGTAACCATTAATTTGCCCTTTTTAATATATTTACTTTACATTTTCCTACGCACAGTGAATATAATGTATTTACACTTTATGAGTGTAATCATAAATAGTAACTCTTTCCGGAAAAATCGGTTGGTATTCTAAACTTTGTCAACTGTGTACTCGCCATCTACTTATTATTAGATACTATTGAGAAAGTGCAACACCAAAACATGTGTTTCAAAACTTACTGGTCATTAAATATAATCAAAAACAAAATCCCACAAAATACATTGTCATATAAAATTACGCCAAGACGAGATCAAAAATTACTCTATACGTAACGATGGGAATCCTTCGCCACTTCATGCTCTGTTTGGACTGAAACTGACTGAAATATGTATTGTGCTTCCCATCATGGGCGCTATTGTCATTTTGGCGTCCTGGATCTAAGAGATTTTTATCGTCAAAAATTATATGGAAATTATAAATTATAAAGACAAAATACTCTACTGATGCAGCGAGGCACTATAAAAAATTTCTATAATATTTTCAGATCTCGACAAGCAATTCATTTAAAGACGTTATCTCATCTTGACGGTGGTTAAGATAAACCATTAGATAAGTTAACTACATATAAAAATATCTTAATCCACATTCATACAACAACTTCTTCCACAATGATATTGCACTCAGATAAAATTTAAACAGCTTTGATAATTTTTCATATATTACAAAATTATTTTCTTTGGTCACGTAGTATAAATTGGGATATGTTGGCCGATCGAGAGGTCCAATTCGACAAACAGGACGAGAGAAGTATTATTAGGTTTTCTGTTAGGAGATTCATAGAGCATGGAATCTGTACTCTTCCACTATTTCCCATTTATTACAATTAGTGGAGAGTTTTAAAAATAAGTATTTTTGTAACGAGAGGAAAGCGCCTTAAGCTCCCTGTTCGGTACCTCGGGGGAGGGGTATGTCGGGGTCACCGACCAACTCAACGCGTGGAACTATTGTTCGCTTGGTTGAGATGGGTCCCTAAATAAAATCCTACGCCGACATACCGACTAAAACCTCTCGATGGCCGTCTTGCGCATTTTGGGCGGTACGGTAAATCCAGAGCGAACGCCCTTAATTGTTTCCCGTTGCCGCCCAGCGCTCTCTCCAAATGTGGACATGGTGTGAGCGTCCGCGACATTCACGAGGCCATGCGCTCTGCCGCACATCTCGGAATTGTACAATTCTTGTAAGGACGTACCTCTCCCGTAGTACACCTAACAATCCCGATAACCCCTATTAGTCGCCTCTTACGACACGCAGGGGATGCCGTGGCGGTATTCTTACGCCCCCATCCACAGGGCGAGTATTTCCTAAAATATATTAGAGTAAAAACATTTGAAATAGTATTGCATATTTGTGACAGATAACAGAAACCTTGTACAAGATTAGCTTGCGTGATCTGAAAACAGTGAAACACGTGAACAAAAGTAAATCACTCATATTAAATCCATGTAGTTTACAAAACAAATGACAATGGTTAGGAGGTATTATGCGATCGTATCCAAAGTGTACAATAATTCTGAGAGAACACAATATGTTCGCAATCTGTTAATATATTCACCGCATTTTTGTTTTATACATTTAAATACAAAATGTTTTACTAAAGATAAACGTCTTTGTTTTTATTGAAATGTGGAAAAAACACAAAGCACAAGAAAACCTACCAATATGAGCCATTATTTTCCATATAAAACAGCATAAGTATTGTTTATTATTTTGTATTAATAAAATAAAATAAAGGCCGAATATAGAAATGCCTTTATATTTTAACATTATCATCAGCCCATTGGGTGAACATTTTGGGTATATGGTAAAAGAGCAGTCAGAAGATATCTTCTGATATGCACCGTCATATATGTACTTGAGGTGAAGATTTTCACGATGCCGTTTATAACATTACAAGAGCAGGAAATACATCTTTATCATATCATTGCCATAAATTAATACTAGCCTAAACCATTTGAGATCAGGTTGGGATCTTTTAGAAGTTTGCCGAATGCATCTTATAATTTATCAATTTTCTGATATTACCTATGCACTTGTCACACTAAATTTCTTTCTTTTAATAGAAAAGCATTATATTCTCGTTTTCATTTTTCATTCTTAGGAAATAATGGACTCTTAACTGTCAGGAGAATCCGCGTGATGTGTGTAAAGAAATAACACAACGATACATGAGTCAAAAATATATAATACGTAAATACTTACAATTTTACAATATTTACAACATACTTCATTTACCGTGAATTATTTTTTTACAATGGTTTTGTTTTTCTTACCAAATTGTTCTCCTTCCTCTATAGTAGTCATTAAATCACAGCCTTTTGTTTCAGGAAGTAAAAATGCTATAAAGGCTGCAGCGAGTGGGAAAACTGCGAAAACAACCGGTGGCAACCGTAAATCTATTTCACGTAAATCGATCACAAATGGAGCCATCATAGAACCTACACGAGCGCTCATTGAAGAAAAACCGAGCGCTGCATTCCTCACTACTGTTGGGAACAATTCTGAACAATATAAATATACAACAACAAACACAATAAAACTAGCTACTACTCCAATACTTGCACATACTACTGAGCCACTCCCCTCAGGAATGAACGCTAAAATCAGTAAGCAGATTGCACAAAGCCCATTAAAAACTATGATAATAGTTTTTCTACCCAGAAACCTTAGTAGCGGAATGGACGCCAACGTGCCCACTAGTGTGACGCTTGCACTAGCCGATACGTTAATAAATATGTTACCACTCAGTTGACCAACATATTGAGACACTCCGTAGAAACAGTAACTGCATGTTAACCAATTGAAAGACATCGCCAAAATGTTCTTTCTTAGATTTGGAGTACGGAATAAATCCAATATATTGCCTTTCTTCAATTCGCTCTGCACGATTGATGCTTGGTAATTTTCAACTTCGGTTCGAATACGTTCTGTGGGTCTTTTGTTTCTGAAAACACAAATAATTGTATATAAAATTCACTATTGAAACAAAATATGGCGAAACTTGAAGAAATACTTACATTTTCGCTACGCGTTCTAATAATACGATAGCATCATCAGTCCTTTTTACGGCTATAAGCCATCTTGGCGTTTCCGGCAATAGGAAGTAATACGATAATAAGATGATTACGGGTACAGAAATTGCAAGTTGGAAATGTGAGTAATCTCGTATTAAGTAACTAAACACGGGCAGTAACATATGGCCCAAATTAAATGGCACTTGGTAAAGAGCCGATATGACGTCTCTGTATTGGACTCCAACGAATTCCATTACTATAACAAAACCAATAACCATGGTTCCACCGACGGACATGCCTATTAGGAAGCGTAAGATCGTGAAAGTCCAGTAGTCAGGAGCGTATGCGGCTGCTACACCCATGGACACCTGCATAATCACCGCCACTATCATTGGAAATTTCCTTCCGAACCTAAAATATATATAAATGTATGATTATATTATATTCCACAAGCAATAAAATCAAAAGGCGCAGCAAGGTAAATTATGGCATACCTGTCAGAAGCCATTCCAAAAAACACGCTTCCTAGCAACGTGCCAAACTGGAATATCGTTTGTGTGAAGCTGGTTAGCCATTGCCTGTCACAAATTAAGTTCCATTCCATTACAATAGTGTTTGTGAATACAGATGTGTTATATGTTGGATTCGGGCATGGACATGTTACATTTTGGCCGCCTTCGCAAGAATATGAGGCTCTTGGAGCCAAGAATATTATCGCCATTTGATGGAACGCAACGGGGAACTTAGACAGAAATATTAAAAGACACAGCAGTAATTGATATTTTCCGAATCCACCAGTAATCTTTTGTATAAAATCTTTTTGGGGTTGGCGCCTTGATGCGCCACCTGAAACAAATAACATACATACATACATAAACTCACGCCTGTATTCCCCGAAGGGGTAGGCAGAGGTGCATTTCTGCACCCACATTTCGCCAGGTATGTATCAGTCCCACGTAATAGGGGGCGAGCCTATTGTCGTTTTTCGGGCACATTACCGAGGACCCAGGACCTCTAGATCGCACGGCACATACTTCTACCGCGAGACCACGAGGCAGTCACGGTCAAAGTTATGAATACATTGCTAGATATTGTACTATATATGATATTTGGCATCAACCTCACCTTAAAAATAGATACGTAATAAGAGCTGATAAAATCTTATACTAAACGTTGTGCTATATAGAGGCTGTATTCAGACCGTGATCAAAAACTAAGGCAGATAATAGCTGCGGTGATTACAAACACCTTGACATTAAAAAAAAAACATTAGTCAGTAAACTGAAATTTTTCCAATACAATTCTATCTGGAATTACTGTTGTTTTTTTATATTTTGGAACATTGAATGCAGGCGATGAGGCAAGAAACCGCGAATGAAGTTGTAATCGACACTTGACATGACTTTATCGTAACCAAGTAGACATTACTGCAATTTGATCCATGTCCGGCGTCATCCACTATTCCACCATGGAATATACCACGCTACCCATTAATGCAAACAAACACGATCACTTGTATTCCTGAAGTAAGAAGTATTTTACTTCACCTACATTTCGTTAGAGAATTTTTTTCATTTACTACGTAATAGGAAGCACACTTTTCCACTGAGCGCTGTTTCTAAGAATTTCAGACGGGAATACTTTTTATGCAATAACAAAATTTGTGCTTCATAAATTGGGGCAAAATTCGTATGCGAGGCATATAATTACAATTTGAATTGACAATATGAAATTTAACTTCAACATTATAAATTTTTATACGTGAAACTAAAGGATGTATTTATTTTAATGAATATATATCCCTTTAAAAATTCTGAGATTAAATAACACGATAAATATTCATCTAAATAACTTATTTAGCAACGCACTGTATTTTATTGCTTTCTCGACACAAAAAGTACTTATACCACAGTCGAAGGTACAAAGCATTATTTGCTATTTTGACCAGCAACTCTCGTGTTATTCTTAAAATATTTATGAACATAAGACCACAGTTTTCTTTATTTTTGCTTTATTTATTTATATACGACGGCTAATTTATTTCCAAACCCAATTCTAAAGTCCACCCAGACGAAACTGCGACTGCAACGAACGTGGTGTTGTTGTTGTAACAAATAAAAACAACAAAAACATTCTTATATAAACGCAAGAAAACCTCAATCTTAGCTGTAGAAACTTGTAGATAAAGGACAAATGAACAAGGTCTTTACGGTGATACTCCTCAATATCCAATGTAAATTAAAAATATGGCGTGTTATTTACTATGCATATTTTGAAAAATTAAATACAAAAGACAAAATGTTTTTATACTGAATAAATTAAAGGCGTGCAATAAAGGAACTGAATATTAAGCACTACACAGTATCATTAATAAAAGTATGTTTACTATTTAGAATTAGTCCTTCATTATTGCGACGTACATAAAACACATCTGTATGGGTAAATTTATAAAACAGAAACTCAAACTTTTTTTGTAAAGTTTACTAAAAGACCTGAAAATCATTAAAAGTCCGCTCCTCTATTAAGCCATTCCCTTATACATTTAGTAATGGCATCATACTCTACATAGGTCCTTACGTATAGGCGTCCGTAGGTAGCTTCCACTGCTTACCATCAAAGAAATTGCTTACTCAGTCACTGTAATTATTTAAAGTAAAAAAATCAATAAAAGGAAATGCAGTTTGAATGAAAGGTTTTCAATGGTAATGCTTCGTTACATTTTATTGCATCCATGGATAATAAATAACAATTATAACTGTATATACTGAGCAGCGCTTTAAAACTCAATTTGTCTTTGTTGGTCAGATGGTCCGTAAATTCAAATGATCATATATTCGCAAGTCTAGCGATTGGGGTTGATATCAAATATTAGGTTCCCTGCCAGGGCTCAAAGGTCCCGGCAGCCCTCGACGAACAATTAGGAACAAATGGCCTAGGTCCGCAAATCATAGAGGCACCTTGGAAACCAGACAGTCTCAGAAACGACGGAAGGCCTTCTAAAGCGTACTTCACCAGACTCGAAAACAAATATGCAAAATATTTCGATCTTGAAGTCTTTTTACCAAATATTCTATACCGAGACATAAGATTGATTTATTTAACACTAAAACACGTAATAGGCACTAAATTTCATTGTTTTATGTAAGTAGAAAGTTATACATTAATTATTACTTATGTTGTTTTGTTTTAACCGTAAAAAATAACGCAAAACTCGGTCTAACAGATAAATCACATTTCTTATATTATTGTAGTATGAGGGAATTACCGATACAGACGTATCTATGTACAAACATGGAGCGGCCTCGATAATAAAATGTATCGCTTACATCTATTTTCATGCTTTTAAAATGATATTTTTTTTTCATTAAAATTAAAGGTTTTACTGAACCATATATAGAGCTTCTTACCCGTGCTTCTCTAATGATGACTGCCTTCCGAACAGGGTGGTAATTTTGAAATGACTGAACCTAAGTGATGTATTTGACATTTTAAATAAATAAATACACCCAATGGTCACATACATAGTTCTGACCCCACATTAAGATACAAGTCCTGTGTCGTGGGTATCAGAAACTACGAGAGACTTTTCGGTCTCACAAACACCCAGACCCGAAACAAATATTTGTGGATCACACAAACATTTGTCTCGGTGCGGGGATCGAACCCGCGGCCTCTCGTTTCGCAAGCTGGTGTCTAGCCAACTGCGCCACGGGGCTGTCACTGCCATTTTATAGATTCAATAAATATTATTTCATTTCATTTCATATATATGTAATTCTCTTAACTTAGCAACACATACTACATCAGAAAATGAATAAGTTTAATTTTACGATTTGTGCAAACTGGTTTCTGATGAGCCATGATTAGGTATACCTAATGTCACCTTTATACTTGTAATGGTGACATAATAACAATATTGTAAATGCGAAAAAGGTCAACTATTTATACTTATGTCATGTATTATTCTGTTGATATGTAGCCTAGAAATAGAAATGTTGTCTTTAAGAAAGAAAAAATATATTTTTAGTTTTTACCTATAATTAAAGCAACTTTTAGAGTACATTTTTGGCTTTATTCCCTGTCATGGTTAAAATAAAGAATGCATATTTTAAAAAAATAGTTGTACATACATTTTATACCTATAGTTGTTCGGAAAACTTCATTTTTTTTATTTTTTGTCGTAATTTTCTTTAACGCCAGGGGGTTTGTAATCACCTTAGCTATTACCTGCCCTAGTTTCCGATCACGGTCTGAATACAACCTGTATAAGTTCATAATACAATGGAATTTGAGAAGAATTTATCTTCAAAAAATAGGACGCTGTATCTTGTATAATACACAAAACGATTAACGACAATTCAGAGAAATAATCAACAAAACAATAAGGACAGGCATATGTAAACAGATATTCACAATTCCGGAGAGCAAAGAGCATTCATTATCAACTACATAAACGATCTTAATTCAGAACGTCAAATTGGTGACTGACGCAACCGGCGTTATAACGGCGACCATATTTTTACGGACAACATGTCAGCAAATTATCACGAAAATACCAAGCAATTTTGTAGTATTTATGTAGTCACGTAATTTCGCTGCATATTGTAACAATAACACTGCAAGTACGTGTACGTTTGATATCAACAGCATCAGCTGCTTCTGAGCAAACATATATTTTATAATTATTTACCATAGGACGTAAAATACTTTTGAATGTTAATTAAACATTAAATTGAGCAAAAACATCGAACCACCTGGTATTAGCGAAAGTTTTGAGTGTGCATAAGGTGTAAAACCCACCATAGTGACCCACACAATTGGATATGCCGACAAATTAGCAACAGGCCGGTGTAACTGTGTCCATTGACGAGAGATGATCGTAGTGGTTACTTGTCAGCCTACATTCTATTTAGGCCGCACTGCACATATATAAATACACCTACCAGTCACATATATACATTGTTCTGACCCCACACGAAGATACGAGTCTTGTGTCGTGGGTATCAGAAACTACGAGAGACTTTTGTGAATCAAATATTTGTGGATCACACAAACAATTTGTCTCAGTGCTGGGATCGACCCTGCGGCCTCTTGCTCCGGATGCTGGTGTTTAACCAACTGCCTCTTACCAACTCGGACTAACCATCAGATGTAGTGTTGATACTCAGGGTTGGGCAGTATTTGAATTACTTGTAATTGAAATACGTAATTGAAATACAAATACGTATTTTGTATTTATATTTTAATTACTTTCTTAAAATGTAATTTGTAATTTGTATTTCAAATATGTGAAGCCGAAGTATTTTGTAATTAGTATTTCAAATACATTTAGCCTTCATTTAGTATTAAGTTTGTGCTCATCAGGACCTGCAATAACAAAACAAAAACCGCCTTCAAAAAAAAACTATTCCAAAACAAATAAATATGCATTATTTTGTAATTTGTATTTTGTATTTCAATTAAAAATAGCTAAAATACTGTATTTTGTATTTCGTATTTTAATAACTTGCGATACAGTATTTTGTAATTTGTATTTCAATTAAAGCAAAGCATGTACTTTGCCCAGCCCTGTTGATACTACCGCACCAGTACATGTATGTAAATAAAATACATATGTTTTACAATAAAAAATATTTCACGGTTCGCTAATTGCTATTTTTGTATATTGTATTGTTTCCTTAGTTATTAAGTATAATATTGAGTCAATTGCAAACTGTGGTAGTGCAGTTACTGATAATATTAATCAGTAAGGGCGTGGCTATGACGAAAATATAATCAATCATGATTTCATCTCATTATATAGTAAACATCCATTTACAATTTATCATTATGGGCGTCAATTAAAATGACATTGGCATTATTATAGGCCTGCAAGTTAATTTATTGAGTATAAAATAATAAATAAAAATAAATACCTACTATTCAAAGAGGTAACCTCCATAGGTTATAGACGCGATACGGGTCAATCAATAGTAAAATAATTCCGTGGTTATTCTATTACTTCTTAGTTAACCAAATAACCACATAAGTAGTTAGTTAGTTTTGTTCTTCCAAAACTCTGTCGAGAATCTCCATTGAGTAAGGACTCAACATAATACCTATATTTTAAAATTATAAATGGAACTTCAATTGTGATATTTACTCATAAAAAATTCCAAGTGACACGAGCAAATAGCGGAAGACGATCAGTATCTTAATAAAACAACGAAGAGCATTTCTGTCATGACCGTGTGTTTGTCGTGCGCTAATCACTACCAAAACAAATCTGTAGAACTGATAACCCGGAGACAGGTTAATAAAAGAAAATGATCACATATTTGTATAACACCATACTCTATGATAGCTAATTACACATTTGACCTCCATTACCTATTAAGTATGCTGGCTAATATACTTACATACATATATGTAGGTATTGCAGAGTATGACCATCGCAAATGAGCAGAGGGAAAGTGATTCCAGCGTATAAATCTATTCTTTGGAATGTATTCATAAATGTTATTAGGTTTTAAGACTTACTCATGACAGCGGATAATATTCATCATCAGCCCATATACATCCCACTGCTGGGCACGAGCCTCCTCTACAACTGAGAGGGTTTAGGCCTTAGTCCACCACGCTGGCCTAGTGCGGGTTGGCAGACTACACACCTAAGAAATTCCTAAGAACTTTTAGGTGTGCAGGTTTCATCACGATGTTTTCCTTCACCATTAAAGTACGTGATAATTCTTTGTGAATGTGTATTCACAACTTAACATAACTTCATAACGTTAACATAACTTCGAAAAGTCAGAGGTGTGCCTGCGGTTTGAACCTGCGACCGTCGAGATTGTCGACCGCGTGCCCAAACCTCGAGGCCATTACAACTTCGTAATAAGGATAATATAGGCAGATAATATAAGCAATATTTTTACTAAAGGCCAAAGGGATATGTAAAACATATGGGGATTTTGAAAACCTTGCCTCTCTTAAAATATTACTAATTGAGGTATTATTATTTCAGGAATAAAACACCTTGATTGCTATTCTACTACCCTAAGGTTAACTGAAGTGCAGCAATGACAAAGTGTGGCAAAGACTATTAGGTAAGTGCCACAAACTACGATCCTGAAATAAGTGTATCTTACGACATTTGACTCAATATCACATTGTCAATACCTTCGTCCATATCGGATACACTGGCCTGTCTAAAAAGAAATCACTGTATGCAAAAAATAGCTTTAAAAACATGCCAGTAATAAGATGTTATCAAAGAATACAGTTTTTTTTTAATTCCTTTAAATTCATTCCGCTCACCGATAGAAACTCAATTGAGTTGCTCAGTGTGAATTTCCTGTTAAGGCAAGGGTAAATTCATTGTGACTAAAGCCAAAGACCCATTAATTAATTACTAGTCGATTGACAACCCCGTGGCGCAGTTGGCTAGATACTAGCTTGCGAAACGAGAAGCCGCGGGTTCGATCCCCGCACCGAGACAAATGTTTGTGAGACCGAAAAGTCTCTCGTAGTTTCTGATATCCACGACACAGGACTGGTATCCTAGTGTGGCGTCAGAACTATGTATGTGACTTTATTTATTAAATGAAATCTTTACCACTCGAACACCCAGAGATTTGAAGGTCTGCAAATCTTGGTGGGTGGCTAGAAGTCCATAAGAATCAATTTTAAAAGACAAAGATGCATGTTAAGTTTGAGTTATGCAAAAACCGAATGCGATTTTTTTAAATATCGGTTTCAGTTATTAATAAGAAGTATAAGGTGTACCTAAGTGTAATTTTAATTTTAAAATTATTGTAACAAAAATTATCAAAATACTACTTACATTTTATTCTTACTATTAAAGTTAAACTTAAAACAAATAATTTTACCTTATTCGTAAATATTTATTTATATTATCCTTAGTGAGCAATGTAATAAGTATTCATGAATAGATTGTGGAACAGAATAAAATAGGGAAGGTGTCCAAAACATTCCTTTAATATATTATACGTATTGCAACTCAAAGAAATCACATGAGATAATCGTATGGCTGAAAAATTATAATTTACTAACTTTACACCGTATTTGTTTAAGTCAATTGAGTGTAATGAAACGCCTGCATTTATACATTATTTAATGTATAGTATTGCACCCAAGTATTATACCTTCACTTAAAAAACCTGTATGTAGGTACCATTCACCTAACGTTTGTATAACTGCAACAGTACTACGGTATCAATAAGACGATAACAAATATAATTTTAACATTGTATTAACACTCATAAAATATTTACTTAAAACCGTGTATATTTATCATAAAATATGAAATAGCACTCTTAATTATTGACGTAGAGATTTTAAACGATCACGGTTCATTTATTCCAGTGAAATATTTTACCACTCAAGCATAACAGTGGACAGTGTCAATGCTATGTGACGAGACAAAGCCTCAATACCTAACAGCGGGGTCAACATTCTACGTAAATGAATTTTACTTTCACTCGCATATTCTCTTACCGCTTTGGTCCTTTCGGTCCTGCATCTCCATATTGTGTGAGTCTGTCGTGTTATTTGCTAGCACGTATTATCACACGCGATGGAACGACATCAGTGTCAACCGACAATGCCGCTCAGCTTGAACAGCACAGACAGACTGGTCGGGCGGTTGGTGGGCTTTACGCCTGCGTCTGCGCAGCGTCATACAGTATCGCTGTAGTACAAGATAGCAATGTTCGAAACTTCGATGTCATTGCTATGTAAGTGTACTGTGTATCACGTGTACACATAGTTATTACCTATACTTTACTTACAAAATTATTATTAATTTATAGAATGGTGTTGGTGTTACACAATTGTAAGTTTGATTTGCACTTGCACGATGTAATTACACCAAACACTTTCGGTGTATTCTACAGCAATATGCTACATAAAGAAATAGGCCTAATTAATTGTTAATTACATCGGAGTCCATCAATTAACTATACATAGTCTAAGTTACGAATTAAATTATCATAACATTATATTAAAGTGATCATGTGAACGATTGAAACACATTCATAATTCTCTTGCCACAAGTAATTGTCACAATGAACCGTAGCAATCAGGTCTCTCTCATTAATATACAGTAAACCCTCTTATAACGCGGTTTTATGGTTCCGCGTTATACGAGGTGCCTTGTATAACACGGTTTTATGACCTCGTCTACCGTGATTTATGTAGGTACAAATGAAATGAATGAATTTAAATTTTCTCGGTAAATTGTTCATGGTCGAATACAGTAATTCTCCATAATGTGGAACTAATATCTTGTTTTACATAATTTCATTTAATTTTATTTAACCACTTTTTAAATCATTTTAAATTTCGAAGTATAATAAAAACCTTGTAAAAAAACCCAAGTCTCGCAACTCATTTCTTCTACCGCAAAAAGAAATGATCTCCTCAAAGCACTGAAGTCGCGATAATCCCCTTTGAAAGTTGTAGAAAATTATCGCACGCAAATTTTCCTTAGATATTTATTTTTTTACAACCGACTTGTCACCTTTGAATAGACGATACAATAAAACTATTCGACCAATCTGAAAACATTTTTTTGATTTCGAATTTTAAATTCATAAAGATGAAAATGACATGGTTTTTTTTTTATAATCGCGGGAAGTTGGCAAATGACACGACTTAAAAGGCAGCCCTCGCAGCGCCGTGGAGGAATGGCGAACCAAGCTGGAGGATCCCAGTGCTGGTGCTAGGACCGTCGAGGCAGAGCGTCCTGTCCTTGACCAGTGGATGGACAGGCGCCACGGTGCGGCGACGTTCCGCCTGACACAGGTGTTGACGGGGCACAAGTGCTTCGGCCACTTCCTGTGTCGGGTGGTACTAAAGGAGGAGTCAGCCGTGTGTCACCATTGTGACAACTGTCCGGACGATACAACACATACTAGAAGAGTGTCCAGCCTGGGAGGTGCAGCGCAGTGCTCTCCGCGCTATTGTTGGTGGCGACCTCTCGCTCCCGGCCGTCGTCTCTTCGATGGTCGGGAGTCCCGAGGTCATGGCGAGCGATGCTCTACTTCTGCGAACACGTCATGTCGCAGAAGGAGAGCGCGGAACGGGAACGCGAAAGAAGTGATCCCGCTCGCCAAAGACGTCAAAGAAAGAGGCATCGGGTCAACAGAGACAATTCGACCCGGCGCCCTGCCCTGTCGCAAGGGGGCGCTAGAATCCCACCACGGTATCCCCTGCCTGTCGTAAAAGGCGACTCAAAGGGGCCCTTGGGGTCGCTGGGCGCGCTGGGGGGCGGCGCGTCCTCACTGAAAGTGACCCCGAGAGGGGCGGCGGCACTGTGGCCTGTGTACGTCGCGGGCGCCCATGCAAAACAGGGGCGCCCGAACAAAGCTAGTGGGGGTGCAACTGCGCCCCCTGCAACTCCGAGACGGCCGGGACGTTTACGTTTCGGAGGCGCACCGGGCGACTGCGGCATAACGGTGGACGCCTCTCGCCCACGTACCGTGGTCGCCCCACTCGGAGCGGAGGTGGCCACCGGAGGGTTTTGGTCGGTATGCCGCTTTAGGGATTTTGTTAGGGACCCAGCCCGACACTAACATCTGCGCGGACATGACGTCGCCGCGAGCCGGGCTGGAGCCATAATCAATTTTCCCCTCGAGAACAAAACAAAAGCCCTCGTAGTAAATCTTACGGGAAACATCGGTTGGAATTCTAAATTGTGTCAACTATGTGAGTACTCGTCATTTATTATTAGATACTATTGACATCGGTTGATAAAGTGCAGCACCAAAACATGTGTTTAAGAACTTAAGTACTTGTCATCAAATATAATCAAGAACCAAATCCCACCAAATACGTTGTCTTATAATATTACGCATAATGCATTCAGAAAAATTAAGATTTGTTCAAGAAAAATGGAACTTATGGACGAATAGTTGAATAATTATTTGTTAATACAATTTATGAAAAACTTTTAGGCAATATTATTATCGATATATAATTGTTGTTTATAGCATGCCAAATGTTGCTGTATTTTTCAACATTTTTTTTTTGTATCACGAAGTACGAAAATTTCAATAAGATAAAATTTTTGGTTGCGACGCAATATGGGCAAATGCACGGATTTCGCTCGGTAAAGTAATATATATATAACTACGAAGGTCAATACCTTCGTAGTAATGCCAATCCTGTAATGCCAATGCATTACAGAAAAAAGTTGTAGACAAAAGTTGTTCATAATTAAATTATCTACAACTTTGATAAGTGGTAAAATTTCATTAAATTGAACGGTTGGAGAGAAAATGGCGAAAAATGAAAAATAGGGAGGAAAGAAAGTAAAATTTTTGCCTTTCGGAAGTAATAAGTTGAAAAATATTGATGATAAGAAAAAAAGTTTCAGATAAGAAAGTTATTAAATTTAATTTAGAAGTGAAAAGGTTTTTTAATTTTTTTTGCCTAATACTAACCATTCTCGAGATATCAAATTAAACGCGCTTTCATCGAAATAACCTTGAGCTGGCCTTCGGAGAACCCCTCAAATTGGAATTTAAGCTCAGAATACACTCCCCTATCGATTCTTAATAATCGCCAAACTACGTATTTTCATGTTTATTCATTTCGTAATTTGACTGGACTAACACAATATGTCCGCAAATCCGCAATCTGTTTGTATATTCACCGCATTTTTGTTTTATACATTTACATACAATATGTTTTACTAAAGATAAACGTCTTTGTTGTTATTGAAATGTGGGAAAAATACAAAACACAAAAGAATCTGGGGCTACCAATATAAGCTGAATTTATTAACAACTATTTTAATAATAATTAATTCATCATCATCAGCCCATATACGTCCCACTGCTGGGCACGGGCCTCCTCTACAACTGAGACGGTTTAGGCCTTAGTCCACCACGCTGGCCAAGTGCGGATTGGCGGACTACACACCTAAGAAATTCCTAAGAACTTTTAGGTGTGCAGTTTACATCACGATGTTTTCCTTCATCGTTAAAGTTCGTGATAATTCTTTGTACATACATACATAACTTCGAAAAGTTAGAGGTGTGTGTCTGAGGTTTGAACCCGCGACCGTCGAGATTCTCGACTGCGTGCCTAAACCTCGAGGCCATCACGACTTACTTAATAATTTGATAATAGCAGCATTTAATAGCAGCATACATGGTGTATTCAGACCGTGATCGGAAACTAAGGCAAGTAATAGCTAAGGTGATTACAATCCCCCTGGCGTTAAAGAAAATTCTGACAAAAAATAAAAAAATTGACGTTTTCTATACAAACCGCGTACATTTAATACCGATGGTTGTATGGAAAAAGTCATTTTTTTTATTTTTTGTCAGAATTTTCTTTAACGCCAGGGGGTTTGTAATCACCTTAGCTATTACCTGCCTTAGTTTCCGATCACGGTCTGAATACACCCTGTATAACAGCATTTGCATTGTCTATTATTTTTTTAATATAATTTAATATATAGAAATTCATTTATATTTTATCATCATCATCAGCCCATTGGGTAAATATTTTGGTTATAATTGGTATAGCAGCAGTCAGAAGATACATATCCGTCATATACTTGAGGTGGAAACTTTCCTGATGCCGTTTATGTTACAAGAGCGGAAAATATCTGTTCATCATGTCAATTTCAAAGATTAATACTAGTCTAAACTTTTTGAGATAAGTTTGGAATGTTTTAGAAGTTTTCCGAATGCATCTTATAATTTATCAATTCTCTGATAGTGCCTATGCAATTGTGACATTAAATTTCTTTGTTTTTTTTAAAAGCATTATCTTCTCATTTTCTTTTTTCATTCTTAGCAAATAATGGACTCTTAACTATTGGGAGAATCCGTGCGATGTGTGTAAAGAAATAACACAACTAGACGTGAGTCAAAAATATATAATACGTAAATACTTACAATTTTACAATATTTACAACATACTTCATTTACCGTGAATTATTTTTTTACAATGGTTTTGTTTTTCTTACCAAATTGTTCTCCTTCCTCTATAGTAGTCATTAAATCGCAGCCTTTTGTTTCAGGAAGTAAAAATGCTATAAAGGCTGCAGCGAGTGGGAAAACTGCGAAAACAATCGCTGGCAACCGTAAATCTATATCACGTAAATCAATCACAAATGGAGCCATCATAGAACCTACACGAGCGCTCATTGAAGAAAAACCGAGTGCTGCATTCCTCACTACTGTTGGGAACAATTCTGAACAATATAAATATACAACAACAAACACAATAAAACTAGCTACTACTCCAATACTTGCACATACTACTGAGCCACTCCCCTCAGGAATGAACGCTAAAATCAGTAAGCAGATTGCACAAAGCCCATTAAAAACTATGATAATAGTCTTTCTACCCAGAAACCTTAGTAGCGGAATGGACACCAACGAGCCAACTAGTGTGACGCTTGCACTAGCCGCCACGTTAATAAATATGTTACCACTCAGTTGACCAACATATTGAGACACCCCGTAGAAACAGTAACTGCATGTTAACCAATTGAAAGACATCGCTAAAATGTTCTTTCTTAGATTAGGAGTACGGAATAAATCCAATATATTGCCTTTTTTCAATTCGCTCTGCACAATTGATTCTTGGTAATTTTCAACTTCGGTTCGAATACGTTCTGTGGGTCTTTTGTTTCTGAAAACACAAATAATTGTATATAAAATTCACTATTGAAACAAAATATGTCGAAACTTGAAGAAATACTTACATTTTCGCTACGCGTTCTAATAATACGATAGCATCATCAGTCCTTTTTACGGCTATAAGCCATCTTGGCGTTTCCGGCAATAGGAAGTAATATGATAATAAGATGATTACGGGTACAGAAATTGCAAGTTGGAAATGTGAGTAATCTCGTATAAAGTAACCAAACACGGGCAGTAACATATGGCCCAAATTAAATGGGACTTGGTAAAGAGCCGATATGACGTCTCTGTATTGGACTCCGACGAATTCCATTACTATAACAAAACCAATAACCATAGTTCCACCGACGGACAATCCTATTACGAAGCGTAAGATCGTGAAAGTCCAGTAGTCAGGAGCGTATGCGGCTGCTACACCCATGGACACCTGCATAATCACCGCCACTATCATTGGAAATTTCCTTCCGAACCTAAAATAAAATTTATAATTGTATATTCCATAAGCAATAAAATCAAAAGGCGCAGCAAGGTAAATTATGGCATACCTGTCAGAAGCCATTCCAAAAAACACGCTTCCTAGCAACGTGCCCAACTGGAATATCGTTTGTGTGAAACTGGTTAGCCATCTTTGGTTACAAATTAAATTCCATTCCATTACAATAGTATTTGTGAATACAGATGTGTCATATGTTGGATTCGGGCATGGGCATGTATCCTTTCGGCCGCCTTCGCAAGAATATGAGGCTCTTGGAGCCAAGAATATAATTGCCATTTGATGGAACGCAATGGGAAACTTGGACAGAAATATATAAAGACATAGCAACAGTTGATATTTTCCGAATCCACCAGTAATCTTTTGTATAAAATCTTTTTGGGGTTGGCGCCTTGATGTGCCACCTGAAACAAAAATAAATATTTTATGTGCATTTGCCACATTCACAGCTTAATTATATTTATCTATAGTCAAAAAACTGAAAACTTTCCACTACAATGCGAGCAGCAATTACTGTTGTTTTCTGTATTTGAACATTGAATGGAGGAAGCAAGAAACCGCGAATCAAGTTGTAAGCGACTCGTCGACGTGACTCCATCGTAACCAAGTAGACATGACTGCAATTCGATCCATGTGCGTCATCCACAATTCCACCGTGGAATATACCACGCTACCCAGTTATGCAAACATACTTACACGATCACATTGTATTCCTTAAGTTAGATATAACACCTACGTTTCGTCAGAGATTTTTTTCAGTTTCGTTATTACGTAGGAAAGCTTCCTATTGGAAGCGAGTCTATTGCTGTTTACAAAACACTTTTCCACTCTGCGCTGTTTCTAAGCATTTAAACAAAATAACAAAATTGGGGTAAAATTCGTATGCGAGGCATATAATTACAATTGGAACTGCCATTATGAAAAATAGTTTCAACATTATAAATTGTTATACGTTAAACTAAAATATGTATTTATTTGAATAAATAAACATAAACATGACTAATATTCTAACAACTATATATCCCTTAAAAATTTCTGAGAATAACACGATAAATCATGATTTATATAATTTATTTAGCAACGCACTGCATTTTAATGCTTTCTCGACACAAAGAGTACCGCAGTCGAAGGTACAATTTACAAAGCATTTATTTGTTTTTATACGAGAAACACGAACATTTTTTGGAAAATTCATTAGGGGAGCGGGATGGTAAAAGACCCAAAAATCATTAAAAGCCCGCTCCTCTATTAAGCCATTCCCTCATACATTTAATAATGCTACCATAGTCTTAAGTCTACATATGTCCTTATATACAAGCGTCCGTAGATAGCTTCCATCACTTACCATCAGAGAAATTGCTTACTCAGTCACTGTAATTATTTAAAATAAAAGGAAATGCAGTTTCAATGAAAGGCTTTCAATGGTAATGCTTCGTGACATTCTATTGTATCCTTTAATAATAAATAACAATTATAAGTCAGATGATCAGTAAACTCAAATGGTCCTATAATCGCATGCCTAGCGATTGAAGTTAATATCAAATATTAGACTCCCTGCCAGGGCTCAAAGGTGTCCTGGCAGTCCTCGACGAACAATTAGGAACATATGGCCCGCATATCATAGAGGGACCTTTGAAACCAGATAGTTTCAGAAACTACGAGAGGCCTTCTAAAGCGTACCTACTTCACCTAGAAATATAGTCTTTAAGAAAAAAAAATACGTAAAATAAAGAACGCATTTTTTTTAAATAGTAGTTACGTATATGAGTTAATTTTTATGTATCAATGTCTCAACTATGGAATTTGAGAGAAATTTATCTTCAAAAAATAGGATACAAATTGATTTACGAAAATTCAGAGAAATAAGAAACAGAACAATAAGGATTGGCATATGTAAATAGATGTTCACAATTCCGTAGACCAAAGAGCATTCATTATAATGATAATTATCAACTACATTAACGATTTTTTGCGAGCTTAGATATTTTGAAATGTGTAAGTCTTATTATTACTATTATTTGATTTTTACATGTAAAATAAGATGCTTTATGATGTCAATAACCAATATTGTACATAAAATGCATAAATAAGTCGCTGTAGACGATTAAAACTTAAAAACTTTAACGAAAATTTTGAAAAGTTTATTTTTCTCGAAAGGATATCAAAAAAAATATGGCGCCTGTTTTGCAGATGTGCCTAAAAATATCTGCGTTTCATCAGCTATTTAACGAGATATAACAATCCAGGGTTATATTAATAGTATGTAGAAAAAACTTAGTTTCATAGGCTATAGGGGAGGCAAAGTTGAAGTATTTAGAGACAGCATAATTACAGGATATTTTAACACTCATTCGCTCCAGTGGACAGTGTCAATGCTATGTGACGACACAAAGCCTCAATACCTAGCAGCGGGGTCAACATTCTACGTAAATGAATTTTACTTTCACTCGCATATTCTCTTACCGCTTTGGTCCTTTCGGTCCTGCATCTCCATATTGTGTGAGTCTGTCGTGTTATTTGCTAGCACGTATTATCACACGGGATGGAACGACATCAGTGTCAACCGACAATGCCGCTCAGCTTGAATAGCACGTCTATGATAGTCTGTCTAGACTGGTCGTGCGGTTGACGGGCTTTACGCCTGCGTCTGCGCAGCGTCATACAGTATCAATGTTTGAAACTTCGATGTCATTGCTATGTCAGACTATCCTGTGTACACATACATGTCTCCCTACAATGCATAGTTATTTAAATTTTAGAAAAGGAAAACATGGTGTAATAAAAGTTTAGTTTGATTAATTTTACAGTACCTAACATGCAAAATAGATATAGACTAAATTATTAAAATCTTATGATACTCCAAAGTTACCAAAAACTTTTTATGAAGTATGAAAGCAAGTAGGTACACCTACCACCACATCAATCAATTTACTAGACACCTAAAGTTAGTGGATAAGTAATGGTCACAATGAACCGTGAATTGATCTTGCTTGACACAGGTCTCCTCCTATCATCATCATCAGCAGCCTTTCTTACGTCCACTGCTGGACATAGGCCTCTCCTATGTCTCTCTTCTCTCTCTCTCTCTCTCTCTCTCTCTCTCTCTTTCTCTCTCCTATCAAATAATTGAAATTAAGTTAAGGCAGCTCCATATAATTGTTAAGGATATTTCTAAACATTTAATCTATCTAAATATTGTTTTTACAATTTTCAACTAACTAAACTAAATTTTTTGTCATATTAGGTACGTATGTCCTAATATTTAAAATAAGTTACGATTATATTATATTAGTTTCAAGTGAATTATCTGTACTTACACGACAGCATAAATTCTTTATCCAATGTAATTTCAACCAAATATGACGGGACGATAAAGTTGACATATACAGAGTAATTGTATTATTCTAACTGATATTAATACATGTTTTATCAAAATTTTAACAGTAAGCCACTTTACTGTAATTTAAATACAATTATTGACTAAAATACGCAACCTCTTAAAAGTCATGATTGTCACCAATAATGATTTTTTTTTTACTAAGCAGTTTTCATTTTAGTATGCAGGATTTTCCATTAACATATTTATATTTGATCTTTTTTAGTTTCTAAGAGGCCCAGATGCTACAATACATTAAAAAGTAGTTATCACTTTAACAGCTAATAATATAATATTAAAACGGCCGAAGCAATTAAATATATATTATGAACTTAAGTAAGTACGTAGTAGACACAACATGAAGGAATATTGTTTTTTTTTGTGTCCACATTCCTACCAGATTGTAGGAGTTCCTATTTCTTGTTGATAGGATATTTCAATACTATTTGGTAGAGACCGTTATACTTATAACTCGTCACATTGTCCTATGCAAATATTTAGTATCTATTATGCGTTTCGGGATCAGCCTATCCGATATCAACATTGCAAATAAGCATTTGCCAGCATAAATGAGTCGATTAATAAAAGATATACTTATATTCTTTATTATTTCTCGTCAGTCAGCAGTTTACTTGGATGAAACTGAACATGCTATCTGATGCCAAAACTGATCGCATTAACTTTATGGACAAGCCAACAAACCTTCCATCTTTCAGACAGTTGTCACAATGATCAGATTAAGCGTGTATAAATTACTAAAATAAATACATACACTCATGCCGGTGTTACATGGGTAAGTAAAGTTGTATTTACCTACTTGTTTCACCGACTGCGTTTTCAACCTTAAGCAATTCGGTGAGGACCCACTGCCTATTTCAAACACATTTAAAGACTCCTTACTACTTCTGAGATATTCTCGATGGAAAAATCTATTAACACTGCCCTATCTGGGAATTGAACCAAAAACCTCTCGATCGAACGCCGCAAACGTATGCCGCGGTGCAAATAAAGAAATCCGGCATGGATGCGTGGCTCTATCGCTTACAAAACGTAACATACTAAACTCATCTATAAATCATAATAATTCTGACAGAGAAAAACGGTACCAACAATAATTATCGCCAATAACATGAGTTTACTCTCTGCCGAGCATATATGTATGTACTTATGTATATTGATGATGTCTTTTTTTTTCATTGCGATTGCCCACCTCTATCAGTCACTGATCAAACATTTTTTATAGATTCGTGGATACAACTTGATATATTACCAGCTGTTGTCAGCAACTCCGTGTGCGTAACTTTACACTTCAAAAGGACTTTTTTTTTTCTCCGGTTTAACACATTTTTCATTACTCTTTGCCCCTGTTGTTCGTACCGTATATGAGCCTTATAGCCTTCTTCAATAAATGAACCATTCGCCATTATCACGGAAGGTTAACTATCAACTAAAAGGAGTTTGAAACTACCCTATTATATGTTATGTGCTCGTATCTAGCATGTTCGGGGTAAGCTACAACCGTCTCGCCACGGTAATACTATCATACAGTATTTTAACTCGGCCGTATTTTTGAAAAAGACTACTGCCGCTCAGTACGTAAACATGCAATTACCGTACACCTACAGCATTTTAATTACATCTGTTTAAGTTTTGTGACTGTAAATATTATTGATTTAAACAAATAAAATACTTTGAGAACGGGATAGGAAGTGTTCAATAAAAATGTAGGTTGTTTTTTGATTGGTAATTTAATTAAAAAATCATGTTTATATTTGTTTTAAGACTTAATAACAAAGCGGTCTTATAAAAATATTTGCGCTTCGACTGAGACGTATGAAATGCTTTCCGCATTGGACCACATATAAAGCTTAATTAAAAAGGCACTTGTAAGTACTTATCATTATTTTAGTAAAAAAAAAACGCGCGGCTACTGTTTAAAAAAAACACACCGTTCGTCACTACGGCACATTCGCGGCTGTTGTATGCCGAGCGCATGCCGAGATCGAGGCGCGTAGGTATAACTCGCGTTTCGCCCGTTTGTATGAAGTTAAAATACTGTATGATTTTTACCGTATTATTACCGTGGTCTCGCATTCCTCCTAGGTGTGGGCAGGGAAGCTTAACAACTTTTCTTTCAAAAAAGAGTAGGTATTATAATATAATATTGAACAAACAGCATCCTAGAAATCTATGCATATTTACTATTCCTGAAAGATCTATCAGTTTTATCAATAATTCATATCTTTCATTTATATTATGCTAAACATGCGTATTTCGGGCAACCTTGGGTACTTTCAACGATAGGTAGGTACAAGCAGATGTAACACAACAGGCCAACAACATTCCTATAGGTACTATCTTGAGAGTATATATTTTTTTCCTATCCCACCACACACTCGCCACTGTAACTCCTGTGCTCCAGGATCAACAGCGGCACGCACAGTATTGACGCTGAGCAATGAAGCTCAGCGGATCTAAGGGGACCTAAATTTGTCATAATCCCGCAACGAAGTTAATCAGAAAGACAAAATAAAGGAGGAGTTGGAAAACAAAGAGTTGTCCACTTCCCTCCATAGCAAAGCGGGTGACAAAAACATTGAGCTGTCAGGTTTCACCCTCACATAAAAAAAGAAAGACAATTACAATTAGTCAAATTAGACGCAATTAACGCACCACGGATAAATAACTACTTACATAAATAAAATAAAATAAAAATAAATACACCCAACAGTCACATACATAGTTCTGATCCCACACTAAGATACAAGTCTTGTGTCAGTGTGTGGGTATCAGAAACTACGAGAGACTTTTCGGTCTCACAATATATGACATATATGAGATTTGTTGGGTAAATTGGACCTAAGGTGTGAGCTGTTATGTACACTTCCAATAATAGGCATGGCAAAAACGCCGAAAAGCACGGAAGTTCTTCCTAGATTCAACGAGGTCTGTAGGTATAATAAACAACACCAGAAGTTACATGCATACTATTGAGAGTATATTATCAGAAGCAGTGTGATCGCTACTATCCCAGTAGATAACTGTATTATTTACTTAGAACTCCAACTGTAGCAAAACAACCGAAATATCTCGCACATTGTTAGCCTCTAACAAAACTAATTTATACGTATCCGGGGCACTAATAAGTAGGTACATGTACCTATGTAAAAACGTCGCTCTACTTTGTCAACTATTCCCAAATTGAACTAGATTACATTGATGATCAGGTAACGTGGCTTCCGTTGTGTTTTTTTCATAATTGATAACAACGACAGTGCTCGTCGACATTCGTCACTAGGGCATCGAAACTCAGTTCAATTTTGAAAACCCGGGTTTTCGGGTCTAAGAGTAATCAAAACCCGGGTAGACCGGTTTTTTCGAGCATTTCGATCTTTTTATTGTATTTTTTTTAAATACACTAATCTGCGTTTATATATCGATTTCCTACAATGAGTACAAAATATAAAGGATGAGGAAGAATTTAAAAAAATGAAACAGTACTTTACAAATAAAAAAATAAAAAAAAATTGTTTAAAAAAGTGCTAAAGATTTATTTTTTCTTCAAAATATCTTAAAACTTAGTAAGTAATCTAGTCTTTTTTAAATCACAGACTTGCAGAGATTAGTTTTAACATTAAATGAATTATTTTGGTAACGTTCACTTATTGTATTTAAAAGCCAATAAAAATAATATCTTCAAAAGATATTTTTGTAGTATCACAAATAATTTTAACATTAATAAAACTCTTCTTCGCATTAACAATTAAGTAACGAATAGTTATAGACTTCTATTCTACTCCATCCAATCCATCAGCCAATGGAAGTCCACAGCTGGACATAGGCCTCTCCCAATGACTTCCACAGGGACCTGTTGGAAGCAGCCTGCAACCAGCGACGTCTCGCGACCTTTACTAGGTCGACTGACCACCTTGTCGGAGGACGTCCTACGCTGCGCTTTCCGGTACGTGACCTCCACTCGAGAAATTTTTGGCCCCATCGGCCATCAGTTCTCCGCGCTATGTGCCCGGCTCATGCCACTTCAACTTGCTAATCCGCTGGGCTATGTCGACTACTTTAAAGAAGACGTCGCGTAGTTTCCCGAACGATACCCAACCGAGTTGGATTCGACGATTGACCCCTCTCTCTTGAAGTTGGACCTGCCTAACCGGACCACTTGTCCTAAATAGACATATTCGTCTACAACTACGAAAGTTGAGCCCCCAACTGCGATCGGGGTGGGCACAACATGGACATTCGATAATATCTTCGTCTTGTCCATGTTTATTTTAAGACCCACCTGTTGAGAGACTCGATTGAGGTCTTTGAGCATAGTGCTAACTGCTAAGGTCTTCCAGCGATTCTGCCAAGACTACAATATCGTCGGCAAACCGAAGATGTGTGATATACTCGCCGTTGATGTTGATGCCGAATCCTTTCCACTGCAAGAGCTTGAAGGCGTTTTCCAGCGCGGCAGTGAACAGTTTCGGAGATATGACATTTCCCTGTCTCACGCCTCTCTATAGTGGAATAGCCTTCGTGCTCTGACCTTGTACTCGGACCGACATGGTGGCGTTGCTGTATATGCCTTTCAACACCTCGATGTACCGATAGTCGATGTGGCACCGCTGGAGAGACTCTAACACTGCCCAGGCCTCGATCGAATCAAAGGCTTTCTCATAGTCCACAAACGCTAAATACAGCGGCAAGTTATATTCCTCGGTTTTTTGTATAACTTGCCGAAGCGTATTGATGTGGTCTATGGTGCTAAAGCCTTTTCGGAAACCGGATTGTTCGGGAGGCTGGAAGTCATCAAACCTGCGTTCGAGACGATTGGTGATGCCCTCGAAAACAACTTATAGACATGGCTTAGGAGCGAGATGGGCCTGTAGTTCTTCAGCAAAGTGTTATCACCTTTTTTGAAGAACAGTACCACCACGCTCCTGCTCCATGCCTCTGGCGTTGAGCCCTCGAGGAGAACGTAATTGAGGAACTTCTGAAGACTTTAAGACGTTCCGCCCGCTTTCAGAAGCTCTGATGTGATTCCGTCCTCACCCGGCGCCTTGTTCTTAAGTTGCTTCAGGGCCATCTCAATCTCACACAGGCTGATGTCCGGGATATCATCACTGAAGTGGCGGATCAACTCGGCTCGCGGGTCTTCGGTCGAGCTAACAGTCGGTTTGGCAACCGAGGTGTAAAGCTGTCCGTAGAACCTCTCGATCTCCCTTAACACCTCTGCCCTCGTCGACGTTACGTGTCCTCCCCGATTCTTCGGACTTCCGACAACCCCAAAATGTCCCAGTGTAACCCGCTCAATTCTTCTTCCAGTTCGACAATCTTCTCGTCTGTCCTCAACGTGCGTATGTTGTGTGTTACCAGGGCCAGTCGTCGTCGGGGGTGGTAGCCGGGGCTAACCCGGGGATTCGTAGCACCCCCTGCGCCGCCGTAACCATGGCCGCTACCGTAGCCAGGAATAGCGGGGCTGCCGGGGACTGGGGGCCTGGTCCTGGTTTCACTCATTTAGAGGTTTTGTCAATACTCGCCACGCTTGGCAGGCGGGCAGGCGCTTGGCGGCGCAGGAGGGGACTCGCGTCTATGACGGTATTGCCCGTCATCAACCGGGGGAAGGGAATAGGGTTTTTGGGTAGAGGATGACATGGGAAAGTAAATCACACATACTCCACACTTCATCCCATTCATGTCATGAGATGGACGCGCGCGTTCCATTTAACTTGCATGGCTTGTTTTATTGGTAGGAACGTAGCAACGAAGCTACTGTTTACGTAATAAATAATAATTCATCAAAGCGTGTTTTTATTCCATTTACTTACTTATTATTGCATTCGAAGTGGATTAAATTTAATAAATAACAAAAAAAAGTATTAAAAAAAACCGAAAAACCCGAGTTTTAAAAATCAAACCCGGGTTTTTTTGTAATCCTCAGAACCGGGAAAACCCGGGTTTTTTCGGTTCGGGTAAACCCGGGCTCGATGCCCTATTCGTCACTAATTAATAATCTGACGATCTCGGCTAGTCAGAGGTGCATTTCGGCACCCACGGTTCAAACTAAGCCAACTATATTTACACCCTCCGTGTATCCTATTTATTTATATCGATAACTAACTTTCAATATCTTCTTCGAAAACCCAATATTGGCTTAAAATGATAAATATCATCATCATCATCATCAGCATCAGCACATATACGTCCCACTGCTGGGCACGGGCCTCCTCTACAAGTAAGAGGGTTTAGGCCTTAGTCCACCACGCTGGCCTAGTGCGGATTGGCGGACTACACACCCAAGAAATTCCTAAGAACTTTTAGGTGTGCAGGTGTTATCACGATGTTTTCCTTCGCCGTTAAAGTACATGATAATTTAATGTGAATACACACATAACTTCGAAAAGTCAGAGGTGTGTGCAAAATGATAAATCATCATCAGCCCATATACGTCCCACTGCTGGGCACGAGCCTCCCCTACAACTGAGAGGGTTTTAGGCCTTAGTCCACAACGCTGGCCTAGTGCGGGTTGGCGGACTACACATCCAAGAAATTTCTAAGAACTTTTTTTTTTTTAGATGCACACATTACAATCTTTTCCTTCACCCTTAAAGCAAGTGATAATTCATTGTGAATACACACATAACTCAGAAAAGTCATCTCAAATTCATAATAAATGAAAATATTTCCTTTTTTATGATGAATATACTACTACTTTAAAGTGAGTGATTTATAAATCATGAAAATTCATTAAGACTTCACTAATCATAAAAATCTTTATTTAATCACTAAAAGCCCAGACGAGTAGACTCTCCGGAATACTAGATTGTCATGAAGTTTAATAGACATTTATCGTATGAAGCATAATATTGGTTTGCGTCGCATATTCCTAGGTATCTTTAAAAAAATTGGACAAGTGGTTTTTTTACAAATGAATGCAATTAATACTAGTGGTATATTTTTGTAATTTTATTTAATTTATACACATCTGTTCCAAATACTCGGCTATATATATACATATTAATAAAAATTCTATAATAATAAAATAATAGATATTAGGTTGCAAAACTTCTCTCGCAACGTATCTAATTGCTTTCAAAATACTATGTACAGAGTATCAGACGCATGTAATGTACTCTGACCAGAAAGAAATCGTACATAAAATTAAATACATATAAATTAGCAACCGTTCGATCTCATACAAATTGACACAATACGCTGAAAAGTAGAATTTAGCAACTAAAGGGATAGTGCAATGAATTACTCAATTATAAATTACATAGTCTTTCTAGACATTTAATAAAACATTTCATAGCTACTCAAATCCACGATATCCGTGAAATAAACCTACCATACTGAATCTGTTCATCTAAAAATATAATCATCCAATTACAAATATTTACACCAAAAATAGGCTTTCAATAACTACCAAACTTATTATTTATGTCATGTGAGAACTTAAAATATACATCACGTAATTATTAAAACAACATATTAATAATTATTAATTATTTATCACTATAACAGATAACATTCAAATATCACATGAAACTTTTTTTTTAACTTCAATAACATTTGAAAATGGCAAATTAAATATAGTAATGCTACACAAATTAATTTATTAAATTTCACCAATCACACTCACGCAGCATTTACGTCAGGAACAATAACTAGCATGTGGTTCATCATTATTGCTTCGGATCAACGAAATTTGACTTTTATGTGGTAATACAGAACCTGAGGCAAGTATAGAAATCACAAACCACTCACCACCAAAACTACCAACAATGACAATAATTGATTGTTACTATTTTGCGTGTCTATAAATATTTATGACACGAATATTGTGGTTGTATGTTATTCATACAAAATGATAAAACTGCTCCGATTTCGTGCAGGTAAAAACAACATGATTGTTAAAACTATTTTATTGGTGTTCTTGGGCTAAATCTATTTTCATTTGTGGCTATCAACTTGGATTTAAGTACACCTAATTGAAAGGCACTAAGACCCTAATCTACTATAAAATTTCTGTACAGTGATTAATTTGGAAGTCAATAATAATAATAATTATGTACTTATATGTCTGTAATAGTTTCGACGCGACTAGCCATTAATAGTATTTATATACATTTACAAATATATTTTGTAATACCTAAACGGTATAGCGAGCTAGATTAATATTTTTTGAAATACTTGCAGGCTAAAATACCAAATGAGCACAATATTACATTAAATGCAATTTTATCAATTTCAAACGCTTAATATTTACAAGATATAATTACTAGATGTGGTACAGGACTTACTGGGCTACATACTGTGGTTGTATTCATATTTATTGTGATTATTTTGTTCGTTTATCTCATTTGAAACATTCACATCACAATTGAATGCATTGAACAAAAAACGAGGCAAATTGCGATGTTGATGTCAGTTTAAAGGAACAAAAAAGGATAAAATAATCGCAATCGTAGTACTAAAAAGAAAGCGAAGTTTAAAATGGTGAGATTCTGAAGTAACAACGTTTAAATTTACAAAGCGAATAGCATATTTTAAAATGCAGGACAATACTTAAAGTAATAAAACCAAGAAACTTACAGTTTCCCACTCTAAGAGCAAATCAAAGTAAAATATAATGCGCCTAATTAGGTACTATAATGTCGGCGATTTTTTATTTTCGATACAAGATTGCATATCTTCAAAGCCGGGCCTAATTTTAAGCCCATGTATTTCATCATCATGTCAGAATTCAGCAGAAGAAGAGCTTTCCCGTCAATTTCCTGTAACAAATTCAAATTATTAAGGATAAAATATGAGGATAGGAAGGATAAAACCATTATTTAATTTCATAATCTATTCATATATAAACGCAACAATTTTTATGAGGTTCTTGCGATGCAGTACAGCTAATTCGGTATTTAAATAACGACGTGCTTTAATGACTTCAATGCTAAACACCTCTTATTGGCCATGGGTAATAATAAGTGAGAAGTAAAATCATCGCGTCAATCAATAGATAGGTAGGTTAAACCTACATACTGTCATAACTTCTTCACAAGTTAACATATCCCCCTTGGGATTACTAAGCGTTTTGTAGAGGCGCTGCTACCTCACGTAGCCTTGAGAGCCGACTAGGGCGGCGACAGAGGTGCTACAACCAAGCTAGTAGGGGTGCAACTATAGACCTACAGATAATCTAGGCAGCTGAAATAATTATCGTTTAAGAGTCGTACTAGCTGGCTGCGTAAACATAAATGACGATTCTCGTCCATACGTTATGGTCGTTTCCCTACGCGAGAGGGTCATTATAATAATCGTCATCAGCCGAGACACGTCCACTGCTGGACATACGCCTCCCCCAAAGACTTCCAGAGCACACTATCAGAAGTGGTTTGCATTAGGGTTGTAAAAAAAAACCGATTATGAAAAAAAATCGATTAAAATCGATTATAGTAAAAACTTTTACTTTTAGTAAAAATCGATTTTAATACGTGATATTATTTTTAGGAATAATCGATTAATAATCGATTTTTTATAATCATTCAAACAATTTATTACTGATTAAAATAAATTAAATTTAAATTTTAGTGTAAAATTCGTTCAATAAAATCCGTCATACGAGTCATAACTCCGTTTTTTAACCTCAATATTTTCAATATAAAATGTGTTATGTTAAACTCGACATCAATAAGCTTTTACAAACTATGATAGGTAACTTTCAGGAAAGTACCTACCTACTGCATTCATTCAAAATTAACGGGTTATATAAAATAAATACATAAATATAGGTCGTAGGATACCCAAGTTTGGTATCTTTAGGATCGGCGTGACGAGAGCAATACATTGGCCGCGGTAGAATGTGAAATTTGTTCGTTTTAGTTTTTAAATTTCTGTAAAACATTTTAAAATTCTTATTTTTTTTTAACTTCTCCCGGCACTCCCAGAGTGCCACCCTTTGTTTTTTAAAGAGGATGCGAAAAAAGCATATAAATTTTTGAATGATAGAAAAAAATCGATTCTTTTTTATTAAAAAAATAGATTTATTTTCAATAAAGAAAAATCGATGTTTAATTAATCGATTCTTTTCCATTAATCTCACATCCCTAGTTTGCATCCAGTGGCTTTACGCGATCCTCATGAGATCGTCAGTCTATCCCAAGAGGGTCAAGGTTTTTGTTGCTATCTCGGCGTGGTAGTGATCCAATCCTTCATTAACACCAGCCCGGATCCTCGGACTTTATTTTTTTTTTACTATTTTATGGGGAAGAAGGCAAACGAGCAAGTGAGCAACCTGATGTTAGGTGGTCAACACTGCATGAACACCCACTACCAGAGGAATCATCGGTGCGTTGCCGGCCTTTGAGGAAAATATAGGCTCTTTTTTGAATTGAATCCATTTGGAATGGATGTTGTGCGAAGAAGAAAACTCCGTTTGAGTCACAATCGGCTTCCAATAAAAAAAAACCATGTGTGCAATTCACACGTGGTAGAAGTGAAACCTTCAAAAATTTTGGCTTCAAGATAAAAATAACTTTTAAGGCTCCATTCTTTACAATATTATATAGTGGCCAAGTATATTAACGGTAAAACGTTTACTAAAATGTGTCCGTCTCTTTTTACTGTCGCTTTTTCGTTTCATCGACTATCAAATCAGAACGATGCTAAAGAAGTTTTCACTTCAAAAATGTATTGTACTGACGTGCTTGCGGAACAGGTCTGCGTGCGCGGCGAGCGCGTGGTCGGCGGCGGCGATGAAGCCGATCACGTCCTCGACGGACCAGTCGGCGGGAGGCGCGGCGGGCGCGGGCGGCGGCGGCGCGCTCGTGGTGGACGACGCGGGCTCGGCGCGCTCGGGCGACACGCGCGCCACCTTGCCGCCCGCGCCGCACCCCGCGCCCCCCGCCGCCGCGCCCCCCGCCGCCGCGCCCACGCCCGCGCCCACCGGCGCCGCGCCCACGCCGCTCGCGCACGCACCGCCGGTCACACTCGGCCCGCCGTTCTCATCCTGGACAAACAATACATCATGAATAGGACAAGAAATTTAAATTACTTTGTAATAATAACTTTTAAATATATTTTTTTAACCCTTCATTTGACACCGCAGTATACTGCTCGTTAGAGTAACAAAAAAATCCTTGAAAATATCCATTATAATGGACGTAGATTTCTCAGGATACTGAAATAGGTAGATTTTTTCAAGTATTTTTTCTAGACCCCTCACAAGCTAAGTAACAAAATTTATGATGATCGTACAAATAAAATTCAGAAATCGAATTAAAGCCTAAATAAACAGTCACATGCTTAAGACATTGCACTAAGATATGAGTCTTTTGTCGTGAGTATCAGAAACTTCGAGAGACATTTCGGTCTCACGAACACCAAGACCCGGAACGAATATTTGTGGATCACACAAACATTTGTCTCGGTGCGGAGTTCGAAATCGCGTTTTCTCGTTTCGGAAGCTGATGTCTAGACAACTGCGCCGCGGAGCTGTCATTTATATTGAGCCATGAGTCACATACATAGTCCTAACTCCACACTAAGATAAATGTCTTTTGTCCTGGGTATCAGAAACTACGAGACTTCTCGGTCTCACAAACATCTAGACCCGAAACAAATATTTGTGAATCCCACAAACATTTGTCTCGATGCGAGGTTCGAACCCGCGTCCTCTCGTTTCGGAAGCTAGCGTCTATACAACTGCGCCGCGGGGCTGCCTAAATGTTATGTATCAGTGATTTTTTTTATTATCATCAAAAAACTACCAAACCCTATCTATACAAATAAATAAAATTGGAGTGTCTGTTTGTAATATTGAAATAACCGGTTTTTAATAAATGCATATGGATGTATACACGGTACATATAACAAAATAACATTTTTTTAAATTTTTGTCTGTCTGTTTGTTCTCTGAAACGGGTGGACCAATTTTAACGGGAATTTCACTACAGATAGCTGATGTAATATATTATAAGATAAGTAACTTAGGCAAAAAAAATATATTTAACAATCGGCTCTTAGGCGGAACGAAGTTCGCCGGGTCAGCTAGTTCAAAATATAAAATTCTTTATAGTAAAGTACACCATAAACTTGTTTTGGACTGACTAAGTTCTTCTCTGTTATGAAACTTTAATAAGATTGATGTATTTTGTAAAAATGAATTTACAACTTACTGTATTACTACTGGGCCTCTTGACAGCTAATGAGACATTATTGGATGTGGACTCTCCACAAAGAGAGCAAGGCCGACCAGCAGCCTCACCTGAATCTATTTCAATCATACCAACACAGCAACCTAAAAAGCTGCACAGAGATTTGAGCCAATTTTTGAGTTCATCATTGGTAAGATCCAATGGTACTTTGACTGTATAATTTTTGTTTGCTGCTGTCACCTGTAAATTAAAAAAATAGCATATATTTTAAATATACTGCAAAAAAATGTTTGTAAATTATTGTGTATAATTTATTAATAAGATCCAGAGCATTAACTATTTTTTAGATAAGTCTTACAAAGTAAAATTTACCACCAAAAATTAATACCACTATCTATGTATATCTAAATCTACAATTTTGTTTCCTTTGACTTTTCAAGTATACATCCCTTTCTAATATTATAATTTAGCTTTTGCCATAACTTACCATCTAAGTTTAAGGCAATATAAAATATGGCAAGAAAAGAAAATTACCTGAACATTAGTCACATTTGAATAGTTGCTAGATGCAGTCAGTATTGCACGGGAAAGCCTCTGGGCATCAGGATACACAATAAGCAATTCTCTGGCAAGATTCTCGGCAGCCCCAGATGGTCCTGGACCCATTATAGTAGTGGGCATAGAGGCACTACCACCAAAACAGCTGCCGCGAATGCGGAGCTGTATTGTAGGAATTGGTGTGACAGATGGGGAATTATTTGAGTTTCCAGAACCTGTAGATCCACCTTCCGGAAGAGCAGCATTTGGTATGCCACTAGGCCGAAGCTTAAACCTGAGTAGCAAAGTGTTGTCATTGTAATAAATTATCAAATATGAAAAAAAAAACATGTAGAAGCATTATTGCATCAATACATAAATAAATACACCCAACAGTTGCATACATAGTTCTGATCCCACACTAGGATACAAGTCCTGTGTTGTGGTCAGAAACTACGAGAGAATTTTCAGTCTCACAAACACCTAGACCTGAGACAAATATTTGTGGATCACACAAACATTTCTCTCAGTGCGGGGATCGAACCTGCGGCCTCTTGTTTCGCATTCTGGTATCTAGCCAACTGCGCCAAGGGGCTGTCATATTATAAATAAAGCATGACAGTTTTAATATATTGTGAATTTTGACATTAAACACATATTTTGGTGACATTGTGAACTGTATAAAAATGAATTAAACTATCATGACAAATTGCACTAAAATTTGTACATATTTCTTTAAAATGTTACATAATAATTATACTAGTCACCAAACCACATATGATTTGGTGTTTTTTTTAACTTAAAAATAATGCACAAATATATTGGCAGAAAATTTTAGTATTGATACCTTGAAGGTGTTGTGGCACTTTTTTGACCAGGTGGTTGCAATGGATGTCCAGCTCTAGCACACCAGCCAACTGGGAATATGTCTCTTGAATCAAATCTGCACCAGTAGTCAAAAGCTCCTCTCCAACCATCAAATGTTACATGTATTTGATCATTTTTAACAGCCCCAACAGTGGCACAGCAAATTAATTGTGGGTTCTTCTTATCAACAGCTTCTAATTTTTGTCCCACAACAAATAGATTTGATTTTGGAGTTAGAGGTTCAGGTTGAAATACCTTAGGAGGGGCCATTTCTGCCCCATTCAAAGTCTTGAGCAAAAACATAGGCCAACTACTAGCATTCATGCGAAAGCCCAGTGGAGGCTGCAACATTCCATCATTTTTCTCGCAATGTCCTATTGGATGAATGTCACCTGCATCTACTAACCGCCAAAAATCATTCTTGTTGTCACTACCATCCAGCCTCAGTCTTAGGCGAGGACCTAATACTCCCACTACCGTCGCAATGCAAGTTGACGTCAAATTACGCGGATCCAGAGCTTCTAGTTTCATACCTACTTTAAAATCATTTACGGGAGGCAATGCCGCTTGTTTGAAACATTCCTGTGGTGCTGCTACACTGTTCGTCTCCTTCAAATATTCACTCCAATCGAAGGACTGATACAAATCATAATAGGAACCTGTAGAATTGTTGTTAGAATGACTTTCCACACCATTTGCGCCATTTCCAGATTGAGGCGAAGTAGTCCTTTTTTCATTTTTCTTTTGGTATTTACTGAAACAGTATGTAGAACAAAAATTCTTGCTGCTAGAAGGCGCATTACCACGAATAACATTGTCACAATTGAGACACGCGCCTTTGCTATAAGCTTGTCTGAATTCAGATAGACACGTTTCGGAGCAGAACTCTTTCTTTCCATTTTCAGTTGGTAAAACATATTTTAGAGGAGTTTTACTCTCTGCGCACCAAGTACAAGTACGCTTCGGGGGTCTTCCAGGTCCACGTATTTTGCCGGGAGCAGGCCCCGACGAACCGACAGTGTTGTTTGACATTGTTCTCTTGAGCAACTTTTAATTCATTATTGAGAATCGTTTTGGGGTAAACTGAATTTACAAATCACATTATATATAAAAAAAATAACTGATTTGTAATGATATAAACACAATTTATAGATTTTTGCGCAAATATAAACAACGTCAGAACGTATTTATGACGCGCTACCAACAGCCATTTTAGTTTTTTCAATACGTTCGGATACACTCAACTCAACACTAGATAGTAGAATGTAGATTAGATAGGTATTAGGTAGTGGATACACTTTATACAATGTAAAATTTCATGTACTTAATCATTTTTACTGTAACAAAATATTTTATATTGCAGAATAATTGGCCTGGTATAATGTAAAATATTGTTTTTAGTAAGAAAATGATTAAATTTACATAGAATCTAAATATTCAAACGTCTACATTTTCAATGGGACAAACATGCATAGATACCTACATGTTTCTAGGTTAATTTCTAGACTTACTGCTAAGAAATTTTCAGTTCTTAATGGAAAACTCAATAAAACTTGTGCCGATCTGAACGTCGAACCTGGGACCTCTTGATTGCATGACACATACCTACTAATAGGTAACGTAGGGGAAGGGGGGACATGACGGGGTATCGAGGTAAGACGGGGTACCGCACAAATACAAGAAACTAGACGTTTTTTAATAGAAAGCAATAAGCCAATAACAAGCCTCATGCGACCAACGATCAAGGCGTCTTTCGTTTCGTCGATCTAATTTTGTGATAATTTGTGATTTGTGGCAATTATTGTCTCCACATTTATGTATTTTTGATATTTTATTACTAGTGTTGTTTATTTGGATATGGTATATTGTTTGTACGAAAACATTAAACATTTTATTTCAGTTTCTTTTTTTTGTTCAAAGTCACCTTTTGGGGCAAGATGGGGTATTGCGTACGGGGTATGATGGGGCATTGGAGCAAATGGGATTTGGGCCTAGATTCATTTAAATTCCTAAATTAATGCTCGTAACAGTGGTTTATTACGCAAAAAAGCACAAAACACAAAAATACAAAAGAGCAATGATGAAGATGCCATTTGCCTATATTGAAATTACGTAAACCGGAAGTTTTGAAATCGTCAGAATATTGGGCAGCCTGCCCAGTAGCTCTGTGGACGTTGGGCTCACAATGCTTGCTGGACGTGGACAATGAAGATGCGGAGGAAATACACATTTATGTTTGGTGAGAATAATTAGCTTCGTTATCATGCTCAAATTTTATTACCCCATCTAACCCCATAGTATAGGGCAAGATGTTTTTTTGCAATGTTCCAATTAATGGTTAATTATTGACAAATGTGATAAGTTGATTTTGCAGAGACTGTACTAAATCAAAGTTAGATAAATAATGTAACGTACCATACATGAATAAAAGTAATAAACATACATAGTAATTATACTGTATTTTTGTGATTTCCCTTAAGTACCCCATCATGCCCCCCCCCTTCCCCTATCACGAGACAAATAAAGTAATCAACGATATGGGTGGACAGTTTCAACAATAACGTAGTAAAATAATGTAGGTAGTATTTAATTTTAATTGTGTTGAAGTTTAATTATATATTATTCAATCTTAAACGAAATTAAAATGATATCTCCTACTACTTACTTTCATGTACTTTTCACTAGGTAGTCGAATGATTTTAGCTGTCAAGTGTCAACTGTCATGAACTGTCATTACGTCCACAGAGTAGTTTTTTTTACAACATAACCTAATATCATTTGATGTTCTTGAATATTGAATAGCGATCCGAAAAAATGGCTCAAATAATAACTAAATTCATAAACAATGCGCAGGCAGCTGAAAAAAGACTTGCCGAATTACGGAGCATGGTTCGTGTTTTAAAAGTAATAAGTTTGAATCTAATATCTATTTTCGAATGCATATTCAGCTTTTCTTTCGTTTCAGTTTGAAGATATTAAAAAGATAAAAGTAGAAGAAAAAATTAAGTCGCTAACAGAAGAAAATAAAGCTCTTAGTGCGAAAATCGAGACAGCGAAGGCAGAATTAATCAGATGGGAAGTATTGCACGGTAAAAAACAGTATCAAATACCAAACAAGGTTAGTGTTGTACCGCCAATAATATCTGAAGCTCCAACGCTACCTAAAGTCGACAAGGAGCCAGAAGAAAAAAGAGAAAAGAAAGATAAGGAAGCTTCGAAAAAAGCAAAAGCCTCACCTAGTGAGCCTGCTGTTGAGACGGTGGTAGACGTAAGGAAATTAGATTTGAGAATAGGAAAGATCGTAGAAATTAACAAACATGCCGATGCAGATTCTTTGTATGTTGAAAAAATCGATTGTGGTGAACCTAATCCTCGGATGGTTGTGTCAGGGCTAGTCAATCATGTGCCAATTGAAGAAATGAGAGAAAAGATGGTTATGGTACTTTGTAATTTGAAACCAGTCAAGGTAAAGATTCATCTTTGAATTATCTCATTTATATTAATGAAATTCTCAGCCATTACATTGATGTAAAATATTTATATTGATAAATTAAATGTTCTTTGCATTAGGTTTTGATTTTGTATTTTTATTTTCCAAATTTTAGATGAGGGGAGTAACTTCTGAAGCAATGGTGATGTGTGCCTCATCACCAGACAAAGTTGAAGTACTTATTCCACCTGAAGGAGCTGTTCCTGGAGATCTGGTCTCCTGTGAAGGATACCCACGTGAACCTGAAGCACAACTTAATCCTAAAAAGAAAATATTTGAGACTTGTGCCCCTGATCTGAAAACAAATAATGAAAAAATTGCATGCTATAAGGATAGCCCTTTAATAGTGCCTGGCAAAGGACCAGTAGTTGCCCCTACCTTAAAAGGTGTATATGTCAAATAAATTGTTTGTTATGAAAAAGTGTACTATTTTTATTATTCCTTCTATAGTATAAATGTTTATAATCACAATTTAAGTAGGAAAAGGGGTGGTGAAATAAAACAACATGTAAGCAATCTCAACAATTTTTTTATTACATGTCTAGTCAAATAGTTTTATCTCTATACAACAACTCCCATTCTCACATCTACATTATATAGAAAATGGATACCTATTCTTGATATAGAAAAATAGATGTGAATATGTAACATTAACATTGAGAGCATATTATGCATTCTATAACAATATTATTATTTAACTTCTGCACAAACTTATTATTATTGAGTCAATAATGAGTAAGTAGATTTGTGAGATTAGTTTTTATGGTCCAGTTTGCATTGCTTAAATAGTTCCATGTGTACTATGTCTTGTACATTTTATTTTTTGGCTTTAGAATATGTACAGCCTACAATAAAAAAAACTACAAAATACTGTGTACTATAAGGGAACAATTCATTACAATTAATTAACAAGTACCTTTGCAAGCTCCATTCCACCTATGATTTCTTAAAAGAGCTGCATATATTATTTAAACACCTGTCTAAATAGGCACCTGCATAGGCATTCAACTTTGGACTTAGTAACATGCTTAATGCATAAAATACAATAGTTAAATATGCCCATCCCAAATATCTAAAGATGCTGAAAGTGTACGAGGGCAGTCCGATAAGTACTTAGCCTACAAAAGAAAAACGAAAATTTTGGAAAAGTGGCGATTTATTTCTCATCACAGTCTTCTTTCAACTCGATTCACTTGACCCAGCGATGCTCCAACTTCTTTAAGCTGTCTGAAAAGAACGTTTTCTGGAGGTCTACAAAGTAGGCCTCCGTGGCGGCGATAACCTCCTCATTCGACTCAAATTTCTGTCCGGCGACGGACTTTTTCAAGTTTGGAAACAAAAAGAAGTCACACGGGGCCTAATCTGGAGAATACGGTAGATGGAGCAGCTGTTCGTAGCCTAATGTGACCAATTTGGCCGTTGCGACGGCGGAGGTGTGAGCCGGTGCGTTGTCATGGTGGAAGAGCACTTTTTTCTTCGCCAAATGGAGCCGTTTTTTCTACAATTCAGCGTTGAATCGGCCCAATAGTTCGGCATAGTAGAGCCCTGTGACCGTTTTGCCCTTCTCCAGGTAGTCGATGTAAATCACACCTTGTGAAACCTAGAAAACGGTGGCCATCACCTTTTCGGCCGATGGGACAGTGTTCGCCTTCTTCGGAGCACATTCGCCGGGTAAAGTCCACTGTTTCGACTGTTTATTGGTCTCTGGTGTGTACCAGTGAATCCATGTTTCGTCGACGGTCACGAAACGACGCAGAAACCCCTTCGGATTGCACCTAAACAGTGTCAAACACTGCTCTGAAGTTGTGTCACTGATGCGCTTGTCGTCCGAAGTGAGCAAACGCGGCAGCCATCGAGCCGACAGCTTTCTCATGCCCAATATTTCATGCAGGATATGACCCACGCGGTCTTTTAAGATGCCTACTGTCTCAGCTATCTCGCGCACCTTCAATCGGCGGTCTGCCAATACAAGATCGGGACTTTTCTCACGTTATCCTCCGTGGTAGCCGTTTTTGGGGCACCTGGGCGTGGCTCATCAAAAACTGACGTGCGACCACGTTGAAACTCGTTAAACCAATTTTTGACGGTCGCCATTGAAGGAGAAGAGTCACCGTAAACAGCATCCAAGCGCTTTTTGATATCGCTGCGCGATTTCCCTTCCAAAAACAAGAATCAAATCACCGGCCGATATTGCTCTTTTTCCATTTTTCGAAAATCCGCGGACACGTCCGCTTACACACGCGGTCAAAACAAAACTACAAATCCAATTCGGCTGAAATTTTGACAATAGCCGTCTACGAAGATGTGCTACATGATGGTAAATTTATCTTACGATAGTGGTGCCATCGGGCGGTGAGGCTAAGTACTTATCGGACTGCCCTCGTATATTGTATTTAAGTAGATAGTGTGTTGATGCAAATTTTACATTACATTTTCAAAGAATAAATATAATTAAGAATGTATACATTACAATTTTTAAATCTTGACATGGTAGTTGCCAGTAATTATTATTTTATTGATATTATTATAATTTTCACATATATTTTGAAAAAATACACATCTTTAGTAAAATAGGGTGTAATTAGACATAATATTTTATTGCACCAAAATTGAGTAAATATATTTTTCAATTATTATTGATTTTAATTGGATCTCCTATAAGAGATTTTTAATCTAAATTTAATATTTCGTCTACTGGGATCCATAAAATGGTATTGATCGCCGAAACACTACCATGCGTACATCAAGTTTATCATAAAATCTTATTGAGTAATATGGACGACTGGTATTGGTTGGTAGAGATAAATACAAATCAATTTATGTCAAATTTAAGACATTTTGGTATGATTGGTTATTTAAGCAAATGGTGAATTGTGCCCCTAAAGTAATTTAATGTTTGTACTCTATAATCTCATTTTTTTAATTTCAATGATTTCTAAGTATGCCTTTCTTTCTCCATCCTTGTGTTGATTTATCAAAATATTTCATTACAAGACATATTTACAATTTAAGCATTATTCTCAGATATGTCTATTTGTAAAATGAATGACTAAAAATATATGTTTGTTCATTAGCATTGCATTTCATAATCTTAATTTAGGTACTATATTATTAAATATAATATGTATATTCAGTTTTAAAATCAATTCCTTCAGTAGATAAAATAGTTAAGAAGTGGATCCACTATTACAGAGGTATATATAAGTATTATGCTAGATGATAAGCAATATTACACTACAATAACTAGGTAAACTTACAACAATTTCCACCATTTCAATACAGTAAATATGATGGTCTTATTAAAACTGTTATCTTTGGTAAAGGACCAATTTTCACCTTAATTTCTAGGCAGTAACTGCCATTAACAGTACATTTTTTTGTTTTTGTTTCAATTAGGTGGATATTATATACCACAAAAAGCTTAAGTTATCCTAATACTGAATAAGCTATAATAAAGAAATAAGTAACAATACTGAATATACTTGAAATCTTAATTTTGAGTGCCATACGCCTACCATAGGTTTGTATAGTGATACAATAAATAATGTGTTAATGTAAAGTAATTGTGACCTAACAGAATGGCACCAATGAAGAAATAACAAACCAAGCACCCACACTGCCACATCACATACTATTGTAATGTCTATTAAAGTAACATCAACAAACATCTAGTAAAAATGATTTTTTTTTCACTAAAAGGTTATCAAAAATTATATTAATATATATATGTAGTATAGAAGTGATAATCACGATAATTGAATTTAATTAACGCTTTCATGAGCTAATTAGGCCTCTTGATATGGAAGTGACAATGAAATGACTTAATTCATTAAATCATAACACACTGACAAATAACTACTACTGTGATATTTAATTATTTAATACATATAGTAAGCCATACTAAAGAGCGAAGCAGGACATATAACAGATCACTTAATTCTGTGCTAGTTTTTAATTCTCTCTCATTTCCTTATAAAGCATAATAGGCTATTTAGAATAAAGTAAAGAACTTTAAGTTGGTCATTTCTTTACTTAGGTACATTATACACAAATGAACCTCATACAAAATAGTGCCTCGGCTGTTATTTAAATAAAGTTTAGCGAACTAGAAATATAAATTTTAAAAATTCACTTTGACACCCAATTGGGCTTGGTATCACTTTTCTATTAGTATTACCCCTTGAAGTAACAAACAATCGTTAAACGTTTTAAAATAACATGACCTACTTAGATTGTCATTGACCATCCTGGCCATGAACACCATGGGCAAACCTGTAGCAAAGCTTATTACGATCAAATTCTTTTTTCATACAATGTTGCTCTTAAATATCTACGTAAAAAAAGGTTTGTATATATTGAATATCTTATAGAATTTTCATAGTCACAACAACACAAATGCATTTAAATGTGCCATGCTAAAGTAGCATTTCTATGTTTCATTAGTTAATTGTATAGGGCAAATATGCAAAACATGTCTTGTATCATGGAGTATTAAGTTACTGCCACTGAAAATTCCTAAATATATTACATCCTTATAAGTTCGCCAACCCGCACTAGGCTTAAACCCTCTCAATTGTGGAGGAGGCCCGTGCCCAGCAGCGGGACGTATATGGGCTGATGATGATGACGATAAGTTGGCAGTAAGAAACAATAGGGTAGACGGCTTAGTTCATTATTATTCATGACATTATCTATATCATTAAAAACAGGGCAGAATATTTTCTTATTGTGAACGGTGTCGGAACTTGTTAAAAATGACATAATGATGAATATATTTTAAGATGATAATGGCAACATCCAGTAATTTTTTTGCCTGCACACACCCTAAAGGCGGTTGTTCTGTATCTTTTTCTAGATTCTTAGAAGTTATTCCCGCCCATACTTTGGAAAATTTTCTGTATTACTGAAGAGATTTATAAATTATAATCTAATATATTAATGTAATGTAATATTAAGTTATTTTACCCTATTGTTGAAACTTATTACTTATTATTTTTATAAATTTATTATTAGTTTCATGCAATAGCAAGATGTAAATAGAAATAATTAGCTTTCAAAACATAAATGCGTTTTTAAGTAATAAAATAAAGATTATCCACAATAATTTGATGAAAGTAAAGAAAATCACTTATGTACTCTTAATCATTACCTATGGTAAAATATTAATTATTATTAAGTATAATTGGGTACCACCTTATAAAAATATAAACAATATTTGATCGACTTCAAATTAAAAGTATTTTAAAATATGACTAAGAAGAGCATCTAATTAGTTTACAATTATCAAGAAGTGTGGGACATTGTATAAAAATAATATTATTCGACGAGAATATATTTTCAAGCATGTCTTACAATATAAAATAAATTATATTGCACATTCATAAACTAACAACATCGAAATAAGTAGATGTTATAGAAATCTAATGGCACAGATTTAAGAATGTAATAGGTGGGCAAGCAATAAATATTTAAAAAAATATAGTATTTGCTTAGAAATGTATAATTTTTTTGTAGGAAGACTATTTTCATACATATAACTATGAGCCCATATTCACATTTTATATTGAATGTTAAAACTAAATAAAAATATATATAAAAAGTCTCTAAAAAATCAAGTTTCTTTATTGACATATCTATCAGAGATCAACGGTCAAAAATATATTAATACACAGATTAAAGCAACTCATTACAAATAAAATATGAATGAGGGCAATTTAAATTTATCTACCAAGAATATTGAACTGGGAGACGGAATGTCTTGATGATAATGTACTTGTCTATGATTATGTCAACTACTATAATAAAAGCACTTTCGTCAAACACAGTTTTCCTCATTGGTAAAAGCATTCACTAAAAGCTTCATTATCTATTTATAAAACGGTAAATCGATTTTAATTAAAATATGGAATTATTCTTATATCTTTCTTTCTTTCTTTCAAAATATCATATGTCGATATTCTTATAATTCCGAAGGTTTGTTCGTATACCTTTTTTGGGGTCTTAAAGTTGAGTTGGCGGGAATCGTCGTTGGGGCTTGTTGCGACGCTGCGCCAGAGTAGACTGTGACACCGGTCCGAGGACTTGCGGAGTCAATGGAGACGACGTTAAAGCCTTCAAAATAAAATGAGTTGTTGCTAAACATATATAACATTCTAGTCGACTATTATTTTAGTGCTTCATGTAGGTACAGTAATACCTCGGACCACGCGATAGTCGCGTGAGTTGGGGTACAATTTTGCATATAAATACTTATAAAGTTTGTGTAATCGGGTCCAGAGTCTAAAGAAAACAATAATTCAGAAGAAACATGTTCAATAAATGTTAGATAATAAAAAATAAAAAAAATAAAACAACATAAACCAAAGTTACTTTTATAAGTTTTTAAGTATTTATGTTTTCTTCTTCTCGCGTAATTTTTTTTCTTTACTTTTTATAAGCGTTTATTGATTCCAGTAGGTCAAATTTCTTTGCCAATTAACAAATTTTCACTTTCAATTCAAAGTCTTTGATTAATATTTAGTTTACACTCCAAAAAGTTTAAGTGTATTTGGTGTTTTCTTGTTAGGTTCAAAAGACTTATTTTTTTATCTTTTGGATAACGTAATTAAAGACGAATCTATAATGTGCCCTGATACGTAAAATAATTCCACGAGGAACACGTTCGAACTTGTTGTAAACTGAACACTGACAGAGTGGAGTGGGCAGTTTAAAAACCGCGTATCTCCGAATTCGTATGACTGTATTTAGCTTAGCGCCAGTAATAGTAATAATGAAATTTAGATTAGTTTAGCAAGGTAAAGGTTATTTGTTTCCTTAAGTAAAATTTATATAATCCATTAGTTAGTCGTGTCGTTTCTTCGAGCACATTTCCAGACTCCTTGCTATAGGGTAAGCACTGGCCAACACAGAAATAAACCATAGAAGTCCTAATGTAAAAGGAATTTTAGTGCATGTGTGTGACCTGGAAGGTGAGGTCGACAGCGCGGCGCAGGTCGGCGGGCGGGGGCGGCTCCTCCGCGTGTGAGGCGGGCGCGGGCGCGGGGGCGGCGGCGGGGGGCTCGGGCGCCGTGAGCCACGCCTCCTTGAGCAGGTCGGCGGCGCGCGGGCGCTGCGCCGGCTCCAGCTGCAGCATGCGGCGCACGCACGCGCGCGCGCCCGCAGACACGCCGCGCCACACGCCGCTGGACAACTCCACCTGGCAAAGATTATGCATTTTTATCGCCGTTTTGTCTTATAACTCCAATGGTATAACCATTGTAGGAGACGATGACTTATTTGGTTTCATCGATTTTTCTTAAGTTTCATTGTACAAAGAGATCCTCAGTATAGTAGAGACTGGTCAAAGACATTCGAAATCATTTTTCGCCAGTAAACACTACACTGATGATTTGCTGTAAGCGTAAACAAAACTACCTAATATTACTATAATCTAAAATCAAAGTAATTTAATAATAAATATAAATCTGAAGACTTACCTTTCCAGATTCAATTCTAGCTAATATTGCTTCAGGCGTATCATCGCCCGTGGAAGCAAACGGTGTTCTTCCAGACAGCATTATGTATGCAAGTACACCTGCAATTAGTAATGACGCATTAGTTCAACGTCTATATATAATTGAATAATGTGGATATCTTAAAATGTCGTAAGCAGTCTAAAGCAGTAAATTCAGTAAAACCACAAACCAGGATCTAGTTTGCTTAACTGGTTAATGTCAACTCAGGATTGTTCATAGTCAAGCGCTTGCGCAGCAATAAGTCATCAATAAGTTACCGTAACTGCCAATAGTACAAGTATAATATCATACCTAAACTCCAAATGTCGCACGCAGCATCATATCCCGCGCGTTTCAGCACTTCTGGAGCTACAAAGTTAGCAGTATAACAAGGAGTCATCAGTAGACCATTTTCTGCGCGGAGTTGTTTTGCTAGACCAAAATCAACCAAGCGAATGTCCTCAGGCCGCCTCTCTGCCGTCGCGAATAAGATGTTTGAAGGCTTTATGTCTCTGCAAAGGAATATTTTGTGTTGGTTAGAATTATCCTTAGTTACGGGTCATGATTGTAACAATTTATGAAGTTGCGTGGCGAACGGCATTAAAATTTATATTAAATTGAAACTATACAAATTATTTTCATAACTTCTTGATGATTCAATTTGAGGAATTTTGAGGAAGAATGCTGTAAAAGTAAAATAAAATCTAGTTGAACTATCAATACCATGTTAATAGCGTTTCCTTAGTAAATAGCAGAAGAAAAAAATTTGGACTAAAAGTTATTTTTATCATTTATTTTCTAGTTTACACTATTCAATTCGTTTTCTTTTTGAAGTTAATATGTAAGTGAAATATTTTTACAATCTCGTTGCGCAGTTAGCTAGACACCAGCTTGCGAAACAAGAGGCCGCAGGTTCGATCCCCGCACCGAGATGAACCTTTGAATGATCCACAAATTTTTGTTTCGAGTCTAAGAGTTTGTGAGATCAAAAAGTCTCTCGTAGTCAGGGTTGGGCAGTATTTGAATTACTTGTAATTGAAATACAAATACGTATTTTGTATTTGTATTTTAATTACTTTCTTAAAATGTAATTTGTAATTTGTATTTCAAATACGTGAAGCCGAAGTATTTTGTAATTAGTATTTCAAATACTCGAGGCTTCAAAATACATTTATTAAAATACATTTAGCATTCATTTAGTATTAAGTTTGTGCTCATCAGGACCTGCAATAACAAAACAAAAACCGCCTTCAAAAAAAAACTATTCCAAAACAAATAAATATGCATTATTTTGTATTTTGTATTTCAATTAAAAATAGCTAAAATACTGTATTTTGTATTTCAATTAAAGCAAAGCATGTATTTTGCCCAGCCCTGCTCGTAGTTCTGATACCCACGACACAAGACTTGTATCTTAGTGTGGAGTCAGAACTATGTATGTGACTGTTGGGTATATTATTAATTATATTATTTACAAGCTTTTGCCCGCTACTCCGTACGCCTAGATTTCAGAAAGAAAATAAGTTAATCTTATTCGTTATATAGTGTAACTCACAACGGTTTTTGCGGTGCATGCCAGAATAACTCGCAGATGGCAGGATTTTTCCTTTAATTACTTGATACTTTTTGTTATATTTTGAATAATTCACACTATATCGTTATAATTTATAGCCTATTTGTTATTCTGATGTGTAAGCTATATTACCGTAAAATTTCAACAAAATACATTCAGTAGTTATTGCATGAAAGAGTAACAAACATATATTCATACATTCTTAGCAATGGCGGTATTTCCACAGAAACCCAAATGCCCAGCTTGCCTTACAAAATTCCGAATAATAATGTTTACGCTTTAAATGTTTATTTAACAAAAGAAATTTGACATATAACTGAGAATATCCTGACCCCACAATAAATATTACACAAATAACGTGTAATGCCTTGGGCTTCTATGGAAGTACCGCCGCAGATACTTCCAAGGTTTCTCGTTGTGGCCCGCCGCAAGCGGGCGTGCAAAGCGTACACTGCACGCGGGCAGCACGTCTAGGGGGGCGGCTAATTGAGCGATTCTTAATATAATTCCATACTCACATATATTACCCACCACATCTTAAGTATAAGAAATATCACGACATTTTGGATACAATAGTTGATACAAAAAAATTGTAGGTAACCTCCCTTTTTTTGTTTGATTTTAGTTTTTTTTAAGTTGTAATTGGGTTTGCACGCGGGCGTTGAAGAAGTTAGCGGCGGGCCTGAGCACCGCCTCAGATTGTTCGCAAGTGGGCGTTGCTAATACCCGTATAGCGTTGTGCGAGGTGTACCTGTGCACGACGGTGTGCGCGTGCAGGTAGTGCACGGCGGCGAGCACGTTGCGCAGGATGGGCGCGGCCTCGTGCTCGGGCAGGCGGCGGCGCTGCGTGATGTGCTCGAGCAGCTCGCCGCCGCGACACAGCTCCGTGACGGCCAGGATGCGCCCGCCCTCCGAGTACACGCCGCGCAGACTCATTATGTGCGGGTGCTGGCTGTACCTGCGCACGCGCTGTGGCCTCACACACCAATGTCGACAAACGGACAACATTCATAAACAATCCTAATCCCTATCATAGGATGGATGAGGGCTGCTCAACACCGGGATGGTTCTTACTGACGGCGATAGTCTGAGTATAGTATGTAATCCCTATCTGCGTATAGAGCGTTATTATTGACCTACCAGGTAAAAATTTGGTGAACTTGCTCTCAGATGTTATTTTTTTATTATTTTTCTATATAAATTATATATCTTATTATTTTAATTATGTAATCTTTTTCTAATTTAATAATGTCACTACAGCTCAGCGCACACACGTCGCTTGTGCCTCCCATCGAAAATCAGCAAATTTTTTTGTTTCCTTTTGTAACATAATTTGTCATTGTAAATTGTGTTAACAATAAATGCTTCTTTCTTTCTGTCTTTCTAGATGGCTCGTTGTGATTGATTTATTTTGGATTGAACTGTAGATAAAGATAGGATTGTTTATTCATTTTGGCCGTAAGGCAGAAATTATTCTTAAAGAAGTATTTCACCACACACCTAAAAATCTCAAAGCTAATCAACAACATCGAGATCAGACAATTTTTAGTTTTAAAATAGCCTTAAAAATAGCTTTCGTGTGATAGTATTTAGGCGGTCTTAGTCAACCACGCTGGTCTAGTGTGAGTTGGCGAACTACTTATCTTTTAGGTTTGCAGGTTTCCTCACGTGGTTTTAATGTTTTACTTGTATATATTTGCGAAAATTGTATATTAGACTTTAAGCATTACGCCGAGTACATTACGATTTTGCAAAAAAATAAAGGTTACTGTTATTAGCAAAAAACAGCACTACCTAAAGATCATTATCGTATAAGATTGGTTGATAATACTTATCAACATACATGATATAATCTTATAGACGAGCAAAGCTGCGAGTATTTTTTTTAATAAATAACAAAAAAATAAACCCTTATTATAATAATCTCCTGAGTCTAAAACACATCTACATAACATAGAGGATATTTTATTTTCATTGTGCCAAGATAATATTAAATCTATAATCAAATATTCATTATCATCATCAGCCCATATACGTCCCACTGCTGGGCACGGGCTTCCTCTACATCATCATCAGCCCATATACGTCCCACTGCTGAGCACGGGCCTTCTCTACAACTGAGAGGGTTTAAGCCTTAGTCCACCACGCTGGCCTAGTGCAGGTTGGCGGACTACACACCTAAGAAATTCCTAAGAACTCTTAGGTGTGCAGATTTCATCACGATGTTTTCCTTCACCGTTAAAGTACGTTGTAATTCATTTTGAATACACACATAACTTCGAAAAGTCAGAGGTGTGTGCCTGGGGTTTGAACCCGCGACCGTCGAGATTCTCTACCGCATGCCCAAACCTCAAGGCCATCACGACATTTTCCTCTACAACTGAGTTATTATTCACTAATTGTGAATGAAAACATAGTGAGGAAACCTGCCTGCTTAAGTGTTATCTATAAATAAATAAAAATCTAAAAGTGAAAATTAACGTAATGGCTTATGTAAAGTTACCCTATCAATAATACTTGCCAGTGACACTTACATGGACTAATATGTAAAAACAGTGGAATTTAGACTTACCTTAGTAGAATTTCTATTTCTTCACGAGGATCGTATTGTAATTTATCCATGATTTTAACAGCATATTGAACTCTCGAAGTCTTGTGCTCACAAAGGCGAACTACTGAGAATGATCCTGTACCCAATTCCCCCATTAATCTGTAAATAATATTAATTATAATAAGATTTTTCTTTCTCCCTCTTAATTTTTCGTCTTCTATTATCCATCCTAAGGAGGTCTGTAAGAAATTGCCTAGACTGTAGACCTAGAGCGATAAGACCTCCACTTGTGTTTTAAATTTAGTTAAAAGTATAATAGAGTAAAAACATCAAATCTATACTAATATATAAAGCTGAAGAGTTTGTTTGTTTGTTTGTTTGGTTGAACGCGCTAATCTCAGGAACTACTGGTCCGATTTGATTAATTCTTTCGGCGTTAGAAAGCCCATTTATCGAGGAAGGCTATAGACTATATAACATCACGCTACGACCAATAGGAGCGGAGCACCAATAATAAATGTTTTAAGATCGGGAGTTTCTTTTTACTTTTGAGAACTTCCGCTGCGTGCGCTGCGAAAACGGTTAAAGTTTCGCTAAAATAATGTATGACAGAATTGTTCCCCTTTAAAAGTTCTAAAAAAAGTCCGCGACAGCATATGTCTATCTTTTAAGGTTGGCTCACTATAACCATTTTTATGCTAACCAAATTTGTTCTAAAATAAAGCATTATTTGTGAAGGTGGTTTCATAAAGATGATATTAATCCTTATCCAAATAATTACGTTATTCATCACAAGCATTTAATTTAAAAGAAATTTGCTCTTTACATCATTTGATTTCAATGAGTATCTTAGAAGATATCGCAGTTTTAAAATAACACCGCAGCGAAAAAATTATCAAGCGCGCAATTATGATGTACAAGTAAAAGGCGCCGGCCGGCCGGTGCGCGGCGGCATACGTTTCACGTCTATTTGACCGCTTTGAATGATTCTTTGGTATTGACATAAATGGGACTCTGTGGAGTGAAATAGACTACTATTTTCTTTCTGAACCCAACCCTGTAGTCTACGCGGACGGAGTCGCGAGCAAAAGCTAGTTAATTAATAAATAATTAAAATTAATTGGAAAAATACAACCCCATCCAAAATCATAGCAAAAGAATTTTATGTAAAAAAAATTAAAATGTGTCTGTAAGTCTTCTTCTTATGCCAAAAAGTCATGTTTCATGGATGTTCATTTTTAGATAAGGCTATTTTTTATTATTATCTTACTAAAACATATTGAAAAAATACTAAACATTTTCATAAAAGTGTATCAGGCGAAAGGCAAACACTTGCTGTATACAGGGTGTATTCAGACCGTGATCGGAAACTAAGGCGTTAAAAGAAATCCCGACAAAAAACTTTTACCTGCCTTGGTTTCCGATCATGGTCTGAATACACCCTGTATAGAAGCAAAAATATAAAGGTTTAAAATTAATTCTTTAAAGACAACCTTTTTTTTGACCATTGACAATGAGCATTATCGGTAATGTGGACATAAATTTAAATTTATTAATTGTAAGTTGAAGCGGCTGTTCTATAAAATATTCTTGGGGAGTAACGAATAAATTTTAAGTTATGATTCGTAAAGATATCTTACCAACTAAATTACCAAAATACAGTGTAATAAAAACGACTTTGGGACAAATTAACATATCCGCACCGAAAAGCAAGACGCAAAACAAAAAAAAAAACGCACAAACAAGGAAAAACGATCATAATCTCAAAGATGTATTTATTCCTTTCGTTATTTTTTAATAAATTCATTTTAAAATTACCACTATGATTACGAGTTACAGATTACATTAAACATTCCAAATCTAAAAAAAAGTTGTTATAATGACATGTAGCCACGACATGGACAAGTTTTTCAAGTCGTCACTATTTAATTATTTTTTTTGTTACTGTCCTACTTACATGTAAATTCTCATATGCACAGTACCCACCTGTATTCATCAAAGAAATTGTTTCTATTCACAAAACCAGACCAGAAATCCTCTGTGGACGTTTTGTTGTTCTGCACCACGTGGTTTTGGTTTTGATTTTGATTTGTGACGGTTTTGTTATTATCCTCTTGGAGCAAGCACGGCGCGACGAAACTGAAACCCCTGGGGAAACAACATTACAGAAAGCCTGATTTTTTTGTACAGACACTTGAAAGTGACCACACTAAGGTTAATAAAGTAACAGTGGCGTCGATGATGATTAGTAAAATACAATTATTCCTCACAAAACAAAAAAATAATGGACATAACTGAACAACTTCATTTAAATATAGACAATTGAGGATCTATCCGTGGAGACTCAAAAGTAATCCAAGATAAGAGATGCATGTTCGCACGCAAGAACTTGAATATTTTAAAACATATCCAAGACACGGCACAAAGGAATTCGTTATTCTTTAAATTGACATCAATGGATGACTATGACACATTTACACGAAATTGTTAACAACGAGATTCAACGAAATATAATTATGATAAAAAAAAACAATAAAGACTGCAATCATATTCTTTCTATTAATAAAAGAATAAAAATAACTTTCAATAACTAACTACACTAGATGAGATCAAGGTTGAGACCTTCGAACAAGTATTAAATACTTGTGCTAGAAGGCCTTACTCTTCCATGTCCAAAATTAAAAACGGCATAATTCTTTAGAAATAAAATTTTGCAATTAAATATACATATTTATAATTAAATAAAAAAATAATCATAACTATTTATGTGATTTTGTGTCATTGCAGTTAAAATATTATAACGAATTCGTGATTGCGTTTTGTTTTCCTTTTCACCCAGCTGTGGTTTGTAAATACCTTTCCTAACGGCACATTAAAATATAAGCTAAGTAATTAGTTAATTATATTTTATTGCTTTATTGTGCAGTATTAACGAGGGACAATAAAAACTATAAAACATGCAAAGTTTATCGAGGCACCTGCATTTCGTCCTTGCTTGGTTTATTTTACGAATACTCATGTGATAGCATTCATTTCAGTCTTATCGTTGTTATCATAACAAATTTGTACCGATAACTTACATAACGGAACGAAAAAATGCACCGTTTCAGCGATTATGAAACTCGCTGATACCGCTATAGATAAGAACTGATTTATGAAATATGGACACCAGCATATAAAAAATATAATATTGTATTTCCTCTCTCATTCCTAAAGTGCGACCACCTCTATGATCCCGCGATATTAATTAGAACGTACAAGTACGATTTTAGGTAGGCAAGATCCTAATCCAGTAACCGTAGCTAATTCTCATTAGCAGCAAGTGAGTTTGAAAATGTACCCGGTAAAAAGCTAGTTCGCCCCCTAGAGGATACAGACATGAATGAATATGAACGTATTAAATTTCACAACGATATTACATGTCTAGACGAGTGTTGATGAATTATGAAGGTCTGAAATAACATCGTAGTACAATACCTGAATAACTCATGAGCGTTTGCTGAGGCGGGGACCCCGGGAGAGTCGCGCGGAGTACGACACGTGAACTCCGAGTCGAAGTAGAACGCATCGTCAGCCCGAGACACCGCTGGCCTGAATGGCGGTATTACCTGCAACAATTACAATATTGTTAGAGAGAATTCGATAAGGGTCGATCCCTAAAGAAATTTAAACAGCCCTGGTTTGATGAAGACATGGACTGTGTAACAATAATAATGTCTGTGGTCTTAAAATTGAATATTGAGCGTCCAAAATAGGGCCAAGTGGGGGATATCTGGATCCCTACATCGCAGAGGAGTCCACATTTGGACAGAGCGCTGGCCGGCAACGGGAAACAATTAAGGGCGTTCGCCCTGTATTTACCGTACCGCCCAAAATGCGCAAGACGGCTATCGAGAGGTTTTAGTCGGTATGCCGGCGTAGGATTTTGGTTTCCACGCGTTGAGTTGGAAGACCGGTGACCCCGACATACCCTTGTCGGCCTCCCCCGAGGTACCGAACAGGGAGCTTAAGGAGCTTTCCTGTCGTAAAAAAAAAGTGTAGAGTACAAACAATAACAATACTATTAGAGAAAATTTGAATAGAACCGACCTTTAAGAGCCTTAGTTTGATGAAGACAGGGAAGGTGAGAGACTCTGTAGTCCATAGCCTTATAATCGAAAATTTGAAAGTAGAATAAATTGTCCAGGAAGGTGGACTCTGCGATAACACTAAGTATAGAGTGCATAGTTAGTGTAATACAAACCTCTTTCCTATAAAGCGCTTCCCAGTCTATACTGGCAAAGAATTCGTGATTCTTTATATCCTCGATACCATTGGGACCGGCGCCCAACCTAGAAATAAGTTAAACATTAATAATCAATTATCAACTGAACTGTACAGGATCACAGGTTGATGACTAAATGGAAGCCTTTAAGAATTCGAATAAACTTAAAAAGGTATATGATGTGGGGACTAGTGAAAATTTTCAACAGCAAATAAATTTCATTGTAGAGACTATTTGAGCTTTGGAGGAAACATTATACCACCAATCAATCAGAAAAATAATTGAAAAATAGGACTTTACGCTTATGCAATGCTAAAAGACGTAATAATGGCTAAGTGTTACTTACCTATTTTGAGGATTCCTTTTAAATAAAGCTCTAAGTAACGACTGCGCTTCTTCACTGAGGTTGGATGGCATACCTAATTTAGCTTTTAATATTTGCGTCATCGTTTCGTGTCTAGTGGCTCCGTGAAAAGGTAAATTGCCAGTTAGCATTTCGAACTAAAATAACATATGTAATTATTATTATCATAACACAAATCTAGCATTGAAATAAACACTTTTAGCATGAAAAATAGCAAAAAATGAAAGTTTGAAGTGGGTGATATTAGGTTTAAATAGCAGTACGTATTAAGGTAAATAGCGGATCTTCTGGTTTAAACATAATAGTACCTAAAATAATATTTATAAATTCAGTATGTTTTTATTCTTTGCTATACACCAAAACACAGTCCGAGGCCTGAGGTTACTAAGCTAGCTCAAGTCATTCACTGGGTTTCTCAACTCATCATAGTACAATGTTTATCTCCCGCTTTATCAAATAAAAAACGAGAAGAGCTGTCTCTTTGACCGTACTGTCGTTTATTTATGAATAATTTATGTGCGAATTACAAAAAATGGTGACTTCTAAACACTCTCCGCGTTACTTTTCTGTCTTTCTATTCGTTTTTCTGACGAACTCGGTACATTGGAATTGCAGTAATTTTAAATTTTCGTGGACAGCGCACGGGTTTAATAACGAGGAGACTTAATAATTTATCACGAAACGCTTTCTATTCAATTCATTGCACAATACGGATATGAAATTTATTACATTGAAACTGTGCATGCTAGAAATTTGAATTCAATTTTAACGGTTTTCTCCTCATAGCTGTATTCTTTGGAGAGCGCAGGTAAATGTACGAAACATTAAGAATTGCAGATTGGATTACTTATAAAAACGATATCGGTAAAAAACGCGCGCTACATTTATGACTGCATCGCAGCGAGTGTTTTAATTTATCACTACATGTAGAAGTATATAATGATTGTATTAGAATACATAAATGTAATTAATTAACGACCAAGTATTGAACAACATTTAATGAATCTATTCACTGACTCTTCGATGTCACGTGTTCAATCGGCCCGTATAACAAAGAGACAATTAAAATAGGAATGGCCTGTAGGCATTCATCTACATAGACTACAACATATGAGTATCTTTTCTAAGCAATGCATATGAATTTAGTAACAATTTTTAATGTTATTCTTACCATAAGTACTCCAAAAGACCACCAATCCGCGGCAAATGTATGGCCTCTTCTATTAACAACTTCAGGCGCCATGTATTCTACTGTACCGCAGAAACTGTACGCCTTGTCACTACTAGGTGGCAGTTTAGACAAACCAAAATCTGTTAGCGCTATATGCCCATCTGCGTCTAGCAAAATATTTTCTGGCTTAAGATCCCTGTATATGATACCCAATTTATGAACATGTTCTAAGGCTAATGCTAGTTCAGCTAGATAAAATTTTACATCTTCTTCCGTGAACATCACCTAAGCAATAAAAAATAATACACTTAATGATAACAGACATGAGAAAATAACATGTTTATAAACATCAAATTATGTTATTTACGTAACATTGTTTACCTCTTTACTGAGACGGGAAAATAAATCGCCGCCGCGTAGAAAATCCAGTATTAGATACAGTTTGCCGGCAGTTTGAAATGCATAATGTAATTTTACAATAAATGGATGGCCCATTTCAACTAAAATATTTCTCTCCATTTTGGTGCGTTCTCTGTCTCTTACTTTTAATGTAGCCTTTTTAAGTACCTAAAAGAAGAATATATTGGTTAAAAATTCTACAGTATTTACTTGATTTAGTAATTAACCAAAATTTCAATCAGTTATTCTAGTAAAATGCATGCCAATGTTAAATTTTTGGTCATAGGAGGGCCTCTAGTTGTGTAAGCTAATGGCAAACAAAAAGTTTTATTTTTATTAACAGTACTAAACTGTTCAAAAATAAACTTCTAGGGTTGAAAAACAAAATCATTAATTCTGAACCTTCAGATATATCCTTTTCTGTACATGATTAAATTTGAATGCTTTCTTTTCTGATCTGTTCACATACATAGTACATATAGTTATGATATTAAGATAGAAAAAAAAACTATTTTTTGTGCCATCTGAAGAGAGATCTTTTTTTTTTTTTTTTTTTCTATTTATTTTGAGGCTTTATCGCTATAGCGATAATGTCGTAAGAGAGACATAAATAAATATCACTCACTAACTCACTGTGAAAGAAACATGCATGTGTGAGAGTTCTCCACAAAGATTTTTTGAAACTCACTTATTTACAGCACACTAACAAAGTTTGCCTAATCTCAACCATATGATGAGACAGCAGTCAGAGCAATATGGTAATGATAATAAAATGAGATAAGCTTGTCATAATCAGTTACTAGTTATAATATTATGTTTGTTGTAATTTTTCATGATATTTTTATTATTACCTTTTAAATATATTACTGACTATAATCTGAATAAATTTACATAGATATACACATACATAACCACACTCCTGTACTCCCGGAAAGGGTAGGCAGAGGTGCATTTCTGCACTCACATTTCATCAAGTATCAGTCCCATGTAATAGGGGGCGAGTCTATTGCCCGTTTTCAGGCACATTTCCAGACTCTGTGCTGATATTGAGAATTTTGTAATGGAAAACCCAATAACACTGCCCGACCCGGGGATCGAACCCGAGATCTCTAGATCGCATGGTATGTATATACTTATGCCGGAAGACCATGAGGCATGAATAAATTAAAAATACAAAAAATACGGGACAGAACATAGTTTTATATTCTTTGTTTTCTTTATTTTTTACATTCATGATCTTATACTAATACTTAAGTATTTAAGTGCTTTATCATATAATATAGGCTCCTTGGTCAATAAATTTTATATAATTTTTGTGGCATTTTATGAAGGAAGGATTTGTTTAGTGTTGTAATAAGCTTACCAATAAGTTATCCATTGTTTTTTCCTATGACTCATTGGATTCGAAATAAAATGGTTTTAATTAATATAAAAATAACACACACCAAGGATAAGTAGATAATGATTGACAGCATGCATGCTAGGGATTTATGTTTCTATTAATGGCTTAAGGAGTGTTATCGTTTTATTTCATTTATAAATTCCCAGTAATATAATGGAGTTGAAATGTGCACAATTAACATTAGTGCTAGTTGCCTAATAATGGGATAAAATAACTGGTAAAACATGGATGTCAGAATACAGGTCTGCCTAACACTTTAGGGAAACTGGCATAGATGTTTTGTTTATTTATAAAGAAAAAATACTGAATAAAGAAACTTACTTTCATAGCATAAAGAGTTCCAGCATCAGCACCCACTACTTTACGAACTAGAAATACTTTTCCAAAGGAACCTTCACCAAGAACTTTGAGCAATTCAAATTGTGATGGATCTGCCTTCTCATGGCCTTCCTTAACCACATCTTGTATTTCCACTTCCCTTTCATAATTTATTTCTAGGTTAGAGTCTAAACTTTCAGTGGTGGAAGCTTGACGGGATTCTGCTGAGTTTTCAACCACTATTGGAAGACTGTTTGCGGGTTGTGAAGATGTACCAAGCTATTAACAAACAACATACAGATGTAAACAAGGCTCAATGCATTCATCATATATTATTAAAAAAATAGGTAATGCAAATTATAGTTAATATAGATTTATAAATAAATAAGTAATATTTAATTTTCAAGTCTTAGAAAAAAATAAAAAACATATAACACTTCTATATTGATACTATAATGAGACAACAGTCTATTTACCTCAGACATAACATTAGCCAAACCCATAATTGTTATGCAGTTTAACTGAACACTATGAACTCTAAGCACAACCTGGATAGCAAATTATTAAACGAACTAATTTACAACCAACAATCAAGTGTAATATGAGAATATCAAATAGTAGTAATGATTCAAGCAATTGGTTGCAAACAAATTTTTATCCATTGAGTCATTCAATATCATGGTTCAATAATATGTCTTGTTTATGTCTATAATTATCCCGAGAAATTACAGCATTTAATATTAATAGCACTTTAGAAGACTGTTTTAACGAAACATTAATGTTTTTATGATAGAACTAATTCTTAAGCACAATGAGTCCGTACAAGAAAGAGGGAGTTAACAAATGGAATAATAAACACATAACAGTATATACAAGGAAAAACCCTAGAACACAATTAACTACGCAAACAAATTCTAAACATACCGTGTTATCACCAACATTCTGCATTCGCCAGGGATCGGACGTGTTCGCCAAAGGCATTTTGCTCAATTTTTACACTTTCACATCCACCATAAAATATAATTACACAAATTTAATTAAAATGCTAAAATTAAACCACTTTAGTTTTCATTTCTCAATCATAAACGATACGTGGGTACGAGTAGTACATCCATCCATTTACTTGACAATGACAGCCTGAATGAGATTTATGAAATATTCTGCCAAGTGCGAAACGCAGCCCGCAGGTGCAATAAATTCCCATCAGTATATTTACTATTTAGTTCAAAAAGTTACTTACATATATATTTTGTCTATATCGTGCGGAAAGATCTTTACTACTACGTTTTTTTATTATACTACAAAATATATTGTATATTAGTTGTTATTTTTTTATGTAAAATGCTTAGAAATTAGGTAGGTATGTGTTTAATTTTATCAGAATATCAGGCTAAGCTGGCAATACTCAAATAATTTTTAAGACGACATCCTCGTTACACACACTTACAAAATTTCGGAAAGCATGAAAAATAAACCTGCTTTTTATGGTACCGGATTCAAGTATTTTGAATTATTTTATAGAAAATATATCATGAGATAGGTAACGATTAAATCAGGAGCCACAGAGTTTCTATTAAATGAATAAATTAGAAGGGATTGACGTTCAAGGGTTGATTTGGAACACATAGTGCATAATATTATCTTATTGTATACGAGATACATACCTATATGATATCAGATATGTATCATCATCATCAGCCCATATACGTCCCACTGCTGGGCACGGGCCTCCTCTACCATTGAGAGGGTTTAGGCCTTAGTCCACCACGCTGGCCTAATGCGGGTTAGCGGACTACACACCTAAGAAATTCCTAAGAACTTTTAGGTGTGCAGGTTTCATCACGATGTTTTCCTTCACCGTTAAAGTACGTGATAATTCATTGTGAATACACACATAACTTCGAAAAGTCAGAGGTGTGTGCCTGGGGTTTGAACCCGCGACCGTCGAGATTCTCGACCGCATGCCTAAACCTCGAGGCCATCACGATCAGATATGTATGTATTTAATTAATTCTGATTAAGTGTGTAACACCTCTTACGGGGATGTGAAATCCTATACCGAACTATGCCCGCATGATAAACTAAAGTCGAACCCATCTTGACTACAGGGAAGGTTCGTTGTCTTGTCGAATATTGTCTGGTACAGAACGAGCCGACACAATTTCGGCGGCCAGTTTATTAAGTATGACAAATTTTTCACCCAACGAGCGATGGTCGCTGTTCGGATATAAACACTAACATTCAACAAGCAAATCGGGTCTCTATCGTTCTCACTTACCAAACAAAATGGTATGAGCTTGGTTCACGTCGGTTCTACTTGAGACAGAACCGCCCCGTTTGTACCTCGGTTTTATGCGGTGACGGTGGCTCGGTTACATATGGGTAAGTATCGCCTTTGTACGTTTTCCACCATAAAATTTTTGAAATAATCAGCAAAAAGTTTCAGTTTTAAAATTATCGATTAATATTATGTATTTAATATTTTATTAAAAACTTTGTGACTGTTTTTTCGGTAAGAAATAATAAAATGTGCATTTATGTACCCACATCTTGTGTATTTTTCGTCCTACGTAGGTATCAGAGGGCAAGTCTATTGGGGTTTTTCGGGCACATTTCTAGACTCCGTGGTACTACTGGAAATTTCCTATTAAAAATCCAATAGCACATTGCCTGACCCGGGAATCGAACCCGGGACACAAGCGAGACCACAGAATCATTTAAGTAATAAACATATAAAATTAAAATTCGTAATTTTGTATATCTTCATTTCGTGACTGTATTATTGCGGTGGAGGGTTTTACGGATAGCATAAAATTTTACGGATTTTTGACCATCCAGCGATCATACTCAGTGAAATCTAGAGTAACCGTATTCCTTCAAGTCATTATTATGCAACTGTAGTATTACCTCTTATGAAACAGTTTAACCGTACTGAAAGTATCAAGGTGTGACTCTACCTGTTACATGAGTGATGAGATGAACTCATTTACAGAAACAAGTTTAGATTTTCAGGTTTATGCGTTTTTGTTCTTTTTTTAGACACTTAGACATGACATTGTCAGTTATCAACAAATCTGTAACAACGCATGTAAACCTATGGTTAGAAGAAATATCATGAGTGAATATGGAACAGATGAAAGTAGTTTTAAAAGTAAGGCAGTACACAAAAACCACAATACCTACTTTCTGTAACTCTTGTTTCAGTGAAGTTTTCAAGGTGTAAAATATTTTTGCGTCTTAATCGTAATAGTGGCAATAGGAGCACAGGGTGTAAAACCGAAATTAAGCTTTGTTTATTAGGGACATTTTCGACACCCTCTAACTTCGTTGTGGATAAACCTAGAAACCTGATTTTTCTGTCACCAAGCAAGCATGGTATAAACTCTGTATATTTCAAATTTCATTCAATTTGAACCAGTAGTTTAAGAATTGTAACTAGTCAAACTTCGCAGTTTTGTCACTCACTGACTCACTGACCGATCATCAAAACTCTAAGTCACTTCTAGCCGACATAGAAGCTTCAAATTTGGAACACAATTAGTGTTTAGTGTATAACTTAAGGAAAAATTAAAATATCTTACAATTTCGGTCTAGTTTACTAGATTCACAAACTGCATAAATAACTTTGTAATCCCATATAAATATATAGGATTACAAACATACATTTGCAATGAATGAATTAGTGTAAAAGTTAATGGAATAATAGGTGTAGATAGATAAGTAGTGAGGTTAAGGCGTGCGGTCGAGAATCCCGGCGGTCGCGGGTTCAATCGCATGAAAACACTATGGATCTCACTTTTAGTATGATTGCCAAGTCAAACTATTTTATTTAAAACATAAAAGAATTTTAATATTGATATGGTCATTATAAGACGGTGTCTGGTAAGCTAAGTGCATAATAACTTAAGACAGAAGGTCCCTTAAACGGGGACTGAATAAATTCATCGACTTGGTATCATATGGATCTCACAACTTTTTACGGCAGAAGAACTGAGTTGCGAGACTTGTTTTTTTTTACAAGTTTTGTTTTTTATGTATGTTTATTACAAACACAAACATATTTCATTTAGAGTCATTACCACATTCGTCAATTTTTGAAAAAATATATTTACGGCGCCATACTATCATCATTGAAGTCGTGATGGCCTCGAGGTTTAGGCACGCGGTCGAGAATCTCGACGGTCGCGGGTTCAAACCCCAGGCACACACCTCTGACTTTTCGAAGTTATGTGTGTATTCACATTGAATTATCATTAACGGTGAAGGAAAACATCGTGATAAAACCTGCACACCTAAAAGTTCTTAGAAATTTCTTGGGTGTGTAGTCTGCCAACCCGCACTAGGCAAGCGTGGTGGACTAAGGCCTAAACCCTCTCAGTCGTAGAGGAGGCCCGTGCCCAGCAGTGGGACGTATATGGGCTGATGATGATGATGATGATGACAATCATCATCAATAATTTGTATGGAATAGCTGTTTCTGCATTACAAAACTTTGTTTATATTTACTTGATTTTTAAGGTAGGGCATTACCCCATGATACCCCCTAGCTACAGCCCTTGTCACTACTGCTACGCTGATTGATATATAGGTACTTACGTTAAATATTATTTTCATAGATAGGTACACATGTACTAAATTTTGACAATCAATTTTGTTTCAGGAATAAAACCAGACTCTGAAGAAATTAATACGGATGACATTACAGCAAAAATTATTGGAGATTTCGGCAGATGGCAATTTTGGATAAGTTTTCTAATGACATTACTCAAACTACCAATTGCTTGGTACCAGTTAAACATTATATTTTTAGCACCACCCCAAAACTTTTGGTGTGCTAAACCAGACACTTTTGCCAGCTATTCTGATGAAGAATGGAGGAAAATATGTGCCCCTGTTCGTAAAAGCCTTGTTCTGAGTCTTGTAAATTGTATATCTCAATAAATATTAGTAAATTTAAATGCCCAAATGCTTTTACTTGTTAACATTAGGTATATAGCATCTGTATATTCTTTACAGAATATTGAAGAACACCCGTGTTTAATCTACGATCCAGATTTGCTGTCTATTTCATCATCGATGGACAGATCATTACTACCATTAGTAGCGTGTCCGAAATTTGTATACAATAAAACAACTTTTAGTCGTAGCATTACATCAGACTGGGATTTAGTTTGTTCCAAACATTGGTTAACTCATGTGCGTAAACACGTTGTGTTTTTAATGTTCGGTTATTTATTTCAATTTCTTGTAATGAATACACACAATTAAATAAAAATTTCAGCTCACTCAATGCGTCATGATGTGGGGTATAGTTCTTGGCGGCATAATTTTTGGAGTGCTAGCAGACAAATATGGGAGAAGAATACCCCTCATGATTGGAATACTGATTCAGGGTTTTGGTAGTTTTGTATCTAGTTTTATGCCACATTACTGGTGGTTTCTAGCTGTTTGGTTCATTTTAGCTCTAGGATCAGGAGGCGTAGGAATAATTTCTTTCGTAATTTGCATGGAAGTGAGTTTTTTTTAAATGTTTCGTAAAAAATGAGTAATTATGATCTACTGCGCGATATTTATTTACAGGTAGTCAGTGGTAAATACCGTACGACAGTACCAGTTCTCTATCAATTGCCATTTGGTCTTGGTAATGCAGTAATGGCAGGATTTGCGTATTGGCTTAGAGATTGGAGAAAACTTGAATTCACATTGGCTACGCTTTCATCATTATTTATTTTGTACTGGTTTTGGATACCCGAGTCACCTCGGTGGTTGTTAGCCACGGGGCAAACGGAAAAAGCAATGAGTACAATTATAATATTTAAAATATATCTACAGCAATAAATAATTTAGGGGGATTCTATATACTGTTTCTATTGCAGTAGTACTAAAGAAGGCTGCACAACAAAATGGGAAATGTTATACTATGAGACAATTAAAGCAGCTGATGCCTACAGTAACATTACAAAAACGTCGCGATCCGGGATTCTCAGCATTCTTTCGATCAAAAAATATGCGATTAAAAACTTTTTTACTCTCACTTAATTGGTAGGTACCTACAACCACGGGCGTAAAATAGCATAGTTATTTTTTTATTGATTAGCAGGCTTCTCTATTAGGCTTTGTAAGAATACTTAATTATAGCCAATAATATCGTTTCAGGTTTTTCACAGGACTAGCTTTTTATACATTTTCCCAATATCTGGGCTCTATTGGAGGCAATATATTCGTAGCCGTCGCGTGGACAGGCATTATTTCAACTTTGGGTGCCATAACATGCGTTTTTATTGTTACTAAAATGGGCAGAAAAACCACTGTCGGAATATATCAATTGATTACAGCAGTTTGTTTTGTTATGTTGCTGGTCGTCCCCAAAGATTTATATGCGAATGACTGGCCGAGGCTATTGTTTGCTGGAATTGGATTTGCGGGAATGGCGGTAAGTCGACCATGTATTCAATTGAATTGTAACAAATAATCTATTTCAGCTACACACGGGTGTGTGGCCTCGTAGCTAGCTTTTTTGAGAGCGTTTTAAGTGAATATTAATTATTTCTTTATTTATACTTGATACAATGACTCTAAAAGTGGACTTAATGTCTAAAGCATTCTGCGACAGTCGAACCTTGGGTGAGGGAGAGATGATACACAGGTGTGCAAATAAAATAATTTATTACACATAAGTAACATTTATATGCAGCATTAACATTTACATGAAGCAGTGATGGCCTCGAGGTTTAGGTGCGCGGTCGAGAATTTCGGCGGACGCAGGTTCAAACCCCAGGCACACACCTCTGACTTTTCGAAGTTATGTGTGTATTCACAATGAATTATCACTTGCTTTAACGGTGAAGGAAAACATCGTGATAAAACCTGCACACCTAAAAGTTCTAAGGAATTTCTTAGGTGTGTAGTCCGCTAACCCGCACTAGGCCAGCGTGGTGGACTAAGGCCTAAGCCCTCTCAGTTGTAGAGGAGGCCCGTGCCCAGCAGTGGGACGTATTCGGGCTAATGATGATGAACATTTATATATGCACAAACCTATACCTATACATATTTATACCTACATAAGTAGGTACATACAATCGCTTATTAAGTAGGTAGTAAGCAATATAATAGCAGTATTAATGGTATATCAAGTATAGGTACGAGTAATATTGAGTCAATCTCAAACGATCAGACACAAATGTGTATATTTCTTTATTTCAGGGATCTATACCTGCGCTATACTTATTTTCGGGAGAATTGTTTCCCACGTTGGGTCGTAACGTCGGTATTAGTGGTGTGACGACTTTTGCAAGAATCGCCTCTATGATCGCACCCGCTGTCGTAAGTTTGGACAGCGTAGTTGCAGATTTACCTCTAATTCTACTTGCGGTTATATCCTTCGCTCAAGTTTTATTGTTATTGCCTTTGCCTGAAACAAAAGATAAGCCAATGCCTGATACATTGGAACAAGCGGAACTATTTTAAAATAATATAATTATATTTTTCTACATGCACGCTTATTTTATTTACTTATAGCTTTGGTTTATATTTTATCTTATTTTTATATAATGGAACAGCCATTGATTGTGGTTACATAGAAATTCGTAATAGTTTTAAGGAATAGAAACGTTGTTTGCCGTAAAATCAACTTGGCTCATAAATGTACCTACCTTTACTGGGTACGGGCTTTTACTTTAGCTGAGATGGTTTAGGGGTTAGTCCATCACGTTGGCCTAGTGTAAGATGGCGGACAACATAACTAATAAATTCCTAAGAACTTTTAGGTAGGCTCATTTTTCACGTTGTTTTCTTTCAACTTTAAAGCACGTAGGTACTTCATAATGAACACGCATAAAACTCCGAAAAATCACAGGGGGTTTTGAAACTTCGACGGCCGAGTTTTTTCATGACCGTGCGCCTAAATCTAAGCTAAACGGGGCCATTACAACTTGGCAGTAGCGGGTTCAAAATTTTAGGCGTAGTAATCTTCTAAGACTTCGTAGTTATTTGTAATTAATGATAACGCTCTTTAACCATACAGGAAACATTGTGAGGAAAATTGCATGGCCTGAGAGTTATTTGTTAGATATTTTAATTTAATAGCCACGCGCTAGGGCAACTTAGTTTATATGTCTGCCTATCTATTCAGTTACGCAGTCGCTATTTAAGTAATTACATTTACCGTAATGGAATAACTTAAAGAAAAAATATGTGATTTATTTAACTAGTTTAGCACATATTTTTATTTGTTTGGGTAACGTAATGTAAGTGAGCGGCTGCTACAGGTATTTTTAAGGATTTGCCTGCAATTTCTTGTTTTTGGCATAAATTGAAGCGTACGGTAGTGTAGTAAGTCCACTTAAAAATTATCATTAGTATCACCCAGTTCAGAATTTGTCCGACGTAAACAGCAATAGATTGCATCCTATTACTTGGGCCTTATAATAATGATATGATGATTAGGGTGGCTCGTTTTTTTTTTCGAGTTATTATATTCTAATAGTGAAAAGTTTGTGCGTTTTTGGCTAGAAACCCACTATGTAAAATATTATTTGATTAAATTGGCAGTAACTGCCTCCGCAACGTCATTGAATATTCCAAAAATAATGATTTTAGAGTCTACTTTGATGCTACATTACTGTATAAAATTTTATAAAAACTAACTTCTTTTTTTTACTGAGTAATTCATATTATGGTCTTTTTTTAAAATAAATTACTAAATGCATCTCTCTCAATGCATCCGAAGGAAAAAAAGAGTTCCAAACAAAAGAAAATATTCTTGGTGGATCAAATAACCTCTCGGGGTATGATGATAAGTGAAGTCGACGTAACTGCGACAAAGAAGTTACAAATGATCCTCCAGAAAAAACGTGAACGAGAGAAACGTCCAAGCACGTTTGGAACTACTTCAACGGTAGCCAATTTAGCTGAAAGTACTTCATCAGCATCAACAGCAATGTCACAAAAGTCTATTATCAAACGTAGAAATAAAAAGAGAAAAACAGTTCGCAATAAAACTCTCTTCCTACGTATTCTGTCTGGCGTATCTGATAAAGCAACAGCAGCTATTGCGTCTTCAGTTTTGTTCGATATTGGCTCAGGTATGGAAATAATTGATGAAGTTAGTTACGATGGGCGAAATGTAAAGTAAGAGCAAGTTTGACGCGGGAAAAAAACAGTATCTGAACTCTCTGCTTTATATTTTGACGAAAGAAATTATAAAACCTTAAATATTATCAAAAAGAATGGTAAATACTACAAAACTATTGTGTTGAAGGACACATTTTGCTGATACGAGAGCCGGGATCGTATTATATGGGATACATCGTCCTCTACTGATAAAGAAATTTAAACATAACAAAGTTCCTGTCTGGTGAAGATATTGCCACATATGTATCATCTTATGGGAATCGGTTGCGACGCGACGGTACAAATGTTAACACTGGAAAGTGTGGTGATATCATAAGACTGCTTGAAAAAACGCTTCAAAGGCCACTTCAATGGATTATTTGTTTGCTACACATGAACGAACTTCCTTTAAGATATTTATTTATTCATCGTAACAAATGTACTTCGGGACCTAAGTTATACACTGGACACATTAGGTAAAGCTCTGGAAGCCTGTAAATTACTGCCTATAAAAAACTTCCCACACATCGAGGGAGAGTTGCTACCTGAAGTGTCAAAAGAGTCAAGTACAGATCATCAGTACTTGCTTGAAGATGGTCTCTGTAGTAATTTCAGGTGATTTTCCTGCTGACATAGCAAATAAGTCTCCAGGCATACTCTCTCATGCCCGCTGGCTCACACAGGCAAACATAATTTTATGTTTGTACGTTACATCTGAGATTCCATCGGATAATTTGAAAATTCTGGCTTTATTTGTCGAAAGTTTATGCACCATCTTGTTTTCAAATTAAACATAAGCCATCATGAAAATATGGTTCACACCATCTTTACAACATTATTAGGGCCTCCAGATACCTGCCAGAAGATCTCGAAAGACAAATTGGAGTCAAGGAAAACGATACCGAAATTTGATTCAAAAAGAGATTTTCGAGCTAATTAACATGTTATAATTTCCTTTTTTTTATTTCAGAATTTTAGTTTGATTGTAATTTCATCTTTATAAATATGTTTAATAAAAAAATACTGAATTTTGATTATTATCTAAAAAGTTTGATAATAAAATTCTTAGCTTTCTCCCTAAGTAAAATAATGTTTTTAAGTGTCTTTGAGGCCTGTGCGGAGGCAAAAGGAGTTATCCAATAGAATTGAAAACTTACATTTATTTTCACATCAATATTACGCACCGAACCCCCCCTATTAGAACACAAAATTCCAAAGAATTTTTTTTTCCATACATTCGTGAGCCACCCTAATGATGATATCCATAGGAGATATGGATTCGGAAATAGGTATACAACCTCAGTTAAGGGGAATTAGTGTGAGTATAGAATTGAAAGTTGTACTTAATCTTTGACATGTAGGTACTCTTATATGTATTTTAAGTTACAATGCAAGCCCACGATCCCTTGTTTGAAAAATTGCTAAACGCTTGTAAACCAAAGGGATACGCACATGCATGTAATAGAAGTATCACACACATTTAATTATTAACTGTTTTGTCGGCATATGTACCTATGTCCCGTGCGATTTAGAGGTCCTGAGTTCAAGTCTTGCGCCGGGCTGTGTCATCGCTTTTTTCATTAATAATATTCTCCGTACCAACACGGATACTATAATTGGTACAGGGTATGGAAATACTCATAAGAAACACACATAATTTGTAGACATATAAAATGTTTATTGAAATTATTTGCAGTCCTACAGATATTTATTAATCTATTCTTTTGAAGATTAAGCTCTGTGTTTACCAACACATGTTTATGCTCTCAACTCATTCATATGCATGTATAAAGCCTTAACTGGTATATTATGATAAGTTTAACTTATTGTATTAGGTACTAAAAATTCTTGAGTTGAGGCACTGTGAGCTTTTGGAATGGTAACATCCTATTTTCTAGGTATTGAGAGATACATAAGTGTTAAATAAAAAATGTATAAAGAAAACTATTACTTTAAGACCCAATCAGTTAAAAATAGTAGACCTGTGTTCTACAACACTTAAATGTACAATATGTTTTTTTAGAATTTTTTATACTTGACACAAATATATTGTTTTTTTATGAAACCTGACACGTCTTAGGCGCCATACTACTAATGCAATTTTAAAAAATAAATAAAATTTAGTCGTTGCCAATAAAAAGATGTGTTAAATCTACATGTGTATAGTTAATACCTAACAAAATATATTCAGTGATTTAAATGATATACATAGATAGAACAATTAATTGCAGTGCTTTTTCAGATTTCATTTTAGTACCTAAATCACAAGAAATTGATTAATTTTGCAGTTACAAATTATCATGTATTGCGTAAAAGAAGATGCTTGTGCGTTACAGAAAATGAAATGTGAAAAATATACTTATTCGAAATTGTTACAAAAATATTCTGCAATACAAAATATTGAGGACTAGGAATTTGCAATTACTAGTTTGAAGTCCACGAAATATTTTTGATTTTATTGTACTTTAAAAATGCATTGACAGTAAATTGTACATACTAGCATACAAAATGCACAATACATAGCATACAAATTTCTTAACTTGAACTCATTCAGATTTTTTTAGCGACGACTGTTTTTTTAAGTTTTCAACCCTATGTAATAAAGTAGGATGGGAATGGTACCACGACGAGTAAAGCTTGTCATAAATAGGATAATCCAAATTGTCCTTGCCCAACTTTATCAGAGCTGAACTCAATTCAGTGCCATAGGACAAAGAAGCAGCAAAGTTATCAGCTTCAAATTCGAATTTTCTAGAAAGTACTGTTGTGAAATAAGATAATATTGCATTGTATGGTGCAAGAATCATTTGCATGACAACAAGCAATCCAATTATAATTGGTTCCTGACCTGCAGGGAATCCAATAGAAGTGTAAAGCATGGGATACTTAAATAACAGGCCAAATGCTGTGAAAAGCAGACATAAGTTTAGTTCAGTCAAAGAGATTGATTTATAAATGTGGCTTAAGCTCCAATGTCCCAGTTCATGGGCCAAAACTCCTAATATCTCATCTTCAGCACATCCAGTAGTGACTTTTTTCTTTTCATCATACTTCTCTACTAAAGTGTCAAATAATACAATCCTTTTTTGACCAAAAAGTCCACTATAGTAAGCATTACTGTGAGCGGAACGCTTGGAGCCTTCTACAATATAAATTTGGGATAGGGGGAACTTTAATTTTGTAGCTAAGTTTTCAATGCTTGTTCTAAGTGTGCCATCAGGTAATCGAACAAACTTGTCAAACAGTGGTGCAATGACAGATGGGTAGATTGTGAGAAGAAACAAAGAGGCAGCAGTTGTAAAGAGCCATAACCAGAAAATAAACATGTTTCCTCCAAGCATCACAATATAAATTGACACAGATAAAATGGGCACTGTTATTACAAGGCTTAGCAATAATGATTTAAGTTGGTCTTTGATAAAGAACTTCACAGTTTGCTTATTAAAGCCATGTTTTTCTTCAAGGACAAAGACTGCATATATAGTAAATGGCATGTTCATGACAAAGCTAAATAATGTTATGCATATCATAAAAACACAACTAACTAATAATTCATCATCAGTAGAGATATAAAGTGCATCAGAAAGATTTTCACACTTTTTCCAAGCGAAATAAATCCACCTATTGTAGAGAACTATTGATGTAAATGTGATGTTATAGAACTCCTTGAACATTCTAAACTTTGACTTGTCAATTCCATAAAGGCGAGCTTTCTTGAATGTTTCTTCATTGATCTTTTCTTTGAGTTCTTCTGGGATCTCATTGTTAGTCTGATAGATTTTCAGCTGAAATTAGAAAAAAATAAGTTTCCATTAGCTTTCTATGTTGGCTCAATAATATAACATCATTAGTACACCATAGTTAAAATATGTTAAAAATGATTACATATTATATGTACATTACTTAAATGTGTAAGTTTGTCAAGCGAGTCTAGCGAAAACTAGTATCAGTCAATACATATAATTAAGTATAACTTACTATTAAGTATAACTTGATGTGTTTATATATGCAAATTATAGATTTCAATACTGTTTGTGTAATTTGTTCAACCATAAATAGTAAATAACTGATTGCATTGCCTCATATAAAAAAAATGCTTGAGAATGATGGTGTGGGGAAGAAAAAGTTATTGGAGAAAAAAAATCTGATGTGGTGATGCTGGTCCAACCTAATAGTTGGATATTTTAATCTAAATGTAAATAACTATAAGTATCTAGTGAATTGTTTAAAACTAAGTCAAACAATCTAAATTGATTTGTTAAAAAACAAAACTTCCATAGAAGCCCATAAGTGTTACATAAATTGTGTAATGTCTAGTTTATAATGTTTATTGTGGTAGTGAGTGTGGTAGTCAGGATATTCTCATTTATATGTCAAATTGCTTTTGTTAAACAAAGATTGAAAGCTTAAGACTATTCGGAGTTTTGTTAGGCAAGCTGGCCTTTAGGGCTTCTATGGAAGTACCGCCACTGAAAGCCATCACAACTTATGTATTGTATGTGTGTATTCACTATGAATTATCACATACTTTAAAAGTGAAGGAAAATATGGCAAGGAAATATGCTCACTTAAAAATTGTTAGTAATTTTGTAGGTGTGTAGTACGACAATCAACACTAGGCAAGCATGGTGGACTAATGCCAAACCCTTCTCAGCTGTAGAGGAGAACCCATACCTAGCAATGGGACAAATATGGGCTGATTTTGATGACAATGAAATTACCTTCACTTTTGAAGGAATATACTCTTTCTCTTGTCTACCATTATGATAATAGACAAAATATATTATTTCTCTTCTTAATCATAAATTGGTAGAGCAAGAAAATTTTAGTGAATTCAAGTGTTTTTGGAATGATTCATTAAGTCAGCAGTGGTAGTGTGGTTAGTGTTGATTTTTTTGTTTTTCCATAAAAAATTATTATAAAATATTACATAGGTATACCACACACAAACACATTTTTGATATGAAATAGTCATCTTACACTTGTAATCTAAAAGTAAAGGTATTTGGACATTGATAGGATAGGATAGGGTTTGTACCAATATTTCCCTCGTATGCCACAATAATACGACCATTAATCAATAAGTAAATAAAATATGAAATATTGAATGTTTTTAAAAAGTAATTACTACTTCAATAATGGTGAAACCTCTAAAGTATCATGCTCCTTGATAATTATCACTAATTTACACAAATTATGTAATGTAATAATTAATATGAATCATGACAAACCGGCAAGGGTCGTTTACACGTTTTATGTTTTTCAAAAAGTTTATCCTTACAAGATCGATTCATATAGGAAAATTTGACGATGAAAAAATAAACTAACGGAATACCTAAATGAAACATGTATAATGATTCGCCTTGGCTGTTTGCATTGCTTACTTTTAAAGAATTTAATAATATTAAAATTAAGTAGTACCTGACGCAAACAGAGATACAATTCCCACAAATATTCTAGCCACAGAAAAAGAAGAATTAAGAACACAATTATATCTTCGTTTAGTTCTATCATGTTTTCCACGACAACAGTAGTAATGTGGTTTGATTATTATATTGTTTTTTGAATAAAGCAAAAAATAACCACTGAATTGACTACTGAATTGACACGTTTGACAGCTAATAGTTCTTTTTCTCTCTTTCTTTCAGGGTTGCCATTAAATAAAAATTGATTGCCGTGTTTTGGATGTGGAATTGCCGTGTTTTGTAGAATATTTTGATAAATTGCCGTGTTTCATATTATTTTTTTCAAAATACATTAAATTCTTATCATCTGATTGCCGTGTTTTATGACACGGCAATGAAATTCTGACATGTACCGTGTTTTTTTTTCCAACTGACCCCAATTGCCGTATAACACGGCATGTCAATGGCAGCCCTGCTTTCTTTGTTCCGCAAGGAACCGGCTAAGGTCGAAGACCATGCTGCCAAGTCTTCAGTAATTTAATTTCATTAGTATAAATTATCATCAAAGAAAAGGGACGGGAACATCCCAAACTGAAAGGTGCGCCCCCGTCCCTCCCATATAATCATCATCATCATCACCATCAGCCCATATACGTCCCACTGCTGGGCACCGGCCTGATCTACAACTCAGAGGGTTTAGGCCTTAGTCCACCACGCTTGCCTAATGCGGGTTGGCGGACTACACACCTAAGAAATTCCTAAGAACTTTTTAGGTGTGCAGGTTTCATCACGATGTTTTCCTTCACAGTTAAAGTACGTGATAATTCATTGTGAATACACACATAACTTCAATAAGTCAGAGGTGTGTGCCTGGGGTTTGAACCCGCGACCGTCGAAATTCTCGACCACGTGCCCAAACCTAGAGGCCATCACGACTTTCTTACCTCCCATATACAACCCTTAATCCCTTCATTAGAATAGTGAACAATCATTACAATAGTATTAACAGTCATTACAATAGTGAAGTGGTGAATCAAGCACCACTCGTCGATACTGCACACAGCGCATCCAATTCACCCCTTGCCTCCCCCCTCCCCGTCCCACTGCATCGGTGTGACCGTCTCACTTGGATCAGGAGGCTCTTCCATCCTCTCGCCAACAAACACCAGAATAGACTTACCAGATACAGCGAGACAGGGAAGAAAAAAGGGAAAACCAAATTGAACACACCACACACAACATCGACAAGCAACACTTAATTCCCTGTTCACCATTAACAAGAAAAAAATAAAAATTATATGTGAGAAAAACAAAAAACGCGTCCCTCAATCCGAACACTTCCCGTCCCTTTTTTCTGACAGCTATTAGTTTAGACTTTAGTATTACAAATTTACAAAACGCAATGGCAGTTTTTTACCCGAAACGTAGGTAAATAATCGATCTGATTTTATTACTTAATTGATGGAGAGCTGTTATAATGTTATTTCAGGACAATGGAGATGACTAGAAGATATACGTCTGTGACCGTTAACTATAGTCTTAAGCTACTTACAGATACTAGGTAATATTACGCAGAGGCTGTCTATCAAAAAATCTATGTCAGCCTAAAACCAAAAAACACTTTGATGCATTAAGGGTGGTGCGCGATATCCTATAAATAAAACTTCCCAGTTTAACTATTAATACAGAACTTTTCCATAATTAATTACATGATCAGCCTCCTTCGTCTGCTTTTCTTCTATTTTGGTACCAGCTCACTACCCCAGCGTTTCGCCCAGAGACTTCAATTTAAGTCGTCTTTTCCCGCAGTTAGTAAATCGCCGTGGCGTTCTCTTAATAATTGCAATATCGATGCTGTCGGAAGACATGGCCAATGGGTTCGTTTCTGTCGTAGACGCTTGCAAGTTGAATATTCAAAGTGAAGGTGTAGAGGTGGTAGACTATCTCGTGGTCTCGCGGTACAAATACCTATGTGCGATCTAGAAGTCCTGAGTTCTCCAAGCAATGTAACATCTTTTTTCATTCCAAATAAGTAAAAATGAAAGTTCAAATAATAAATAAATACACCCAACAGTCACATACATAGTTCTGACCCCACACTAGGATACAAGTCCTGTGTCGTGGGTATCAGAGACTACGAGAGACTTTTCGGTCTCACAAACACCCAGACCCGAAACAAATATTTGTGGATCACACAAACATTTGTCTCGGTGCGGGGATCGAACCCGCGGCCTCTCGTTTCGCAAGCTGGTGTCTAGCCATCTGCGCCACGGGGCTGTCAAAAAGTTGTTTTACTTGTATACGTTTGTGGTATCGAATCCATACTGTGCACACTTACACGCTATTTCAATTAAAGGACACCCTGCTGATTTACTGAGGTTTCTTCCCCATCCCATATTAACTGTGTAACGTCTGATATAAAAAGAGCTATCTACGGCTTCAGTAGCACATTCAGCCTCCGACCGCAACAGCACCACACACATTTTTTAGCTATACAAATATTAGTAATGGCTTTCTTATCAGCAAAATGCGTATCCTTTCTATTTCTTCAACTTTTGCTTATCATAATAAATTGTGCTGCGGAAGAAATGTGTGAAACAGTTGCAAGTGAAATACACGTTACTAAAGGTGACACATAACATCATATTAAGTAAGTGTTTTAAGTTTATTCCAAATATTTTAAAATTATGTATTTTTCCAGAGGAATTTGATGATATGGGACGATTAATAAGATCTTGCAGCGGAGAAGTTAGCGTTAACAAATGCGAAGGAATGTGCCGTAGTCAAGTTCATCCTTCAATTTCTACCCCTACGGGATTCCAAAAGGTATACATTAATTATTATGATTAAAAAATCAAGAATTTAGAAATAATGGAACACAATAGTTTTTTCTTTATTGGTTAAAGTTATATATTAAACTTATAAATTTGATATAAAAAAAATACTTTGACCCGCAGATGGCGGGGACTACGACCCAAGCCACCGGTGTTTAGGGTTCAAGAGTTAGAAATCGCCTCACGATGCGTGTCGTGTGTAATAACACTGCTTTTTTTGCCCAGCAACCGTATGAGAACTTAAGAAGATGTGGGTCGAGATTAACATATTAAAAAGATATCGCATTTTCAGGAATGTTATTGCTGCCGCGAGAATTTCTTACGTGAACGGTTGGTTACTCTCACCCATTGCTACGACCCAGATGGTGTGAGATTGGAAGATGAAGACAACGCAATCATGGAAGTGCGACTCCGTGAGCCAGAAGAATGCAAATGCTTCAAATGTGGAGACTTCAGCCGATAAGAATGTATTTTAACGAACCGAATATAGATAGTAGTATTTTCGAACACATGTTAACGAATAATGAAGGCTGCAATAAAATGATTATTGTTTTTGGTCAAGAGCTTTTCTATAAAAATATAAAAATGTTTGTATATCCATATGTTAATGGATTAATGTAATACTTACCTGTTAAGCAGTTAACTCAAGATTATTATTATTAAATTTATTGTTTATTATACTTGTTGAAAATAAAGCAATTTTAATCCGAAGAAGTTATAGTTATTTAATTTTTATACATAGGTACTTATAAGTTTCTTTCACCAAGAAGTTAAACATACACAAGTTGCGCTAAAATATGATAGATAAATAAATAAATGCATGCAATGCAATCCGGTCGAATTCGAAACATTATCTAAGAGGTCGTGGTTTCAAATCCCAGACACATTCGGTATGTGAATTTAAAAAAATATATATTATGTGTCCTTAAAGAATTATCGTTACATTAATTTGAAATCTAAAACATAACCAAAAATCCGCATAGGTAACTTTGTAATGTTAAACTTTAAAGCTACTAGAGAATGACTTTGAGAATCAATTCCATTGATTTCAGCACCTACTTCTGGGTTAGCAAAAAATTTCTGCTGCTGAATGTCAGGCTTAAATTTAAATTATCTATTTTTTACTACATTAAGTACGTGCGGATAATTATTATAACAAGTAAGTATATAGTAGTATAAACTATAGCCTTAAAATAAATTTCAAAATAATCACCGGGGCGCACCCTGATTTACAACAAAAACCTTTTTGATTTTCAAAATAGCATCGAAAGTACGATAAATTTAACTTTATCTTCAAACGTAAAAAAACACACTTATCAACAATTAAAACAGCAACATGTATCGTTTGAATGTATTCTTAGTTTCTTGTTTCAAATTTATTGCAATTTTTCTAAGATATCACCGTTCACTAATTGTTTTTACTTTTTACTAACCACCGTCACCGTAGTCACCGTAAGTTCAGGAATGAAATAAAAAACATTTTGACATACATATGTATATGTGCATCCACGCCTAGATTTCCGACGGAATAGCAGTGCATTTTTGCACCCACATTTCGCCAATTGTGTTATTGCCCCACGTAACGGGGACGTGCCTATTGCCGTTTCTTGGGCAGAATTCTAGATTCTAATTTCCTAATAGAAAAACTCAATAACACTCTGCCCGACCCGGGAACGGAACCCAAGACCTCAAGATCGAACGGCATATAGTTTTACCACGAGTATACGAGACATTTCTTTTTTAAGGCTGATCAGTGGCGGATTTACCAGCAGGCTGAGTAGGCTGGAGCCTAGGGCGGCAGATTTTAGGGGGCGGCGAATTTGCCCCAATTCTTTTTGTCTTACAGAAATAAAAACCGCCTTAAAAAAAATTCCCAAACAAATTAATATGCACTAAAAAGTAATACAATAATTGCATATTCTTCTATAACTTAATAATCAACTTACTTTTTCTCTTCATCAATATATTGTAGTAACGATCTATGTGTTTACCACGCAAGAAGATAGGTCCTATCCACTTCAAATTTAACTCAACACATACCTATGAATAATAAACAATGATCAAAATATTTTTTAGAGTTCTCCTAAGTAAAATTAAGTGAAAAATATTAGACTACTTAAAAGTCAATTATTATGATAATATAATGTACTCGTAGTTACAATAATTGTTATTTTTGGAGTCCGTGTCAGCCAAGGTAGGTTTGTAACTACATATGTACAAAGTTATAGGTGAGATGTGCTTGGTTTGATTAGGTATTGGTATTCTGTCGCAGTAGGTATATTGTCAATTGTCATTCGTATTAAAGTTAACATGTAAAAAAATATTTCTTAAAGTATTCTCGTATTATTATTATTGCTTGGTATATTGTAGTGTTTCCTTGGCTCAGCGACTCAGGGGAGCTGTGTATAGAAAAACGCCAAAATGAAAAAAGAAGAACAAGAACAGTTTATCAGAAAAAGGATGAAAATTTACTGTTTTCTTAAAAGTGGAAGGAGAAGCAGTATTGTATGACTAGGAACTTCAACCATATACAGTGAAAAGCTCGGAGTTCAAGCTCGGACTATAGGCCTGTGAACGCTGATGTACCCTAAGGGTATGTGCTATCCCCGACTCTGTTCCTTCTGCATCTCAATGACCTGTTACTTAATAATAACATCCATAGTTATGTGGATCATAATACCGGGGATGCCTTATATACTGGTCGCGCAAATTCCTCTCAGGAACAAGTCAATGAGTGCCGGAATAAGCTTGTTTCGGAAATCGACTATTTGTTGGATCAAGCCGCAAACTGGGGCGGGCAGAATTTAGTCCGGGACTTTGGATCGTGATCCTTGGGGGCGACTGTACCGGCATTCAATTGCGTCCACCGGCGCCCCCTTCTCACCCAAAGTCTCCGACTAGAGCTCCTGAGTGATGTCGTTGTTGCTCTCTTTCCGGCCACCCCAGATTTTACTCCTTCGCCGATGCCACCACGTCCGTGGTCGGTGAGGGACGGATCTTTGGTGGGATCATTTACGTGTTCGGCAAGCAAGTCCAAGCCGTCGAGTACCTGGATGAGAGGCTCCGCGGCCTTTTCTCCGCGTGTCTAGAGCAGGGCGTCTTCCCGCCGCTTTGGAAGACTGGGAAGATGGTCCTGCTGAGAAAGAAGGAGCGTCCTGCAGATGCCAGAGTCACCATCGGCCTACCGGCCCAGTGTTGCTTGACGAGCTCGCCAAGCTCTTTGCGCGTATCATTCATGCGCGCCTCGTCGAGCATCTGGAGAGGGTTTGTTGGGACCTGGCATCGTGCCAGTATGGGTACCGAAAAGTCAATCAACCGTCACCGCAATTCTGCGGGTGAAGACGCACGCGAAGGAGGCAGTAGCTCAGGGCAAATGCATAGTGCACGAGGCGGCCTGTGTTTTGGCGGGTACTCTGCCCTGGGAGCTGGACGCCCAGGCCCTCTCGTCAGTGTTTTTCTGGCGGGAGGAGGCGTTCCAGCGATCCGGACAGAGACCGGCTCAAAGAGAGGTCGAGGCCATATTGGCCTCCTTCCGCAGTGCCGCCGTGGAGGAGTGGCGTTCCAGGCTAGAGAGTCCAAGTGCGGGCGTGGCGACCGTCGCGGCAGTGCGACCTGTCCTCCAGCAGTGGATGGACAGGCGCCACGGTGCGCCGACCTTCCGATTGACACAGGTGCTCACCGGGCACGGCAGCTTCGGTGCGTACCTGTGTCGTATCGTCGGAGTGGAGGAGTCCGCCGTGTGCCACCATTGTGGCAACTGCCGTGAGGACACGGCCCAGCACACGCTGGAGGAGTGCCCAGCCTGGGACGAGGAGCGCAGCGCTCTCGTAGCGGTCGTAGGGAGCGACCTCTCGCTGCCGACTGTGGTCGCCGCCATGGTCGGCAGCCGGAGGTCATGGAAAGCTATGCTCTCCTTCTGCGAACGTGTCATTTCGCAGAAGGAGAGCGCGGAGCGGGATCGGGAGCAGACCGATCCCGCTCGTCGCAACAGGCGACGTAGGAGGCGCCGGGTGAACATCTAGCCCGGCGCCCAGAGGCCACGCGGGGCCGCCGTCCCTACCTTGGCGGCCCCCGAGGAGGAACAAAAATCCTTTTGCCGTGCCTTTTGGCACCGCGCAGAGGCGGTCCCGGGTCAATCCATAGCTCTGGCTTCAGGGTATTCCGGGGCCGTCTCGCTGAATGCGCTGATGGTGGCCATCGCGGGGTTTTTAGTCGGTATTACGGCGCAATTATTTTTGGTAGGGACCCGGCCCAGCGGCCGCCCGCAACAACTACGGGCGGTAACATCTATGCTGGGTCGGAAGGCGCCGGTGAGTCCGACACACCCTCGCCCCTCCGGGGGTGGGATGGTCCGTAAATGGATTTTCCCCGCGGGAAAAAAAAAAAAAAAAAAAAAGGGCAAATGCATAGTGGCGGTGTAACTCGACACCCGTTCGGCATAAAAGTCAGGAAGTTGACATAATGTTGTCTGAAACATGTTGACTTTTAGAGCTCAGCAAAATGTTGTCTTTTCGATAACTTTTTGCCGATGTCATTTTAAAGCAATCTCAATGATAACTAAATGATGACTTTTCGAGGACTTGTGTTGGTATCTTTATGACATCAAAGGGATAACTTTCCAATGTTTTTGTAATGACCTTCTTACTGTGAGCTGATTTTTATTTATATTGTGTTCCCAATGAAGTAGGAAACCTATGGAATTGAAATGTCAACAAAAAATAGAAAGATAGTTATTTTGATTGAAACCACGACTTTTTGACAACACAAGTACCTGCTGAACTGACTGACAATGACATTTGGTGCGCTAAACATGGCGGATTTTCGGCCTCATTAGGTATTTACGTATATTCATGGTTCACTTTGTGTACGCACTGAAATACTGTTATATTGTTTTCCTGTGAGTTACAGTGCTGAGTTAGAACGAGATAGATATATGTTTTAGTGTGTGCCTTCAAAATGGATGCTATATTTGTATAAGCAATCGTATGTATAGAACAATATGTCGTGTCCCTATTATAGAGGTCTACTTATGCATCGTAATTCGTTCGGCATTGCTAAGTGTTTTTTATTCAATTATTACAACATAAACGTATTATTTTTGACTTAACATACTGGTTGAAAATATAATTAATAGTCTGTGATTCTTATTATTCAGTTAGTTATCAAGAATTAAATTGCCGAACAAGTAAACTTGTAAGTATGAATATAGGTTATAAACACATTTTTTCATATTTTATAACTAATTAAATTATATAAAATTGTTGTAACACGATGCTTGTCGCTATTTCAATTAAATGCAGTTAAAAATATTTAACTTTTTATATTATTACTAACTTTAAACATTTGTATAGGTACAATTTTGTTAATTTAATACATACATAGATGATTTGATTAATTAAAAAAAAACTCATTAGCATCGTCTTTGTAAAAGTGTCAAATAAAATTTAGAATGCGCTAAAATTTAATGAATATTTTCAATTTCTGATTTGATATTTTTTTAGGACTCAACACAAGATGTATTACGTAGTTTTTTGGGATAAAACATCTGCAGTCATACCTGCATCATGGGTAGATTCAGATTCTCGAACTTTTAAGTGGCCGAAAACAAAAAATGCTAGCTTAATACTAATTATTTGATGATGATGAAGGTTTTGCTGCTATTAAAACAAATAAAAAATTTGAAATGGTAGACAAAGGAAAAAGAAACTGCAATAAACCTTTACGCTATTGTGATACAGAAGATGAATCGACGCATATACAAAAAAGTAAGGATCATTAGTTTGAATTAAATTGTAAAATTTAATATTGCATGAAAATTGAAAAGAAAAATAAATAGTATTTGTTTTACCTTTACCTAAAATCTTTTATATAATAATTCTAATATTAATTTTATTTATTGTATAGAAACTAAAAGTAGAAAGAGGATAATATCATCGTCAAGTTCTTCTGAAAATGAGGGTATGAAACAAATAAAGTTGTTCAATTATATATAATTATTTTGTTCCTTACTAATAAAACACTTTATTTTCAGATAGCAGAATAAATAATATACCAATGCCACCTGCCACGTACGTGAGCCAAAAGAATCAGCAACCACCACCAACATTTAAAACTCCTATATCATCTCATCACAGTACAAGTGAAAATCCAGTCAAGAGTTCACATTCAACTTATAAATCTATGAGCTCTTTTAATAATACCAACGAGAATAATACTGATAATGATTTAGTTGAGATTCCGCCTGCAAGTTTATCACAAGATCCTGATTCTTTTCAGAAGGCTGGTGCTCAGTCTCCTCATTTAAATAATGACTCCGATAGTATTGGTATGGTCGCATTTAAAAAAAAAAATTCCTTTGTTAATTTTATTTTATCAACTTAATTTATTTATCAGAAAATCTTCGAGATTCATTGAACGTACCTCCGCATGCAATACCTCAGATAAGAAGTATCAAGAAATCCAGTAATTTAATTTTATCCCATTAATTTTTTTAAAATACTTATATCACTTTTTCTAATTTTTGTCTTGTAAAATTATTATTTTACAGATATTCCGATTAGAATCATCGGGATCACTCTCGTCAATCAAGCATTAAACAACCGTCTCCTCCCCCTATTCAACCTCTTGTAGATCTTAAAGATGATGACCAGATGTCTTTGCCTGGTTCAGATACTCATGGTCACGGCTGTTGTCGTAAGTATTAATCCAGTAATAAAATGTTCATATTTTTACTTGTATTATCACTATCATACATTTTTCAAAAACTTTCAATATTCATGTTTGGACATTATATTATATTATTATACATTCAAAATTATGTAAAAAAATTATTAATAACTTTATACATAATTCTATTTTTTCAGAAACAATTTTACAAAAGTGGAGTGCCTCTGATAAAGAGAAAATTGAAAAAGTTATCAAATCATGGTTTCAGCATGCTGGCGATCGCCTTAAATAACTTAAATAATTATAATAATTACTTGAGCCGTAAAAGTATTTATAATTTTAATAATAAGATTTATTTATATTGGTTCGTAATATTGTTATATATTTAATTTATAATTACTTGAGCCGTAAAAGTATTTATAATTTTAATAATAAGATTATTTATATTGATATGTAATATCGTTATTATTCATTGTGTTATCAAATAAACAATAATTAAACCTATTTTCCATGTCAATTTTAATTTTTCACTAGCCTCTTAATTTTAACATAAAAACGTTAACTTTATGATCTCTAGAAAATGTTATCTTTCTGATATCTTTTTAATGATCTCTAAAAGATGCCACAAAATGGCTCATAAGAGAGCTTTATGTTAACTTTATGTTGACTTTTTGATTATCATTTCTGATATCAGATCTTGAATAATGTTAACATTAAGAGAACTTTATGCTATCTTCTTGCCGAACGGGCATCGCCAACGCCTCTAACACATTGCCCTGGCCCTGCATACAAGAAGCTTTTCAGCACCACGCGGTACCGCCATATCTCCGAGGCCGTTTGGGCCGAGTCCCTGAGCAGACGTTGCGTGGCCCTTCTGCGGCCACCGCCTCTTTCGGTTCCTCGCCCTGAGATACCGTAAAACCGCCCCAAATGCGCGTCATGGTCACCGAGAGGTTTTAGACGGTATGCCGGCGTAAGATTTTGGTTAGGGACCCAACTCAGCTAAGCGGACAAATGCTCCGCGTTCCGAGTTGGAAGGCCAGAGACTTCGATATGCCCCTGACGGGCCTCCCCCGAGGTTCCGAAAGGGGAGCTTGGAATCCTTGGGGGTCTATGTTTCGAGTATCGTCCAGTTCTGGGGTCATCTGGAAGCTAAAGCCTAGCTGGCTTGACCGTATTCAACGACGTGACGCTCGAATCATCGACAACCAGATTCTTTCTGACAAAATTGACTCCCTGGCGTTCCTCAACATTGCGGTTTAAGCGGTGTTTCCTTCCTCGCACAACATCTTTGTGGAATCAGCTTTCCTCGACGGTATTTCGTAATGGATACGACTGAAGGACCTTCAAGAAAAGAGCCTATATTTGCCTCAAAGTCCGGCAACGCACCGATAATTCCTCTGGTATTATGGGTGTTCATGGGGGACGGTGTTGATCACTTGACATCAGGTGGCTCATTAGCACGTTTGCCTCTTTTCTCATTAAAAAAAATGTCATTAAATAGGTACATAATATACAGAAGAAGTCGTGATGGCCTTGAGGTTTAGGTACGCGGTCGAGAATTTCGACGGTCGCGGGTTCAAACCCCAGGCACACACCTCTGACTTTTCGAAGTTATGTGTGTATTCACAATGAATTATCACGTACTTTAACGGTGAAGGAAAACATCGTGATGAAACCTGCACACCTAAAAAGTTCTTAGGAATTTATTAGGTGTGTAGTCCGCCAACCCGCACTAGGCCAGCGTGGTGGACTAAGGCCTAAACCCTCTCAATGGTAGAGGAGGCCCGTGCCCAGCAGTGGGACGTATATGGGCTGATGATGATACAGAAAAAGGCAAAAAAAATAATTTTAGAATTATTAATTACAGAGGTCAGAAGGGCGGCAAAATTTTAATAGCCTACAGGCGGCAAATGTCTTAATCCGCCACTGAGGCTGATTGAAAACTTTGATCGTTAGGTTTCGTATAGACTTCTTATTAGCCATAGTACGAATATGTTACTATTAAATATGAGGAGACTAAAGCGGGTTCTAGAATATTTTATCAAGTAATATTTTGTGAACCATTAATGTTATGCAACTGATGTTACAGGGCTGGGCAAAATACATGCTTTGCTTTAATTGAAATACAAATTACAAACTACTGTATCGCAAGTAATAAAAATATGAAATACAAAATACAGTATTTTAGCTATTTTTAATTAAATACAAATTACAAAATAAGTAATTTCACTAGATTTTTACATGTACTGTCAGACAAACAGCCTCTTGTTGGAGAGTGAATAAAACCTGCTAAAGAAAACAATCCTTTTAACCGACTTCAAAAAAAGGAGGAGGTTATCAATTCGTGTGTATTTTTTTTTATATTTACCTCAGAACTTTCGACTGGGTGGACCGATTTTGATGATTCTTTTTTATTTGAAAGCTGATGCTTCAAGTGTGGTCCCATTTTAATTTGGTCCAGTTGTGACAGTGGCTTCCATGAGAAAATCATATAGGTCTTAAATTTACATTAAAATTGCGCGAAAATGGACGAATAACTCAATATCACGCCAACTGATTTCAATGATTCATTTTTTATTGTAAAGGAAGTACTTACTCCAAGGGTAATATTGTAATGTTTCCCTGGCTGACATCGACTCCAAAAATAACAATAATTGTAACTACTTACATTATATTATCGTAATAATTTGAATGACTTTTAAGTAGACTAATAATTTTCTATTCATTTTACTAAGGAGAACTCTAATTTTTTTTTTATCATTGTTTATTATTCATAGGCATGTGTTGAGTTAGATTTAAAGTGGATAGGTACCTACCTACCTTCTTACGTGGTAAACACATATTTATGAAGAGAAAATTACGTATTTTAATTAGGTACAAGTAATTCAAATACTGCCCAACCCTGATGCTACTTATATAATTGTCGCAGGTTCAAAACTTGTCTTTAAAAAAAAAACATTTTATTACTGCGAGTAATTTTATTGTAAGAGAAACACTGATGATAAGTAGTCATAATATAATGAATAGTTGACCCGGCGAACGTAGTTCCGCCTATGGAGAGTAAAGGTAAGGAGTGTAATCGAGTACATGCAAAAGTGTCCGTCAAAATGTCTTAAATTGGGGGCGCCACATTAACATCAGACCCATAAATTTTAAAGGAAGCGGAAATCAATAAACGTACTATTCACAGTTCAGGATATAAACTCAATCTAGCTACACGCGTTTCTCATAATAACTCTTTAAGGTTATATTTACTACATTATTTTGTACTACGCAAGTAGTTGGTATTTTCAATAAATAACTACTTTAGTCGACAATAATATTAAATTCATACCATTTCCTTTGTCTACACCAGCACCATTCTGGAAGGATTTTGAACTGTTATTTACGCTGACCGCTGGACACTTTTTTCGATTTTCTACTATGGGAGATCACACTCCTCACCTTTACTCTCCACAGTTCCGCCTAACCCTACTTAATTTCATTTTATTTTTACTTATTCCAAATAAAAGTATGTTTTTATTGACAATAGCAGCCTGCCCGGCTTCGCACGGGTATCCCGTACCCCAGTAACGCCTACATCGCTTATTATAATTATTATGGTGCCGTCTAACCGAGCGGCGTGAGCGGTGACCATGTGACATTTTTCAAATAACTTACGTTTTTAAACTTGTGATATCTTTCGAATGGAATGTCCAAACTGAATAATTCAAAAAGTTATATAATGGTTTTGAAGCAGACTTAGATATGAAGTCATTTATTTTGATAAGGATTAATTCCAAAGTATAAATAAAAGAGCTTTTATAGCGGTGGCATTTATATATATTGTTTGAATTATTGTGACATAACTATAATAGTTAGACATATGCTGTACCGATATTTTTTGTAGATAATTATATATTCTGCAAAGACGTAGTACATTATTTTGTTCTATAATCAATAGTTTTCGCAGCGCACGCGATGTAAAAAAGATTTTTGGTAATTTTTTTACACCTTGGGTTACATTATTGGAGTCTTAGTATGGATCCCTAACTTTTTGAAAATTTAATATAGGCTATGTTCACCGGAGATAGTGTAGCTTCCCAACAGTGAAAGAATTTTTCAAATCGGTCAAGTAGTTTCGGAGCCTATTCAATGCAAACAAACAAACAAAAAAACAATCAAATCTTTCCTCTTTATAATATTAGTGTAGATAATGTAAACCTTCAGCAAAAGAGATATGCAGGGTAATGGTAAAGAATACTGCACTTTTCTTGATCTCGTTCACTAAACTAGACGCGAAAGCAAGAGTTCTGGTTCGTACCTCTTTTCTGTAGCACATTGGTACTTCTTAGTTTTAGTTATCTGATTCATAATTCTACGGTATTACTCGAATAACATTTTAATTAGAAAACAATTAACCTGGGTATTTGAATGTCCATAAGAAATTTTGTAGCAGTGGGTAGGTTTTACTAGCTTGCGATTCTATTTTGCCTTCCGCTTTGCTGCGTAGAGAAGTAGACAACTGTTTGTTTCCAACTGCTCCTGCATATCTAATTCTGATTAAAAAGTTGAAGAAGTTGAGGGTGACAACATGACAATAAATTTTATGCGTACAACTGTAGATCTTGGTACACAGGAGTTGCAGTTGTAGCCTTGTAGGTATCCGTAAATGGTATAAGAGGTTAATGCTTACTGTCTCTGTTGTCAGGTATATATCAGTACTATATAATATGGGGCAAGCCCATTGCCGTATTTCAGGCACATTTAAGACTCTGTGCTGCTACTGAGAACTTCCTATTGGAAAATCCATTATTACATTTTGCTCGACCCGGGAATCGAACTCGGGACTACTAGATCCGATAGATATATAGATTATGCTGCGAGACCGCAAGGAAGTCTATTAGCTATGCTAGCTATTATGATTTTAATAATAATAATGTATTAGGACTCATTAAAGGCAGTTACTATGAAGTGACATTAATACAGCCTATTTCACCAACATATTGATTCCATTCAAAGAGCCATTAAAGCATGTTGCGCAGCTGGAAGCTTTTGTCATCCCGCAGGAGACAAGTTAACTAAATGATTTTTCATGTTCGATAGGAAACTACTAGGGTTAATACCTACAAAAGAATCCCTTATAAGTCGTCTGTCTTTTCTAAGCTGCATACAACAGTTTTACGCTTCAAACAGCAAACATCTAAAATCTCAAATATTATTTTACCCATTTATTAAAAACGAAAATGTATACATTAAACTTCATTTTCATTAGTATTGTGATTTTTGCTGCATGCCACATTCAAGAAAAAACAGCCAAAGCTCAGGAAATTCAGTTATCACCAGGTGGTATATATAAATATTTATACTTTTATAACAAATAAAAATAATACTTTGCTCTTTAAAATTTAAATATGTTAAATACTTGAATTTAGTCAAATAATATGCCTGGTAAAAGGCAATTGGCTCACATTTTGTAACGTTTGATTTTATTAGGAGGAGAAATGTTGGGGTATAAATACACTTTTGCTCGCTTGTTAGGATACCTGCAAGCACGAGCATTTATAGTATGTGTCTATAATTAAGTATCAAGATTTGGAGTAGGTAGATAAAGTGAAGTAAAAATGGGCGTGAAGTAAAATTTTCTAACATTTTTTTTTCAGGCCGAGAGTGTCAGATGACTCCTGTAATACACATTTTGAAACATCGCGGTTGCAAGCCCAAAGCTATTCCTTCTTTCGCTTGCATAGGAAAATGTACCAGCTACGTACAGGTACGGCGTTGTTATAGATTACAAACTGATGGGCCCGGCTCCGCCCAGGTGTAATTTTAAATACTGTCCTTATCCCACAGGAACACTGCATTTTTACAAGATAAAAGTATCCTATATCTTTTCCCAAGTTGATATCATGGTTTAGCGTGAAAGCGTAACGGATAGACAGACAAAGTTCTTTTCGCATTTATGAGTTATGATTTTGGTACATTAAAACTTAAACCTTTGTAGCAAATTGATGATTTTGATCGACATATATTATGATTACGTATTATTTTTAGGTTTCAGGCAGTAAAATTTGGCAAATGGAACGTACTTGCAACTGCTGTCAGGAAGCGGGGGAGAGAGAAGCTACAGTAGTTTTGTACTGCCCTGACGCTAAGAATGAAGAAAAAAGATTTAGAAAGGTTTGTTATTTCTCTTTATAGTTTGCTGTATTTTTTTAAAATGTATTCGTTTGTAATAAAATCTAAATCATGCAGTGGAAATCTTTTTGCGGGTAACGTAAAGGTACACTTACTAGTTTCTTTTTTATTGATTATCAACGCCTTATTAAAAAAAAAAACTTAAAAACAACGTTAAAAACATTTATCCTTTACAGGTTTCTACCAAAGCTCCACTTGAATGCATGTGTCGGCCTTGCGGGAGCATAGAAGAAAGTGCTATCATTCCTCAAGAAGTAGCTGGCTATGCTGAAGAGGGGCCTTTATACAATCACTTTAGGAAATCTTTGTAATTACCACGGCCTAAAAGCTATTGTTGAATTTTGCAATATTAAAATTATTAAAACTGTTTTTGATGTAATATTATATATATTTTAAATAAAAGCTCTTGACCAATATCTTTCTTATTTATTACGATATTAAAATTAGTTTAAAAATTCAGAAAGTTACTTCGTTAACAATTATGACTATTATTATATTACAATTTTCTGTATTTTTGGCTAATTTATCCACGATTTTAATCAAAGTTTCCGAACGACTACGACCATCTGTCAATAATCAGTTGTCATATAATCAAGTTTCCGAACGTTAGTTTATTTTGTTTCTTTGCTGTTGTTTGTTATTCTCTTCAAGTTTCCTTCATATCTCTGTATTTTCGTAATAAATTTATAAAAACATGAGCCGCAGAAAGCGCGCAAAGGTAAAGTCGTTTACTATAAACATTAGAATAGTCAAATACATCGGCTTTATTAGTAATTTACATATAAAGGTTATGTTTATCGATCGTAGGTAGAAAACCGCGAATTGGATGAAAAATTGAAACAAGATGATTCTGAATCGGACCAGTCTGATAAAAGTAAGGTCATTACTTCTAGCCCTACATCGGTTCAAGGCAGAAGGGAATCCTCCTCGAGTCGGACAGCCGATGCAAAAGATCAGAAAAAAGAGGAAAAGCCTGTTACAGAAGAAGTTAAGAGTGATGACATTGAAGAGATTAATTATAAACAAATGCTTAACAGGTGTGTAGTGGTGTTTATCACTATATGAACAGAAGTGCGGTAGAAGACCAATTAAAGATTTTCTTATTGTATTTTTCCCCCAAGTATGATGCCGTTTTCTTAGGTACTTATTATAATTACAGCTTGGAAGGTGCAGCTTTCCAATCTCGGTTGCCTTTCGATAAAATGTCGTCATTGGAGGCAGAATGTTTTTCGGATCTTCAAGGAGCTTCAAGCCTTACATTTGTGCAGATTAGAAATCGTGTACTAAAAATGTGGTTTGAAAACCCCAAGAAGCAATTAACACAGGAGTATGCAGTTCAAAAAATGGAAGTAAGTCATTTTCTAATAAAACTCATGAGTGTAACTTATCAGAAGTACTTGAAATGCATAATTTTCTATTATCATCTTGAAGAATCTGGTTATCCTATTTCCTTCATTGAAAATTAAAGTTTTATATGATAAATAAATAAATACACCCAACTGACCCCACACTAAGTTTAGTCTTGTGTTGTGGGTATCAGAAACTATGAGCGACTTTGTGGTCTCACAGACACCCAGATCCGAAACAATTTATTATTTGTTGATAAATGTAAATACTAAATAGTTCCTAGTTTTCTTCTAACCCTCTCAGCTGTATAACTTGCTTTGATGTTGAGACAGAATGTGAAGATTATCAAATAAGATGCTGTTGAAATATTTTTGGCTAGACTAACTTGTTCTTTAAGTAATAAGAACATTGTAATTAGTAAAAAAAATGATTGGTTTTTCATAATCCCTCGGGACATAACATTTACAGTATAAAGGAATCAGTTGTTTGTACCAAAATTCATGAAAGTGGTCATGCATTTCCACATAGTCTTAATGAATGGTCATAGTTGTAATTCTTATTATTCATATTCCAGGTGCCATACAATGGAGACCCAGCTTTAGTGATGAGAACTCATGCATTTTTGGAAAGACACAGTTTCATAAACTATGGAATTTATGAGCGTATAACTCCAATTCCAAGCCCACCTAAAGGCAAGCAGAGACCAAAAGTCATCATAATAGGAGCAGGTCAGTCTATTGATATCAGTAATAGTAACCAATTTTTTTGTGAGACCTGTTATTTTGGGCAAATGCAGTGGCAATAAATAAAACTATTCTGGCCATGATACTGAGTGATGATTCCATCACATGTTATCTGCGTCCAAAGCCAATGTTATGTTTTTTACTATCACTGTTGCCTGGCATCATGCATTTAATTTCAGAGTGGCTGATAAATCTACACTCAATATTGTTGACAGCAATAAAGAGATTCAATGTTGGCATCACTTTTGATAAAAAATTATACTGAGTATAACTTTCATTTTCAATTGCAGGAGTGTCAGGTCTTGCAGCAGCTCGTCAGCTTCAATCTTTCGGTTGCGAAGTTGTGATACTGGAAGGAAGAGATCGGGTTGGAGGGAGGATTGTTACTTACCGAAAGGGACCATATGTAGCAGATTTAGGTAATGTATTGTCTTTTGGTTTTGTATTGCAGAAGTCACAAAAAAGTGCACAGCTTTGAAATTTTAAGCCACTCATTAATAATTATGTATGTATTGTATAAAGTATATGACACACATATACATGTATGTATGTATATGTCACATTACTTCTGTATCCCCGAAGGTTAGGCAAAGATGTTTTAAATCCTGCATAATAGGGATTTATATGTATGACATTTTTTATGAGATTGTTAAGGCCAATAAGAAAGGCCATGCTTGCTCCAGCTGGTGGTACTTTTACAATCAAATCATGGTGTGATCTACTTTCCTGTGTATTAGAAATAATTTGTTTATTAACACTATATTTGATATTTTTAGGCGCCATGGTAGTGACAGGTTTGGGCGGCAATCCTGTAACCACATTGTCAGTGCAAATGAACATGGAGCTTCACAAGATCAAACAGAAATGTCCATTGTATGAAGCAAGTGGGAATCAAGTTCCGAAACATAAAGATGAAATGGTAATTAAAGCTACTTTTAGTGTTTTAGTGTTATTAGGTTTTTCCATAGGAAAATTCTCAGTAGCAGCACAGATTCTGGAAATGTGCCTGAAAAACGGCAATAGGTTCGCCACCTATTATGTGGGAGGTATGTATCAATACCTGGCGAAATGTGGGTGCAGAAATCCACCTCTGCCTACCCCTTTCGGATAATACAGGCGTGAGGTTTTTTTTTTGTTTTTTTTTTTATACTGGCTCGGCAAAGTGACTCCACTGTACCTGATGGTAAGCACAGTGGAGTCCAAAAAAATAATACCGACCAGCGAGAAACGATATGGTCACCCGCTTTATTATGTATGTATGTAATTTTAAAAGGAGGGTAGGCGCGCCGTTGTTGAAGTACTATCGCTCCGCACGTATTTAAATAAAAAATAGTTAATCCAATAAAGTTCTAAATAATTCTAGTAGTGAGTGATTTAAAGTAGTGCAATAAGTCCAAAGAATCGTTATCTCGTAAATTTATCAACAATCTTTGAAAAAATTGCTAATAGTAAATCAGTGACTTTGTGAAGCTTAAAACTTGTGTAAACTGTGCATACAAGTGATGGGAACAAATAAATGACAATAAACATTGAGACAATACGTAATTAAACTACGAACAGTGGTGAAAGTGCAAGTACATTACAAACATTTTATAAATATTAACAAATTGTCTTATCATCATCATCATCAGCCCATATACGTCCCACTGCTGGGCACGGGCCTCCTCTACAACTGAGAGGGTTTAGGCCTTAGTCCACCACGCTGGCCTAGTGCTGGTTGGCGGACTACACACCTAAGAAATTACTACGAACTTTTAGGTGTGCAGGTTTCATCACGATGTTTTCTTTCACCGTTAAAGCAAGTGATAATTCTTTGTGAATACACACATACCTGGGGTTTGAACCTGCGACCGTCGAAATTCTCGACCACGCGCCTAAACCTCGAGGCCATCACTGCTTATAACCTATAAAAATAAAACTGTTACAAATTTGAATACTTTCAAACAATAGTCAACAAGCTGTAATTAACGATATTACTTCATTATTTCGCTGCTTACACAATACAGAAGTTGGCCTCTCGGCGAAAATACGTTTTGAATCTTGGGGAATGTTCGGCGGTTCGAAACCAAGTGCAGCATTAGGACTTTTGGTATTTAAATAAATTATACCTATTTATTAAATTACATTGCAAAAAAAATCCTAGTCTATGAATAAACGATAAAATAATATAGTGTTCGACCGACTCGATCGAGCGATCCGCTACTTGGAAGAAACTACAGAGGGCTGCCAAGAGAGGGCGTTACTAGTACCATAACACAACTATCAATCTAATATTTACAAACATGGAAGAAGTTATGAATGCGCTAAAGAATATCCAAAAGGAACTTGATGAACAAAAAAATACAATATTAAAAAGCGGCGAAAAAGTGACCGAACAAGTAACCCAAAATATAAACTACATTTTAGAAGAAAAGTTCAAAATACTAGACGAGAAATACGACAGTCTTAAGGAAAAAATAGAAAATCAAGAAAAGCGACTCTATTTTATAGAAAAACAGATCAGAAAGAATAATATTGTCTTTTTCGGACTAGAAGAAACAGAAACATCATATTCAAATCTAGAAAAACTCATGATCAACTTTATAAAAGAACACTTCTCTTTGGACCTGGATCATAGAGACATACAAGAAATAAAGAGAATAGGAAAAAAAGGGGACAGACCTAGACCAATAATAGTAACATTTTCTACCCACGGTACAAAAATCAACATATTCAAAAGGAGTAGTTCACTGAAAAATACAGCTTTTTATATAACAGAAGATTACCCTCAATATAATTGAAAAAAGAAAACTATTACAAGAACAGTTACGAATTGAAAAAGAAAAAGGAAACTCTGTAATAATAAAATACGATAAACTAATAATACGAGACAAAAAAAACTCAACAGCGAAAAATAAAAGAATGCTTTCAGCTTCTCCTGAAACCAACATTACCGGACGCGATGAAGTTAAAACACAGGCTAAAGAATAAAATCCAAAATACGAATAACCAAATGTCACGTAAAACATCTTATAGCCTATCTGAAGAGATTGTAAAGCCAGGGATACTGAACTTCTTGACTACCAAAAATCGAAATAATACACCCGGAGCAAAAGGAAATAACAAGGAAAAGATCTAGCAACCCTCTCACGTGGTTAACATAAGAAAAACAACAATAAAAACAAATCTAACTCTTCCAAGCCGGCTGGTCACCGAGGAAGAGTATGACCAAAACCCTCCAAAGAATCAAACAAAATTATCTACAAAACTATCTACAACAACTAATATTACCACTACTACGACTACAACAGGAATGCTCTAGATTTTGACATACAACGTCAAAACACTTTTACCTTACATACGAACGCTTGATAGAATTAAATGAATCTCTAACAGACATAAAATACGACGTAATTGGACTGGCTGAAACGATAGGCGGCCTTAACTGGATTCGAGTAGCCCAATCTAGAGAGGACTGGCTATCTTTGGAGGAGGCCTTCACCTACCGAAGGGTTCTTGCAGATTAAATATATTAAAATATAGTATAATACTAACGTAGGATTAAATAAGAATGATGTAACAAACTAACAACTAAATTTAAGAACGAAATGAAATTACTAACAAAAAGCTATTGTACTTAATTAATTACAACATTGAACTTAATTCTCTTTTTTGTAATCTGCAAGAAATAAAAGGCTTTTTATTTTATTTTATTATGTAATTTGTATTTTGACGTTTTACAGTTTTAAGATTCACATTAGGTATAGCATGTATGTATAGGCAATAGAACCTTTTTCGATTTCAAATACATGATTTATCTTGCGTATTTATTTTCAGGTGGAACGCGAATTCAATCGTCTCCTCGACGCAACTTCTTATCTGTCTCACCAAGTAGATTTCAATTACTATAACGACACACCTGTGTCTCTCGGCCAGGCTTTGGAATGGGTTATAAAACTGCAGCAGAAAAACGTTAAACATAAACAGGTATGTCATCATCATTCTCCTGCCTTGTTCCCAATTCTATTTGGGGTCGGCGCAGTATGTTTTATCCTTCCAAACATCAGCCGTCATGTCTCCATTCACTCCTTTTTCTTTCATATTTTCTCTCACGCACTACATCCATCTAGGTTATAGGTATATGCGGCTATTTATTATAATTTTTAGCAGGGCCGAATTTATCAGCAAGCAAGAGTAGCAATAGCTACGGGCCCCGCGCTAAAAACGACCCTGCATATTTAAACCCGCTCAATCTCATCTGCTTTTATGGACTTATCAGAGCCTTACGGGGTCTTTAGTTATGAACTATATAATTAACAACACACACCATTGTTACTTATAGACGACACATAAATGTATAATAAATAAATAAATAAATACACCCAACAGTCACATACATAGTTCTGACCCCACACTAGGATACAAGTCCTGTGTCGTGGGTATCAGACACTACGAGAGACTTTTCGGTCTCACAAACACCCAGACCCGAAACAAATATTTGTGGATCACACAAACATTTGTCTCGGTGCGGGAATCGAACCCGCAGCCATTCGTTTCGCAAGCTGGTGTCTAGCCAACTGCGCCACGGGGCTGTCTGGCTTGAGGTATTGAGTTATAACATATATTTTTTAACAACTGTTAGCAGATCAAAGGTTCTTCGAAAGAATTTGCTACGAGCCCCGCGCTTGCTTAATCATTAAAGTTTAGGCTTCTTCCATTGTAGAAATTTTTGGACATAATGTTGTTAGTTTTTTTTTTAAATTAGGCTAAAGAGTGTGATACTGACATGCTCTTCAAGTTTTCTTGTTATGTGGGTACCAAAAAGTATTTGTAATTATTTTGTTTTCGTTCTAATTTTTTGGATGTATTACCTACTTTCTAAGGATCCAATTATGAATGTCGTTTATTTTTTTAAACAATAGGGATGTTGACAAAAATTTGGAACTGTTTTCATTTTATAGATAAGAACGTAAATATTACGAAAAAATATACTTAAATTTTTTATTCATCAATTTTAAATAAAAAAACGACCTTAATTAGTTTAGTGTTTAAATTTCGCGCCTAAACGCTCCAAGCTGTCACCTGGTCTTGATGACGTAACAGTGTATTAAATACAACAAACTGCTGTTAAACTAGGGATGAAACAATACCATTAAGGTATCGATACTTCTACTCAATACCGTATCGGTCGTCAAGTATCGATACTTACTCGGTATCGGTCGGCAAGTATCGATACTTACTCGTATCAAATCGTTTTTGGAAAATTTAGAATAAAAATCTTAAAATATAATAGTATTTTTTATCAATAAGTACAAAATTATAGGCTTTTCAGCCCCGTGGCGCAGTTGGCTAGACACCAGCTTGCGAAACGAGAGGCCGCGGGTTCTATCCCCGCCTCGAGACCAATGTTTGTGTGATTCGCAAATATTTGATTCGGGTGTTTGGGAGACCGAAAAGTCTCTCGTAGTTTCTTATACCCACGACACAAATCGGTTAAAAATATCTGCTGCTTCAAAATTAAGTTGCAAGATTTCATCCAAACAAACGTACATACAAACATTGCAAGTTAAATAAAAGCTTGTAAAAAGTGTAAAGTTCCGATTTATCGAATCGAAAAAAACATCGATGTTTTTTCAAAGTGGACAGTGGACACCCCTAGGTTAGACAACTTGTCTGTGATTCTTCATACATTGTGACGTAACGCGCTCCGATTGGCGTTTGCAGTCACGTGATATTTGGAATTATTTTAAACATTTTTAATTATCTTTAATTAATTTATTACTCATATTTACATTTACAAAATATGATTTTCAGCATTCTAATATTCCCTGCTATGGCAAAAAAATAACTTTTCATACATTCGCTATTTATGTCAACATCCCTATTGAATTGTGCATGGTGAGTTGAAAGTAACTTATGTATCATGTAATAGAGAGTATACTAATAATAACAAAATTTGTTTTATTTCAAGATACAACACTTGAAGGCTGTGCTAACGCTGCAAGAGAAGCTCAAAAATAACACTAACAAGTAAGTACAACTTACCATTTTACCATAGTTCCTGTAATTCACTTTTTCACTTCTTCAAAGAGTTAAAATGCAAAAATGAAGGATTTTCATCCCACATTACATTTTTTTTAAGTAAGCCGTATTACCGTATATTGGGCATACGAAGATGTTTAAAAGTATTTCTTCAGATTCTCGATTCATTATCGCTTAGAATAAGTTGAATTTGTAAACTGACTTGGTAAATGAATAATTATCATTTACTTTACCGGTGAAGGAAAACATCGTAAGGAAACCTGCACACTATAAGTTTTTTGGGATTTCTTAGGTAAGTAGTCCTCCAACCCGCACTAGGCCAGCGTGGTGGACTAAGGCCTGAACCCTCTTAGTTGTAGAGGAGGCCTGTGCCCAGTAGTGGGACGTATATGGGCTGAAGATGATGATGAATGCTTCTTAAGAATATAAGTTTTTTGTGACTTTTTTTCACATATACAATTGAATGAACTATTTTTTTGCAGAATGACAGACATTCAGGAATTATTAAAATCCATGAAAGCCGAGAAAGAGACCCTGTTAATCGAGAAAGAAAAGGGTGCGACTGGAGATGCAGGCATACTCCAGGAGTTCAACCTGCGTCGTCTCAACAGGGAAATGAACCAGTTGTGCAACGAGTATGAGACTTTGACCTCTCAAAATGCCACTATAGAGGACAAATTGACCCAGCTGGAATCCAACCCGCCAAGGTATGTTATGGTTTATAAAAAAACATTTTATTATAATAGTCTACTGTCTAATACATACATACATACATACATAAACTCACGCCTGTATTCCCTTATGGGGTAGGCAGAGGTGCATTTCTACACCCACATTTCGCCAGGTATGTATCAGTCCCACGTAATAGGAGGCGAGCCTATTGTCGTTTTTCGGGCACAATTTCAGACTCCGTGCTGCTATTGAGAATTACCTAAAGGAAAAACCCAATAACACTTTGCCCGACCCGGGAATCGAACCCAGGACCTCTAGATCGCACGGCACATACATGTACCGCAAGACCACGAGACAGTCTAATACTAGTCTAATACTATCGGTCAGTTAACAAGGCAACAAGCACTATATGTGAGAATAGAAAACAGCGGGATTAGGGAGGATAAAGATAAGGAGTGTTATCTAGTACATGCAAAAGTGTCCGTCAAAATGTATTAAATTGGGGGCGCCACATTAGCATCAGCAACATAAATTTTAAAGGAAGCGGAAATCAATAAACGTACTATTCACAGTTCAGGATATAAAATCAATCTAGCTACACGCGTTTTTCATAATAACTCTTTAAGGTAATATTTACTACATTATTTTGTACTATGCAAGTAGTTGTCATTTTCAATATATAACTACTTTAGTCGATAATAATATTAAATTCATACCATGTCCTTTGTCTACACCAGCGCCATTCTGTAAGGTTTTTGAACTGTTATTTACGCTGACCGCTGGACACTTTTTTCGATTTTCTACTATAGGAGATAACACTCCTTACCTTTACACTCCATAAGCGGGATAAAGGCTGAAAATAAAGCTATAATCAGCTTTCCCTTGAGAAAAAAAAAAGTAGTCCGCCAACCTGCATTAGGCAAGCGTGGTGGACTAAGGCCTAAACCCTCTGAGTTGTAGAGGAGGCCCGTGCTCAGCAGTGGGACGTGATGATGAGCTGATGATGATGATAACGTATGTGAAGCTTGGTGACCAAGGACTATTTTATTTTAAACGTAGATGCAGCTCGTGGCCTCCAATCGTACGTATTGGGATTGATTCACACATATTAATGTACTCGTTAATGTGGGTACTACTGGTAATACAGGGCCATTCAACTATTACGAAATTTTTAGTAGATTTAAAATAAACTTATGTGCAATTCACACGTGGTAGAAGTGAAACCTTCAAAAATTTTGGCTTCAAGATAAAATAAAATTTCATGGCTGCATTTTTTACAATATTAAATAGTGGCCAAGTATATTAACGGTAAAACCTTTACTAAAATGTGTCCGTCTATTTTTACTGTCGTTTTTTCGTTTCATCGACTTTCAAATCACAACGATGTTAAAGAAGTTTTCACTTCAAAAATTGCGCACGTAATGCTTGAACGGTCCCTATGAGGGTGACTGACAATGGATGAGTGTGGCTAACAGCAGTTAAGTGTACTTAATTACAATATTGTTTTTTTTTCTAGCTCTGTGTATCTGTCAGTGCGAGATAGACAGATACTTGACTGGCACTTCGCGAATTTGGAGTTTGCCAACGCGACGCCTTTGGGCAATCTGTCGCTGAAACATTGGGACCAGGACGACGACTTCGAGTTCACCGGAAATCATCTCACAGGTATGTAGTTGTACTAATATATTAAGAACTCGAATATATTAGGAATTCGATTTAAATGTCGCAGATTTGAAATCATAAGTAGACAAACAAATAAAAGCTTATCATGGAATGAATCGATATAGGATTTGCAGCTCTACATTGTCCACATGTTACGGACAAGGATTTGGCAGAAGATGCCTTAGTTGGATGAAATTATTATCAGTTCGCCGTTATATGGACATTGAGTTAGGGACCCAGCATGTTACCACCACTTGCGGACGAAGTTGATTTATTTATTTATTATTTATTTATAATGAATTATCACTTTAACGGCGAAGAAAAACATCGTGATGAAACCTGCACACCTAAAAGTTATTAGGAATTTTTTAGGTGTGTAGTCCGCCAACCCACACTAGGCCAGCGTGGTGGACTAAGGCCTTAGAGTAGTAGAGGAGGCCCGTGGGCAGCAGTGGGACGTATATGGCCTGATGATGACGATGACATGAATTATAAATATATGTATTTCATAAATAAATACGAGAGAACCTCTGATTTCTATTCCTCTTGATATTCTCCTCAATTCCTCTACGGAAGCCTGTGAGTGACCTAATACAAGTATAGTAAAATAAAATTTTTAATTGAGTAAAGTATTGGTCGTGTTGGCTATTTCACAAAAGTCCTTCGCCTAGTAAAGACGAGTGCACATTCACTTGGATTCTGCCATGGTTCTTTCCATTCGCTTGATTGAAAAGTAAACGTTCAAACTAATAAAAAAATTATCTTTTCAAATATTATCTCTATCTCTTTATCAGACTACATATAGACGTTCCACTTATAAGCCTCCTCTAAAATAGAGAGGGGTTAGGCCTTAGCCCACTACGCTTCTAGACTAGTTGCGTGCTTGCAATTTTTGAAACTGATTCCATTATTTTTCATCGTTACTATGTATTTTGATTTAATAGTTTTATTTATATTCATACTTACCTTCAACTGGTCAGTGTCGTCGTTGGTCCCGCGGTATAAATAGGTGCGGACATAATGCCCATATCTTATATATAAAAATGAATCGCAAAATGTGTTGGTAAGCGCATAACTCAACAACGCCTGGACCGATTTCGCTAATTCTTTTTTTGTCGTGTTTGCTATTGTTAGGAGAAGGTTCTTATGAAAGAAAAAGTTAAGAAAATTGCGAGGAATATGGTAAAAACAACAATTTAATTTTCTCATATAAACTGTTCTACCTAATATTCTGTCAAACATTTTATGTTTATCCCGTCAATATGGTTAATGGTCCCCTCAAATTAAAGAACGTATTTAAATAAAGGTTTTGAATCGACAACATATATCCAGAATATTCGAATAATTGCGTATTTTAGATTTTAAAAATGTAGAATAATGTCAGTAATAAAAAGGGATTGACATATTTATTGGTTGTCAAATATTTATGCGTGCGTTCAGAAATGTATTTTTAAACTCCTTGGTTTACAATTTGCAAACGAAGGCGGGCTCGGTCAAGTCATCACGCTTTGAAATCTAAAACACCAACAACTATGTAAGGGAATGCGCTTGGTGTTAAGAAAATTGTTTAGTAATGTTATTCACGTGACGATACTGAAAAGACAACTTAGAGATGAATTGGTGCTTGAGAGTTCATCAATTATATAAGGATTTCATTGATCCCAACGGGTATGACCATTGAGTTCAAACGAATTCAGTTCCCGATTCGTCTTGCGTTCGCCATGACGATTAACAAAAGACTGTTTGTGATCTAAATTTAGACAATTAAAAAATATATTAAAAATGTATATCACAAGGTATATACGCCCATATATGTACGTCCCACTGCTTGGCATAGGCCTTCTCTGCAACTGAGAGGGTTTAGGCTTCAGTCCACCACGCTGGTGCTTCAATGAAGAGAATTGAAACCGACTGTATCCCATGCTTCACAATATGTACATGTTTAATTTAATCATGACTTGCGGACACACGATGGATACATTTAATTTTTGTACTTTTTTATTTCTGTATTTTTATCTCAATAAAGTGCTGAACTTAATATTTATTTCCATACAAACAAAAATAAAATTCAGGTAATATGTAACATGACATTCAATGACTGTTAGGCGGTACGAAGTTTGCCGGGTCAGCTATTATAATATTATAAATGTTAATGTAAATTTGTTTGTTACGCTTTCACGCCAAAACTACTTAACCGATTAACATGAAAATTTGTACACATAGTCTTCGAGATATAAGATAGGACATAGGATACTTCTTATTAAAAAAAATACGGAGGGTAAAAGAATTGAACAATGATTGAAAAAAGATTTGAATGACTTTTGGTATGCAGTTAGGTGGGACCCACCGAAGTAACATAGGTGGGAATGGTTATCCTTACTATTATATAAATGTGAATGTAGGGATGTTTGTTACGCTTTCACGCAAAAACAAAAAAAATGGTATGAACATAAATGAGACCCTGTGAAGTAACATAGGCTATGTTTTATCCCGGGAAAATGTAATGTTCTCATTAGGATAAACATATTAAAAATACGAAAATAACTGTCAGAGTTTTACTTTTACGCCTCAACCATTTGAATTGATTTGACCTTTTTTTAAATTCAGTAAGTGCCATTTTGGGCACTTGAGGGACGATTTATAGATTCACTTATTATCTTTCTGCGCCCAACCCTGAAGTCTACGCGGACGGAGTCGCGGGCAAAAGCTATAAAAATATAAAAATTGCGATTACAAAACAGGTGTAGAAGGGTGAAAATTAGGAGTTATATGTATTTTTCAATGCTGAATCATAAAAAAATTAAAACAAAAAATGTCCAACCCCATGTAAACCCTTAAATGTTGACCGATTCTCAGACCTACCTACAATGTTTCGGAGGAGTTTGCCAAATAACACTGCGACACGAGAATTTTATATATATGGCAAAACAACGTTTGCCGGGTCAGCTAGTTATTTATAATTATTCACTTTGTACACATAAATAGCTATGGAGGGCAAAAATTATGCTTTGTTTTTATGTTCACGTCTACTAACTAGCTACCATTACCATAATAGCTATCTCATCCATTTTAAACTTATTAATAATTTAATTTCGTACAATACACAAGATAATACAATAAATAAAAATACATAATAGGCATATTTATACATTCATAAAGAATAAACGTAAAAATATGATAATCAGCAATTTGTTTAAACCAATCAAAGATTTGACACATTAATTATAACCGGTATTCAGAGACACTTAATTAACACATAATTTCAAGATATTCGTGCTGGCTACATGTTTTTATTTATGTCGTCGATAATATCGGTCCGTTCGTGCAATTATCGCAGCTTGAGCGTAATAATGTGAGAAACCCAATTACGTTCTTGACAAACCGTCCGTGTTAAGAAGAAGCTTTCGGTATAAAATGTGTTATTTACTTTAGAATCATCAATCATTGACCAATCGCGGTGACGACACCGCTTGATCGATGGAGTGGCAAAACATTGTCTATAACGAAACATGTCATTAGTTCAGTTCCCGTCCCAATCACTGGGATATTGGGCCGAGGAGTCGGCAATAACTTCAATTAGCCCCGACCGCCTCGGCTGCAACTCGTTAGCGTTTCCCAAGCGTTTCCGCGCAATCCGCCGCGATCGATGCGCCATTGTATCAAACACAAAACATGCTGCCGTATACAAGTAGCCATTCCTAAATGGCCGATTTCCTCCGCCTGTTATTTGTTTCCACTTACGCGGCGCCCTTTGAACGGATCCGTGGTATTTGTTACATATAGAAATTACCGTGGGCGGATGCTGCCGCTTGACAATATGATTCATAACACTGTAACTGTTCACGTTGGTGTATACTACTTTTCGTACTAATTTGTTACATACCACACTTAGGTGGCAACTACGCATTTGTAAAGTAAATAATATGTGTACAGTCAGTACCGAGCTGGTAATTATTTTTGTCAAATTTTACGAATTTGAGCACTTAAAAGTTTGGCAATGAGTAATTTTTGAGTATGAATTGTCGATTTCTTCGTTCGTGACCAAGCTCGCCCCGTTATGAATGTGGAATTTTCGAGTTAGTAGCCGGTTGCGATTATTCGCAGCGGATGGTGGATTTTCGCCCGCAGGTCTGTTTCGTGTCAATAATTACTATCATTTCTCGCCGCAAGATTCCATCTTCCATCGCAGATAAATTACTTACTGACTTCTGTGAATTGTCATAATGACCGTTGCAGAAAATCTGAGCCCCGCATTTAGCTACTTTACACAGATGTACGGCTGACAAGCGAGAGGTGCTCGTTTGACTGATCGGAAAATGTGTATGGTTTATTTCTAAATTCTTATCTGGTAACACATTTTACAAGGTCCGCACACAGTCCGCTGTGTAGCTGTCAGCTCGGTAATAAATTCACATTTATTTAGTGTTTCATATCTTTGTCGATTACGAGTTAAATATAAAAAGGGAACAAGTGAAATTGTTGCGTCCGTTGTTGAGCCGAAAGATATGTATCGCGACATCCCCGAGACGCCTCTTTTGTACGTTGTGGCCGGGTTGTGCGTGCGTTGTCGGCCATATTTCTCACTGTTCGCCGTACCGGTGTTTGCGGCGTGGGTAGTTGAAAAATGACATCTTGATTGTTGTGCGTTATTCCACTCATGAGAATGTCGGGCCGCAGTGGTCGCGTGCATCGGCATTGTCGGGCCCCGAGCCCCGGGCTCTACAAATTGAACGATTGTTACCCGTTCCATGAAAACGCGCTGCTATCGTGACTTGTCACAGCATTATTATATTTACTGAAATATTGTATTTTGTTAGAATACGGTACTGAGGTAACCGCGCATCAAGCGCATTATATTCATTCTGCACTCTAAAGACATCCATTGGGAATATCTTAATGTTTAAAAATGGTTATTTAAAAATAGGAGTATTTCACTTCCAACTTTATGCTAAAATTATTTATAGTATACCTCTTAGTATTGATACTAATGTAATTTTTTCCACAAATGCCCTTACCCAAAGTCTCTCCTTGAATATTCATTATTGAATACCGTTAACTAGTTTAGGCGTTTAGGATTTATTTGTTTGTTTATTTTACTGCAATTTGCACAGTTAACACCTCTTACACATGTTAAAAATAAAATGTATCGCTTAATAATAGCAATAGCAAAAAAAAAAAATTGAATTGTCAAAACTAAGTTAAACTTTCACAATATATTAGGTAACGATACTTTACTTGCGGCCTAGCATTCGCAAAAAGATCACAGTCCGGGCTAGTTTCCTTCAGAGCATGTGAGACGGTGAGGCATCGTAATGCCGACATCATATTTTAAGTAAATGTTATTGCAGCTTTCATAAAAGCTACACATAATTCAGTCGTGGTCAATGTGAATTATAAGTCGTTTTCCTATTTACCAACGACAAATGGCATTAAAACAAGTCCCTGAGGTGTCCAAAGGCATCTCTTAGTAAAGGCGGGCTGAGCGGCAACGAGTTTTTGATAACGCCATGCGTGGCGAGCCAAAGGCAATAATGAATGTGATACAGCCGCGACTTTTCTCATTTATCACACGTTCTATGAATAAAATATCTCGATGTTGCCTCTTGGATAGCGTCTAGTCGTGTCGGGACGGTTACGATTCACAGCTGCGATCACAATCTTCAGCCCAGTGCCTAATAGTGTTAGCTCTCTGGAGAAATTCACACCGTACACCCTTGTTTCGTTTTGTCCGGTGCAAAATTGACTCTCGGATGAAGTAAATTCAGAAACTCCGTTTGGATAAACAATGGATTGTTTGTTTCTCCTTTATTGGTATTTTTATTGAAAAAAAATTTATTGACTGCCTCGTGGTCTCGCGGTACAAGTATGTGCCGTGCGATCTAGAGGTCCTGGGTTCGATTCCCGGGTCGGGCAAAGTGTTATTGGGTTTTTTCCATTCGGAAATTCTCGGTAACAGCACGGAGTCTGGAAATGTGCCCGAAAAACGGCAGTAGGCTCGCCCCCTATTACGTGGGACTGATACATACTTGGCGAAATGTGGGTGCAGAAATGCACCTCTGCCTACCCCTTCGGGGAATACAGACGTGAGTTTATGTATGTATGTATGTTATTGAAAAAAAATATTCATATTATCTCATTTGTTAAACAACATAGTTGTTCCTTGATTTGTTTTAGCTGCGTTACTGCACCAATATTATATTTTTTCGCGTCTGATATTTGGTTAGTCATCGCATCATGCTTCATGTATATCTTATATCAAAATGTAAATTCCCAGCAACATTTCTGCCTACGCATAAACTCGGTGATTAAGATTTGAAATAAAAGACAAAAATCAGATACAACTGCGCGGTTCCTGGGAAATATATCTAGACTTGCCTTAAAAGTAAACTAGTCTTCATATGGTTCCACGTAATTAGCATTATCTTATGAAGTGCCCAGCGCGATAAATCGAGCCATGTTAAAAATGCAAGCGTGTACCACGTTTGTGTGCGATAACATAATCGGTGAGTGCCAAGCTGTTGTGGGTATGCTTAGCTTTACGAAAGCAACAGGAATTAGGTAACTCGGAGATGTCACGAGGGCTGGTTGTCTCTTGACTCACGAGGACATCAATCGCGACGGTTGCGTGTGGAGGCGTCCGGGGCGTGGATGAATAAGCAATGAACCGACGAATGGCTCTATTAACCCGCCATTGTTCCCTTGCGATCGACTTGCGCAAGAGATACGTATTGTTCGCTCCATGTTGGCTTTCACCACGAGTAGGTGACGTCACAACGATTGCGACCCAAATGCCTTTGGTGTTAGATGTAGCGCAATTTGCATTATCCAAGCTTAAACAGCAAGGAATGCACTAGACATAGTGGCAGCTCGCCAATATTGTGGACAGTCGCTACCTTCGACGTATGGAATAAATACAAATCACGCCGCGGTAAACCCATCGTATGTATGTCCCAAACGTCTTTTTTAAAACAAACCCTAGTATTATAATCTTTACATTACTAATATAAATTATGTCGTAAATAATAATCTAATAAATGTTTTAAAATGTATTTTTAAAATAAAATATACATATGTATATTCTGTTGTTTTAATATAGGAATTAATGTGCGTTGTACGTAAAGAAGTGAATTACTACAGAGCAACTTACGAACTAGTTGTATTTGGTTTATGTGTTACTAGGTGTTAATCGTGGGTGAGAACTCGACAGTACATTTTTCAAATTAAGAGGAATTCTCGGAAAATATTGCGGAGCCTGTACAATTTTTCACCATAGAGTTTGTATAAACATAACATAACCGACCCTATAATGAGACCCAAGTTTTTGTTCGAAGAACGTACCAAATACACAACAGAGTCTGTTGCAAGTCACAACTGAAAAAAATTGTGGTATTTTTATCGAAGTTTAGTTGCTGTTAACTGTTTAACTCTTGCAGACGAGACATATATGTAAACAATAAAATCCTTTATTTTAAGCATGTAGTAATATATAAATTCGTCGTGTTAATTGTACTAGTGACCCGGCAGAATGCAGCAGAACTGGAAGCTGTGGACGACTGTGCCAGTAATATAATTTGCATCGTGCACAGCAGTAGTTTTATCGCTAACAATTGGCTGCTCATTTGCACGCTTAGCTTTTACAATATATGATGCTCCTTATCTTCACCTCTACTTGTTTGTTTTTTTTTATGTCATAGTAGATTAAATGTGAACTCATTAGTTACGTAGCGAGGCTGGAAGACAATCGCTGACGTTGCAGCGATACTATAATAAATAATTATTGACACATATAAAATCGCTGATGCAGCTATGACGTCAATCGAAGGCACACGCCAATTTTCAATTGTAAGAATACGCATTCCATATTCACACTTCGAAGTGGAATGACTATTCATAGGGTTAATTAATTGTAGTTTTATTTTATAATTAAATCTAGTTTATAAAATCATTTCGGTTTTTTTTCAACCCTCCGTCTGTGGCAAACGTAATTGGCGCAGTCGGTAGGATACTCGCGGGCCGGTACGCGAATAATAGGGTTCCAAATTCGAATTCACGTTCGCGAGCCGCCCGAGCTGGCTATCAAGTCGCGCTGCTGAGTATCCTGAATCTACGGGCCTGCTGCAGACCGGAAGGCGAATCTGAAAATCGATTCACGGAGAGAAACCAGAATGCATTATATGTAAGTACACTTGAATAGTTCTCGTGTTGCTCCTTAAATCTTAAACTTCAAGATTTATCATCCTAGAGCCTCTAGTTCGCGGGAGTCTGAATCTCGTCAGGCTCGCCGACAAGTAGTCGATAGTAATAGAGATATTGTAGAATTAGGAAAACCAAAAATGTCTCATGACCCGGACACTATTTTTAAAGCCCTTCGCTTAGTCCCGGACTTTGATGGTAATCCAAATGTGCTCACACGTTTTATCAAAATTTGTGATTCGTTAGCTGCGAAATATTTAAGCACAGCAGCTGGTAGTGAATTTTCAAACTTGTGCTTGTTGAACGGTATTTTAAATAAAATCACTGGTACCGCTGCATGTACAATTAATTCAAATGGAATACCAGAGAGTTGGTTAGGCATTCGATCTGCCTTAATAAATAACTTTTCTGATCAGCGTGATGAGACGGCGCTCTATAATGATCTTTCCTTAGCGTCACAAGGAAATAAATCGCCACAGGAATTTTACGACCATTGCCAGACTCTCTTTAGTACAATAATGACCTATGTCACTTTGCATGAGACGATACCAACCACAATTGAGGCAAAACGTGAATTGTATAAAAAAGTCACTATGCAAGCATACGTTAGAGGTTTAAAAGAACCACTAGGTTCCCGTATACGGTGCATGCGCCCTAATACTATTGAAAAGGCACTCGAGTATGTACAGGAGGAACTAAATATAATTTATTTGCAGTCGCGTAATGAGCTTCCTAAAAATCAGTTGACCCCTAAGGTCACCCCCACATCATCTCTAGTACCTTTTATACCCCCGCGCACTCAGAATTTCCAGGTTCCACCACCTGCCTGGCCAACACCTGTAGGCATGCGCCCCATGCGACCCCCGCCTCAACCTTTTAAATTGCCGGATTCGAACCAGTACCGTATGCCCACGAACACACAACGCATGTTCGCGGCACCGCCACCTTACTACAATCCCCGTAGTAACATTTTCCGTATGCCACCCCGCAACAATCCACCACAATCTCAAGGCCCTCAGCCTATGAGTGGAGTACAACGTTTTACTCCAAAAGTATTACCCCACACAAAAATGATTACGGGCCATGATTGGAATAAGCATGGAAACCCGCCACCGACAAATTATTTTAAAACTCGCGAAATGAACATGAACGAGTCCGCCGCGTGTAACGACTCATATTACGATTACTATCAGCAACCGGAGTATTATTACGATGTCGATTATAACGATAGTGATTTTGCACCCGGTTTTGCCTATGATTCGTATAATTATTTTACTGCCGATAGCCAACCACCTGATGTGTACCAACCACCAGCTAGTGTTGAAGAGCAGGATTTTCAGGAGGTTTCGAATTCACCAAAACCAACATAGAATTGAACCTCCAAACGCAAAGACAATTGCCTTACATCCAAATCGCAAACCCACCACTTAAACTCCTTATAGACACAGGTGCTAATCAATCATTCATAAGCCCCGAGGCCGTTGAAAAATATTTTTCGGAATATCCCCTTAATTTCGATCCATTTGAAGTGACAAACATACACGCGACTAGTAGAAATAATTATTCTATTACGTTGCCATGCTTTGCGGAATTTAATGACACTGGTAATATGAAGCTATTCATTTACCATTTTCATGATTATTTCGATGGACTTATAGGTTTAGATTTATTAAGTGATTGGGAAGCACGAATTGATTTGAGAGAAGGTAAATTGCTAACACGGACCGCTACAAATCCCATTATGATGTACAATTCGCGTAACGTGAACTTATATGAGGATATTATCCCCGCAGGAACTTCTAAAGTCATTCGTATTCCTATAGATACGGCAGATGGTGATGTTTTCGTTAGAGAGCAAATTCTGTGCAATTGTATAATTCATGATTGCATTACCACCGTCACTAATAATCGTGGCTATTTGGAAGTTGAGAACCCAACACCGAATGACATTATACTCTCACTCGATCGACCGACGCATGCTGAGCTATCTAATACCGAGTGCAGTAGAACTCAACAAGCATCGGCACGCGCGCAAGATATAATTTCACGCTTACGAGTAGATCACTTAAATGAGGAGGAAAAGGCTAATCTTATTACTCTCTGCTCTCGTTATGCGGATGTTTTTTTACGTTGAAGGCGAAACTCTAACCTTCACTAATAAAATCAAACATCGGATTAGAACTACCGATGAAGTGCCAGTGCACACCAAGAGTTATCGCTATCCGTTCATACACCGCCAGGAAGTTAGAGACCAGATCGGAAAAATGTTGGAACAGGGTATTATACGACCATCAGCTTCCGCTTGGAGTTCCCCTATTTGGGTAGTGCCTAAAAAGGCCGATGCTTCCGGAAAACAAAAATGGCGTATCGTAGTGGATTTTCGCAAAGTCAACGAAAAAACACTAGATGATAGATACCCCATCCCGAACATTACCGACGTACTCGATAAACTTGGAAAGTGCCAATATTTTACAACATTAGATTTGGCAAGTGGTTTTTACCAAGTTGAAATGGACCCCCAGGATGTTGAGAAAACCGCATTTAATGTCGAACATGGACACTTTGAGTTCCTTCGAATGCCCATGGGACTAAAAAATTCTCCATCCACATTCCAACGCGTTATGGATAATGTGTTGAGAGGGCTCCAGAATGAAGTATGTTTGGTCTACCTCGATGATATCATAGTGTTCAGTACATCTCTTCAAGAACACATGATCAATCTCGAGAAAGTCTTCCAGAGACTTCGAGAGTCCAATTTTAAGATCCAAATGGACAAATCCGAGTTTCTGAAACTCGAGACTGCCTACCTTGGCCATATAATTAGTAAAGATGGAATAAAGCCCAATCCTGATAAGATCTCCACCATTAAGAAATATCCCATTCCGAAAACCCCCAAAGAAATCAAGCAATTCTTAGGACTTCTTGGTTACTATCGAAAATTCATTCCAGACTTTGCGCGTATCACAAAACCTTTTACGCAATGCCTGAAGAAAGGTAAAAAGATTAATATTGACTCCGACTATATTAACTGCTTTGAGAAATGCAAGAGCCTTTTAACTAACGATCCTATCTTGCAATACCCCGATTTTAGTAAGAAGTTTATTTTAACTACAGACGCTTCAAATGTAGCTATAGGAGCTATTTTATCACAAGGCGCAATAGGTTCAGACAAGCCTGTCTGCTATGCATCTCGCACACTTAACGAGAGCGAGATGAATTACAGTACCATCGAAAAAGAACTCCTTGCCATAGTCTGGGCCACTAAATATTTTAGACCTTATTTGTTCGGACGTAAATTTAAGATCTTAACTGACCATAAACCATTGCAGTGGATGATGAATTTGAAAGAGCCAAATTCACGTCTCACAAGATGGCGCCTTAGATTAAGCGAGTATGATTTCACAGTCATCTATAAGAAGGGTAAAAATAATACAAACGCCGACGCCCTTTCTCGTGTAGAAATCCATACTGGGGAAGCTAAGTCATTATTCGAAGAGATCGACGAATTAATATCTTCTATGGGTGATCCCCCTGATTCTATAGTGGCAAATCCATCAGGTTCCATTAATGTACCCCAAGCTAATTCATCGACGGAAACAGTCCATACTAGCAACGAAAATCCTATATTAGAAATTCCCATTACCGACGAACCACTCAATAAATTTAATAGGCAGATATATTTTACACTTGTAAATGATGTGAAGAAACGACCCATAATTACTAAACCCTTTGATACTCATACACGCATTAGCATACAATTATCGGAATCTAATTTAGAGGAAGATGTTGTAAATGCAATTAAAGAATATGTAAACCCGAAAGTTAAAACAGCCCTATTAATTAATCCCCCACTAGCAATGTATTCTATAATCCCTATCTTACAGGATAAATTCAAGAGTTCATCTATGAATCTTGTCTTAACCAAAATTGAATTAGAAAACGTCAAAGAGTACTTACGTCAACAAGAGATTATTCGTCATTATCACGATGGTAAGACTAATCATCGTGGAATTAACGAATGTCATCTAGCCTTGTCTCGCAAATATTATTGGCCAAAAATGAAGGATCAAATAACAAAATTCATAAGTGAATGTACCATCTGCGGACAAGCCAAATATGATAGGAATCCAGTTAGACCTCAGTTTAATGTTGTGCCTCCAGCAACAAAACCGTTTGAAATTGTTCACCTAGATTTATTCACCGTACAAAGTGAAAAGTATATAACTTTCGTAGATGTTTTTACTAAATATGGGCAAGCATATCACCTTCGTGATGGAACAGCCATTACCATCTTACAAGCACTTCTGCAATATTGCACCCATCATGGCATTCCTATGACCATTATTACCGATAACGGAACCGAATTTACCAATCAGTTATTCATGGAATTTACACGGCTTCATAAAATTAACCACCATAGAATATTAGCCCACTCTCCTAATGATAATGGTATTATCGAACGCTTCCATTCAACTCTTTTGGAACACCTTCGAATCCTGAAATTGCAGCATAAAGATGAACCAATAGTCAACCTTATGCCATATGCTATTATAGGCTACAATAGCTCTATACATAGTTTTACGAGATGTCGACCGTTTGACTTGTTAACCGGACACTTTGACCCTAGAGATTGCGGTGATATCGACATAACGCAACACTTATTACAACAGTATATGCAAGTTCATAGGGAAAAAATGAAGCAAGTTTATGATACTATCAACTCCTCATCACTTGCTAATCGCACTGCATTAATTGAAAGTAGGAATAAAACTCGGGAATCTGAGATAGAATATGCACCTCAACAGCAAATATTCGTGAAGAATCCTCTTGCTAGTCGACAAAAGGTAGCACCACGCTTTACGCAGGATACCGTCTTAGCTGACCTGCCGATACATATTTACACCTCAAAGAAACGTGGTCCTATAGCAAAGTCGCGACTTAAACGTGTACCCAAAGCAGCTAATTTGTTACAGGTTACCGATAGTGATGTTCCTAATGGTGCGGTCTCAAGAGATAAAACTTGAGAGCCTCGATGATGGACCAGGGCTCCTACCCTATAGACTAGGACTCGTAAGATTTACGACTCACCATCATACTTTTATACAGTACGTACAACTAGATAACATCGAGAATAACGTTCACTCATTGGAAACTCAGTTAGTTAATTGTCAAAATTTGATGACTAATGATACCTATTCATTATATGAAATCCAATTTAATTATCTCAAAAGCAAACTTAAAATAGTTTTAAAGCAATTACAATCATTAGAGCCTAATAGAGTCAAAAGAGGTTTGGTAGATGGATTAGGTTCCATCATAAAAAGCTTAACTGGAAATTTAGATCATGAAGACGCATTAAAATATAACCAAGCTATTAAAACACTAGAAAATAATCAGAATAAAATAGTTACCGAATTCAACAATCACATAAGTTTGAGTAAAGAGTGGATGACTAAACATAGTAACGTGCTAGCACAGATTGTCGATAACCAGAATAAAATTAATACTACTCTAGAACTTATACTTAAAAGCGATGCGTTAAGGGATGATAGTTTAGTAAAATATGCCAAACTTGCTCAGCTTCTCGAAATAATTAGCGAGAATATAGAGGATCTGATTCAGGAATTATTTAGAATAGAAAATAGTTTAGCTTTTATACATGCTTCTAGTATGCATCATTCTATGATAGATGTAGAGACTTTAGAATCAATGGTTAGAAATTTAAAGGGTACTTATGGGAATGAACAGATTTTAGATTTAGAATTGAGAGAATACTACGATATTATAAAACCCGGCTCATATTATAGTGATAAGCAAATCGTTTTTGTATTTAAGTTTCCAATTTTTTCTAAGGACAGTTATGACTTATATAAATTATCAGTAGTACCTAACAAGCATTCACAGGCTCTTATCCCATCCTTTCCCTTCCTCGCAACTAACGAGAATTCATTCATGTACATAGAGGCTGAATGCCCGAAGTTAAAAAACTGGTATCTCTGTGAACAAGGGAAAATCCATCAACTCCGAACGCAACCTGATTGTATTCAAGAACTAATCAATAATCAAGTCCTGCAGGAATCCTGTCAATTCACAACAGTCACCCTGATGAAAGAAGCCATGGAGAAACTTGATGACCAGCATTACATAATGTCCTTCCCTCAAGATACGAAAGTGCAGCTCATCTGCAACCAAAAAGATTATACATCACTTCAAGGGAGCTTTCTAGTTACCATCCCCATTGGATGTCGCCTGAAATCTAAAGAACTAATAATTGCAAATGACTACGATGAAATCAAAGGTCAACCCCTTAAGCTGATGAAAATACCCTACGATGTGAAGAAGCAATCTGCAACTGCTCCTCACGTTAACTTGAACTCCGTCGACCTTCAAGGACTTCACAGCATCCAGAATAAAGTCGTAATGCAGACTCCTGTTGAAGTGGACAACGTGCAAACAGATCTTTTGTACCACACCACTATACCGTTCTATATGATAGTACTGTGTGGAATTCTTCTCGCGGTCATCTTAATAACCAGGCGTCTACTATGCAGATGTAAAAGCAAGCAGCAGCCTCCAACTGTAACATCAGAGAACATTGAAGACCCTGAACACATGCCGGCAACATTTTCACTCAACGTGCTAAAATAGTCGCCGTTCTGAGGGTGGAGGAGTTACGTAGCGAGGCTGGAAGACAATCGCTGACGTTGCAGCGATACTATAATAAATAATTATTGACACATATAAAATCGCTGATGCAGCTATGACGTCAATCGAAGGCACACGCCAATTTTCAATTGTAAGAATACGCATTCCATATTCACACTTCGAAGTGGAATGACTATTCATAGGGTTAATTAATTGTAGTTTTATTTTATAATTAAATCTAGTTTATAAAATCATTTCGGTTTTTTTTCAACCCTCCGTCTGTGGCAAACGTAATTCATTTATTATTATTATCTTTCTTTATTTATACCAATTGCGTGATGTCTTTTTTTTCAATTTATTTATCTTTTAATGTTTGATATTATACGGAAAGACGACATTGTATTGTATCGTATTGTTGTATATGGGATTGAAAATGCAGTGATATCTAAGTAGTTTATCGAGTAACTCTCGTCACTCTACACTATCATCCAGACTTGGTTCTTTATTAGTATAGAAAACACACATACTGGAAATGTTCCTAAAACGGCAAAAACCTTACCCGTTGTAACGTGGAGCACAAAACTCGGCCGCTGAAACGTGGTTATTCAGTGATTAATCGCTATTAAGAATGTAGTTAGTAAAGCTAGATGGGATTATTAGCTGTCATAATATGTTAATGTGCAGATTCTAATGGTTCGTATCAATGGTTCCAATCGCTGGGTTCACTCAACGTTCTGCTTATGACGCCGGGTGTCTTCATTCAGCTATTAAATTTTCGGGTAACTTTATGATAACTACCTCGGATCCGTGCCTTTATAAAGAGCTCACTACACACTAATTCAAAATTTGATTATTCAACGTTAGTTTAAATCGGGCCTCCGCTTTAACTTTCCTTTCATCGTAAAAGTTGTAATCCTCTTTGTGGGCCCTAATTGAATTCACTGTTATGCTAATACTTTGATTTCCCATCTTATTTTGTTAATAGGGGTCTGTGGTAAACCAATTAAAGGGAACGTTTGTGGATTACTCAACTTTCGGTATACGAATAGTTTGTGGGTTCCGCCTACACGGGAAATTAAACGTTTATACAATCCTTTATGTAAATAATATGTCGTAGATTCGTTTGCATGAAGAATGGGACCAAATAGATTAAACAAGACATGTGTAGAGCCTTTGGTGCGACAGCGAATTTAATAACATGTTATTTTGCGGAGCGTAGTCTCTGTCTCGGATGTCTTGAAATCCACGTCGTGGTACGTACACACTTGTGTGGGAACGTTGGGGCAAGTGTAGCTTTATTGCGCGTTTCGGGAATCTTAGCATTCCTTCCCTGGTCTCCGTTGTCTCTAATGGCGCCGCACTGCGGTTTTATTGATGTATAATCTTGTAATGTAATAGAATTTGATGAGTCTGTATAAAATTGTCATACTGATGTGACTAGTCTTTTCTAAAATATAGGGTTACATCGTACTTTATCATCAAACCTTGTATGGGTTGAAAGTCTACATATTTAGATATTTTTAGGATGTTATCCATCATAGTTGTTTCTTGTGTGATTTTTTCCAACGTTATGTAAGCATATAATAAATAGAAGTTCATTCTTATATTTCACATCATGATCATTTCACATTACCCAGCGAATTTGAGATAAACCACCACAAAAAATTAATACGCACTTAATAACCTAACAATGTTTATTCTGATATACACAGACAGAAAACGCATGATCACAGAAGCGTTGTCAAGGGCTCTGTCACATCGTGCGCTCGAGCGGCCATGGTGCGGGCAGTCAGTGAGCGTGAACTGCACCCGTCCGTCCCACGCCCGCATCTCTTAGTCTGCTTAATATTTTAATACTGTGCCCTTCGTTATAAAATGGCTGAGACGATGTTCAAATTTCATGCAAAATATTTTAATTCTAGTTAAATCACGTCCCCACTTTGCATATGAAATTATTTTCTACTTTACAAATAATAAAATCAAGAATTCTGTGCACAAGTTAACTGAATTAAAAGGGAAGAGTGTACAGTAACGGGTTTTAAATGATGATCTGTTTCCTGTTAGTCTATGCTGAAAACAGCCCAGATGTCGACTGAGAGCGCAAAATGAAACACGTTACCGCTCCGCCTGACGCAGTTTTCTTTTTTATCGTGCCGCCTGTGGAAGGCCATTTATCAACTTTTTATGAAAACGCTTGCTTTAATTTATGCTTACGCTAACTTCAGAGCTTGTAGCTATCTGCGACCTCATTTGCAACCGCCGCTTTGTTGCTGTTTACGCAGACTACTGAGGGAACAAGCTGTTCTCTGCATTTTAAAACAAACTACGCCATCGCACCATTTTAAATGAATGTTTACGATAATGGTGTGTTTCATACATGGCCTCGTGTGTCGTTACAGTGTTTTACATTTTGTTGGTGAGACATTTTGTACCGTTTATCGTTTTAATTTTTTTTAATCTGCATATTTTTGCCATTCACGTACTGGTGCGTATTCGCATTTTGTTTAAACTATTCGTTTAATGCGCGCGAGAGGAAGCAAATTTTGTTCGTATATCTAATTTCTTTTTTTACGAACTGCAACTGGTACGTCCGTTTAGCGGCACGTTATAAACGTTGCCTGATGCAATTACATACATCTGATGCTTGTCTGGACGGCCATCTGATAACACAACTAAAAACGGCTCGTGGAGTTTACTTTAATTAAAGTTGGAATTTATCGTATTTCACACACATACTTACACACTGTGGTATACTGAGGTGAACTTATAAAATTTGCATTTATATAATGAGTGTAGCGTAGACGATCTGTATATTAATTATTTAAAATGTTTTAAGACATAATTGTCCTTAATTTAAAACGAGAATAGAATTGAAAGCGATAAAATCTGAATTAAAGTGAAAACATACACAGGTGTCCACGCTGAAGTCGGGAGTTAGTTGTAGGTGAAGTTCCAACTTGCTAGGGGCACCGCGCAAACCGCTCGCCACAGGACAAATTTCGCTTATATTAACTTTTGCTTGGAGTAAATTTCTCTTCAACTACCAGACGACTGCACTTTCAAGTAGCAAAGTTTTAATCTCGTCTCGGGTTCAGCTTCTGTATGTGTACCGATGCTAATTCATTTATATCGTTACGTCCGGGCATTTTTCAACTGCATATCGTTTTGAATTGTATTTTGATATTGTCGTAAGTTTTTAACTGTTAAAACATTAGCTTCTGAATAAATGACGGACTGAATTTCATGCTTCGTCGTTGAAACTCCACAGAAAATGCTATAGCCGTTATGGTCTGTTACAGTGTTGAGGGTTTGCTATAGATAGAGTACCTACGTGGGGATTGCTGCCTATAGCAAAGGTAAGGTTTGAATGCCCGTACGAAAAAACCTTGCCGAAATGCATAAATATTTATTTCTGGTATAAGTATAACTTAATTAATCATGTTGCGGTTTTATCAAAACATCAAATTGTTTCAATGTATGCACAGCGTCATTTCGGCATGGATTCCTAAAAGCCAGCACTTAACCACGGCGTAATTCCGGTAAAAGGTTCGGCTCGAACGCCGTCCATTCTCTTCTTAATGTTTATTTAAGCGAAAAAGTTCGAAGCTCATTAACCGAATTGGCGGTTAATGAAACGCGCGCGACTTAGAATAATATTCACCTTAGTGCAATCGAGTTCAGATAATATCACACGTTATTTTCACATCTCATTGAGGTTGGTTATCTTATTAACCTGTTTTTCAAGTTAATGTGTCAAAGTCTTGATGTGTACGGCGATAAACTGTGGGTTTTTATTGGTCCGTAAGCGCTGGCCTGCGGGGTTCCGCTGTGATGACAATCACAACTGAGTTTAATAGGTGTCATTGCACTAATTATGGACACTTATCGCTCATTTACGTTGTAACTACTTATATTATTTTCTAATTTTTCCCTCTGTTTAGAGAATATATAATGCACAAGTATATTAATACCATAATATAAGTATCCATATTGTGTTTTAATTTTTAAAGATAAAATTGAAAGATAATTTTGTGCAAAATTAAATATTTTATTACGTTCGCCGGGGACACGTCCCGCCACCAACTAGCTGTCATGTCGCGCCGTAAATTGGATGATTACGGTAGTGATACGTATCAACACCGCCCTTTGTGAAATAAGGCTTGAAGATAAGATAGCGTTTACACCAAGCGACAAAGCAAGACTTTTAAAATTATCCCTATGTACACGAAATTTTATTTTGTCCCACAAGGTCTGTGTCATTTGCTTCGTTATTAAATCGGTTAAAATAATCGCACAATGAAGTGGATAGTGTGATATTAGCACATTCGCGTAAGCTATTAAGTAAGTGTAATGAGAGCGCTCATTAAGAGGGTTTTTCATGTCGCACGGTCGCACCGCGGCCCGACTCCGCGACACTCGGGCTCTCGGTGCGGTTTCCCTCGACTATTGAATTGTGCTGCCGTTGACTTCCGCGGGACGCAACCACCCTCAGGGCTCCACCGTTTTTGCATTTTAACACTTGCGGTAATGAGGTCTTGAGGCACGTATTGTGGTGGAATACTTTGAAAATACATTGGAATTTAATTATTTTCCGTATAACGCTCTCAAAAATTTATTTCGTTTCATTGTGTTCGTGCGTTTGACAATATAAGGATTTAAGTCAAGAACGAGAGGATTTTGTATGGCCTTTTTAGGTAAAATGAGGGATGAAGAGTATTAATAATTCGTAATTAATAAAAAAGTATTTTTTGTCATAAATTACCGTACTACGTACATACGAGTATATGATATTATTTAATTGTATTGCAGTCGACTTTTAGTCCTTTTTTGTTTAAAATTATATCATCTGCACTGGTTGTTAACGGCTGATACTAGAAAAAAAAAGAAAATTGATTGTATGTAGATCATGGATAATGACTGTGGTTAAATTTTATATCCATGGATCGTAAATGTACCATCAGGCTGCGACGGCCGTATGCCGCCCTCCTAAAATATGTACCAATAAAAGCGCTTTGGACAATATCCGGATGTGTTAGGATACGTTTATTGTCCGGGGTCCACGTGTTGTTGCCGTTCCATTAACCACGAAATATCTGTCGTTTTATGTCGATTCTCCTTAATATTTAGATCATTTTTCAAGTGTAAATAATTGTTTAACGAGAAGTTTTGTTCCATGTTGAGATTTTATCGTGACTCACATTATCCCTTGTTTATGTCTATTTATATACCGACCACAAAAGATATCGAGTAATGTGTTTCTGTTAGGTATATCAGTAACACATTTAGTTAATGAGTTTGGAGTAAATTCTAGTCTGGCAGATAAAACTTGTATCGTCTTACTTAAGACGTTAAAGGAGAAATAGAGAGACTTAGGGGTTGGAAGCAACGTGTAACCCATTTGTACTAGTTTATCAAGGAGATAAGTGTCTGTGAGTGTGCGCCGTCGTCCGTTGGCCGTCGCCACTCATTAGTTCGTAGAAAAGATAGCGGTGCGCTCGGATTCCTCCTTTAATTGCTAAACTATCCGTACTGGGACGTGATATACTGATGTTATTGTGAACACAATAGATGCATTTGTACGTAGTTGTACTATATTCGGCTAAAAGTAAGCGCAATAATCACTTAATCTTATGTACTCAATAAGTAGAACTTATATCAAAATCATATAATGTTCACCGATGAACGTAAGTTCATTTAGTACGAGAGCGCAAGACGTATAATTGGGGGCCAACCCGCACTAGGCCAGCGTGGCGGACTAAGGCCTAAACCCTCTCAGTTGTAGAGGAGGCCCGTGCCCAGCAGTGGGTCGTATATGGGCTGATGATGAAGGATGAACTACCTAAGCAATAAGTTTGCCGATGGCGACATGGATTTCGACTTAGGACATAGTAAGTGTATACAAAGAATGGAATTATGAGGGTAGTATTATGGAGCCCGGTAAGCGCATTATTGCAAAGCGCGTTGGGCGCCGGCTATAGTGGGTGGCTCGAAAGAAACGACGCTACTCGAATGTACAATGCGACCTAAGCTCTAGATAGACGTACCTACAAACAATTCACGGAATAAGTGCTCCAGTTGGAATGAACATTTTAGGCCTTGTTTGGAAAAAGTGGCTCACTTCCATTTCGTTGGCATTATCATATGACTAGAGGGTTGATGTGGGTAAATATCTTTGACCTCGAAATTTTTAAAGCGTCATAACATTTCCACCTTATGTGCTATAAATAGGAATATGTTTAAGCCTTCTTTTTGTAATGAAGGTATTACACATGAGGTAGGTATTTTACATGAATTGGCGCATCTCAAGTAGTGAGGTAATTTCATAGATAAATAGAGTGTGATATTTTAGTAGGTTTAACAGTTCAAGGTATTTACGAGTTACAAGTGAAGGCTGCTAACATGCAAAAAGCGAGTTTGATGAACCTCATCGTCCCCAGTAGAAGAGGCTGTCTTTTCATACCACAATATATTCTAGATAATATGTTTGAATAACAACATAAGAATCTTGAAGACGAATTCAATTCATGCAGAAGATTTATTAAATAATTTTGCATAGCTCTTTGGATTAGTTAATGTGAATGTTCAGGATGACAGTTAGTAACGCCCATCTATGCAAATGTCATTGTCTGTAATGCGTGCCCAACCGCGCCCCGGTGCCGCGGCGCATGAGGCCTGCCTACGCGACGTACAAACTACCACAATCTTAGCCAATGAATATTAAAGCGACGACATTATAATGCCTACTGATACATGTGATGGGTATTCCACTGCATAATTCTTTTGTGTTCGACGATCATTCTCATAACGGTTATGAGATGGATCGACTTATTTGCAATTTGTTTTTATTTCTCGCGCTACTTATAGCTGACATGCGTTGTAAGGTGATAAGTACTGATTGCCTTTGTGGTGCAGTTCGTAACGAAGTTTTGTCAAATAGAAAATGGACAGTATTTTTTTGAGATTCGCAACTATTTTATGTGGTTTTAAATTTCTGGTTTTAGGAACGAATATGTCGTTTCTGATATCGACGATACAAGACGTCGATCTAACTGTTGCGTCTTTATTATTTCCATCACGCACAATATATGAATTGTGTGACGTAAGATTAGAATATGTCTCTACGTTATCCGAAATCATAATTTAAAAATTTGTAGTCGAAAGTCCTACGGAGATGAACTAGTCTGATAACTCGATCAATGTAAGCATTGTCACATAGCACGGACGTGACATTTAGTCAGTGCACGGAGCAGCTTTCTATAGTTATGCAAGCGGTGATTGACGGGCTGCGCGCTCTCGCAACGGTGATCTCCGGGCCAAATCTGTGTAACTTTTCCGCTGTAAATATTGGAAGATTTATACGTCACGATGTTTGTTACCTATATTCAAATGAAATAAAGATGTTACACATAAATTGAATGCATATACACCTGCCGTCTTAATTATAAAACTAATAGGCACTTTAATCAGTGTAGGTAATCGTAAATATAAATAAAACGGACTCATCTGATTATCATATTTGACGATTTTAATGGGACTAATTTTATTTTGCCACGATCATTTAAAACAATTTATTGTAAAAGCTATCATGATTAACATATAATTTTGTATAAACTGTCAATATTTTCTTTTGCGGTTTATCGGTTGAATAACTATTAATTAGTCACAGTTGGCGATTGTAAATATTATTAATATAATGAGAAATAATTGATATGCAAACGTATCACGTATTTATTCGATATAATGTATATTTTAATTAAAAGTATACCAATAAACGGTGACCTTTATAATGGGTTATTTAAATCGGTAGTGTGTTGTCTACAAACGAAAAAAAAAACCGCTTTAAATTAAGTTGTAAAATATCCAACCGTCGCGTTGTAGTAAAGGACGGTCGTAAATTGGAGTCTGTAGTGGGGTTATAAGCGTCGTCCGGCGGTTGTCGCTCCTCGGATGGACGTCTTGTTGGCATGTATACGATTATTAGGGGACCAACTTATTTTTTTTCTTCCAACCTATGTATATACGAAATTTTTATCTGAGACAAATTCAGATTTGTCTTGATTTGATTGCCTCGTGGTGTCGCGGCACAAGTATGTGCTGTGCGATCTAGAGGTCCCGGGTTCGATTTCCGGGTCGGGCAAAGTGTTATTGTGTTTTTCCATTAGGAATTTCGCAATAGCAGCACGGAGTCTGGAAATGTGCCCGAATAACGGTAATAGGCTCGCTCACTATTACGTGGGACTGATACATACTTGGCGAAATGTGAGTGCAGAAATGCACCTCTGCCTACCCCTTCGGGGAATACAGGCGTGATGTTTTGTATGTATGTGTGTAGAAATTCAGATAATGCCCCACGTAGCTGCAAAATGTTTTCCATCAGACGATATCATTGCAGCTTTGAAAATCAATACGCCTATATTAAGACCGCTTATTAACTTATCACTATTTTAAAATCGGATTGTGTTCATGTAATTAGTTTAATCGATTTCCCACGATCGCTCCATTTAACTGGTCAAGTTAAACGTTATTCGAATTTTCGCGTTTCTAACCCAAACGTGTCAGATAACATGATTATAGATAATGTTAGATTTATATCTCCCAGTACGACAAATATCCAGAAATCGTTTAGAATAAACCAAATAATCCGGTTTGCTTTTGATTATGCAGCATCAATAAAATGATGGACACTGAACGGCAGATATTTTGTCTTTTAATTTACATATCTAAATATGAAATGCAAATTATTGATAGCAAATTCAAAACGACCAGTTCTCATAAATTTTGATTTTATTGTATAAACTTTGATATTACGGTGGTAGTGGCAGAAAATATTAGGCTTTTAAACATAGCTTACATTTGTTTGTCTACTCGTAAAATACCATTAGTTGAAGAAAATAACTTGTAAATAAGTGATATTTCAGGTGTTGGTTACTCGTTTAAATACATTTCCACCATTAAATACATAATATATTTTGTCACCGCGCTTTGGAGATATTTGCGGCGAACACCCACGGATCGTTAATAGCAACAGTAACTGTAAATGTAATCTCATTACCACATTGTGAAATTCTATTTCCATTACCGCATAACAAGAATCTATTTGTCCTCCATTTTCACGCAGTTTGTGCTTCGTTTGGTGGAACCGTGCTTATCCGCTGTTGTCTCTATGTGATTTTAAAATGTATCATTACTTATTAGGAACAGGTAAAATACACATTGAGTAAAGTAACTCAATGTGCGAAACGAGATGAGACTTATTACATTGGTGGATAATAATTTAGCCAGGTATCCGGTGTGTGTTTTGCATAATGACGAGGAACACGCATGTGCAGTGTTGGTTAGGGCTTCAGGCTATCGGAGAACTTGCGAACCCCTGGCTTCCAGTATTAGTGAATCCCTCATCACACGGCCAGCGGCGGTAAGTATCGTGCACGTCATTAGGATCACTTTGAAAAGGAAAGGTTTATCATGTTATTTTGGTACGTCATGGAAGGCATTGATTACTGCCGTGTACGCAAACGGATGCTTAAAAAAATGTCTGAACCCGTTAGTGTAAATCTAAATTATAATTTCCGCTTACTTTGTAATCACTTAGTTTAATTTAATAAAACGGATGCTAAAGAAGTTGTTTTCTTTAACTAAGTTCAAATGTATGCTAGAATTTTGAGTGAAAATATTTATTAAAATCTGGCCGTACTTTTGGCTACATGTTAGGGAATAAAGCCCATGCATTATGGTCATCTGGCCCGCTGCACAAGCTATCTCGTGTGTACAACCTCCGAATTATTAATAGCTCTAATATTTCTCCGAGTGCACGACACGACGACACGAAACTTGCTTGACGTCTGGATTAATAGCGTCATGCATGCTTAAAGAAGATATTATGTGTGTACGAATGGGTAATCTTAGCCGGCTGTATACATAATGAGAATACGTAATGGCTGATTTTACAGGTACATCGGAAGATACATCAGGCTAATGCAAAATGCGATGACCGTAGCGATTAATGAGATTTGTAGCAATTTTGCGATTAATATTAGGAGTTAATGAAATTGAAAACGCAGTTGTTAAGCTATTCAATATATTGAAAATAAAGAAAATCATCATAATCCTATCATTTCAAAAAAGCTAGACAGAAAAGTCCTGAATGCAAATTGTATATAATTCATGGGACAGTAGCCATTAAAAGAACATTAAACGTGTCAATTGGGAATACGCTGTAGCACAATAAGAGATTGAAAACGCTCCGACTGATCGAGATTCGATTAGACTAATATGATTGAATCACCTGGGGCCGTCTGGGCTGAAGAATGTTAATTGAAGTCTGCAACTCGGGTGTATATGTATAATGCGATAGGGATATGGTGGTCTCCTGTTTCGTGTGCGACGGCACCTGCATTGGTGACCAGGAGAACACGCGCACGCGCCTAGCGCCGTGTTCCCGCCGATAATGAATACGAGTTAATTAAACAACATTAGCTTGAACATCGCCGCCTCCACACGACGAAGATTTCGCTCGAGATTACTACGTGAACCAACATCGTTAACAAAATGTATTCCGACTAGCTAATTGTAATGACATTTGAAATGTAACATCATCGACCTTTTTGTTTTGTATCTACGATTTTGCAATACTACTAAGTTGTCATGGTGGAATTTGGGTCGCTGTAATTTTAGTCTTATTCCGCCATTTTATAAACATAAATCTGTTATTTAAATAATAATAATATTTTGTTATGTTATAGATATTTTATAGGTGCTACGAGTATATGCTTCCAAACTATTAACCTACATATATATTTTATTGCGATGAGAAAATATTTTAAGACACAGTCAAATATAATATAAACATTTGAAGAAATACTCAATAGAAAAAAAAAGATGTGTTATTTTAGCAACGCGACGTGAATTTACGGTTTTTTTTTGTGTTGATAGTCATCATGTCCACAAGAAAGAGGAAATGAAACTAATGATTAGATAAGGCAAGATGTACATGTCGCCTACGAAGGCAATATAGATACGCGGATTCATGTGCAGGCAGTAAGCGGTTACCTACGGGAAAATTCACAGGTGCGCGTTTGCGACCATTGCGGATAGGGTCTCGATAAGCCGCTGCGAATGCTAATGCTTTAAATAAAATTTTATCTTTGGCCCTCGCATCTTGCAACACGTTGAAGACATCGTAGCGGAAACAAAACACTGGAGTTCCTATAGGGCTTTTGAATATGTTAGTGCTTTTTAAAACAAATGACACAAAAGCTGGAACGGGTTAGGAATGCTGCAAGAGAGCTCATCAATATCCGTAAACCCCCTACATTTGACTTATCAATCAAGTTACTTTTATTAGTACCTAGTTAATTACTACACACGGCGAAAAAAATGGGATGGGTGGATATTATGCACATGTATTTCTAATTATATAAATCCACAAACAATTTATCGAAGCGCTAATGGTCAATATGTTAAACAATTGTCTGATAAAATAATCTTATATTAAGATAGATGTTAAATAATCACAATAATAATTATTAATTGGTAAAGACAGCAGCAGCTATAACATAACTGATGAGTTTGTCACATACCTACATTGGTTCTATTTTAATGTTAGATCTCGTCATTACAATATACCTATTGTCTTAAAGAAAATTGCTAGGCTTTCTTTAAAATTTATATATTTAATTCGCTATAGTTCGAGGTTCTAGAGAACCACTCTTAGAATCGAGTAAGCTCATAAACAGTGTCAATCATTAGGTATAGAAACTTTATTATTTTTCTTACTTTCAATAGTTAAGATTTCTACCCATTATATTCTTTCATAAACTGCAATCTTTATTGACGTCCATTAGATTTATTATTATCAGTGTTGTCGATATTCTCTCAGGTAATAGCACTTCATTTTTTTAGGTATAAGTATTCGGCCGTCCATTAAGTTTATTTAAGTTTGTGCAGTGTATTCTTATATTATTTAATAATGGACTAAATTAACGATTTTTGTAACTGTTGATTCTGGGAGGAGATGATTGAGCGTTTAGTTTTTCAAATAAACGGGAAAAATATATATTGTGGTCATATTTTTTTATATACTTACTATATTTAACTTTTTGTAATTGCCCACTTGCCCATTCTTTGTTTATTAGTCTGTAGCTATCTATACTCGTAATTAAAGACTTGTTATTGTTTTTTTTGTTAAATGTTTTGTGTTCTATTCCTGTTAAGATATAGCTGTTGGTTTTCCGTAAACAAATAAATAAATAAATTAAATAAATAAATAAATACACCCAACAGTCACATACATAGTTCTGACCCCACACTAGGATACAAGTCCTGTGTCGTGAGTATCAGAAACTACGAGAGACTTTTCGGTCTCACAAACACCCAGACACGAAACAAATATTTGTGGATCACACAAACATTTGTCCCGGTGCGGGGATCGAACCCGCGGCCTCTCGTTTCGCAAGCTGGTGTCTAGCCAACTGCGCCACGGGGCTGTCACGGGGAATTATGAAGATTTGTTAACAGTTTTCATGATGTTTATTCATTGTTTTTGTTTTTCAAATTACTTGTATTGGGTTTATGTATAATAATAAAATACAAGTTGCGATAAAATTGATTAGGATTAACATAATAATATTTGTGACTTCAATTAAAAAATATATATACGACTTATAATGTTTTTTGCCCATACAACCGTAAGTTGGAGAACATAAAAGGATTATTTAAAAAAATAAGGATTTTTATATGGGTCGTGTCCCAAGAAAATATATTAGTTGATATAAGTATGTATTGGATAAAAAAATCTCATATTAGCGTCATAATTCCAATGTGGGAAATATTTGGCCTTACTTAATTAAACTACTGCTTAAGTATACTTTGACCTGCGTAGACGTAAGAGAAATCGTGATAAAGCATGTTTAAGTAAGTAGTTGTCAAATTAACTAACGTTTATAAGTAAGGCGGTAAGTTTTCATTGTGTCAGTCTATGTGCAAATACATAGGATAGATAAATCAAATGGTGTATGCTTATTTCATCATCATCATAATCATCAGCCCATATATGTCCCACTTAGGGTTGCCAGATAGAAATTTATCAAATCCGGGGCAATTCTAGGACAATGGTGTCGGGTCGTGGCCATAGTATGTTTTTTATTTTTTATTGTCATAAGATTTATATTTGTTGTTTATTTATGTTGATAGTCATCATGTCCACAAGAAAGAGGAAATGAAACTAATGATTAGATAAGGCAAGATGTACATGTCGCCTACGAAGGCAATATAGATACGCGGATTCATGTGCAGGCAGTAAGCGGTTACCTACGGGAAAATTCACAGGTGCGCGTTTGCGACCATTGCGGATAGGGTCTCGATAAGCCGCTGCGAATGCTAATGCTTTAAATAAAATTTTATCTTTGGCCCTCGCATCTTGCAACACGTTGAAGACATCGTAGCGGAAACAAAACACTGGAGTTCCTATAGGGCTTTTGAATATGTTAGTGCTTTTTAAAACAAATGACACAAAAGCTGGAACGGGTTAGGAATGCTGCAAGAGAGCTCATCAATATCCGTAAACCCCCTACATTTGACTTATCAATCAAGTTACTTTTATTAGTACCTAGTTAATTACTACACACGGCGAAAAAAATGGGATGGGTGGATATTATGCACATGTATTTCTAATTATATAAATCCACAAACAATTTATCGAAGCGCTAATGGTCAATATGTTAAACAATTGTCTGATAAAATAATCTTATATTAAGATAGATGTTAAATAATCACAATAATAATTATTAATTGGTAAAGACAGCAGCAGCTATAACATAACTGATGAGTTTGTCACATACCTACATTGGTTCTATTTTAATGTTAGATCTCGTCATTACAATATACCTATTGTCTTAAAGAAAATTGCTAGGCTTTCTTTAAAATTTATATATTTAATTCGCTATAGTTCGAGGTTCTAGAGAACCACTCTTAGAATCGAGTAAGCTCATAAACAGTGTCAATCATTAGGTATAGAAACTTTATTATTTTTCTTACTTTCAATAGTTAAGATTTCTACCCATTATATTCTTTCATAAACTGCAATCTTTATTGACGTCCATTAGATTTATTATTATCAGTGTTGTCGATATTCTCTCAGGTAATAGCACTTCATTTTTTTAGGTATAAGTATTCGGCCGTCCATTAAGTTTATTTAAGTTTGTGCAGTGTATTCTTATATTATTTAATAATGGACTAAATTAACGATTTTTGTAACTGTTGATTCTGGGAGGAGATGATTGAGCGTTTAGTTTTTCAAATAAACGGGAAAAATATATATTGTGGTCATATTTTTTTATATACTTACTATATTTAACTTTTTGTAATTGCCCACTTGCCCATTCTTTGTTTATTAGTCTGTAGCTATCTATACTCGTAATTAAAGACTTGTTATTGTTTTTTTTGTTAAATGTTTTGTGTTCTATTCCTGTTAAGATATAGCTGTTGGTTTTCCGTAAACAAATAAATAAATAAATTAAATAAATAAATAAATACACCCAACAGTCACATACATAGTTCTGACCCCACACTAGGATACAAGTCCTGTGTCGTGAGTATCAGAAACTACGAGAGACTTTTCGGTCTCACAAACACCCAGACACGAAACAAATATTTGTGGATCACACAAACATTTGTCCCGGTGCGGGGATCGAACCCGCGGCCTCTCGTTTCGCAAGCTGGTGTCTAGCCAACTGCGCCACGGGGCTGTCACGGGGAATTATGAAGATTTGTTAACAGTTTTCATGATGTTTATTCATTGTTTTTGTTTTTCAAATTACTTGTATTGGGTTTATGTATAATAATAAAATACAAGTTGCGATAAAATTGATTAGGATTAACATAATAATATTTGTGACTTCAATTAAAAAATATATATACGACTTATAATGTTTTTTGCCCATACAACCGTAAGTTGGAGAACATAAAAGGATTATTTAAAAAAATAAGGATTTTTATATGGGTCGTGTCCCAAGAAAATATATTAGTTGATATAAGTATGTATTGGATAAAAAAATCTCATATTAGCGTCATAATTCCAATGTGGGAAATATTTGGCCTTACTTAATTAAACTACTGCTTAAGTATACTTTGACCTGCGTAGACGTAAGAGAAATCGTGATAAAGCATGTTTAAGTAAGTAGTTGTCAAATTAACTAACGTTTATAAGTAAGGCGGTAAGTTTTCATTGTGTCAGTCTATGTGCAAATACATAGGATAGATAAATCAAATGGTGTATGCTTATTTCATCATCATCATAATCATCAGCCCATATATGTCCCACTTAGGGTTGCCAGATAGAAATTTATCAAATCCGGGGCAATTCTAGGACAATGGTGTCGGGTCGTGGCCATAGTATGTTTTTTATTTTTTATTGTCATAAGATTTATATTTGTATTTGAAAAGGTAAATGCCATTTATTTTCAAATACATACTTGTATTACATAGGTATGTGCATAGTTAGTAGGTAATTTACGCCAGTTATAATTTTAAGATGAATCTTACACTTAAAACTTTGGTAGTAATCGAGGTCATTAAGGTCTATTTACTGGACACGGGACAAGACGCGAATGTCCGGGGTAATTCGGATATCACGGTCATCTGGCAAGCCTAGTACTACTGCTGAGCACGGGTCTCCTCTACCATTGGGAGGGTTTAGGTCTTAGTCCACCACGCTGACATAGTGCGGGTAGGCGGATACACACATAAGAAATTCCTAAGAACTTTTAGGTGTGCAGGTTTCCTCACGATGTTTTACGTCACCGTCAAAGTAAGTGATAATTCATTATGAATACACGCATAACTTCGAAAAGTCAGAGGTGTTTTAGCCCGGTATGTTATTATCAAGACATAAAGTTCTCATGCAAATTTTTTGACAAGGGCTACGATGACACCAATAACTTTCACTAAACCTAACCGGGTTATCAAAGTCATGTCCCAATACATTTTTAACATAAATTATTACAACGTGCACCGTGCTGTAGGTGGGGAACCTTTTAATGAATGCGTTGCGTCTCAGTAAGTGATATTGTAATGATGTATTGTTTCAGGTAAGTGGGCGTATTGATGCTTATGCAACCGAATGATGCGACGTCGGCGGTACATTTCTCAGGTTACACGCGTAAGCGTTATCGGTGAGTCCACTATTAATAACTTGTACGTGACAATGAATTCGGTGAATATTTACGACACTTTTTGTCTTGTGCTTTTCTATCGACGATGCTGTTATATCTTAGGCGATTATAATTGTGCTAGTATGTAAATGTATGTATGTGATATTGTATGAAACTCTCGATATTTCACACTATAGACACTACAACATCCAAACATACGCAGAATATTTCGCAAAATATCCTTGAATAATGTCCCCTTACACAATTTCCAGAATGTAGTGGTGGTGTTTGTACAGGTGCTAAATTTTTATCAGCATGTAGGAATTTCAAGGGAATATCAGGTGTAGTTGAATTATGTAAGCTGTTGCTTTGATATGATAAGAAGAGGGAGCGATCGGAGCCAGTGCTCTCATTGTGTTGGCCATAATCTTGCGTATCGCGTAGGACTCGTGTCGGAATGCGAGTTTATTTTAATATTTAATAACTCACGAGCGGGCGAAGATACTGTCTGCTCGCAGGCGATTCTGTACTCGTTTTTCCACTGTTATAGTACTGCTTTTGTGTCACGCTTTCGCTCGCCTTCATTTATAGGGATCAGTAACCATGTGTAGCCGAAAAATTTATGCATTGCGTGTTCGTCCTCCGTCCAATATATCTATAATTTATATAAAATGCCTGTTTTTTTCGCTTATTTCTGGCAAGCGATCAGTCAGGCGAGGTACTGTTTGTATACTATCACTGTCTAAGCATCCGCTCTGGCACCTGCTGGTACCTGGATTCCAGTTCAGAATGGTCGAAACACATAGTTAATAGGTATATTAAGTACAATTATGTTGGTAATAAGCAGTGATGGCCTCGAGGTTTAGGCGCGCGGTCGAGAATTTCGGCGGTCGCAGGTTCAAACCCCAGACACACACCTGACTTTTCGAAGTTATGTGTGTATTTACAATGAATTGTCACTTGCTTTAACGATGAAGGAAAACATCGTGATAAAACCTGCACACCTAAAAGTTCTTAGGAATTTCTTAGGTGTGTAGTCCGCCAACCCGCACTAGGCCAGCGTGGTGGACTAAGGCCTAAACCCTCTCAGTTGTAAAGGAGGCCCGTGCCCAGCAGTGGGACGTATTTGGGCTGATGATGATGATGATATGTTGGTCATTTGGTTAAACTGTCACTTGTGTCGGGTACGTCGTACAGCTTTTGTATGGGTATTCGATCGTATACGGAATCTTTCCATCATAAAATTGCGCCTCCGGCAGTCTCCATCGCCAAGCGTAACACAATGGCTCCAACACGGCTTTGTATGTATCAGCAGTACGACCCAGACTAGCCGACCCGTTCTGGCAAACTCCATTCATTTTCGCGAATATTAACATTTCAAAAGATAAGTAGCATCAGCAGTAGTAAAAACACTTATTTACGTCCTACAGAACCAATCGTTTTCCTCTGATACTCATGGTAATCTGATGATCTGCGCGCGTGGATATTAACTTTTGCATTTTGGTTTAATGCCGTTTAAAAAAATTATAATGCTCTGTTTAAAATAATGTACAATGATTATATAATGGTAAAGTGCATAATTAGAGTCTCTCTCTACGGTCTCATCAGCCGGCCCCGTTTAAATCATTTCGCCACGTCGGTACATAAGTTGCCGCCGGATTGTGTAGCTGGTAATAAATAGTAAACATAATTACGGCACATCACGAGTGCGCACCACAGCTTAGGTGTGTACCATCAGTTTCTTTGAGATGTTAAATTTGACGCCTCCGTACATAAATTGCGAGAAAGAAGGCCGGGCGCACGTGATGCGCAAATAAAAACACTAATTCAACTGGGAATTTATCGCCTAATTGTTTCGTATTTATGGACTCAGCGGCGCATTGTTGGGTTATGATAGCTGCATTGCGGCTTTTTGTAAATACACATATAACGCAACTCAAATATGAAACTTATTCTTTTATCATTTTAAATTTAAAAACACATTTTTAGGGTACACATATTTCACATCTACCTCTGCGTCCCAGTCGTTTTACCCCTATATATTAATTAAGTATAAATAAAATGCATCAGATAATTTATATCTTTTGTCATCGCAACTTGTTAACCACGCTGAGCACGCGTTAATTTATTAAGAGAGCTTTTATCGTAATTATGGCCGTGGTCGCTCGGCAGAAAAGTAGGTCAGGCAAATCTGAAGCTGATCCGAGTACTTTTAATCCCGCACGGCTTCATGCATTTCACTATTTCTTAGTCCTTATCATTTATCCAGTTCTATATTCGTTGTTTATTTACGAGAAACGTGAAGTATGCTAGACGTAACAGATAAAAGGCGTGTCCACGGAGCGATCCTGACAATTTGCCGCTTTTTGAAAGAGCGCCAACGATTTATTTACTGTCTGCCCTCATCTCAGCTCCGTTGATACGGAAGGAAACACTTCACTTTGATATTTTTTTACTACCAACCTCCGGAATTGATTAAACGTGAAGAATTTAATGTGGCGCAACGCGGATTCGCGTTCCCGAACTCGATTGCGAAACGGGCGTGGGAAAAGGGGCTTTATTGAGTATTTATGGAAGTAAAATATTTGGGGAATCTCGTTTATTGGCCCGCCGTCCGCTCGCTTGTCAATTTCATCGATGTTTAATCTATGTAATCAAAGCGTAACGAGTCAACCAGCGATACGGTTTTTTTTACTTTGTTCACTCACTTTGGACGCTAGTCATCGAACAGTGAACTTTATTCTAAAATTTGAGTGCCTAACGAAGTGATTTTTATTTACGTTTTACCTTTGGGATTATAAACATATTTAATCTATGTAACAATAATATAGAAGTCTATAATATATTCTACTTTGATTAGATTGTACAGAACTATCCTATAAGGATTTTTTATTTCTTAGAGAATATTATGTGTAAACGTAAGAGAAATTGTGTTTGACATTTGTGGACAGCGTATTAACTGAAATCAAAGTGTCACAAATGAATACACGCCTGTCTGACGTATCTAGCATTACATAATAATAATAAATAGCGGACGGTAAGTCGTGATGAGTACAAAATTATGTGTTGTTGGATATAACGGTCGATTTCTATACTCTGGCACATGAGTGACAAAGAAATTGTCCGTCAGTCAGAGCACTCAACTCAAAGTACCTACTGCCAGTAAACCAATTCTTACATTACAATTAAGTAGTTTGCAGTTGGCACGCCGTACTTGTGTTAACATGTACTCGTACGTAGATTCTGTTTTACTACTTTCAAAAACTTACATTTTGTAAATGAATATTCTCATTACAAAATTCACGGATAAAATCTCTAGTTTGAAATCATGGAATGAGTTCTGTACATGTACAATGTTTTTCTGTAGAAATGTGTCTGTGTTTTGCATTTTGATTAATAATTTAAATGTTAAATAGATCACAGTGTTATCGCAGTATGATAAAAAATCCAATAAATTAAACTTTATGAGTCATTCAGTGTATAATATATTGAATGGTTGGGCAACATATTTTATTTTATAGCGACCTCCGTGATGCGGCGGGAGGGAGTAGATAGGCGAGAATAACGAATGCTTGGGTTCGATTCTGAGATCCCAATGGCCACTTGATTTTTATATGATACGCTGGCACATACTTAAGATTGCTTATTATCATCTGATGGCGCTTGTTCCTCGACAGGTTTGTTCCTAAAAGCTTGTAAATAAGGTTGAAGCGGATTGGGCTAACGGCTATTTTGTGACTTATATTGGGTTGTGTGGCACAATGTAATGTTAACACAGTTTGCGATTTCCCCATTGATGAAAATATTAGAATTTAGAGATATAAAAATGATATGAGATTAAGATATAAGTTATTAAGAGTCATTTTGAGGTAGTTAAGTTTAGTATAAAATGCATTTTATTAATTGATTAGCTTTGCGGCGGGTATTCTCAAACAAGATGACGCTTGATTGAAATTCCGTAGTGCGCGATTGGTAAAGTCAACGACACAGTAGCTTCAATTCACTCCAATTTGCTTACCAAGCGATTGAGCAAACTTCAGTTAGTTACAGTATACCAGTTAGGGCAACATCTATCCAGCTTAGAACTGCGGATGAAGCGTTAGGTGAAGATTAAATTTGGCTGCCTGTGAGTGTTTGAGATTTAATTAAATTTTGTTGAATTTTGTATCTGTGTCATTGACTACTGTCATATTTATTTAATTCAATTATTTAACTTTACTTGATTAATTAAACGTATTAATTTTTATTTTATTAATAACTGATAATGTTAAATTTATTTTTTATTCAATGTTAAATATGAAATGTTTTGCGAACCAATACATATTTCTATTTTTCTTTTTACAAAAAAATTGCCGTTCGTACAAGTTAAGTAGTATAAAGTCTAATAATAAAATCAATTATGTATGTAGAACATAACTAATCCATGTTTCATCTGAAATCAATACGATTAGAAGAAACGATTTCCCTCCAAATTTTCTCACGCGCCGCCCGTCAGTCGTCCGTGATCTTAGTTCCGTTCGATCATGAAAATATATAGCTTCATTCGAGCGATCCGTATCGGGAAAGCTCCTTAATCGGTTTTCTTTTATAAAAATGGACTTTTTAGATTTATGACACCATTTTGGGCTACTGCAATACGTTCGCTAAAATACGTACTGAGAGTCGTTGGTGCTTGATTTACAGGTTTTGGAAAAATATTTCTTTAGTCAATTGTGTATTTTCTTTTTAAATCTTGTTCCTGTTATTTTGCGTATATACTGTATGTCCGTTTTAGTTAAGTTTTTTTGTGTTAGGCGAGTGCCTCGAAGTCTCGAGGCACAAGTATGTGCAAGTATGCGGTCGAGAATCACAGCTCTCGCAGGTTCAAACCTCTGACTTTTTGAAGTTATGTATGTATTCACAATGAATTATCACATACTTTAACGGTGAAAAAACATCGTGAGGAAACCTGACACTTCTTAGGACCCCAAAGTTCTTAGGAATTTCTTAGGTGTGTAGCCCGCCAACCCACTAGGCACTAGGTCAGTGTGGTGGACTAAGGCCTAATCTCTTTCAGTTGTAGATAAGGCCCGTGCCCAGCAGTGAGACGTATAGGGGAAGGTGGGCATGAAAGAGCCAGTTTTAGAAAAGGACTCGTTTTAATATCTAAAACATAATTAAACCACATTTTTTATATGTTAGTCCGAAACTCATTTATTACTTTATGAAATTCAATCAACAATTACTCCTTAGAGATATGTTTCATTATAAAATTCTACCTTTTTTAAAAAGAGGGAAAACGGCTCTTTCATAGCATGTGGTTGTTGAAAGAGCCGCCACTTGTTATGAAAGAGCCATGCACGATATTACGAACTATTTCAATAAATTTCTCCAAAAGTTAAACAACATTAACAACAAATGACATTTTTTTATTAGAATACCGTAACAAAAACTAACCAACATTAGTTAATTATTAAAACTCATTTCAAAACTCGTAGCTCTTGAAAGTGATGTGTTTTCTAGTTTTTCTAATGGCTCATATTTATTTCGGTGCATAAATCCTCTGAAACAATTGTCACTACTACTAATAGCTACTGTATAATCGTATGTTAATTTTTTAAATGCAGTTTTTAGGTAATCGGTCTTTTGTTCCTGATCAAAAATGAAAATACGTTTATTGCTTGTATTTGGACAATGTTTGTAGGTCTGTTCGCTATAGGATTTAATTTTTGATTGTAGAAGTTTTAGGCTCCTTGCGTGTTTTTTTTAGGTTATGCTGTTTCTGATGATTTTTAATGTCTATAACAAAATAAAACAAAATAGTAAAGGTCTGAAACAGGTTGTTATGAAAGAGATAGGCATAAAAGAGCCGGCTGTTTCATCACATATTTAGTTAGCTCTTTCAAAACGAGTAGTCACTAAATGCAAAAACCTTAAAAGTATATGATCAAATCACGAATAATGTCCATTATATATTACAATTAGAAGGTAAAATAAGTGCAGACTCTAGTTGTAATGTAATTTTGATGTCAAATCAAACTATAGTATAAAAAAATAGTTGGAATAGCAGCATAAAAACTTACTTTTCAATGCCTCTTTTTTCGATAGCCTCCTGCTGCGTCACTACACTTCCGCGAACTATCAAATCTTTGTGGGCCACAGATAGTCGAAGTTTCCACACGAAAATAAAATTCAAATGATGATAATTTCAAAAGGTCGGGTAAAAATCCAAGTGGCTCTTTCAAAACATGTCTCTGTCATGCCCACCTTCCCTATGGGCTGATCATGATGATGTGGCTAATAACATACTTATATGTGTCCTTTATTTAGATTTTAAAAGCGTAACTTGATGAAGAAAAAAATAATGCACTCAAAAGTAAAAGAGGCTTTTAGGAGATAAAGCTGATAATGTATCCAATTTTTTTTGTGGAGATAGACCGGCTTACCACGGGTCGCTGAAATATTGGTCATGTAAGAAAATTACTTAGGGAAAGTGAGGTTGCGTTGATGTCTTATTTTGTATTCATTTCGCGTTCATTGGATCTCATCTGCCGAGTCGGGATGTCGCCACCTCGTGTACCAAACGTAGACGTGATATTGAACAGAACACTTTGTTCATGATAGTATGACTATAATATGATCACTACATTTTAAACGTGTTCTTTTTTGTTGTCTTGATAATAACGACGATTGCCTTATTCGTCCCGCGGCACAAATGTGCGCCGAGCGATTAAGCGGTCCCGGGTTTGATTATAAGGTTGGACAAATTGGTTCTTGAGTTGATTTTTTGGAATTTTCAGTAGCATCAGTATCTGGAATAATGCTCGAAAAGGAACAATAAGCTCGTCCCTTATTACGCGGGACTTATATCAAATTGCCGAAATGTGGGTGTAGAAATCTAGAAATGTAACTCATCGTACTTATTCAATGATACTGGCGTGATTATGTAGGTATTTATGATACGTTTGTGAAGTAAGAGTATGCGGAAGAACCTTTTGTATAATGATGTTAAACTGAGATATACGTAGATGTTTTTGTATACGTATATTTCTTCATAAAATTGGGATTTATCTCTGGATAAGAGTGAAATTTTAATACAGGAATTCATTTCCGCGATGTTTGTAGTGATAACGCAACAAGCATGTGTCCCATCCGCGGCGTGTTCGTAGCGCGAGCGTATCGTAAATTCCGACGTGCCAGTGCCAGTGCCAACATAATTTTGGGAGTACGCAAATTTGCATATTTATCTTGACTATGGACACTAGGCGTCAAATCTATGTCCTAATACGTACTATTGCTGGCTATAATCGTCTTCCTCAACTGCCTTAGTGCAGGTTCGCGGACTAAAAATAAATAAATTCTTCGTGCAGAACTCCTGGTTTCCAGGTTTATACTCGATGTTTGTGTTCACCATTAAAGTGCGTGATATTTAGTTTTAATGTAAAAAAAGTAATTAGTATATGCAACTAAACTATACCATTACAGCCCACAGTCTTTTTTATCAGTTGCTAAATCATAATCGACTATGGAAGGCACAGAAACAATAAACAACACATTAAACAGAACATTGCACCGAAGTTCCCTTTCTTCCTGAAACTCTCAGTTTCTCTCAGTCCGGAACGCTATCTTATATGGTTGGTATTCCAGAACAGAAAAGCAACTTTAATATTGGTAATAAATTGTCATGTCTGGAATAGAGGTATATTGAGTCATCATTTGCACCTTTGGCATTCTGTAACTTCATTTATCAACATTGTATAAGTCATTGATCGTTTAATGCACCTGATTTAGCAATATACCATTTCAAAGTTCTTACACATTCATTCTTATAGGTTAGTCATAATGAGCCCGCTGTGTAGAGGTGCATCAATATTCGTACTCGCCCACGTACCGAGTGCGTAGGTCGGCACAGCCTGGTGTCTCAAGATTTTTACTCGCTACTATCCGTATAACACTCGCTTTACACGCGCCTTATCTTTTATATTCTCGCATTAAGTTTTGAAACATCGCATATGTAAGGCGGGTTAAAAAAAATATTTCGAAAATCCTCTAGAAATACTTTTTTTTCTTTCTATTTATGTTAACATAAATATAATAATAACGTGAGCGTAGAGCGCGAGTAATAATTTTCCTTAATTTTATAATTAACGTCGCCATGTGTTGGGTATTTTTAAATCCGCCCACTCCGGGATCTTGTTTAGCTAATGTTACAACGAGGCGCCGTCAGTGGCACTTATAAAAAAGGCCTAACCCAGCAGTTAATTCGTGCCCTGAGCTCATATTTTTTTACAAAATGTCTGAACTTTATTAAAGCAAATATTAACGTGCGCGTCCCATCATTTTACGTACGAGTGTTAGCGGCGTGTTGATATTTTATTTACTTTATCGTCGGTTGAGGCACGAGACCATTGTGTCCGTAATGAAGCTCGACTCTTTCCGAGATTTTGTCGGGTCAGTAATTAAACACATCTGCTACACTTGCAATTGTATCTCTCTGTGCGTGTTTTCATATTTTCATTCAAACATTTCGCAGGGATTTTTGTGATGTTTAATATGAGACCTTCGTTATGTTTGTAGTTTGTTTTAATGGTAATTGTTTTTCGTCTCGGAGTGTGACGATTATGCAAATTAATCTCTGTTACGACGTAGGTACTAGTATCACGTACATCTGTCTCCTGTGACTTTTGTTTGCGAATTATATATTTGATTTTTGTTTAGTGTTTTGCACTTAAAAATTATGTGTAATGACTGAATAATATGTATTTTGCATAAATACTAAATCTTATTGGGCGAAGTATACAGGCACAATATAATAAACAACTTAGGTTACAGTTTATATTCACCTTTCTTGTTCTCGTGTTGTTAAGAATGTCGAGCACAAATTCCCCCGAGTGTGTTCGTAATTTAAAATCTATAAACAATATACTTAACACTTATTTTATTGTACGTGCTTGTATGCCCGCCTCGAATCTTATTCAACGCGTGAATTCGCTCGTTATACTTTTAATACAAACAAGGATATCGTATTATATAGGTGCTTTGAATTCGAGCTGTGTGCTGAGTGTAGGTGTTATTATGCGTATTCTACATTCTATTGTGAATTGTTTCTGTACGATTCGTTCCGTTCTTGCTCATTGTTATAAATATCAAAATATACGCAGAATGGAGCTAATATTTCGCCGTTAGTATAATTAGGCCATTACCTAGCTGCCATTTTAAATCTGAATAAGGTTGTATATAGGATTGCGATCTTCGTACACATGATGTAGACCCGACGTGCCATCGTGGCTTCAATTGTTTTGTACCTCGGGATTTTTATTATGTCATTGTTTCTCTTGAATTGAAATGTTTTATTAGACCCATCTCACTAGTAATATGTAGAAATAAATAATAGTTGAGGAATAGTTAGCCAGCTCACGTATTCCTACAAGTGGTGGTACTTCCATAGAAGCCCAAAAACCCAGTTTGTTTTTTCTTTTCAAAATTTCATATAATATATTTAAGCTAAGAATCTTTGTTTAACAAAAGCAATTTGACATGTAAATGAGAATATACTGACCCCAGAATAAACAAATTATAAACAAGACATTGAACAATTAGCGTGTAACGCTTTTGGCCTTCTATGGAAGTAATGCCACTGATTGCTACCTTCGCATTATTCGCGTAGTGTAAAGAAATATCTCTGAAGTAGAAGTAGACTGGCATAAGTGCATCGAGTGACGAGAGATGACAGTCTCGACACTTGATGTTTTTTTATTATATATCACCGCGTTTTGCCGTGCCAGTATAAGTAAACAGAAGTACCAACTTATTTAAAAAACAACCACAATGGTTTACTTTTGGAAAGTTTAAATGGAACCGATCTGTCGAGTAACTTAGCTAAATACCCCAGATTAAATACAACATGGACATTAGTAGGAGTTTAAATATCCCCAAAATGTGCAAAACAGTACAGTTTAACGATAACCCGCCAGCAGTTTTATTTATGCCTACCAATTAGCCGTTTGCACAGGCGAGTAAATAAATTCCTGTAAGTTTTGCGCTCGGTGGTCCGTGGATCGGTAACAGAGGGTTGCACACCTCTAGCAGCTACTTTAATAACTGCAATTAACAACGATGCATCCCGTTTGTCGCCACTACTAGTATTGTTTGCTTTTTTACTAGTACGGTAGAGTGGTCACACTGCACTTGATGCTAAGTACATTTCCATTCAATTAGAATATGATCTAGTGAGAGATTCATCGGGTCTTGTGTGCCACAAAGAATAATCGTGCGCTAATTATTCTATCATAGTTTTTTGGTGATGCTCCATAATTTGAGTACCTACTAACAACATTTAGAGACATTAAATGCTTTTCAGTTTTGTATTATGAATTGAGGATAGAAGAAAAACTTGGGAAGAAGATGACTTAACTAATGATTCGTAGCCTGCACGTATGTACGTGTTGGTCTGGAAAGCTGGAGACACTGACATATCCCTTTCAGTCATCCCAATAAGCTAAGAGGGGATCTTATTAGCTTTTATCTCGCTAAAAAAATTACTGCATCTTTGGAATAGTTTGCTAGCCCACGTGCTATTTTTTTCTATAATAATGAGCCCGCTATGCGTGGCGTGAAGATGCAAGCCGACTTCATTGTTCCAATGACGATAGGTGGACAGCATTAAAACTTGTAGGCTTTATTTCAAAGTCAAAGTCAAATTATCTTTATTCAAATAGACTTCTACAAGTTCTTTTGAATCGTAAATTTTACACTTTTTAATATTTTTTAAACGAAACGTGTTATAGCTGTGGAGAAGAAACGGCAAGAAACTCCCTCAGCAACACGAAATGTCATTTTTTTTAAATAGCAATAAATGTGTTTTTTTAATTACATTATTTAAATTTTACGTTGTAAATGTCATAACGATACAAACTATAGCAACAAAACAAAACTCCGATCAATTTACATTACTCCCAGGGCTTATTATCTTCAATAAAATCTGAAATTTTATAGTATGTTTTTTTGTAAAGCTTATCTTTAATTGATTTCTTAAACTTTGTCAAGGGAAGCTCCCTAATAGCCCTCGGAAGTTTGTTATAGAAGCGTATACATTGCCCCATAAAAGAGTTATTAACTTTCCGGAGACGAGTTACGTGTTGAACGAGATTACATTTGTTCCTAGTATTTTTATTGTGTACATTACAAATTTTATTAAATTTATCAAGATTCTTTTGGACGTACATTAAGTTTTCGTATATAATAATATTTATTTCCTTAATTTTTTCTCTAAGTGAAGCCCTGGGACCTAAATTATAAATAGCCCTAATGGCTCTTTTTTGCAAAACAAAAATAGTGTTAATATCCGCAGCAGCTCCCCACAAAAGAATACCATACGACATAAGGCATTATAAAAATGTATGGATTTTTCAAGGTAACGCAATACGTAATTTTCAAATCGGTATTTTTAAATGATAAGACAAAACTAATATTATTTTAGATAATCAGAATTTATAAATAACCGCGACTACAAAAGCTCACGTACATGGTACGATTCGCTACAAACTAAGCTAGTTGTCACATAATATTGACACTTAATTTTTTACAAAAAAAAATGTTTAAATATTTTGCGTCAGGAAGATGCAGGCGTAGACTATATTGTTGTTTGCTATAGTATAGTGACGAATAATATTACCACAATAAAACGATATTATGTTATTTATAGTATGTGTTATATATAATCGTTGCTGTTGAATTAATCTACTTTTTATTTTTATCATGAGTAGGTACCGTTAACGCAAGTAATATTGTTTAAAAAATGTTGTTCATTAAATTCTTCTAGGTAAACATAGTGATTGAAAACGATTCGCTCTATTCTGCCAAACAAGGAGATGAAACAAGACGATAGCACCGTTCGGAACGTATCAAGTTGTCGCGGCGTGAACTGGCCGATCGCAATCTACGCTCGTTAAACACCATTATGAATGCAAATTTAACAATTATAATACGGACCGACCGATGCCCTATTCTTGCTACGGATGTTTATAGTCTACGAGATGGTTGTGAGATGTTGTGCTTGTCGTCATATTTTTTTTATAGTTTCCATCTCTTTTAGGTGTGGCTGGCTGGAGATATATTAGTTGAAGCTCATTACAAAGCGTATTTTATTTATTGTAATATATAGCTTACTGCTATATAGGCAGGGATACCATATAGCTATAAACTGTGACAAGTTGGACTACATTTTCAAGTTGAAGGTTTTGTTGTTTCTTAATTTGATAAATACTGCTTTCCTAGAAATGTTCACGTTCCTAAAAATTCGCCTATCTGTAAAACTCAAGTAAATTTTCGTAAAATTAGTAGTGTTATCATCATCTTGACATCAGGCTAAACAAAAAATATAAGTTGCGCAAATAAATACATAGTGTAGACGGATATTCTTAGAACAAATATTGTATCGAATTGGACCATTTACCAAAAGCCTACTAGGGGTGGTTTGATACTGAGCGTAAGCGCCCTAAATTGATCCTTGTTATGTGGCGCACTTTCTGATGGTAGAGTGGACTCAGAAAATATACAAAGGCTTAAGATTCTACGCCATTCATCGCCATTTTCGGTGAGAACGTATCTACCCAATTCATCATCATCTCCTTGCCCTGTTCCCAATTTCATTTGGGGGCGGCGCAGTATGTTTTATCCTTCCACACATCCCTATCAGCCGTCATGTCTTCATTTACCCCTTTTTCTTTCATATCTTTAGTCACGCACTCCATCCATCTTTTCTTTCGCCTTACTCTGCTCGTCCATCCATCAACTTTCATATCCATCACCTTTTTACCTACGTATGCCCATACCACGACAGACGGTTTCCTTTTAGCTTTTCTATCACAGGAGCTACTTTCAGACTTCCTCTAACGTATTCATTCCTCACTCTGTCAAGCCGTGTTATACCACACATCCATCGCAACATTCGCATTTCAGCTGCATGCAGTCGTCTTTCGTCCGTCTTCTTCGTAGCCCAACACTCCGATCCGTACTACCCAACTAACAGAGAATAATCCAAAGGAACGGTATACCTTCGATAATTATACATGGAAAATCATTTTCTATAATAGAATACAAATATAGAATTCCTTTAGTAGTGCATTATGTATATGGGCTGATATACTCGTAGATAAAATGATATAGGCTTGAATTGGAATATAAATGCTGGACTTGTGAACGTTACAAGACGTGATTGCGGGAAATTTTATGCTAATAATTTAGTTTCCTTTTTACATAGGTATCCAATACAGCCAAGTCTGCTTTATCGCGTTCAAACATGAAGTAAGTATAAAGATGTCCAAAGTTATACATCTGATCGCATGTTTACGCCGCATAAAAATATAAATAGTAGACATGGCAGTCTCACTGAAATGTAAATCTGTAATTTATCATAACATATTGAAAATATGTAAATAAAAGTGTGAATGTGTTGAATATAGAAGTTGGTAGTTTAAATTTTCGTAATAAACTATTTGTTGTGGTTTGCGTGACTCAATCTTGTTGTATTTTAATGTTTTGCTTACAAAACTAGACATATATTTTTTCCTGATTTTAGCTTGGCTAAAACTATGCAGTAACTTTTCTTTTAGTAGTTAAAAAATTGCTTACTTAAGAAAACAATTAAACTTTCAACCTTTTTTTTTTCGCGAATGTTATCATTTGCTGTTTTTATGCCTCTAGAACCGTGCCGTGTATATCTATATAATTGCTAACATCTCCAAAATGGACTGTATAAAAATGGTCGTCGCCAGCATAAACGAACGAAGTATTTTCATACAAGACATGTCTTGAACATAAGTCCATTAATAAAACTTCATAAGTGAAGGTTAATTGCGAACCAATTTGATGTTTTCGGAGCAGTTGGTACGACGAAGCTAACGGTGCAGGTGCGGGCGTCGTCGTCTCGATGCGTGACGTTGCGGTTGGTACTCCGCCGCCGTCGGAATGTCGCCACAGCTACAACTCGACGCCTAATAGAGCTTAATCAACCTCCCGCTTTTCATCCAATCTCGTTAGCGAACTAAATTGACTTTCTTATTGCGCGCAATTTCCCTCGCACACTGTGCGACCGAAGTTTATAAACCTCTTAATCCTCCGTTATATTCCCAGCCTATGGTGAACTAAAAGCCGCAGCAACTGCATTTGCCTCCAAACAAACAGTTGCTAAGTGTGTTATCTACCGTGCGCCGCGCTACATATTGGAATGAGTCGAACTACTTAACAAGTGTGCGATGTACCGGAGTGCTTTCGCGGTGTGTTGCTGGTGTTTCGCATTTTGTGTGCACATTATTAGCTAAGTAGCATACTGTGTTATCATGATAATTTATAACCACGTTTCTCATATTAGAGTTAAAATCAAACAAAAATATACATTAGTATACCCATTTTTGATATCATAAGTGATTAATTATTAACGTCTATTACAATACGAGTACACCGTAAATATTTGTTATATCAGGAAATCCCTTGACGTAATTAAACACCGAACTTGGAGATTTGTTGTACCTCAGAAACTTTGGCGTTTTCGTAGTAGAGTCTATACTCATTGCAACAGTAGTTTGTCTTGTTATAAAGCTTTGTGTGATGATCAATTAAAAAATAAAATTGAGTTGTCTTACAATAAAAAAGATTATTATTTATTACTCATACAATCTATAAAATACTACTTCCTTATGTCTATAATATTTTCTTAATATTATCGATTTTCGTAGTATTTCAAATATTTTTTGTATATTATAAATTATAATCCATCACACAAAACAGCGGAGGCGATCACCACATCCGTAATTTTAAATACTATTAAATTGCCGTTGCGCTTTTATTGTCCATAGAATTTATATGGGTAATCAAGGTGTACGTTAAATACTCATGGGCAACGGGTAACTAGCCGACATGAGCACAAAATGAGGAATGTATTTTCAATAGTTAAAGTGTTGTACGGATAAGTACACATAAGTGCGTGCATTCACTCGGTTTGACGTGCAGTAAGTGTTCGACCCCGCTAACATCTAATGTCAACCCTGGACCACGCTGTTGGTGGTCATCTTTCAAGCCCACTTCACACAATTAACACGAGAGCAACTGTTACACAACACGTACCACAATCATCACGTTGTTAGTATTTAAAACTAGAAACGAACGTGTATTAAAATTAATTGCACAAATTTTATTGCTTTAATTTTATGATTATGTTCAGCATGTTCATTAGTGTGAATGAAATAATATTTTACGACATTTTTTACACGCGTTCGGTCATCATGTTTAATGGTTGTATGACGGCAACATTGCTAACAAGCGGCATGACCGCAAATTGAAACAAACCGCGAAGTCATTTAATTCGTTGTCACGCAATTTCTTGAAACTAATCATGAAAGAATAAGCTTCACTGAATGTACGTGTCGTAATTTCATTGCAATCTAGCGTTGTGCATACCTACATCTCGATAGCACAATTCAACGTCAGCGGTCGCATCGGTAGTTGAGTTTAATATATTTGTGATAAAACTGACAAAGATTGTTTTAGTACTTCCTCGTTGTCGGTAAGGTATTGGATGTCAAGTCAGATAAGCCGTCGCTAGTTAGTATTCGCGCGAATCACTGAATTATGTGCGTTGTAAAGAGCGTAGTGGGACACCCGCTGGGACCACCCGCGTGTTTTTAGGCTTGTAGAATGGACGCCCGGGTGCCGCAACCGGCGTGTTTTTGTTAGCTTCAGACATATTGTCAGTGTAATTCAACGTTATACTATATTGACTTACACCAATCTATATGGGTGATTTACTCCAGCGAACTGCAGGCGAAATTTTCCAATCAATTATTTCCATCTGACATTACCTCTATTAAATATTACAAGCTAATACTTTGTGTAGCATTTTAAGGATTTACGTTTAATTTAATTTTCAAATTGCAACAAGCGTCGTTTGCAAAAGGTCATCTTTGAAGTCAAAAACATTCTTTACTGGTGTCTTGACAATTAATCAAGATGACTATTAATAAACATTTGTAATATCTTACTGGAACATGATACAGTAATATTTTATAGTGATATATTTCAGATCCTATTTTACCGGTTATTTGGAATTCTCTCTTAGGTCTTACACCGAAGGGTTACCTAGTAAAATTATGCTTATATATAGTCAAATTCGAATAATCATACACAGGACACAATGGCCACATTGTCCTACTAACAACGCTGATCTTGTGGAAGGAAGAGAATCCCTTTACTAACTTACTGCATCTTCTTGTCCGTAAAGCCGCAGTGTGTAAAACATTTATGAACAAGATATATTTTTTAATACGTTATTTTTGTTTAAAAATTGTACTTATTATGAACAGCAGTCACCGATAATGATGACACTCATAAACAGGAGCAGAATATCGTAAAGGCATCGATGTTAGTGAGCGTGCAAATATTAGGCATCTGTAGTATTTTCTATGCATACCATCAACCTATAAACTTGGCTAGTTTATAACACCTTTTTATGAGATGATATTTACATAGTTAAACTATGCGCTGCGTGTTTGAATTATATAGCTGTTAGTTAGCTGATGCTGGAATTATGTTTATGCTTTCGTTGTTCAGTGCTAATGAACACCTATAGGGCATAATGTACCGGCATGTCCTAGCGCACAGTAAACGTCGTATTGTAGATACGTCACGTAATGTAGACTTAATCTCGTTAATGTGAGGCGTGCTCCGGCTTGTATCGGTGTATGGGCTTTTACAATATTATGCAAATTGAAATTTGATACGCTTTCCGAGTTTGCGAATCTGTTACAAGCTAAGTGTGTGCCGATGTTGTAAGAATAATGTAAGCGGTAAAGCGTTCATGACATGTGCGGATTTCATTATATTTTTAGCTGTTACGTTGAACAATTATGTTTCGTGGGCGAAAGGTCAGCGTAAACACTCTCCGTGCGCGTTTGTTTCGGCGATGCTTGCGTCAAGTAATTTGAGTTCTAAAAATGTAATAATAAATTATGATCGAAGTTAGATAGTATCTAACGTGTCTCAAACGAGTACCTACGTATGTTTGAACATTATTATGTACGGTTCTTAGAAGTATTATTAAAATACACACGATAAAATTATAATTATTAAATATTATGTGTTGTAATAGATTGAGTACAGTCACTCCAGATTCTACCTCTGATATACAAAAAGAAAATGCATAAAATAAAAAAAGATTAATAAATTTCAATTGCAGAGTGTTGTTCTTTAATAAGTCTCGCTAGTGAGTTCGTGGTTTCATTTCATTACGTAAAATTTACAATGTTCATTTCTTGAACTTTAGGTAGAATTAGACTAGATTACTTTTATTTTACGGACTAGTGTGGTGGGTGGGCGTCGTTCCTTGTTACTAGAAGATGTGTCAGAATAAAATAGACATTTTAATATCTTGTTATGTTATTAACTGAACTGTTTATATTCGTTGACTGCGAATAAGGCTTGTATATTGCACGCCATCGTACATACGTACATATATACATACATACATCAACTCACGCCTGTCTCCCGTTGGGGTAGGCAGAGACTACAGAGCGCCAAATGCTACGGTCCAAACACACTTCTTTCGCTTTGTCATCATCCTTCATCATCATTATCTCTGTCTGCCTAGTGGTTTCGCGGCACAAGAAAGTGCTGTGCGATTTAAATGTCCCGGGTTCGATTTCCGGATCAAGCAATATACTATTAAGTTTTGTCATTAAGAGTTTTTTAGTGACAACACGGAGTCTCGAAATGTACTTGAAGACCTACAATATGCTTGGTCTTCATGACTTGGGACTTGGGATTGGAAACTTGGAAGTGTGTGCGTTTTTCTTAAGCGGTTTAAGTTCTGAAATAGAATATCTACTCTGGCACCGTTTCTATTCCGTGCTTTGTACGCAGACAAAAGAATACATTAATAGCAAGGCGACTAGGATTAATACAACCTCAAGCATTATTGATGTTTCCCCATCGGCGATTAAACATGGTAAATATTTGTCAAGCAACGCGCGCAGGTGCACCGGTGGGTATTCATTGTATCCAGCTATGAAAAATCCTTGGTGAATATACAAATATATCATGCATATCTAACGAGGACGACACGCGCAATCAGTAAGCGTAAATTGGGGCCCATTTGTCAACACGTAAAATATACATTTTATCGTCATTAACACGAGTCTAGAGATCTATTTTTGACGTTTGGTTTCATTGGTGATTATTTAAGAAAAGTGTAGAGGAGTTATTTCTAAATTCTACCTGTCCTTGTTTCACAATAACGTATACGTTTCAGCATAGTAAAATAATGTGAATTACAGGATCACGAAAATAATGCTTTCACGATCATATATGTACGACGTCATTCCTATAGTCATACACGCTGGGTTAACGCGAAGTGTTGCACTTCACATCTTCAAATTGCTGTGGAGAACTCTCATATAAATGTTTCACCACGATTTAACTTCAACGTTATACTGATGGATGATTTACTTTGAACACACAGTGAAAAGTTACATGTGTCGTCTAAAGCTCACGCCTATAAGCGGTTTATACTGGATACTATTATAATGTACGTAAACAAAAAAATATAAAATTTCACACCATATTTCTAGAGAGCATGATATTAATTAATTAACTTTCACCTAAAAAAAATATAATTAGGGTAAAAAAAATTGAGGGTGCGAGGGCACCGTTAAATAAACTGCAAATGTAAAAACTGTAACATTTTGAGAGGGTAAAAAAAATACTCTATACAAAAAATTGTGGCGCTTTTGTAGACACACCCGAATAATTTAATTTCCTTCACAAAACGGAAAGTTCTATTCATACAAAAATAATAACCAAGGCATATGGCGTCTTCACAATAGACTTGTAGCCCGATAATTATTTTTTTCGACGATGATTCGAACGCACGCGCATGACATATTTTAGAAGTTTAAAAAATGAACAAATTCGAATGAATTATTGAATCTCGTATTGTTATTTGGTTTATCGAAAAAAATGTTTAAGCGCAAGCAAGATATTACAGCCTTAAGTGTGATGTTAAAGGTGGAACGTGGCACAGTCTACAGAAAGCAATACTTGGTTAATCTTTGAAACTGATATTTTCGTGTTACCAGATGATGTCTTTTATCGTTTGTATCTGGGTATTCAGTGACATACTTTACATACGTTAGACGCGGTAACGCAATCCGTTTTCGGGAATGTAATGATCAATATGATATCCCCTTACTCCTACAGATGTCGCTTCTGAGATTTAAGTCGATTACTTAAAAAGGTATGTTTTTCTCCTACTTTGTGCTAGCAATATATTTGCGTTGTAAATCGACTTCATTCCCTAAATAGTGGGGGAGACCACAAAATTTTATCAAAGGGGAGTACATAGTATGTGTCGCAGCGTGCTTTACAAGATATTTTGCACAGCTCGCTTGGAGGTTTGCGCTCGTAAAGTGCAACACAAGGTTTGCTCATTATATGACCGCGAGCCGCAGCGCTGCTAGGAAACGTTCCCGACCATACGGAATATACGACACCCAACGTTCTACACTTTTATTAACAACTCTGTATGTTTTATACGAACATGTAGGTACACCATATTGAAAGTCATAAAGGCGACAGAAGTTGGTACTTCTATAGAATTACTACTTTACTCGGAAATATTGTAGATATTAACGGTACCTATATTGATCTATGGTAAACTTTATATTTTTCATTTAAACATAAATTTACAATTTAATAGTTTAAAACACCTTATAAATTAAGATATAATTCATATAGTTTTGATGAAGGTGGAAGCAATGAATATTCATATGTCGCAGCCAATGTTTATTTATAACTCGTTCAGATGATGCCGTGTGAAATTCTATGTTTAATGTTGGCTTATACGACAAAAAGAAACAAATATTTTGACTGCAGCTCCGTGTGTAAATTAGTGTCTGGTTCGGTTTGTATATTTCATCAGAATCATCGCATATTATTGGTGTTGGACCGCAGTGATTGTAAATTGCCGCGGCATCGGAGCTCGTTAGCGTTTTTGATAGATGACGGCCGGTCGTTTGTTGAATTTGTTGTAGCACTCGTTGCCCATGTAAAAACACACTGTTCGACAACAAGATATAAATGGACACTCCCCTTGGCGATCTAAGTTAACGAGCCGCAATATAAATAAGGAGAAGTTAATATTTTAATGTCGACTCAAACTACACTAGTTAACATCCAACGCCATTAAATATGTTGGCGGGAAAACTTTTACTTATTGCTTCCAACGCATCCGAGTATCAAAATTGCGGTTGTATAAAAACATGGTTGTTATTATTTTTAAATGCGACCGTGATATGCCAGAATAAATAATTTAATACGCGTCGATGCAGACAATTTGTGAAGTCATTATTCAATAAATCGTGACGTGAAGCTTACAAATTTCACTGCATCGTTTTACACTTTAGCACTTGGTTGGATGTAAAGCGCCGCCCAATAAGACAACGGCCGACTATTTTGACGAAGGCCGGTCACGTTTCGTCGATACTCGCCATGAGAATATTTGTTTTTTATTGTGCGCCCGCCGTCGAGTAAAAATTGAAGTGTAATTTTACGTTTTAACCGGTGCCTGCCCCCTTTCGTTCCGCTCGCCTTGAGTGATGGTTATCATAATTGGAGAGAGGGTAGGTGAACAGTGCGCGCCGCCTGGATGACGGCGGTGGGCGGGCACGCGACGAATAATTCGGTATGCACACTGCACACTGGCAGTCAGCACTTGGTGCACACCATGTTGCATTGATAAGTAGGTCAGCCAATCTGTCAGCTTTCTTGCTCTGTACATTCGATAAGAAATGGCCGGTGAGCGCAGCGCGATTGATTATATTGAGAACAGGGATCACCATTATTGTTATCAGCGCGCACATGTTGCGAGATGTTCGTAGCTAATACAATGGTAAGATTAATAATGCGGACGTATCGGTCGGCACCGTTAGGCCGGCGACACGAGTGATCGGACCAACAAGGGCGGAAGAGATGAACCGGATAATAAAGCATCAGCTCGTTGCATCGTAACTCAATACCGCTGACATAGAAATTGTTGGTTGCATCGTGTGCTAGACCATCCGCGAGCCTCACGGACTGTAATTGACGCTTTCAATAATAATTTTCATATGTTCGGGATTTATGCTGATCGTCTTAGCATTTAACTATCATTCTTGTTGTACAATAGAGCTTTCTAAGGAAATGGAATATTAAAGACACTTCCTATTAGACTTATGTTCACGCAATCTCCAGGGTTGTCGAGCTTCAGACAGAGGTAAACGATAGTGACATATGAATATCGTACAAAAAATCCTTGTGCCATGGTCTGTCGACGAGACAACACCTCCAGTCGCTGCTTACATAATAATACAGAGATTATGGGCGCAACGTGACCGGGACACACGAATGAACACTTCACGCGACATAACGGAAGTGCTATCCTACGAAACGACCTAAAATTAGTTTTTCATGTGTTTCTTATTGATTTTGTGTCTCATACGTTTCGGTCGTGACCTGTTTGTGAATTTGAAGCGTGAATAATTAGCATACAATGCGTAGACGTATCTTTGACGCGTTCAGCCGTGTAATTGGGTGTTAATCGGCTTAAAGAAAATGTGGTTATCAATAGGCACAAATAGTCATATTTCATTTTATTGATTAAGGATTTTTATCACTATAAGATCGACCTTGTTTTATTTTGCTAGTAATTTCAATCCGCAAGAAATACTGATTTTTAAGATAAAAAAACTATGCAGAAAACATAAAAGTAATACTTTTTTAGGTGTAGGAGAATTTTTTTTCGATGAAAAAGATGATAATGATAGATCAGGACCGAGTTTTAAAAAATGTGGAATGTTCTATAACAGCAGCTTTCCGTTTTTCGTGCCGTCTTTTTTCGGGTCATGAAACATGAAGAAGCAATAAAGCAGGCATAACTGCGGCCAATGGCCAATGATGATTGCTTCGCGCCAGTCGATATGCTTATTGAACGCCTGGCCGGCACTTATCGCCAAGTACATGGTAGTTAGTTACTCAATCCTTCTCTAGTACATAATTCTCAGATAAAACAAATGAAATACATATATTTTAAACTCCCAGGTTTTATGTTAATTGCATCTAGATTTGGTCGTATTTTTAGTTCGAGTCTTTATAAAGTTTGTTTTTAAAATTAAATTCCAATTTAAAGAGTTATGTAATCAAGATACATAAGTCTACGTACCAACCATGCGTGTTTAATAAAAATATGTAAATACATAGTTCTTTATGTAGGTTTTTTTCGAGGAAATTATAGTGTGCTTGTACCTGATACAGTGAAAAACTTGACTTTTCAGTTGAAAGCAATTATTATAATTCACTACAAAAGACACGTGTAGACGTTCGCCACGCGCATGTTTTACACGCAGTACACAAGCCGCTTGCCACTTCCTAGTGTATTGTTTCATGAAATGTATTCGCGACTTGTTTATAAACAATGGCAATTTGCCTTTTGGCGCTGGGTCACGGTTGCCCATTGATTTCACACAGCGTTTTAAAGGAACGCAAACTTATACAATTTATAACTAATTGAAAGCCACTTATACTTTTCGCAATGGATGCAACATTAAGGAGTTTCACAAACAAAAACGAAACATTTAAAAGGAATTATTTTATTTACCATCAGTTTATCGCCACATTCGAAAGCGTGACATTAGGTTCGAGAGACGTTGCTGACTTATTCTATTGCCGCAGCCGGTGTCCGTATAAGTATTGTTTAACAGTATTTGCCCACTGTGAATGTATGCGATCATTGTGTGTAACTGTTCACAAGATGGGTGGGAGGCGCGGCAATTAGCGGTGCAGGTGGTGAATGCGACCCTCTGGCCTCTAAGGCCCGGGGCCCGTAAGAACCTGTTATATTTCGATTTGAATGGTTATTGCAGTTACATTTCCTTAAGGCGAAGTGTTGTGGTCAGTCTAAACGAAACAATTTTTAACACAGATAATTATGCAATGGAGTTAAACAAGAACATATGTAGGTATATTGATATGGCGTATGCTTATTTATTTAGTTTTACATGTATGTTAAAGCTCCTTTCAATTATATTTTACATTTGATTGTTATTTAAGTGTATTACAAGCATTTTTATAATCGAGAAGCAGAGGTATTGACGCCCCCTCACAATCAGTTGAAAACGTAGAATAGCAATGTTTACATTACGTCATTGTTAGGCAGTAGCTTGATTAATTAGTATCTAGTGTTTTCACATACATTTATCCTGCGCCATATTGCATGCGCGCCGTACCGTTGGTGTTACATATTTTTTCCAGATTTTTTGTTAACTAGGACGCGTGCTGTTGCGCATGTGGTGTACGATGGACGGTATGACACAGTCGTGTCGTTATTTGGCATCAGCTGTCATGTGCCAGCGATGCGTGCCCAATTAAGAGGGCAACATTTGTACCATTTTCCACTTTTTATTCACACATTTTATCGTGACTTGGCAGTATTGTTACACCGTTGAATTCATCCTTTATTCTTTTACATTGCATTTCGCTCGTGTTTGCCTATAGTTATGCAAAATATTCCAACATTTGAATGTGAACAAAAAGTATTCCTCTCTTGTTTAGTGCCTCATTTCTTATACAAATCTGTACATGCATTTCGCAAGGCGCGTCTGGTGAACTTCTCACATAGATGCCGAGAAATCCTGAAACTGCGAGTGAGTTGAATGGATGGTTTAGCCGTTTGAATTTACATAGGTTACTGCACTTAGCGCTTACTTGTGATAATGTCGGATAAGTGCCTTTTGTTTAGACGTCGTGCGGGGACGTGTATAGGTAATTTAAATAATGTGCGATTAGCAAACTTTTACAATGTTCAAGATGCTGAGCTTTATTGTCATTTTTTTATTACCTTTTAGGTTGTGTATAAAATAGTTCGCATGCCTACTACAATGTTTATCCGGTGGAGTTAATCAATACAATTAACTATACATATCTGTTTACGGAAACTAAGACCCGGGCGTGAGGACTGCGTGCGACCACCGCTTAGAAACTGCAGAGTACGTCCATAACATTAGCAATTTTATCGTAATAGTCCCCGGCTTCGGTGCGAATCTTATATATTGTTTCGGGGTATCACCTTGTCGTGACTGGATAATCTGAAACACTTAGAACATGTTTATTGATTAAATGGTTATTTGAGATAACACAAAATAATCGTGTTACAAGTTGTAAAGCTTCGGAATATTTAAACACAAGTGTAATGTTTTACTAAGAGTCGTAGACATAAATACTTTAATCTTTTATAAAATAAAACTTTATACATATAGACAAATTCTGCTGCTCAAGTATATCTTTTTTCGTATTCATTCACTTTGTCCCTTGCGGCTAGATTTTCAAACCGATGTACAGGATCTTGAAAAATAAGGTGCCTCATTGTGAGCCTTTGAATAAAAGTAAATTTTCTTTTCAATGGGAATGTTGTTTGGCGTTCAGGCTACATTGTCGCCTCTCGTTGGCCGTCGCTGGGTGCCGGTACATGCCGAGACAGACCTATTCAAATGTCAGCGTGAAGTCCTCCTTCCCCCCGCGCGCAACTCCCCGCCCTCCCTCTACAGATACTGAAATGTCACTGGCGTCACGAAGCAATCAATTTCGTATTTGTATGCTCTGCCTCGATACTGGTAGTAATAGATTTATCTAATAGATGAGTTCGTACATATTGTCTTTCTATTGTGTAATTTATTCGTGGCGTTTTAACGTTTCACGCTTTATTGTGCTGAATTTTTTATAATGAATGTGTAATGTAAAGCGACAATAAATAAATTGTTCCGCAAGTTGATTCAATTTATTTCTTTGCAGTTGATAAGCTAAGTTGCTATTAAATGTTGCAAAAAATTAAAAGATGTTCCAGTGAATTGTATGACAATTATTTGCTTTTTGTTTATTATTTAGTATTAAGATTTCTATCGATTTCTGAGAAAGAAATAGTTTATTTTGTCAGTATTATTACTTAGAGTAAGATGAATAAATTCATATATTGCAATTCAATTGCTATTGGTTGCAAACGTCCGACTAATTGCCTCGCGACATCCCGAGTCACATGTGAAAACCAATTTTATTTATTTTTAAGATTTACCTAAACCACCGCTCTAATAGCAAAACGCACTAGGCCAACATGGTGGACTAAGGCCTTAACCCCATTCAGTTGTAAAGGAGGCTCGTGCCCAGCATTGGGACGTATATGGGCTGATGATGATGATGATGATTTACCTAAAGATAAAACTGTTTATAAATAGTACGACACGTTTAATGCGAGTATGGTGATTTTGTTGCTTTGTTCAGAGTACAAGAAAAACTTTTTCATCAAACGAATTGGTTTGATAATAAAAAAATTTTCACATTGTTTAGTGCGCAGAATCAATTTTGCAGACCTGAGTTTATATACATATATGTATTATACTTCATATGTCTAGGATTTAGATTAGATTGTCAACATATTGTAAGATCTGTTTAGTCATTGCAAATATAGCAACCTACTAGTAGTAGCAGAAAGATTAATATTTATTTTAGTTAGCCAGTGAGCAATTCTCAACCTACTTAGCATGTATCGCTCGTTTAGTCCGCATTGAGATTGATACATTACTGTAAAACGTCTTCTTAGTATCTGTTGCGAGTTCACCTTGACGTGATGGGCTAACGTTTGATCGAATGTAAATGTCTCAAACGTTTTGTATTAAATTCAAGCGCAAATATAGTAAGAGTACGTATAGTCCGGCGTTCGATGCGGACAATCGCGTACTCGCTATCGCAATTTAACGAGGCACGATTGTTTTTCTCGGTTCTGAATAATATTGAGCCTGAGCGTCCCTTGGTATCTGATGGCGATACTTTCGTTAGGCCAGGCTGTACAGTTACTCGGCTAACTTACAAATGAACAGTGTGATTATAGGCGCGCGGATCTAACTTCATGATAATTTAAATGTTCTCGCAGCCAGAACCGCAACGGTTCGGTGAGATGGCCATGATTACACCCGTGACTTCCTCTTATGGCAACTCCATATCTATGGATTTTGAATAGAATTATGGCTGCCGTCGTTGTTTTAGTATTAAATTTCGCAGATGTAAATAATATTCCCCTAATTGACGTTGATAATTTTATGTGTACGGAAACCAAGGACTAGCCACAAGACTGCATTAATTAATTTCAATTCAATAAATAACCATTTATAAAATTTATTTGTTCCTACAATATATTCCTTAATTAGATCAAGCTTAGTTTATAGTTATTGGAAATCAGTAAATATGTGGTGATCAAAGCCACTGCAAGCCAATGTAGAAACTTTTCTTTAGTCAATAATGGTAAAGTAAAAGCGAACAGGTGCATGGAACAACCACTCTTGCCCAGGAATGTTTTGTATAATTCAATCCGAGTTCTTTAGAATGGATACAACTTTTACAGAATCTTAGATATCGTTGTCTTTTTGAATGGCTTAGCGTGCTTTTGAGGCAACGCTATCAGTTAATGTATTTACGATTAAATTTGCAGTTGGCGTATCCTGTCGTCACAATAAAGCATAATGAGAACGCCATTATTTTAACAAATACCTGTAAAGTTATTTTACCTAGAAAATACAGTGTTGTCTGAATAGAAAAGAAGTTAAGAGAATTATCCAAATCTTTTGTCTCTCGATACACTCGTGCTGGCATGCTTAGTGGATTTAGACCAAAGTTTCATCTGACAGCAATCACATGAAGTATGAATATTTTGGTTATATTGTACCACTATGTTACATCAACTCCTTTTTCATTCTTTACAAACTGACATAGACGGCGAATGTGTATTCTAGTATTCCTGATGGTCAGTGGCTACCGCTATTCTTACGTTCCACATTGCTTATATAGGTTTTATATATACCTATCTATCAGAGGTTTTCGTGTGGTACCAAAGTCACCCCAGTTGTGCCAATCCATTTATGTTGAACGAGTATGTAATTATGTATTGAAAAAAAAATGCGTCAACGAAATTGTCATAAAGCTTCCCCGTAATTTAGTGGTTCAATAGAAACTGCCTCTTGATGCATTAGGAAATCGTATTGAAATCTGAGAGCTGGCTGCGTATTGACCTAGTTAATTATTGTGGAAGTGTGTGAATTAGACTGCTAATTACATTTGTGTTGATAATGATATTGCTTCGTATGAAACGTGTATTCAGAATTGTAGTACTGTTTCTTTCGCAGCTAATACTAGACTGTATATTGAAACGAAGCCTGTCTTAATCATAATAGCATGTATTTGTATGTATTTTGTAGGTATATTGAAGACGAGAAGTGTTTTGGCACTTATCTTTTGTATTTATTTCTATTTAGAATTACATTTTATCCACCCGTGGTATTAATAATGGTTTTTCGTTTAATTTATTTTAAACAAAGTTTTTTTTATTAGCCATTTTCATAATTGTTGTCATTCTGTGTCTCATTTAATAGAAACCACAAAAAAGTTTTAGAGTAATAACAACCTGAACCAAATTGTAACATGTTCTCATTTGACACGGTTCGGGAATCGATACCCGAGGGATTGAAATTGTTATATCTAAACACTTGCTCTTAACTTTTGAACAAAGCATGTATAATATGTACATCCGTGTGCAGCTCATTCCGTTATATTTTAAAAACAGTAGAAAACGGGAAATAAAATTTAATGTGAAATAATTAAATTTTATTAGTAGTTCGTGTAGGTAATCCGAGTGGGCCGCCCGCCGCGAATTCGACGCGCGCCTCCGAAGCCAACTTAAACTGCACTGTACGAGATATGGATCTCACGTTCGCTGTCGACTAAATAGCGGATAAATTAGCTAACCGAGTTAAATTAGTGAAGCTAGTCGCACTGGATTCTGCCATTAATATTGAATTTATTTTAAAAGTGCACGCTCAAGGTAATTATGTATGGATGCAGTGTAAATAATTATATTGTAAATTTCTTACTCTTTCCACGTGTAAATGCGGTCAGTAACTTTAAGAAAACGTGACCTGCGTTCTGTTTTACTGTGGATTCTTTATTTTATTACTTACATGTTTCAATCTATTAAGAGATATCACATTTAAAGGGTTTTTTTGGGTTTGCAACTACATTTATCAGTAAGTAACTTATCGACAACTATCTATGTTTTATGTCTGTTATCTTGAGCGTAGTATATTATAAAAGTGAAAAAAAAAACATACTAGACAAGTTAACATGAGCATTGGTGTAATCCATTGTTAAACCTTTTTGAGATGTTAAACTCGTTTAGGAGGATGAAACGTACATATAAAATGTCTGTGAACTTTCAACTGGAGGTTGTATTGTGAGCTTAAGAATTGTAGGGCAAGTGGTCGTAGCTGTTATTGAATGCTTTTGTCATGTCCGCGGACGTTGGCACAATGTCCCCGTGTACAAAGGGACCCGAGATCTGACGTCACTATACAACCGTTTTAGATCTGTATCCCAAATTATATTACTGAATCCGATCTTTGTGTTTACAATGTTTTGTGACAATTTAATTTCGTTTCTTTTTTTGCTTTGAACGTATCATCAGTAAAATGACTGAGTCACATAATGACTATATTCATGAGTTGTTACATCAATAGAAACAATTATGGTAAATGTGCTTTTTTTATATTTCTGAGTCTTTACGCTTTACGTCGTACATGTTTTTTGTAATTAACCATATTGTTGAGTGGGGATTATGGCAGGTCAGCGGCGGTACTTCCATAGAAGCACAAATTAATTGTGTAATATCTAGTTTATAATTGTTTATTGTGGGGTCAGGATATTCTCATTTATATGTCAAATTGCTTCTGTTAAATAATGTTTTAAAGATAAAAGTTTATTATTTAGAATTTTGTAAGGCAAGCTGGGCTTTTGGGTTTCTATGTAGTACTGCCACTGCCTCTGATATTAGATAAAATCCATAAATGTTAACAAAGAAAACGTGTCATTCATTGGCATTCTAGAATCTGCCATACACCAATTCGAAAGTATTACATTTGCAGCAGTAAAGCATAATTCTTTCAACTGGCGTTAAACGTTAATTGTGTAATGTCTAGTTTATATTCGCTTATTATGAGGTCTTTATTTAACAAATTGCTTTAGTTAAATAAAGATTTCAAGCTTAAAAATTATTATTTGGAATTTTAAAAGGCAAACTGAGCTTTTGGGCTTCTATGGAAGTACCGCCACTGGTCTAGTGCTACCTCGTTTACTATCTGCAAGATTTGAGACTGGTTTCATACTGGGTACTAGCTGCTCTTCACGGAAGCGAGATCATTTTAACTGATTGTTAGTGACATACCGGCTTGCGATTCAATCTCGGGTGAAATTGCTTATTGCTTCTGCCAATGTAAAATTATTTAAGCATGAGTTAAGGATGGTCACCCTACTAATATATGCTTTGTAAGCAAACCTAAATAACCAATTGAAGGAATCTTAATCAGCATTTATGTATACACGTGCCACTGGAAAGTTCTAGAACAAATTATGTTGACTTGCAGAAAATATTGACACCATTTTGTAAAACACTAGCTTTAAGAAATATTTCAATTATAATTCATTCTGTATTCCGCTCTTGCTCAGAAAACACTGTACTAAATTAAGGTTTTGATTAAATAAATATTTTTTAATTCAAAACCGCCTATCAATCCCTTGACTGGCGCAGCCGGTAAGTGACCTTGTCGTTTGGGTCCTCTGTGCCATCGCGAATCAAATTTTCGGGCGCGGAAAAGACTCCAAATTTCGTTTCAACGATTCAGCGGGTCAGCGAACCAAATAAATTCGTCAAGAAAAGCCACGGTGCAGAGCAAGCTGAGGAGCAGAATCACCGATCACAGAAGGAGAGCGGAAAAGCTGTGGGTCATGTGAGTAGATCTGTTCACTTTCCCGTCAATTTTCCTTTGATTTTCCTGGTGATCATTATACGTGTGTGTTTCGTGTACTTTTAGGGATTAGAAAAAGCCCGTCTGGCACGTAGCGCATTTACGTTAATAGATAGATAAAGTGATTTAATTTTCACGTTAGGTTAATAGGTATTTTTGTCAGTGAGTTTATTATTTTGTAACTAAAATGGAAGGAATCATGGTTGTACCACCCGGGGTATATATAATTAATCTATATCGGGGTGATGATTTACAAAACGAATATATTTTTAACGCAATAACGAGTAGACTAAGCGGGGAAGCAGCTAATTTAATAGAGAAACATAATAGGTTAGTGTATACGGTAGGTAAGGAAAACCTTACGAAACTAGAAAGTACTATAGTTCTTAAATCTTATTCGGATGGTAATAAATTAGTTTTTGTGTTAGAAGTTCCTTTATTAGACAATATCACGTATAATTACTTTAAGGCTATACCTATACCTACATATAATCCCAGTTCCTTAAAAACCTCTATTATTATTCCAAAATATCCCTACCTCATAGTGAATGGATTGAAATTTAGACCCGTAGCTAGACCATGCGAGCAGATCGAAGGTGATCTTGTCCTCTGTAAAGAAGATGACATCGTGCAATACGCTGACACAACGTGCGTTGAACAAATAATGCTGTTGAAAAACTATTCTTCATGCCACAAGACCTTCGTTCAAATAGAAGATGCAAGGAGTCACATGGTAGCCAATGGAATATGGTTGAGTTTTACTAAGCACAACCTGGCACTTTCCGAGAACTGCAACAATGAAGTCATGAAATACAACCTGAGAGGAACATTTCTGGTAATCCCTAGCCAGAACTGCGAGACATATATTGGAGATAAGCTGATCAGTAAGGTAGCTGAAACAAGGACACCCGACATGAGCCTGCTGCTGCGAGCTGTAACCATGCCTGGACTACAACACAACATCACGGTAGATGACAGCCAAGTGGACCTTCGCGGCGTAGACCTCAACGATATAAAAGACATTCTAAATAGTGCAAAATATACCAGTGAAAGTGTAGATAAAAGTGAAATTTCAGTGACCCAAGATATAAGTGTTTGGACAATAAGTATAATAGTAATAATGTTTGTAGCCTCATTAGCATTTTTGATTGTCAAATATAAAATCTTTAGGAAAATCCTAGTACTAAGTCGAAATCAGCCGGAACCAAAAGAATTGTCTCCAGCCGATTTCTCTCTTAGGGGGGGAGGAGTTAAGGATGGTCACCCTACTAATATATGCTTTGTAAGCAAACCTAAATAACCAATTGAAGGAATCTTAATCAGCATTTATGTATACACGTGCCACTGGAAAGTTCTAGAACAAATTATGTTGACTTGCAGAAAATATTGACACCATTTTGTAAAACACTAGCTTTAAGAAATATTTCAATTATAATTCATTCTGTATTCCGCTCTTGCTCAGAAAACACTGTACTAAATTAAGGTTTTGATTAAATAAATATTTTTTAATTCAAAACCGCCTATCAATCCCTTGACTCATGCTTATCTTTGCAAATTTGTACATTTGCTAAGTATTTATTAGCATTTGTGAAAGAGTCTTTTTCTAATGCGTGTCCACTACTAGGTTTATATATTGTGTCATAAAGAGAGAAAATATCTGTGGATAAGGTATATCTCTACGTATTTTATGGATTTATAAGAAATGCTTCGATTTGTGCAAAATTAGGGTTCCACACTTAAACAAATATTTTGCAATCTACAAAATTCTGCCCGTCTAGACATTGTAAGTACGAAAAGACATACGCTACCCATGACTCGAGATTTGTATTTAGATAGGACACCAGACTTAGGTCTGTTGTCATTTATGTATGTTTTTTTATAGAACGACGTCAATTTCATCCATAACATACGCAACTTTTGCAGTTAGCCAATGCTTTACCGACCTTTAGAAATGGTAGAGTAAGAAGATGCAAAGACTCATCGAAAGCAATTCAACTATTTTTTAAACCCCGTTTCAGGATATTATTGCAATCAAAATAGACTAAAGTGTAGTTCTTTTAGAAACATAAGGTTATGTATAACTAAACCTTGACACCAGCAATGGATTTACAAATAAAGATATTTTAAAACATAAACTTGACGTTCCTATGGTTTTTGTTACAAATATAAAAACTAATATCGAGGCTCAAATTTTTATTCAAAATTGAAGTGATGGATCGTCGCAAAATCTATGATTGATTCGTGTCGTATTATTCGTTGCTTATATAAAAGTGCCTTTCGTTGGTTTTCCCGTTATGGCTTTCCGCGCCCCTTCCACTGCTATGATTGATTGCTTTTCACTAAACTTCATATGTTCGGGAGATCATTTTGTACACACATTTTAAACAGATTACAAGTATAATGAATTAATGAATCATAAAATATTGTTTTTTTATTGATTTGGTAGGATGGTGGCTAAATGTACAAAACTTAATGCATTTAATTGTGACGACTGTTTACTATTTTCGGACTGTTATATGAGACATCCTCATATAACCCATATTGCCGCGTGGTTTGCTTTGACGATATTAAACTGGTCTGCGCAAATCCAGTAAGACACGGCTTATTAAATTTTTAACAATAATTTCATTGCTATTCCAATAATTCATAATCTTAATTTTAGAAATTCGTTAATAAAAGGTAACGTATTTTTAAAAGACGTGAAACATTACAAAAATTCGATACTTTAATACAAACTAATTTTCCTATTCGTAGGTTTGATAAAATCGAAAAAGCATCTAGTGCAACATTCTATTAGTTTCATTAAGAACCAGTATCTGAGCCGTTGGGACTACCTAGCAATAACTTCGCATAATGGATTATTACTGTCCAACGTTTTATTTATGTCCATTGAAATTATTACAGCAGTAGTGCTCAGTTCCTGGACAATTCACAATGATTAAAGCTTGACAACAACTGTGTCAGTTCACGCGAGAAATGAAAGTGACTGGCAGCTGTAGGTTTGGAACACACGATATAATAATTCATTTGTTGTGCCAAAAATAGATACAGGTTTGCCACCTTTGCCTGCTTCCATTGAATTAGTAACTAAATTTACAGTACTGCCAGCTTATGTCTGTGTTATGGCAAGCTTTGTGCGTCTCGTTATTATGTTGTAGGTGGATAATATAGAAATTAGGACGCATACAGTCTGGTTGAGTAATGCGCAAACAGGACTAGATTGAAAGAATGATAGCAGAACTTAAATGTGGATGACCTTAAAATAATGATGTCTTGCAAAGCATTACATCTTGAATGATATATTTATGCTATTGAAATTAATAGATTTCAGAAACATCGCCTATATAGGACAACATTTTTAATATAAGATATCAAAATTAACGGACTAAATATTAAGATTCTTTTGATAAAAACACCACGCATTAGAAACAATTAGCAATCAAGGATTGTAAGAACTGAAGCTAAAAATAAAAAAGTAATTAGTAAAGCGGTAGTCGGTAGCTCGTTAGTGAATGACTATGTTTGGGTATCGAGATGCGATCAAGTCGTTTTGCGCACGCGCACCTCATTTACCCTTTGAGGTCGCCGACGAGCCTGAATAGACATCAAACTATTCATACTCATTCTATTTTAATACGCACAAAATACATATTTGTTTGAACGATAGTTTATGGTTTAGTCACGTTGTAATAGCAGAACTAATTGGAATGATATGAATTTCTGATGACTTACGTACATGGTAGGAATGACCTCTCATTAGTGGAGAATATAATCTCAGTTTTGCAAGTTAATTGAATGAAAGATCAATAGTTGAAATCAAAATTCCACCGTTCAGAGCATAGTATTGTCAAAGTGCAGTGCAAATGTATAGTGTTGTCAAATTGTAAATTTGTTTAATAATATAGGGTTTATTAGCTTTATTAAAGGTATGTATTCTTATAATTTTATTCACCATCATCATCAGTTCATTTGCGTCCCACTGCTAGGTAAGGGCACAGGCCTCCTCTACAACTGAGAGGGTTTAGGCCTTAGTCCTTAGTGTATAATTTTATTACATATAACTAATTAATTTCTGTGATATTTCACTCCTTTTACCTTACCTACTGTTACCTTATTTACTGTTCATGGCTTACTGTGACAGATTGAATATGGTACTGTGAATGTAAATGTTAAATTAGTTTTAACCAACCAGAATGGGTATATTTGGTGTCAGTGCTTACAGAACTTGTAACTGTCATGATTTTGCGTTATAATGTTGGTGACACTCGAAACTGGAACACACTGTAGCGTACACATTTTAGGACTTAATGCTAGCTTAACAATGCTGGGCACTATAACAATTTTAGTGAGGCCTTCCTCAATTCCCTGTTGCTTTTTGAAATAACACATTAGAGGCGAAGATACGGAAACATGAATGGGTCTAGATAGAGCGGTTAGCTTACACAAACCCTGTGGCGGTTTCATAACTCTGGCATTGCACATGCGCGAGAGGGATGTCGTTGCTGTGTCGTTGTCGAGGAGCTTAGGGTTGGCTATTACGCGTTCCACAATGGTTACTTTACAATCAGTAATGTTAGTGTAATGGCGTAGTGTATCTGTAGTGTTGTTATTCCAATGACTTCCAAATATTGTTTTTGCATATTAAATAATAAAAGTAAATCAGTTGGAATATTAGGAGGAAAAATTTGTCTCATCTTTTTAAAAAAATTACTAAAGCTCTCAGAGGTATTTCGTCAATACGATGATATCATGTATCTTATACACCGGAGACGATTTTGTATAATTACGAATAATGTTCTGTTTCAACCTCGCTTATGTTGCTATTATACTAATTTGTCGTCGCTAAATCTGTTTATAATGGAGATGTTTTTCACAAAAGTTTAGGTTCGAGCTTGAATCACCTTGCAGTTCCGCTATGTTTCTGTCTAATGTGTATACATGATTTGCTAGTTTATGCGATCTTATAAATTCTGCCACAGTTACAAGGTAGCCAATTGGTAAATTAGATAGAAGCGTGACTTGATTTGTATGTGGGTATTTTGGTTTACGTGAGCAAACTATCGACTGATTTGCGTCTCTTCATTGAGTTTATTTGTAATTCTTAGTAACATAGGTTAAGTTTCTGTCTGGCTTAAAAGTTCAAGCTGTTACGATTTGGCGTTGTAATACTATTCTTTATTGCAACAGTAATGTTGTGTTAATCTTGCATTTGACAGTTCGCCCCGCGCACGTCAGTGGTTTAGGTAACATATAATTTCACTAGCAAAAAGCAATTTAAATAGCAAAGGTGATGTCAGGGTGACGCTTCTATTACTTGTAGTGACTAAGCGAACGTTGCGCCAGCGGAGGTTGCGCGCGTTCTCAGATAGTGAGAAGTGATTCCGCACGTCAAAACATGCGATTGACGGCGATACATTAGGAACTATCGAGCGATCGCACCGCCAACGCCGACCTGGAAGTCGTAATTTTTCACTGTCAGCGCGCGGACTAAACGTCCTCGTCATCGTTTCTACTAGTGACTGTCAAAAAATGTTAATGCAATTTTCGCTCCTGCTCGAGGGTGCCGGTAATATATTGAAGTTAGCCTGTGGCGTACACGTTCCAAACACATTTGAATTTAACACAGTTTGAACACGCAGTTTCTCCTCTGTGTCTCTTGTGTGTTCTATGTTATTTTCTAAAATAATTTACCATTTTTAGAAATTATGGGCGCAAAACGAGTTGCGAAGCGTATCAGCGATTTATCTACTCCGATTTTGAATCAAATGAATAGATACTAACGCACTAGGCACTTGTATATTAGCATTAGCAGTGACACTTTTATCTTTGTATAACTTACAACAGACAAATTCAATAACGCTCGTGTAGGCAGTTGTTTTCAAATGCATCGATAACACACAAAGTAATAAATCAAACATGTACTGAATGGTATAATTTGTGACAAATTTTCGCAAGTTTCCACGACAGACGCGGAGCGAGTAATAATAGTGTAGATAATATTGAAATAATTGATACCAACTCACGTATATTGACTTTGTAATTGCCACGGTTACGTGTTACGTAGACCGGTTAATGGCACTCTAAATAACGCCTGCTTTTGCGCAATATTATCTATGGGTAATTGTTCGATAGATTGACTTTGAGATAACATTGTCCTTTCTGTCATACTGCCCTTAATTTGTTACATAACGAGAGCATATATTAGGACTCATTAAAACATAAATTACGTCAGTATTCGTGTATAACAAATGTGCTGTAAATTTCGTTATCAGTTGATAAAATAGAAAGCTACGCTTGGGTGTGTGCGTGCCGATGAATTAACATATATTTGCATTAAGTTTGCTCTACATTGCGATAGAATTACGACACTGAATTATAACCGGCCAGTCTATTTACGTCTCCATTTCGAATTATTAGCGCTTAAATAGTGTCGTGGAGACATTAACTTTTTGCGGATAAGTATCTGTATTATTGTTTCCATTTGTTGTTTTAGAACAAAGCCATTATTGGCAAATACATTTACTGCAAAGTCGTGAAACAGTTTTATCTTATATTATTTCCTGCCAGACTATTTCAATAAAGTATTTATTAGCTTTTTGTTACTTGGGAATATTTTTCTTTCACAATAAACGATTATATGTATGTCATACTTCGAGTATTTATTTATTTATTCACACTTTATACAAAGTTTGTATAGATGGACTTAATGCCTAAGGCGGTCTCTTACAGTCGAACTCAGGGTGATGCAGAGATGAGATGAGGCAGGTGTGTAAATTTTAAAACAATAATATTAACAAAATACATACATATATACATATACGCATACATATACACAAAATACATATAAACACAGATAAGAGAACTTTTAGTGAATTTACTTACTGCATAAAGAATATCGCTACACGCGAAGCTCTCATGTTATTTATAATAAAAGTGTATAAATTAATTTCAAATTTGCTTCACATTCACTTTATACCACTTGTTATTCCACTAGCAAGAGTGTAAAGTGGCTTGAGTTGACAGGGTTTATTCAGAGCCGAAGATCGGGTCACCCGTGTTATGTAAATCTGAGACCTTTTATTTTCCGCCGTTGCAGCATGCTTTAATGGAATTTTGGAGTGAAGTTTGCTTTGGTATTGTTTGCTGCAAAAGTGCACTTCCTGCGTGTCGGCCTAACACGTCTGTGTTGACGTATACTGTTTCGCTTATGGCATTTTCATATCATACATAGGTACAAAGTGTGCCATAGCTTACACCTTAATTTATTGTTTATAGCTCCTTTCCATAGTTTCACGTTTAACTATGATTGAGTAACTTCGTGGTTTCCCCCCACGACTGTGGACTGATGAGACCTATATAGTATATAGTATTTGGAGTCACCTCGCTTACAATCTCGGAATATGTGGTGGAGACATACGTCTCATCATCATCAGCCCATATACGTCCCATTGCTGGGCACGGGCCTCCTCTTCGACTGAGAGGGTTAACTGACATACGTCTAGTAGATATATTTTATTAAGTCATAATCTCAGCGACTGCTTCGCTAGACCCGTGTTAGATAAGCAACAAGCTCGCGCCTTATTACTTAATAAGTTATGAAAGGTTGTTTAAATATATATCTCTGCCTAACTCTTCATCGATACAGGTGTGAAAGCGCACTTATGGATAACAATTTAATTAGGTTATATGTACGTTATTACGTTTTATTTATTTTGTTATGTCGTTCACCTTGAAGACCAAAGTAAATTTATGAATCAGCATGTTTTTGTTTCATAAATAAATTTCGAGACAAGAAAATTGTTAGCCATATTCCGTTGGCGTGCTTAATTTGGGTTTACCAATGAAAAAATAAACATTCAATCTGATACATTAATGCAGTCTCCATTAAACGATTAAACGTTGTTCGCTCATCTGCATGCAAGCAATGTAGTAGCCGTCTTCAAAGCGCAGCCGCTCGGATAAATTCGGATTTGTAGGTGCACTGCTACTGCGAGTCCGTTCCCAAACATTCGCATTTGAAACATCGCAGCGCATCGTGCAAATGCATGTTAACTTTTAGTCCTTTGTCTTTAATATTCACTTATTAAAAAACCGCCCGCATGTGAATACTTCTCGAAGCTGGTATTATATTTCGCAGTTTTCTTATTGTTGTATTATGTAAATTAATACAGCTCACGATGCATATTTCGTTCGTGGAATTACTTATATTAGATAACTTCCCCGCTTTATCGAAATCCCATAATAATATCTGAACTCGCCGAAGGTTGGTATCGAGAGCGAGCCATGCGGGGCAGTTGTAAGTTGCGAGTAGGCACACAACTGATTAAGGCTCACAATCAGGTCTGTAGTTCGGCAGAGTGGTGCTCTTTGAATTTACGATGTGCCTGACCGACGCTTATCGCATGCGAATGATCTGCCCACGGCGTACAGACCGCTCCGCACACATATTTTATTTTATTCGCGCTACTGTGATGTAATGAACTGATAAATGGGAGAAAACCACCAATTAGTGTCGATGAATTTATTGTTTCTACTTAAAACGTTGGAGGGCCACATACTTAATTTTAAATTTCTTTTTTAAAATTTGTTGTAAATATGTTGTAAATTAACCAACAGGTAGTAGTAATGTTATAACAATGTTGAAAATGCTGTTGTGTATTTTTTTATGACAACATCTATAGGTATAGGCAGTAGTACATAAGTATCTGTTAAAGTCGTGATGGCCTCGAGGCTTAGGCACGTGGTCGAGAATCTCGACGGTCGCGAGTTCAAACCTCTGACTTTTCGAAGTTATGTGTGTATTCACAATGAATTATCACGTACTTTAACGGTGAAGGAAAACATCGTGAAAAAAAGTGTAAAAAGTTCTTAGGAATTTTTTAGGTGTGCAGTCCGCCAACCCGCACTAGGCCAGCGTGGTGGACTAAGGCCTAAACCCTCTCAATGGTAGAGGAGGCCCGTGCCCAGCAGTGGGACGTATATGGGCTGATGATGATATAAGTAATGTACTGTTAGAATTTAATGATTTTACTGTTATTGTTTACTATGTTCCTCCATATTCATATCAACAAATGTATACATAAACTTATAACAGTGAACGACACCATGAGTTTGTGCAGCAGCGTTCGGGAATATCGCATCAACCTCAGTTTGTGATTCATGCAAATCTGCTCCGGTTGAGTTGCTTGTATTGTGGACCGGAGACTATTGTCTACGCGAGTTCACCGTCTTGCGTAATCCCGATAAATGTTTCTATCACATGTCGATATTTGTGAAAGAATGAGCTATTGAAAACAATGAAAATGTCTCTCAACTTTTAAGAAAAAAATAAAATCATCATTGATCAATAGTATATAATGTTTTTTGGTTAAAAAAGTTTATAAATAAAGATTTATAGTAAAGGTGTATGAATGAATAAAACATGTTTCCCCTATTTTAAAGATATAATACAAGATATATAATTTCACCCAACTAACATTTTGAAATAGTTCGATCTTGAAATATTATAAAATAATAAAAACTTTATTTCACGTTTATATGATGTTTTTATTTATTTTAATTTTCTTTATTCATTTATTTTAAGATTTACAAATGTAATGCATCGACAAAGTCTTTTACCACTGCTTCATACTTTTTGTGACTTTTGAACTATACATATATACGCTATTACAAAAAAAAAAACATTTAATTACTAAACATTTAAATGTGAATGTAGAAGAACTAACGTTAAAGTATTTGTAACTTTGTAAGAGGATCACGAACAAGCGGTGAAAGGATCTTAGACATGCAATACTACAAAGTTCCAATTGACATTTGCAATAAGTATATATCATCTTTAAGTTGCGCAACATTATGAAGCAATAGTGTTGTCGGAAACAAAAGCTAAAATTTCATTGGTAAATGCTAATCAACGATAAATGTATGCTGCCTAATTTCACTAAATCGTTTTCCTAATATTAGTGTATCAAGCCTGAGTTTGACGGGGATAAACTTGTTCGCCTGAATATAAACTCACGTACATGAAGTGTTAAGCCCGTCACAGTGACCCAAACAAGTACGTCGCGTTCTAGGATTAGCTTTTGTATGTTCGGTTTCGGGCAGGCACGGGTATTTCTGTCAAATGAAAATAGACCATAAGCATTTATCGCAACAACACACTACTTGTTAGGAAATGCACTTGTCACTGGGTCATGCAATAGTATCTTTCAGTTCACTCTGCAGTGGTACTGATATGCCTGCTTAATCTCATGTATAAAGATCGTGATCGAAAACTAAGACAGTTAATAGTGGTTACAAACACATTGACGTTAAAAATCCCGATAAAATATAAAATAAAATTTCCTAATCATCACATAAATTTAATATTTGAGGTCATTAGGAAAATGTCAATTTTTTTATCGGGATTTTTCATAATGAGTACAATGGTCTTTTATTTACAGTTTCATTTCCAATTGGAAATGCATTAAGTAAGAAAAAATACTATTTCCAGTTATGAAGATTACATTGCAATAAATGTTTTGTATTTATCGGCTACTTTCATGTCATAATTTTTGAAGGAAAAAAAATCCCAATTAGACATCATTATATTTTCTTTCATATTTAAGCTTCGTTAATTTAAATTTGAACCATTGATATTTTCTTTACGTAAGAAATGGAAGTTATATACATTATTTAATCTATGCACGCGAATAGGTTTAACAGTGTTGTGAATATCACAAAACCACTTTAGTGAGATTGCGATCGCGTGCAATATTAATATTTAGATATCTGTGATCGTTCAACATTGATATTCTCGATAGTTCACCGTCGGCGCCAATTGTTCAATTAAATTGGGTCACCGAGCGCCACTCAATACCTTAGAGTCGACTTCCTAACGTGATAAAACAATTATAAGTTACAAAATGTCTTGCTTGTGTCCCGATTGGTCCAAATTGTTTTCCTAATACATAAATGGACGTCAACTATTCAAATTTAACTAATCGACCACGCGATAACATTTATGCAGCATGCCTAAACACCAGTGCTTTTACAATAACACAGCTAAATCCTGCTTTGCCACATAAATTGGTATTAAATTTGATTTGAATACGTAGTTCTATACTACTGGAAAAAATTAAGGGATCAAAAAATAAATCCCAATTTTTGGACGATTTTCAACAGGCCGTAACTTCGAGAGAAATGGTCGTATAGGAAATTAAAAAAAAGTAAATTGTAGCTCCAAGTGTCTAGTTTTTGGATTAGAACATTAAAATTTTGTAGCATCAGCGGTTTTTGAGTAACCTTAGAAAAACCAGCAACAAAAAAATAATTCTTTTTTTTTAGTTTTTCTTTTTGGTCTACGGGCGTGGAAAATAATGTTTTTGCTTAACCAGTATAAGGATCGGATATTATGTTCATTTAGCTTTAATTTCTTGTTTTTAACACCTTGATAAGTTCACTTCTCGCCGAGATATCGGTCTTCAAATGGAAAAGGATCCTTTTGTCTTTAATTGTCGATATCTCAGCAACCAATGATTGCACGGCAAGTTAAAGGTAGATTTCAAGAACTTGAATGAATATCCTTTAACGACTAGCTTTTGTTTTTTGGAAAAAACAAATGTTCTCTTTGTCACATGAATTTGAAAATACAACAAAAAAGGGGCTTTTGGCGGTTTTTTGGAAAATCAAGTGCTGGATCGAACATATTGAGGAAACCAATAATGTTAAGTGTGCATTTTATAATTCAATATGTCCACAAAAACCCTACCAAGTGCCAAATTAATCCAGCCAGCCGTTTTTTTGTTTCACTCGAACGAATTTTTGAAAAAATTAAAGGATCACGTTTTATGCTAATTTCGTTAATTTTATAACGAGTATTACCACCCCCATATTATCAATAACGGCTCTCAAACGTTCAGCCATGTTAATGCAGGCAGTAATTTGAGGCTGCAAAATGGTATTCCAAGTTGGCTGAAGCGCGCGCTCCAAGGCACCTAAGTTCTGTTTTGGATACTCTCTGCGCAACCGGTGGACCATTATGTCCCAAACATGCTCTATGGAGTTGAGGTCTGGACTCACTGCTGGGTGTCGCAACAATGTGATGTCATGCCGCTCAAAGAAGCGCCTGGTAATGTTGGCCGTGTGTTGACGTGCATTATCTTGCATGAATACGAACGACCTCAGATTTTCTCGCCTGCGCTGAACAATGGGTCTTAGAATTTGGTTGATGTAGCGCCTAGCCGTAAATTTTTCGCGTACAATTACTAAAGGTGTTCTCCGATTACGTTAAACGCTTCCCCACACCATGACTGATCCACCACCGTAGGCAACGCCTGGACGGACGAAGTTCTGGCGAAAACGTTCTCCACGACGCCGCTAAACGTGAGGACGTCGGTCGTTACCATGCAGATTGAAACGAGACTCGTCGGTGAAAAAAACATTTGTTCATTGCGTCAAGTTCTAATTTCGATGGGCGTTAGCATACGCCAAACAAGATCGACAATGTCTCGCTGTCAATGTGTGTTCTCGAAGACGGTTGATGACTGTTCGAGAGCAAATGTTTCGCACTTGATGCAGCCGTCGCTGTTGCTGTTGTCTGCGATTAGGGAAGTTTCGAGCAACAATATTCGCATTGACGAAAGCTTGTCATCCAACTTCTCTAATAATTGCCTAATCATGGAGTACATTAGTGATTCGTTGTCGACCTTGTCCGGGGCGACGATTGTATTGGTTTGTCTCTTGGTATCTGGCACAAGCTCGAGATATGACGGATTGACTTACACCCATCCGGACGGCAACTGCATGTTGACTATAACCTTCGTCAATTAGAGTCACTAACCGAACAACTTCCACCTCCGATAAATGTCTTTTAACCATAACTAAAAATCAAAAAGAAAGAAATTCTAAATTTTGTCAAAATCTCAGAAACGTGATCCTTTAATTTTTTCAAAAATTCGATCGAGTGAAACAAAAAAACGGCTGGCTGGATTAATTTGGCACTTGGTAGAGTTTTTGTGGACATATTGAATTGTAAAATGCACACTTAACATTATTGGTTTCCTCAATATTTTCGATCCAGCACTTAATTTTCCAAAAAACCGCCAAAAGCCCCTTTTTTGTTGCATTTTCAAATTCATGTGACAAGAAGAACATTTATTTTTTCGAAAAAACAAAAGCTATTCGTTAAAGGATATTTATTCAAGTTCTTGAAACCTACCTTTAACTTGCTGAGCAATCATTGGTTGCTGAGATATCGATAATTAAAGACAAAAGGATCCTTTTCCATTTGAAGACCGATATCTCGGCGAGAAGTGAACGTATCAAGGTGTTAAAAACAAGAAATTAAAGCTAAATGAACATAATATCCGATCCTTATACTGGTGAAGCAAAAACATTATTTTCCACGCCCGTAGACCAAAAAGAAAAACTAAAAAAAAAATGAATAATTTTTTGTTGCTGGTTTTTCTAAGATTACTCAAAAACCGCTGATGCTACAAAATTTTAATGTTCTAATCCAGAAACTAGGCACTCGGAGCTACAATTTACTTTTTTTTTATTTCCTATACGACCATTTCTCTCGAAGTTACGGCCTGTTGAAAATCGCCTAAAAATTGGGATTTATTTTTTGATCCCTTAATTTTTTCCAGTAGTGTATATTTTTACAAACTTGACAATGTGATTATATCCATTGAATAGTGTTATCTGGTCATTACCACAACGTTACGGTTCCAAGCACTGCGTGTTATTATAATCAGTTGAAGCTTGTCTATCGTGTCAGTATTTTGTTATTTACAACATAAATTATGATAGTGTATTTATATCTCGCTGTTTTATTTAATCTATAAGGCCTCAGGCGATGTTCGTTTAATGGTCTAGAATGAATGCTAGTATTGACCGGCATATTACATAATTTTGAATTCCTTGCAACGCCATATACATATCTGATTGAATGATATGTTTCAAAGCTGCGCCCCACATGATTTTTCTGGTTTTATATTTTAAAAGTGAGGCCTCGAAAATGAACTGGAGCGCAACTAAATCAAAATTCATACGATAGATTTATTCCACAAGTATAAAATTATAAAAAAAAAAACTAAACTTAATGTATGTAATAATAAAATTAAACGCAACAAATACATACTTTTTTTAAATTTCATAAAATTACATTTTATTTTACTAGTATTGATTTAGTATTAGATTCGAATTAGAATTTTGCCTGGGAACTATATTGCTTATAAGTTTATTGCGTGAGTTACTCAATGCAGACGCAGTTTAATTGTACAATCAGGAGCAAGAGCAACGTTTCGCAATGTTTCGAGACTAGTCCATCAGGGCTGGAGTGAATTCAGTTGCGAAATTGTTTCAATCAGTTGAAACGTAATGACAAAGTGCATGAGTCAAGTCACGGGAGCGGGTGCGTGTGACGATGTTGATTTATCTCGCTTCATTACACGAACCGCTCGAGCATTTAAACGGACCGCGGAGGGCGCCCGCGCAAAACTGTCGTATTTGATTGTACATGCGCAATGAAAAGTATGAAATTATTTATTGGTATCTTTTTTATACAAGAATCATTCATTCTTTTTATTATCGCGTGCTCGTTTTCCATGCCAGTATTTTATACTACATAATTTTAGTCTGTGAGCCAGTAAAGTAGTAATGCTTTTTAAGTTTTCTGGTTTGTAGGCTTTGTTGTTTTTATTGCCTAGTTGATCTAATGACTGTGCCTAAATAGTACTTGTGGTCAAAATGCGATAAATATAGTTACGTAGCCTTATGACATATTTATCTACTTATATTTCAAAACCAAAATGCTTTTACACATCTTTGTCTAACTTAAGATTTTGAATTAGTAATAAAATTGAATAGTTAATCAGTTCTAAAGGTTTTGTCCTCAACTGTACAAGAGGAATCGGATTTTTTTAGATTATCCCTTTTGTCCGTGTCACGCAACTGCAACCCGCGTTGATCACAATCAAGCGTAATTAAATATCTCATGCAACCTTTAATACCACCAATTTATTCGTCCGCCGTCCTCAGTTCTCGTATTAATTAAGATTGATACGAAACGTTTAATCTTAAAGTGTGGACTTGTTCATTTACTTACGTGCATAAATATCCTGCCAATTTGCAAATGTGAACGGCCTACTGTAAAAAATCAACATCGCTTTCATTTTGTTGCTCTTTAATTTAATGAACGTACAAAAGATTTCAACGAGCTGCTTGTTTTAGGAAGTGAATTTAATGTTTTTTGTTTTACATTTCAGTATTTATACGTTGTTTTTTGCTTTACTCGTATACATTGTAATGATATTTGAATTATGATATAATAAACTGCTGCCTCGTGGTCTCGCGGTACAAGTATGTGCCGTGCGATCTAGAGGTCCTGGGTTCGATTCCCGGGTCGGGCAAAGTGTTAATGGGTTTTTCCATTAGGAAATTCACAATAGCAGCTCGGAGTCTGGAATTGTGCCCGAAAAACGGCAATAGGCATCGCCCCCTATTACGTGGGACTGATATATAACTGGTGAAATGTGGGTGTAGAAATGCACCTCTGTCTAACCCATCAGGGAATACAGGCGTGAGTTTATGTATCTATGATATATTAAAGAGGATTTTTTTTTTGGTTTTTAATTCTGAAATAATCAGACAGTAGACAGTAAAAGATTTATATTGTGTTTGTGAAATCATGTTAAATTCTAGTAGTTAAGCGAAACCGCACCTCAACACAATTTTATTATTTTTTAAACTTTTTGACTATTGTTTTTTATTTTTTCGTTCATTATATTTGATTTGTTGAGAGGAATAATGTTTCTTTATTTAACCGGTATTAATGTCCAGGTTTTATATTTCTTTACCTTATTTTGTAGGTATAAGATACTCATAGCTTAAGTGCCCACGGAGTCCGGCGTGATAATTTTCACTGTTGAATCGGGACTAATATGTGCATAAGAGTTGGATAGTATTATTCGTCCCGATGTTGGGAGTAGATTTTTTCATACAAGGAAAATTAGTAATTTATGTTAAAATATTAAATTTTATACGAGGTTACTGCACTACAATAGGATACAAATATTTTACAATTTCAAACATACAAATGCAATGCGTGTTTTAGATAGGTATCTGCAGTTATCAGTAAGCTTGGCACATAGTGTTTACTACTGTGCTGACTAAATTATGATTGCTCGGGACAATCATTTAACAACTGTAAGCATAATTTAAACAGTAGGCAGTGTCAGTGGCACGTTTAAAGCGGTTTGCGATTATTCACGCTAACTTAGGATCACAGTATCAAACTACATCTTTGCCACAGGTATTATGCATCAACTGTGGACTTAAACATACAACATATAAGAGTGTTTTTTGATTGAATGAATTGTAAATGACAGTTGTCAGTAGCCTAGCCCCAGAGAGTTGAAGTTTTAATAAGAGCACGTCACTCGTACGCGCCGATGCCTTTTAAAATGTATCTCTCGTTTATTAATCCAATTGTGTCAGTTCTTTTATTTGTTCTGCGTGCTTGCCACATGTCACAATGGAATGTCAGCATTAATGAACGCAGGATGAATGCGTGCTCTAATAACTGTGCTTTACGACCAATATTATGTTGACGAACCGGTTAAATTGTTTGTGATTTTTCATTTTTAATAATGTTAATCACTGGCAAGTACGGTAAAATTCCTCATATCATAAGTGTGCACGTCTTAATTTTAATCACCGGACACACCATTTAGCGTGTTAAAAAAATATACAAGATTTTACCAAATGTAAACAATTATGAGTGTAGTTAGAGTAGTGTAGGACGTCCTGCAGCACGATGGTCCGACGACTTGAGAAAGGTGGCGGGTAGCGGATGGATGAGGGCTGCTCAAGACCGGGATGGTTGGCGCCTACTTGGGGAGGCCTTCGTTCAGCAGTGGACGGCGATAGGCTGAATATAAACAATTATGAACCGAATTCAAAATAACCTACATAATAGAGAGTCAAGTTTCGATAATATTATTGATTGATTTAAAATGATTATAATTCTTTTATACCTCATTAAGTCATTTAATAGATACATTATAGTGATATTCTGTGACGTTGGTCGTAAAGCAAATAATTACATTTGTTTAGTTGTTTCGTGTGTAAAATTTGCACCAGGCCATTACTGCCTACTGACTTGTACTCTCTATTATCATGAACTTGCCAGTATTTATTATATTTTATATATATTATATATTTTATACCAATTGCCATAATAGGTCCCGACAATGAGGTTTATACTCGAGTCACATCATGTTATCAAAATTTGTGTGGATTGTTCATGGTGCCCGTTTTGGTAATATCTATATGTGAAATTTTGAAGTGGCGACTTCCGCGGGTTAATAAAGGAATGTAATTGTAACGGCGGCAGCCATTTTGTTTGCGGGTGGGGTCAACCCGGCCCCGCCTCGCGTTTCCGCCACGGGATAATTAAATATTACCCCACCACAAGATTTCCCCTCAAGAAATGTGATTCGCCACACATATGTTTTTTTTGTTGTGTACTTTTGTTCGTCTCTTATGCATGCCTCTCAAAGGAACCGTAATTATCTTATTTCAATAGGCATAATTTTGGATTTTTTTAGTGCTGTAATGTGAGTAAAAAATATTTTAGTAAGGAGTGCGTACTTTAATAAATATGAATAGTAATTTCATAATATTTGAGAATTATGTAGATTTTGTCACATCCAAATACTTTGATTCACGGTAAAACTTTAATCCGAAGGTTGTTTGTGTATTTATTATTATTGTAAATATATTATCTCAATTAAGTATTCCAGCCCCGTGGCGCAGATGGCTAGACACCAGCTTGCGAAACGAGAGGCCGCGGGTTCGATCCCCGCACCGAGACAAATATTTGTGTGATCCATAAATATTTGTTTCGGGTCTGGGTGTTTGTGAGACCGAAAAGTCTCTCGTAGTCTCTGATACCCACGACACAGGACTTGTATCCTATTGTGGGGTCAGAACTATGTATGTGACTGTTGGGTGTATTTATTTATTTATTTTATATACGCATTTTTCGTTTCATATAAAGGTGTGTCACTTACGTGCAACATATTTTGTTGGTAGTATTATTTTCATTAGAAAATATGTCCTAAAATATAAGTTTGTGTTACTAACAAAATTATTGTCATATTTGTTTCATTTAACAATATTACCACATTTAAATAATTGCGGTACTAACTAGGGATTTAATTTTAATAGAACTCATATATTAAATCGTTATGAAGCAGCTTATTCACATTGGCAGCATTTACGAGCGGTGTACGGGGTAGGTACTTAGCATTCCTTATTGCATGTTTTGTGTATTGTGTAGTTAGATGCAGAAGGGGCGCCTCTGATTTAGAGCAAATTGAACCGGGAGATTGGCTGTCGGGGGAACATCTCATTTGACGCTGCAACGCTTCCAACGCTTCCTCCAATTGTCTCAAGACTTTGGCTCTGTCTATTGTCTCGAGTTATCACGCCGTCTTGTTAATGCAACTTGCTCCTGTTCTGTATTTCATTGTGTTTGAGTCATATTGTTTACATGGTGTACTTGTTGCGAGGGAACGCGTTCAACAATAAATTTAATCGTCTCCGCCGAGTGTGTTTTATGAATAAACAAAAAGTTTATTTTCGGGATTACATTGGCGCGCGGGCTTTCGTCATTTTACGACTTTGCGTGGAAAGAGAAGACCAATTTTCGAGGCTAGTCAGATATTCAGGGGTAACGTGTACAATTTTGAAAGCGTACGTGTCACGTTGTAGCCAGAAGTGAGCAGTTGCATATCCCGCGGATTTACGTTCGACTGGTTTTTAATTGCGCATCGAAACATGAGTTCCCCGCACTGATTTAGAGCAAATTGAATGGTTCCAGCCCCTCGCGTCCACAACAGACATCTCATTTGTCCGCACACGCGGTGCCTATCAATTAACTAGCACTCCAATTGACGTACCGCACTATAAAACTACGCACTTCGCAACTAAGCAGCATGTTATTATGCCGGAAATCTGTTTACAACCTCATTTTAATTAAGCTCCAACGGAAAATATCGCGGCAAAGCAATATTCGAGGCATTCCTCAGCTCATAGCCGAGCCGCATAGCGCTCATGTGATGCGTGAAATGTATGTAATTGAATTAAGTGAAAATAGCCATTATAATGTTGATCTAATGTGCGCACCGTGCGGTTGGAGTGTGAATTAAATTAATTGTGCGCTGTGTCGGATGTGAGTGACGGTATTGTCATACTGGCAGAGTTTCGCGAGTAATTGTATGTATGAATATTAAATAGCGGATTATTTTGTGTACTGTCAGTTAATACGATGACAGCACAATGAGGTATATTTGGGTGGTTGTCAGCCGACTCGTGGCGGTCGCTCTGTGCGTATGAAAGCTGTCATAAGATTTTTATTTACAATGAACCTTTATTGAGCGCATCTATAACTGATTGCCAAAGTCTCAAGAAGTGTTTGGTTTGTTGATCACCAGCTATTTTATGCAGTTGAAAGTCGGACGCTGTCATGAAATATATATGTTGTATACGTATAGTTAATTTAGAATAGTTTGTAATGCTACCTATGAAAAAAATATATGTGGAGATATTGATTGTCTTTCGTACCCTAAGGCAAATCAACACTGCATCCGAATTCATTTATATTTAAAAATTTAGATCTGGTGTTAAAATTTATGATAAGCAAACAATTGAAATAATCAAATCGAAAATCAAAGCGTTATTTTTAAGTGGCAAAATAAAGTGTAATTAATTAGAATAACTATTTTAGGAGTAGTTGAGCACCGCCTTAGTTAGATTGGACTGTGGCACGAATGAACCGATTCGACAGGTATGGTATTACTATATATTTTACGGAAAATCGACGGAAGAAAACCCTGTTATTTTTTATCATTGAGTTAGATTTGCTGGTGACCTATTAGTGTTGTATCTCTTAATATTTGCTCGATAGACACCGCGGAATATACGAGATAAACTTTGTCATAGTGACTCACGGATGTATGCCGCGATCTGGAATCAGCTTTTATATGTCTTGTAAGAATTTTTTTTAGCCTGATACGTTATTGGAACAGCACGGCAATTACAGCTTGTGCTTCAGCAGACAGGAGCCAGTAAGAATACTTTGACATGTTAGTACAAACAAATGTACAAGAGTCCAACCGGCCACCTATAACTATGCATTTTTACTTCTACTTTGCATTTGCACCTCACAGCCGTCTTGCCTATTTTATGAAGATCAGTCAACAGTTTTCATAATTAACTTTCAAGAAAACCTAAAAACTGAATTCTACTAATTCTAGATATGTAAACATTTATAGCCTAACACAGTATACGCTATACACTAAACACATCAAAAAACATCCAATTTTTATTTAAAACAAAATAAACTGAATGTTGAATACCTCAATAGGCCAAAATTTTGATAAAAATAAGACAGTAGCCAACAAGGACACGTAATATCGACATCTCGTCACGTTTTGTTTTTTGTGCTCTCAAAATTGCAGTACCGACACTAATTGGTTCGCGGGGTAAGAATTGAATAACTTTACAACTGGTTGTATCGTTTTAACCTTCTTAGTCTCCATGACATTGCAAAATGGTTTGTTGGTGTTATTTTTTTGAGCTATTTGTTAGTTATGGTAGAAGAAATAGTGCAAATTTAAATTTAACTAGCTGAATTTAATTTAATTTAAAGGCTGAGTTGTAGTTCTTTTGTGATTGGTTAATAGCCATTGCTCCAAATTATGTCATTTTAATGATTTATTTATATGAATTTGATTTGTTTCACGTAAGTTTTAACAACAAACAGCTCTTCTAAGCGATACACGAAAACAAAAAGAATTTTAAATATAATATTTCTTTGTTGCGAATTTCTGTTTTCTACATTAATGTGTCTGTTAACTATTAAAAGAACAATTGATGCCTCAGTATACATGCTGTGTATACTGAGTACGTGCTTATAGGTAAGGAGTGAAATTAAAGTGCCATTTATATCCAAGTGGATGAACTCGTTAATAGCTGCATGATTTTTTAAATTCATGTGTATATTCTAACCCCAGATAAAGTAGCCATCGAATGACTAGTGTTTTTCGGTGGTACGAAGTGCGTCCGCAACGTGATTTGTAGTTGTGATGTAATGGCGATAGGCGACTGTGGCTCAGGAGCGTAGATTCGCTGAGTCAACGTATTTGAACGATACTTTTATACGCACAACATTATTCACTTATCCTTACTAGCAGGTAGAGGAGCCTCGATTTGTTGTATGCATCCTATTTTAATTAATAATTTAACGCAATTTACTGATTTAATTCTATAAAGAAATAATCGAAGAATGCAGTGAAGAAATTCACAAATACATTATCCCGTCTGCTAATAAAATTTTATGTTGCACTCAAGTTAAAAAGGATATCCAATGATAATAAAATCTATGTAAGGAAACTAAGCGAATTAAAGTTGCGAATGGCGATGTTCAAAAATGGAGACAAACAGATTTCCCTCTACAGTTCACCGCCTCATCGAGTGCTCTCTTTATCTGTTTTAAATTCTCGGCACGCACGCCTCCTTGTTTGATTGTATTTCACTTAATCCGTTCGTTCCGCTCATTCTCTATGGTAATTCATCGGCGGCATTGTTTTATTTTCGTACACTTGTAGACACATAGCCGGCACGCAACTGCTGCCTTTACATACACGGAGCAGTGCACACAATGCAGTAAACTTTTTAATTTTTAACGTTAAACTCGGACGGCTCTAGCGCTCCCCGCGCATCCGGTCGGACCACTCTCGTTTGCACCTTGTCAGCGCTACTGATTCTATCTGCGGCCCTAATTGCTGATATTCCATTAAAGTAATAAATACGCTTTGCTTTCTCACCTTCTTATTAGAGTTGATTACAGCACTCCTCTGTTTCTATTATGTCATGGGTTGTTAATGTTTGACGAACGATTTGTCGGCCTTTTTCGTTGTGTTAATAATATTCGTGAGATTTAGTGTTTGCTTTCACAGGTGTGTGAAGGTATCATCAGAATTGAATTAATAATCATGTGGGCGGTTGTTAAAGTACGTTTTATTCCGGAACTTAATGGATTCCAGCGTATAATGCATATAACATGCTTAAGAGCGATAAAAGCTTTGTTTCCTCTTATCACGATGTGTATGTGTACGAAGCACGCAGATATAGTTTAAGATCGCGTACGTTGAGTGAATCATTGTGTGTTTATAAAGATTTTCCCAAAAAATAGTTACGGTTCACACTATTTAAAGTGGTACGTACAGTTTTGTAAGTGTCGCGCGTAAGTTCTCATGCGTTCATCAGATTGTTACGAGATCAAGCCGCCATCATTATTGCGGTTTAAGTTAACGACCGAAAGCGGTTCTTGTTTTTTTTTAATGCAACTTAACTACTAATTTGAATCTTAGAGGCCTGTATTGGTTATTTATATTGTTTAAAATTAACATTAAAAAGCGTTATTAAAGTTTAAACATCGCCATCAAAAAGCAATGACTGCTGTCCATGAACAGACAAATATACGACAGTACATTTTGTTTTTGAAGATGTAGGAGATGAGAAGGATGGTTATTATACTGCCAGTGGCAATATCATTAATTGTATGAAACGAGATAGGAAAACTTTAAATTCAGATTAGATTAAAATTGTGTTGGAGAGCCTTGAGGATTAGGCGTTCAGAAACAGAAATTAACTCAAGAGTCGCCAGTTTAAATTCCAGCTAAAGATTTGAAGTAATGCGTGCATTTTTAATGAATCGCGCACTGAACTATAGACCAAAACCTTCTAAGGAAATCTGCACACTTTAAAAGTTTCTGAGGGAGTGCGGCCTTAATCACTTTCAATTGTAGCGAGGTCCAGCAATGACACATAGGACGTAGGACTATTCACAGTGAAGTCAAAAGTAGATCTTTTATACATCACACATCACACCTACATTCCCCGAAGGGGTAGGGAGAGGTGCAATTATGCACCCACATTTCGACAGGTAATAGGGGGCGAGTGTATTAACGTTTTACGAACACATTTCCAGACTCCTTGCTGCTACTGAGAATTTCCTAATGTAAAAACCCAATGTAAAAATGCCATAAAAATTTAAACCCAATGCGTTTAAATCTATTTCTATCTGCGTTTCTGAAACTTTAATTTTATTTTGTATATCAATTCATCGCTGCAATGTAATATCTTATGCTGTAGTGACAAGTGATCTCTGTCATCAAACGTGCGTCCGTGGGCAGACTTGGTACGTGTGCACTGACGCGATCTTTTCATACAGATAACATTAGATAATCGCATTAGGCTTGACTTGCATGTGAAATATTCTTATGTGCCAACATAAACCAAATGCTGTGTATATGTTATTGTATCTTCCACGTTTTAAGGATATACTAAGATTTAGAAGTGCCAAATATTCATGCTTGCGTGAACTTTATAACACGTATTTGTATTCCCACTGTATAGCAAAGGACCGTTTTATTTTGGAAAAAAATTCTTCCTCGCGTGTTTATCAACGTAATGTTTTCTTGGGCCGTTGAAGATTTCAAAAGCAGTTACTAGTAATATATAATGCATTACTTCCATTAATGCACTTATGTCTAACAATTTGGAATATTTACTAGGTACTCTTGGAAATTGGATTTACCTATTTAAGGAAATAATATGCATGTTCTCACCGTGAATTTGAAATGTTTATTGTATGCTTCAAATTAAAAATCCAAGTATAATTTTGTATAAATATTTAAAAAAAGACTTAATCCATGTTCATATGCAGGCTCGACTCGTATCTCAAATTATTCTTTATGTTCGTTCTTTTACTTGTAGATATTTTTATACTTTATATGTGTTTGTTAGGAGAGAGCGGTCTTCGGTCTTCTTTAATCACGGAGATAAACGTTTTCAATTATTTTTTTTAAGGGACTGAGTACGCCGTATCCCAATGGAATTGCTTTATGAATCGGCATGGTCGATCAGAGTGGTATCAACGTCTCACACAGAAGTAGTATTGTCGCGCTTTGTCCGGCGAGTGACACTACCGGAAGCCTTTTTTGCCGTTATTAGCATATTCGGGTCCGCTCTACGAACACTCTAAAGAAGAAGTAAAGCCATGTGAGTTTCTTGCGATCTTGGATCAGTCTAGAGAGATCCTATTTTGCGTTCCGGTCAGTCGCTTACAGACATTTTTGGTGATAATTTTTTTGTCTTTTTTTTTTAAAGTCTAGAAATAGTCTTCCAATCTCGCTCTTGATGAGTATTTGCAGGTGGCAGTTATTATTAAATAACAGGCGGGCGGCATGCTCGTTTGTCGTATCTATGTAATAAAAACAAAAAACATAAAACTTTTATGCAATGTTAGTAAACGGTACGTTTAATCTTTAGTGATTGTGCCAAAGGCGCGCAGCATTTTGGTCTTATCAGGTTACAATGGGAACATTAAGCTTGAATGTATAATTCGAATGCACAGTACGTTATGCGGAGCCGCGTGGTGGAGCCGCTCTGAATCCACTCCGGAGGCACTTAATGTGGCCCTCGTTTAAGTAAACAAGGTACACGACTGCGTAGGCTCCGTGTCTTGTTTTTATCCGTCTTAGTCCGCCGCTGCACGCTTGTTATCTTGTTATCCTATCTTGGTGAGATTGTGCCTTTTTGTGCAGCTGATGCACTCAATATATGCACATATTTCTCTCATTCTGGATGTTGCAAAGTCGCTCCGAGAAGTCGTCCGTGCGACGATAATTTGTGCGTCGCCGCCGCTATATACGAACGATGCTAATTAATCCCCATTGATAATAGTATCGCTACGGTAGATTTTATTAGAGTAATCCCAAGAACCACTGAACAATAAACGGTAAGTGAAGATTAATGGCAATAGGAAGTCACGTTTCTCCTGAAACACCTTTTGCGGTTTCAATACTGTCACCATTTTTGGCTTTAACGATGCTAAAGGTCTCGTCGGTCACAACCTTTTGTGGGTCGCTTATTATATTTGAATTAACTTTAAACTCGTGATAACTATGGATAAATGGTTAAATGATGAGTATCTTATAATAATGCGGTAAAATATACCTGTTGAGGAAATGGTGCTAATTAATTTCATGCCTTTAATTTGTGTTCATTGGGTAAGTTTACCTTAATTTAGTTTAGGCATGGCGAGTATGGGCCTTGTTGCATTAAAGGCACAGTTGACAGCTCCGTGGCGCAGTTGGCTAGACACCAGCTTGCGAAACGAGAGGCCGCGGGTTTGATCCCCGCACCGAGACAAATGTTTGTGTGATCCACAAATATTTGTTTCGGGTCTGGGTGTACGTGAGACCGAAAAGTCTCTCGTAGTTTCTGATACCCACGACACAAGACTTGTATCTTAGTGTGGGATCAGAACTATGTATGTGACTGTTGGGTGTATTTATTTATATTTATTAAAGGCAACGTTATTTCGCGTTAAGCTACAATAAAGAGCGCGTCGAGTGCGACGCGGACGTCGTGTCCCGCCGCAGCCCTTTGTGGGGTGTTTTCTGTCCGCAGTATCGCGGCCCACCACTTTGATACTTATGTAAAAAATATTTTTCTCCATCATAACTCGCGAAATGGCGAGCCGTACAGACCGTTTTCCGCTAAGTTAACTTCTCATTACTTTTTCTTTGAAAAAGAAGTTAGCTTTTATAAGCGCGCGGTGCGGCGGCCGAGAAAGAAAACTCTATTACAATGATGGCTTTTGACAGAGAGGCACCGTGCGCAGCGCCGAACCCTTTCAGCGAGGCTTCTTTTATTCGCAAACAATTACAGCGCATTAAGGAATATTATGAAATCGGAGCGCGAGCGAAGTATCGTGAACGTTTAATGATAAGGCGAGTAGCGACGGTGGCTTTTGCTCGCAAATCTCACTTTAAGTCGACGCGCGAGCAATGGACCGATAATAAAATTAATTATGAAATTTATGGTCGTCGGACTTTGTGAGAGTGCGGCGCGGCCGTCTTGGACGTGAGTGCTTTTGTCGCCCGAGTTTGTATCGTCTTAATCGACAATTTACGTATGTTATTTAGCAGGCTGTGGAGCGAGCCGCGCGTCTTATGCGCTCGTAAAAGCGAACTCAATTCAAATTACAATCGAACGATACATTATTATATGAAGCTCATAAGGTTGAGCCTTATGCCAATATCAAACAATTTATATGTGTTATTTCAATAATTTTAACGCGTGAAAGGTCGAATTACTGACATTTCCTTGCAGATTGATATTATTATTAAAGCGATTTTCTTAATTACAATTATGAATACGTAGATATTATATTGCGCGATTACTACCCATGTGGAGTGATAATGAAACTAAAGCTATTCAATAGGAATGAAACAAATTTGTCAACAAATTAACGCAATGTGATTATAAATTGACGCTGTCATTAATCCTGCGTAAAGCAATCATCGTATTAACGCGCGTGTAGTTGTCGTGAATTGACTGATTGTTCGGCAACCTATTTGTATTTAATCACCCTCGAATTGGAGCAATTAATTGCCTTTAAATGGTAGTATATATGTAGTAGTAACTAGGGAATCAACTAGACATGATAGCTTTTGTACAATATGAAGGACATAAAAATTTGGTACATACGATTTGCAATTTTAGTACTTAATCTGTGATGCTGGACGTGCGGGTTAAGTGGTGAGATAATAGGTTCCGTCGAGGCCTCGACACATAAACGTCACAGATTTGGGCCCTTCGCGGCTAGAGCCACATTAACATAACAAGACACGTTCGAGTACAATTGCGCTCGCGAAAAGAACCCCACTCAAACAACCCATTCCTATTTTAGCTCGCAACCGCTTGTTTAATGTTCGACCCGTACAACCGCGTCGGCTAGCACTTAACGCTTTTTGCATACGAAAGTACCCAACGTTCACCTCCCAGTGCCTCTTGTTATTATGCCACTCAGTATTCAGGCCGGGCAAAGTTGAAGGTCGCCCTTCTGCACGAGATAACGAACAACTATTTCCTTTTATTCCTTCATCGGCAGTTACGAATCAACACGGCCGGCTTTACGGGCCCACTGATCCCGTTCGCTAGTTGAATTATTGCGGATCATCAATCCCGCGACGCGGCTCTTGGCTCGTGAACGCTTTCTCCAGTAGTCAAAGAGCGAACTAAACCAAACAGCCAGAATAAAAGGTTACGCGTCGCCACGAAATAGCTCATAAAAGAACAACTCCGTAGGACGCAAATGTTCAGATAAACGACTGCACTTAATCCGGGAGTTAGAATGTTGACAAGGAATGAGCGCGTTCAAATATAAAAAGGCCGGGCATTTTATTCCATTAATCCACGTCATGTTGAATGTATTTATAACAAAGCTAGCACTTAATAACTCGCGTCGGTCGGCCATCAGGCCCGGCGCATCCAGTGAAACGTCTAATCATTGTGTGGGATGCCGTAATTGAAGTGGAGAATCGTTCCGTAGCCTTTATCTTAATTTATTCATTTCGAGCGCGATGATGGTTAATATTGCTGTGACCGCTTGTCAGTTTCAATAACAAGGTGCCGCTCAATGAGATTGTGCACCTATTAGAAAGATATCTTTTGTTACAAATTACATAACCGTAGATAGAACTTCCTTTGAACGTTAAGAAATAAACTCCTTCCATTGTTATCGCGTATCTGTCGCGCGAGCTGCGGGCATTAGTATGTTTGACGTGCTTTAATCAATGACAAATTATATCACGGTGTGGATAATTAGAGAAGTATGTGCTTGAATGTCGAATGTTTTGATTGATAATGGGTGTCGAGATAGCCCTCGAACTACCAGCCTATCTTATTCAAATTATATGGCTTTCGTATCGGAGCGCAAATGACAATTTATCGGATAATACGTCGTTCGAATCCGTCCGCGTTGTCGAGGGAATTGTGTCCGTGCGATACATTTAGCACCAATTGTGGGGGATAGTATGGGGAAATAATAGCGTTGTTGTTAATTTGTAAAATTGTTTGTGGTCGCCAGTTCAATTTGTGAGTGTTAATGCATGGAAACCGATTTTGTCCGTTCGTGTGCAGCGGATTGGTTAATAAATTGAGTGACATATTAAATTAATAATTATTTATATCCACCAACACATATTAGTTTCAACTCTACGTTTATATAAACTATGTCGACCTATTCGTGTTACATAGATAAACCAGGTGATCCCGGAACACGACATACTTGCGTGCGTCACTAAGGTCGTTCTACATCTTGTGTGCCATGATCAAAATCTTAAAAGATATGAATATTCTGTTACTAGTAAATTGAACTACGACAACCAGTCAGTCTTGAAAGGCATTAGGGGCTTTCAATTATTATCGGATTGGTTTCTAATATCCTCAGAGCGCAAAAGTAGCAAGATATATTTCATCCTTGATTAACTAAATGCTTGCCTATGATTAGGAATAGAATTGAATAGAGAACAAGTCTATAAAGCTTTTATTAGTAACAAAGTGCTGATGACTAGCAGTTAATTGCCCGATAGATTAGCTTTTCTAGAATAACGTGTTACAATATATGTACAAGTTTTATTACTTGCAAATCAAGACATCGCGCAACTATTGAAGCTAATGTAACACTACGACGTCAAGTGTCAGAGTGCCCAAATACGTTTTAAGCCTCGCAATACATATGTTACTCGTAACCTGCATCGCTTTTTCTCTGTCAAAAAGTTGAACGGTTGACATAAAGCAAAATCATTTCGCATAGTTTAGCGGAGCTTGTGTAACTCTCGTGGATTCAGTGACAGTGAGGTCACAGCCGTGCTCCGGTCGCCGAGGGCCGTCGATCTGATTTACTTTTACACAACTGGAACGTACTGTTCCTCTTGCACTTATTTGTCTTTTATGTAGACTGCGTAACGTTATGTTATGCCTGTTATGAATGAACTATGAAATTTAAACACTTAAATATTAGCTTTTATATATATACACGTTTTTTATACGTTGACCTCTAAATCAATCTAAATCAGACTACCTCGTGGTCTCGCGGTACAAGTATGTGCCGTGCGATCCTGCGTCCTGGGTTCGATTCCCGGGTTGGGCAAAGTGTTATTGGATTTTTCCATCAGGAAATTCTCAGTAGCAGCACGGAGTCTGTAAATGTGCCCGAAAAACGGCAAGAGGCTTGCCCCCTATTACGTGGGACTGATACATACTTGGCGAAATGTGGGTGTAGAAATGCACCTCTGCCTACCCCATCAGGGAATACAGGCGTGAGTTTATGTATGTATGTACCTCTAAATCAGGTCTACAGAGAAATAAAATTATATAAGTAGTAAGAAATATAGTGGTTGTTAAATTTTTAATAATTAATCATTCAGAAATCTTCGTTGAAATATTTTCCCGTATAAAATATAGCGTTCAACCTATTTTTGGATTATGTACATGTCTGTTTGTATCAAAATCGATTCAGCGATGTTCGCGTGAAAGCCTGACATCTGAATATTGATGTGATAATTGCCATTCAAAACCATAATAATAAATCGCCCATTATGGCTGGACTACTTCGTAATCTCCAGGCATAAGTTTGTGCCGTGCGATATAGAGGGCATGGGTTCCATTCTTGGACTGGGAAAAGTGTAGGTAGGATTTTCCGTTAGGAAATTCTCAGTAACTCTACAGAATCTGGAAATGTGCCCGAAAAACAGCCATGGGCTTGCCCCCGACTACGTGAGACTACAATTAATAGGCTATATGTAGGTGCAAAATTGTACCTGTGCCTATCCCTTCTGGGATACAGTTGTGTGTGTATTCATGTATGTAGTGGCTGGAACTCTCAAAGAAGTTTAATGCGTCGAAAGGCGAACTCATCTCTTAAACAGACGTAGGACACTACCGATTGTATCTGTTTAAACGTTAATGCGCACTAAAAAGTATATTCCAAGAATGTTCCTCGTTAAGTAAAAGGATGGTTGTAAACCTCTTTCGCCAAACTCGGCGAAGTATGATAAAAATGCTGCAATCTTCCATACGTTAGTAAACTACGGAAGTCTTAGTAAGTACTTGTTGGAATAGGTTAAGTTTTTATATTATATATACAGTTGTGTATCCGAAATATTTTAAATTAATTATAATTGTTTTATGAAGCACCCATTTATAAAAATTAGGAATGGAAGGTCACTATGAGAGTGGAACAAGGCCTGTTATATGTCAATAGTGGCAAATTACATGTCGACCTCTGGCCGGTCACGAAATCCACCATATCAGATAATTGTACCGATATTTTCTATTGTCAATAAATTCCTACTGACCTCGTACCTTCGTTGTTGTATAGTTATTTGTTTTGAATTAAACCGGACAGAAATGATAAGAGTAATTCCCACAATAATTGTGTTCCATGTATGCGCAAGGAATATTTTGGGTCAGTTTATGACAATAAAGTTTCTGTATAGGGCCGTTATCTAGTCGAGCGATCACCGACAGACACGAAGTTTTTGCCGGTTCGTTCACAAGTTAAAATTATGGCGCGTCATGTTGCTAACTCGATAGGCCCGAAGTCTGAAAGAATTATTGCAAGTCTGTGGGTGCATCTCCTGTTTCGCACGCCCGCCTCACATTGTTATTAAGTTCAGAGGTCGCTTTGTTTATGAGTCAACGCTTTCGAAAGGTAACACAGCGCTCGGGTGAAAACATCGCTTCGAACACGACGATGACATACTATTGATAATGTAAATATTGATCTTAAATTGCGCACGACTATATAATTTATTGACAACAATTTGAGCTAGCCGACTGTAAGTGATGTGCTTTTTACAATCACGAAATCTGTGCTCTTTTCTTGTTGCCTCGTACCGATTGCCCAACGGAATCCGTTAAAGGAAGTCTGCACAAAATGGCAATGTTTAATGCCGAAGTCGTTGACGAGAAATCGTAAGGTCATTTATAAGTGTGTAGTTAATGTTGGATTGCACGAAAGTCTAGTCACGCCGTCCCGTGCAAATGTTGGACGCCATGTTTGTCAATTCACTTTCGATGAGGGTCGTGTGTCTCTCGGCCTACGTACGCGAATGCTTGCCATTGCTGGTGCACTATCTGGATTGTGATCAGCTACTAGCACGGGGCGGTATTGCACACCGAGCCAGCTGTTTGCTTATTGTCTTGCGTAACCCGATGAAGCCAACCAGATGATAATTTGCTCGCTCGCCTGGGCTTTCATTATCGTCGGACCACTTCGTGCGTATTTAATTTAATTTTCATGCCTGAATCACGATATTGAGTAATCCAAACATAGTTAACAATTAAAGGAAAAATGTATGCGCAGTATTATTTATTCATTGAAAGAGTACTATTCTCCAACCGATTTCGGCTATGGCGACCACCCATAGTATTAGAGGTCAGTCAGTATTAGAGGATATTTAACGTCATAATTGTACTCTAATTGCAATGGATGTTTCGCTCTCAATGACTCCAGTTAATAATTTAAACTTTTAATTTTAAATAAGCTAAGATGAATCGGAAAGAAATATGTAATAAATAAACATATTTATTTTTATACACTTTACATTGTAGGAATTTTACAGTTAATATTTTTATATTTTTAACCGTTTTAGTTACGTTCGCATTCTGTAAACTATTTGTTGTCAGGACCAGTCTGAAATCCTCAATACAATGTTAAACAAACAAGTGAAATTTCTACAAATTATGGCTTGCGGCCATTCTGTTCCTATCATTGTGTTGGATAATTAATATAATAATTTTACTTTTAAATAACCTCTGTTTTAAATGCAACCTCAACTACTTTATACCTAGAATACAAATTACGTGGTTAGGTACCTATCGTCTTCTAATTATTCACTATTTTCACTGCGTATATTCGTATGTCCTTTAAAATCATCGTAGTATTTATACAACTAAAATTGTATAGTAACTAATGCTTTCAAAGCATTTGAAGCGGGAGTAAAACAGTCCGACCGACGAAAAAGTCTACCGCGTTGATTCGCCGTACTAATAAAGCGTGCTTCTTCCCCGAGGAATGTCGAGGTAAGTTGATCCGCTATATGAGCGTACTGGAATCCAGCCGGATCGTGGTCACGCCAACCACCCGATATTGACACCTAGCCCTTTGTTGTTTGGGGGGACGTCTTTTGGTAACACAGTCGTGAGCTGCTCAGTTTCAAAGTTTGTTAAGGGTTATTTGCATTTGTTTTGTATTTATTTTATGGTTTAATGTTTTGTTAATTCGAATTAGATTTGAATACAATGTTATGCTCTTTATCAATCTTTGTTTCTCTCCGTTTATCTCCTTTTCTTCCATTTTTGTCGCTGTTGCAAAAATACAGAATACAATAAGTAGATACTGAATATAGTAATTTTTGTAAAACTTTGTGAGAGCTACGTGTTCCATCTATTCGCATGAAACAGAAGAGATTTCAAGTGCGGGAATTAAGGACTTTTTTCTGTAACCTACATTTGTGTCTATAAAAGTACATACGAGTATACCATGTATAATGAGAAAAAGATAATCATGGAATGCATGATTGCTTTTATTCATACGAGGGATAAAAGTAGGTCATCTGCGTATAGCGATACTTCGCATTGTTTAGGTCAACTACGTTTCAAAAGGTTTCATTATTTCATTCTGTTAGTATCATTCATAATAGTTTATTCGTAGTATCAAACGTTTGGGGAATTAGGTGTTTTACTTCAACAAAAGTGGCGTTGTTTACCTGGGAAATTTTATAGATATTTGATGAAGTCAGAGAAAAAGTCGAAGAAAAAAATAATTGAGGAATGTAAAAAACATTGTTGAGGAGAAATTTTAATAAATAAAGATATTTTTTGAGATGCTGGGAGGAAATAGAAAAAATAATTAGGAATAGAACGTTATTATACTCGAGAGCATTTCCGATATCTATCTGGGGGCACGGCAGTGCCCCCGCCAAGTCGAGCGAAAAAGCGGCACGGCCGTACTATACTTTTCTCGAAGCAACTCAGGCCATTTTCGACACCCTATAACTTCGTTGTGGATAAACCTAGAAACCTGATTTTTTAGTTACCAAGCAAGAATGGTATAAACTCTGTATATTTTAAATTTCATTCAATTTGAACCAGTAGTTTAAGAATTATAACTAGTCAAACTTCGCAGTTTTGGTCACTCACTGACCGATCATCAAAACTCTAAGGCACTTTTAGCCGACATAGAAGCTTCAAATTTGGAACACAATTAGGTTTTAGTGTATAACTTAAGGAAAAATTATAATATCTTGCAATTACGGTCTAGTTTTCTAGATACACAAACTGCATAAATAGCTTTGTAATCCCATATAAATATATACGATTACAAAGATACATTTGCAGTAAATAAATTAGTGTACCTGTATAGTATAAAATAATGGAATAATAGGTGTAGCTAGATAAGTAGGGATGGTATTGAGGTTTAGGCGTGAGGTCGAGAATCCCGGCGGTCGCGGGTACACACCCTAGGCACACTTATCTGACTTTTCGAAGTTATGTGTGTATTAGCAATGAATTAGTATTCGGGAAGAGCTTACTATAGAAATGACCCGTGGCGCAGTTGGCTAGACACCAGCTTGCGAAACGAGAGGCCGTGGGTTCGATCCCCGCACCGAGACAAATGTTTGTGTGATACACAAATATTTGTTTCGGGTCTGGGTGTATGTGAGACCGAAAAGTCTCTCGTAGTTTCTGATACCCACGACACAAGACTTGTATCTTAGTGTGGGATCAGAACTATGTATGTGACTGTTGGATGTATTTATTTATTTATTTATTATTTATGAAGTAAGGTCTTTAAATTAAGGACTGCCTCGTGGTCTCGCGTTACATGTATGTGCCGTGCGATTTAGAGGTCCTGGATTCGATTCCCGGGTCGGGCAACGTGATATTGGGTTTTTCCATTAGGAAATTCTCAATAGCAGCAGGGAGTCTGGAAATGTGCCCGAAAAACGGCAATAGGCTCGCCCCCTATTACGTGGGACTGAGAGGTATGTATCACCATACCTGGCGAAATGTGGGTGCAGAAATGCACCTCTGCCTACCCCATCAGGGAATATAGGCGTGAGTTTATGTATGTATGTAGCAATGAATTATCGCGTACTTTAACGGGGAAGGAAAATATCGTGAGGAAATCTGATTAATAGGGTCAAGTAATTTATTCATTTCAAAAAAACTGAGTGCAGCAGTTAATGCCGTAAATTAGTTCTAGTTATACCTCTAATAAGCTTTATGTTGTAAATTTCTGTTAGGTACATTGACAGTACCAATTTATAGTGAAAGAGAGATAAAAACTTTAAAATAGGATTAACTCCAACTGACGTATGACGCGTGCGGCCCTAAATATTTCTAACTAACGCAAAAAATAATAATTATTTTAAAATAAAGATCACGACGCGGCCGCTCTCGTCTCGTATGTAGAGGAGGAAGACTACCTACAAAAGTAAGCAAAGCTCATAAGGCAGAGAGTGGGCTTTAAGAAAATCCGTTGTTAGTACTCAAGAAGTAGAAGATACCGAAAAGAAAAAAGTAGGACTATCTACAAAAAGAAATGAGATCCCATAAAAAACAAAACTTGTAAAAAACCCCAAGTCTCGCAACTCAGTTCTTTTGCCGTAAAAAGTTGTGAGATCTACATGATACCAAGTCGATGAATTTATTCAGTCCCCGTTAAAGGGAACTTCTGTCTTAAGTTAGTTCCCTTTATCAGTCGAACAGTGAATTATTTACACGTAAATCTGTGGAATGTGTATCAGTTCCTGCAACATGATCTTAGTCATCCGCGTGAGCGAAGGCGTAGAAGTTCATTGAATGTAATTGGAATTTAGTTGCAAGGTCTGAACGAGATGTAATGGAGATTAACCACTTGCCTGGTCGGATTTACTGGAGGAATATTTAAAATAAAATAGTTACATATTTGTGTTACATGTACATCTTCTATATATATAAAAATGAATTGCCGTTCGTTAGTCTCGCTAAAACTCGAGAACGGCTGGACCAATTTAGCTGATTGTGTTTTTGAAATGTTTGTCGTAGTTCAGGGAAGGTTTAAGCGGTGAGAAATTATGGAAAAATTGCGAGGAAGATAGTAAAAACAGATATTTCATTTTCCCATATAAAATGTTCTAGCAAATTTCCTGTCAAACATGTAAAGTTTATCCCGTCGATACGGTTAAAGGTCCCCTCAAATTAAAGAACGTATTTAAATAAGGATTTCGAATCGACAACATATATCCACAATATTCGAATAATTGCGTATTTTAGATTTTTAAAATGTAAAATAGAAAGAGATTGATATATTCATTGGTTGTCAAATAGTTATGCGTGCGTTCAGAAATTTATTTTGTATAACTAAGGAAAATATATCAAGCCTCATCCAACTGAATTTTTAAACTCCTTGGTTGTGTCTGGTTTACAATTTACAACTGAGGGCAGGCTCAGTAGTCATCATTGTTCGAAATCGCAAACACCCTAAACTATGCAATGAAATGCGGCTTATATGTTAAGAAAACTGTTGAGTAATGTGATTCACGCAACGATAATCAAAGGATAACTTAAAGATGAGTTGGTTTGGTTCTTATTCTAAGGTTTTAAGTTTCTCATTTTATGATTAGGTCGATGATCCAAACGGATATGCCTGGGATTTTAATTTTTAACGGCTGGGCCGATTGTAACGAAATTTTCTGTGTATCTTCAAGTGATGATTTATTGAATTTAAAATTGTGCACAGGACAACGTCTGTCGGCCCACTAGTTTATAATAAATAAATACACTTCCTAGCGTCAATTCCCAAACTCAAATTGTGGTAATAATTTCAACGTCCATTTATTTATATACATTATGACTGCCTCGTGGTCTCAGCGCACAAGTATGTGCCGTGCGATCTAGAGGTCCTGGGTTCTATTCCCGGGTCGGGCAAAGTGTTATTGGGTTTTTCCATTAGGAAATTCTCAATAGCAGCACGGAGTCTGGAAATGTGCCCGAAAAACGGCAATAGGCTCGCCCCCTATTACGTGGGACTGATACATACCTGGCGAAATGTGGATGCAGAAATGCACCTCTGAGGCTCTGCCTAACCCTTCGGGGAATACAGGCGTGAGGTTATGTATGTATGTATGTTATATACATTATTGTTATATTGCTGAACCATAAGTCCTATCATCCACAAATATAAAAACGCGACAAAGTTGCAGCTATTTCGCGCTGAAGCTTTATGCGCGGTGATTGTCGGCTGTTGACGTGCATCACAACGGACTGCACAGCGCCTTACCGGAATAATACACTATGTAGGAAGCACTTGACTATGTGAGAACATGACCCCTGCATTATGTCCGAGTTCGAATGAGATCACGGCCGGCGCTCACAGACCACTCATCTCACACTGTGTGCTTTCCACGTATACGCTGAGTGTGTAAGCCACGTCTAAATTTTACTATGTTGCACTACTTTGTTACTGAGAATGAGCATGTGTTATGTGCTTCATAGAACGTTGATAAATATGAAAACTTTGCTCAAATGTGTTATATGTAGAACGAAACAATATTTTGTTTTACATTTAAAAAAATCTATTGAATATTTGCAACCTTAAATCAATGCTGCAATAAAACTGCGTTTTGTTATTGTTCAACAAAAATAAAATAAACAAATGTATGCACTCTTTGATTATGTAATTTATGACCCCTTAGTGGTGGCTCTGTTTATAATAGTGTTGTTTTTTGGTTTAATAATGACAGCTTTCATAATCTAATCAACAGTAAACAGGAGCCCGCTGGTGATTATGAAAATAATCTTCGACAACATTGTATTTATTATTACTATTAGATGGGTGCAAAATGAGCAGGCGGTTCACCCATTGATAAGTTATCACAACTTGTGTTATGTAGGTTCGTTTCTTATTAAAAAAAAACTTTTATCAAGTATTATTGAATTAAAGATGTAATCATGTTTTATGCTCGCTTAGATAGATCTACTACATCTAAAACTCTAGCCATTACTCGCACAATACACTTAATTCACATGCTTTCTCCAAAACATCGGCGTGTTTGTGAAATATTTTTGAATTATATAAAAGCGCACAACTAATACAAAAGCTACCAACTGTTTTAATTAAGACCAGTGTTTCAGCCATAAAGTCGATTTTTGTGGGCAGCAATAAGTTGGTCGTAATTTAGTATAGTAGTGATTATATTTCACGTCAGTACCGTAGTTCTCTTCGCAACCGAAAGTATTGTAATTACCGCTTTTGTCTTTGGTGTCGAAAATGAGATGCGCATTGTGCTCGCTGTTCGCCCCTCCACTACAGACACGAATGATATTATCTCACACTATAACACCGTACAATGTTATACCAGCGTACGGTATATTATGTGGGTCGGTATTTTTTCATTACGATGTAATTATACTGAGTATAAACGGTTGAGTGCTTTTATATTACTGGGAAATTATTTACAAAGAATTTTTGTTAATTGTTTACACTAATTGGTACATTTATTATCTTCAACCAATATTTGCTCGTTTTATGTATGTTTATATCTGATATAATCGATGCACTCCGAAACAATGTGCACAAAATGCAACAATGCAAAATGTTATCATGAGAACTGGATTTATTAATCCTGACTTTTTGTTTAATATAATAGGCCCGTGATGCTGATACAACTCGTTACTTATGATTTTTAAACGATCCCGAGCTTAGATTACCGGCACAGAATTGGAACGCAAAAAAAGATCAAGACCGAGTAAAGGCCAAGTGAAACTCAGCGCGGTATTTATCTTAAACTTATCAGAATACCGCGGCGTATTCGTTTTTCTCTCCCGTCCCGTATATATATGAGCTGAGTGTCGTTTTATTCTCGTTTCAAAAACAATGATTACCGGCGTTGCCTGGATCGGACGTCGTGCGAGCGGGATGCTCTGATCGTTTTGCATGAAACAAGGTGAAACCATCAATTTGCGCCAAGCGGCGGCAGAGGTAAACGCGTCGATCTCGGCGAAAAGAGCCGTGGCCACGTTTACTTGAGAGACTACACCACTCGGGGTACTTTACTAGTTTGTAGGGCGCGGACGCTCTACGGCGGGCCGCCATGTAAACTCGTGTTGGGTACGCGGAACATGCGCCTCCATTTGAACTTGTAACAACCGCCAGTATACTCAACGTGCAGTACTTACATGCGCACTAACTTATTGTACTTCATTGTGCAGAGACATATAAGCATTAGAATTGAAATAAGCGAACTTCCATATTTGTTATATTGCATATTTACTTGCGTCAATAACTTTTTAATTCATCTTATTAACAACTTAACTTTATCCTAATCTATGGCGCTCGAGTAGCTAAAATAACTTGCTAATGGCACTTATTAGCAAACTTTTTTCATTTTCAGAAATTATAGACATATGTAGGTATTACGCTAACACGGTAATGCACCTAGCAAGTACCTACCTTAAAAGTAATTTAAGCTAAAAAAAAATACAACACAATGAATTAAAAACCTTTTCCGCCATTTTCTGAAAAGAGGAGCGGAACAAGTAGTTTATATAAAATTGCCTCTATTCGGTGAATCCGTTTTTCGCCACATGAGCCACACACACGTCGAGCAAAGCATGCTTTCGGCACAGATAGAACGAGGCGCGGTTCTCTCAGCGGGCGTCAAATGCAACAAGCATTTTTTCTTTTTCCCGACACGCCTGAGTTTTTGCATGAGAACCGATCGAGCCAGTTTCAACTTAGGCGTAGTTGAAAGAAAATTACTATTTTTACAAACAAGCTCCTTACGGTGCAAAAAATGTGTAAGGCGGCGCTGCAACCTGGTAATCAATTTAAACGAGCTTCATTGTTTTAAGTAGGAGGAAGGGTTGATGTATGTCGACGTTGACCTTTATAGCGAGCGCTCAGATATATGGCATATCGAATTACATTTAATCGTCCCATTTTACCCTCCATTGCGACCATTTGTAGTTTTATTAATGCCACTTGTTATGATTTTCCTTGTTTGTCCGCACTTTTTTCTCGTTATGTTAACGTTAGAAAAATTGTGCTATAATACTTACTTTTTATTACTCTGTTTTTTTTTCCTACGCGCGGGATATAATAAGGTCGTTGGAGCGTTCCATGAGTGCAAAGTTATTAAGATAGCTCATGATAATTTGTTAGTTAATAGTAATTTCTCAAAGGATTGTGGTATTCGTAGGGTATTAAGTGCGACGTCGGTTCGCAGCGAGCAACATCTGTGAATCAATACGGCTGGTGTGCGTTTTATTAAGCGTCGCGATAAATTTGCATCGCCAAACAGCGGCCGCGCCGTAGAGGCACGTTCGGCAAATAGAATAAATACGTACTGGTGCTTCATTCTGTCGCTGGGCCGATATCCGACCCAACACCCCTATAGCAAACATAATTTGCCCCCATTTCTGCGCTACTATTTCCACAATGCCACATGTTCGTTCGGAGCTTTATGCCCGCAAATGACGTTTTTAGCAGGGTTGCCATATTTATCTTTGAAGGTGATGATTTATCCTCAGTCTAAGCATGCTTTTACCATTTTTATTGCGAGAAATCTGCGTAGAGTAATTATAGACCCTAGTTACCTAGGTTCGTTCGTTTCCAATTAGTGTGCGTTATAAGCTGGGTGTCGAAACGCGAATTTCATTGTTCTTATCTTTATATTATAGTATAATCCAGCTAATAATAATCTAGCCACCCGTTTTTTCGTCGTATAAATCGGCATGTTTCAATTTTAGTTGTCAACTCATTTAAGCACCGGCAACAGTGTCGGTGCGGGATAATTCACGTCTGCGTCTTCGTTTCGCGTATAATCGCGTGCAGAAACCGGTACAACCTCTGCTCCCTGCCTCATCGATCTTTCAACACGGAATAAATTGATAGTGATCTACATTAATTATTTTTACAACCCTTCAATGTTGTGGCTTCTTTGTTACCAACAACACGTTGCAAGTGTTTTGGATATGTGTAACACCTTACAAGACACCGAGTTGATTTAATATTATATAATAATTACGTTCATTGTAAATTTTGTGGTAATGACCAAATACTTATGCGTATAAAATAGAATTAAAACTTTAATCATTTTCTGCTTCTTAGAAATATAAAATCCTCAATGGAAAAGTAATTCACAGTAAAAAAATAGCACTAGAAAAAGGCTTGACAAAGTGGTTAGCCGACGGCGCGGCTTTCGCAGCAAGCAAAGGCTCGATTACGCGCTTCGACTTTACAATAATTGCGGATAGCTTCTAAGGCTAGTGTTACGCGGAGGTCAGTAGCCGTCGTTAAGTTTCACGATCGCTCGTATCTGGACACAATAGAGCAGAACTGTACAGTAAAACTGAGGAAAGTACGTGACGTTACGATGTCAATTTAACGCTTCATTTTTATTTTAATGAGTACACACTTAGGTCAATTTTATTTTTTTGTATGTTCACAACGAAGCTGAGTGAATACCTTCGCGATAAAAAACAACGATGCATAATGTAATACTGGTGTTGTTGCAAGTGTGAATGTCCCATAACTAAACCTGCCAGATTTAGTAAAGATAACCGGCTCGATAGTGTGGGCCGGGACGTGCGATGAACTCGGAACGCATCGCTTCGATCCCAATCCATGGAAGAGTTCAATAAGCCGGACTTAGCATCGATCTTCGATCCGGTGATTACGGCCGGCGGCGTTGACGGATGTCAGCTTAACTTGTCTGTCACCCAGCCGGCGCAGACACCCACCACATTAATCTCTATTCTCGCCCGAGCAACACGTGGATTTAGGCATCGACGAAAGTAATTTATATGCAAATGATTTAACTTTGACGAAATCGTGATTCTAATACGGCTGACATAGACTAAAGCCACAAAGCACGTGGATTTGTATCCTAACGGTACGCGCTACGTACATAGGTGTGAATTAATTAAAACAACATAAAGCGTTTGTACTGGCGAAGATCGTTTGCATACCATTACCGAACGAGTAAATTGTCGCGTTTGCTAATAAGGTATCGTTGGCAGGTACTACGTGTACGCATTGTTAATCTTTGTCCTTTGAGATCAGTATGTAATTTATAAAAGCGATGCAGTTTGATACTGCGCCTTTCAAATATTGTTGTAATGGCTATTTTTATTCCAGAAATGTGATAATCTCAAATGAATATTTCAGTAATACCGATGTCGCCTGTCACGGGACAAAGCCCTCGATGTTGTACCGGTGTCGCGGAGAAGCGTTCAAGTCTTTGTGTACGCGCCACACCAGCATTGCTGGCGACTTGATAAATAGAAACGACTAACCTAACAATACGGACCGTAATATGATACGAGCGCTATCGACCACTCGATTAATGACCGTCTCGCCTAAAAGAATGGACCATAATATTTATTATCAGATAAGCCACCGCTACTGGGCAATTCGTGTGTCTCCGAGCGCTGCGCTAACTCTCGGTGCATCGCATATGCATTAGTCACCTCGTGTCGTGAGATATCAATTCATGTATGAGCCCTTATTTTATGCCCATCGCGTGTTTTGTGTTTCTTTAGGTTATTTTGTAATAAGCGCTCTCGGCCCGATATACTTGTTCTATGTTATAAATTACGGTGAAGTTCAATGCCGCGCAGGTATGTTTTAAAATATTATATAAATACCGATTACATTTTAAAAAGCGTAAGACGTTCAAGGAACTAATCAGCGTGGACTGCTTTTATATTATAATCGTTAATGAAACGGTCCGCCCACGGGCCGAGAGTCAATTGATCTCGAGCGCGTTAATGGCCGCGTCGAAAGATGTGTGCACACGCTTCCTCTGACACGTAATAGGAGTCTCCGACATCTGCGTTTATATATTTAAATACAGGTCTTAATTGAAACCTCTGCTGCCTTAAACGCCGTTTAAGTTTTTGGCCATAAAATATACGTATAAGTTCAATTATTATCAATATGAGTTACGAATGACATAAATTTAAGTGGCATACATACATATATATTTTGATTACTGCGTTTGTCATGCGACTTCCCAAACGACCTCATCCGAGAAACACGTCCTACAATTGGGTGGCCATCATATATTTCCTCTATAATGAAAAAATGTTTACGATCGTTTACTATCGACTATAATATTTTGTGTAACTCCTGTACACCTTCAACTAAAATCCTTTTAAACGAGTCAGAGTAGAAACGGAGAGCTCGAAGTTGTAAAATAATACGTTTTAAGTTATTATGAAACATAATCATGACCGACAGGGATAGTCTGGTAGAAGGAATACCACACCTTTCCGTTGAATTTATAATATGAGAGACAAACGGTACTTTACCGGTAATATTTTAGCAAGAGTGAGTACGTAACGCCCATTCGACCCCCGTACCGCTTATAACATTACTCGGTTGTAAGCGCCGATTCGATTCTAACTTTTGAACAAAATAATACGTTCTACGAGTTATCTTAAGTCTGATGGGAAATCGTCTATCTTCGTTGAGGTTTCTTAGTTCTTTCAAAAAAGTAATCGCGGTTAGGTTTTGTGATGTTTATAGTAAAAACCTTCGATCCGTACACTGTTAACATATACGAGTCTGTAGGTATATATTTTAGACGAAAAAAAATGACGTCGAACTATTGCAATATGTTAACCAGTAGGTACTTTTAAATCGCAATCTATATGCAAAATATGCTGCATTAAAAATGGATAAGCTGTTTCTTATTATCAGTATCTATCAGATAAATATGTACTCAAATTTAAATAAGATAACCATGATGTATTCAAAGTGTAAATTCTCTGACACCATACAGGGGAAATATCATGTCCGAGAGATTTATAAATAGTATCCGATCAAATTACACATAAATAGTTTTTAACTACTATTTGCCATAGTAAATAAGACACACAAAGTCGCCCAAACCCGTTTCCAGTCAAAGTTATTACAAGGTGTGGAAAGAAAGTTGTCGTAATACATTGGTATAATGTCGTGTTCGGCCTATGAGACATGCCGGGTAAAGAGCTTCTCTCGGTTCTTTAATCAACTTGCAAATTTTACGGTCTGGTAATTATAAAACCCGAAAGGGAAATGTAGTTTTGTGATAAAGGCATACATCAAGCGCCGCGGCACAATGGTTTCGCTCGGTGACCAATTAATAATAGGGTTAAATTGTTATGTTTCTGAGGCTTAGTTTTATTTTTCAATTACAAACTGAGCAATGAACAGAGTCGCTGTTGTTGTTGGCTTTGTTGGCATTGTATTTTAATTTATATTTTTTCGAATTCATTTTTCTTTTTTTAATTTTGGTTTTGGTAACGACTACGTGCAACGCGCATATTCAATAATAGTATACGAGTATATTTATGTAGCGAATTAGCAGAACATCATATGGTGAGCCCCCACTCACCCCCATACTCAACACTCTTTGAATTATCATTTGAATAATGTGTAAATACCTGGCGAAATGTGGGTGCAGAAATTCACCTCTGCCTACCCCTTCAGGGAATACAGACATGAGTTTATGTATGTATGTATGAATAATGTGTAAATAAAAGTTGTGTTTGTAAATTAATTTATTTCCCAACCATCCATTAATAAAACCCTAGCAAAGAAAGGTGTAAAAAACATTTAATAACCTCAAATTTACCGGTAATTCCGTAAGTGTTAACTGTGTTTGTTGTTAACACCATATTGTAACGTTGGTTTAATTAATTTTTATTGGTGCAATTTGATTCCTTAATAAAGGAAATTAATTAGATGGAGCGGTCGCCGTATCTCTAGCGGTACGTTAGAAAATTCTGTGTATTCAAAGTAACTACTATGCCTCATTAATATAGGCGCGCGTTAACGGACGATGGTTATGCATCGAGCTTTTATCAAGTTTTAAGAGCAGCGTCAGTTGCACTTGTCTCGAAATGGTTCTGTAGAATATATTATGATTTATTCATGGTTCTAACGTCGTTTTATATTTTACGGGTCAGAAAAGTCATCCAGAAGGTTTTGGTGTTAATTAGGTAAAAAAATGCAATCTATAACTATATATTTATAGCTCACCTTATGATAGCGTTGTTCTGTCTCGTTATATATTGTGCTTCACCAGTGCCAACGTAGTACAACTGCCGCCTGCCATGTGACGGAGCAAATTTTAAATCCTAGTAGACTAAAGAACAGGTACCAGCGCTCGAAATATACTGAGTCGAATAGTTCATTCCTAGACCTTACACGCACATACCATTTTAATTTACCCTTTATAATATATGCAATGGTAAATTCAAAATCTTTCTTTAATTTATGGGTGCAAGTTAAATAAAAGTAACAATTTAGGATTTCCTCCAACGAGCAATAAACTCACCAGTGTTGGCAAGAGATCTTCGATACCAAGATATAACTAGAAAAATGCGCTTCTTTGATGAAATAGACCGGCAACTCACAATAAGTGCTAATCGGGAGAACGATGTAGGCAAAGCTGTGAAGTTTGTAACTATTTCTCATTGCTATTTTCCCGCGTTTATAAAGTGCGATTATTTACAAAAATTAGTCAAGTTGTGATGGATCCATTGTTAGTATAGTGTAATTCGGTTGCGGTTGCTTGTCCGCTATATTTACAATTAGCGTCGATTGGTCTCGGTGCCGGGGCCGATGCGCACGATCGCGCTTCCCATAGCCACCTGCGGCACTCCGTACTGTCACCGACAACGGCTTTAATTAACTTTTTGTCTTCCCCTGACGAACAATCGGCCGACATTCCGATGGCTACTGACTCGGAAGACGGATTAGACAGAGATGTTTTCTTTCGCGGTTTTGTGAGAAAACTTCTAACAGAGTTACTAGTTTTCTTGTTCACACGAACACAATTTGTTTCGCAAGTAAGTGTATCAACGTGGTTGGTGTTTTTATTCTTATGTCGACCAAAAAAAGTGTTGTAATTTGCAAAGTGCTTACTACTCTAATTTATTGTTAAAAGTCCAATAGGAAAATTCGATGACATTAACATTTTATTGAAATAGCCTAAATAACTGTAATTTCAATATCAAAGGCAATAATGACTAGCTTTCACGACTGGTAGGATTTATAATTATACAACAGTTTTATTGCGGATTTCCTGTGTCAATTATATTAATTGTCTCGCGTCGAATATTTTAACCGACGCTTTGATTTTTTTATTCATATGTTCAAATATATGTTATGGTCTAGTTTAAATTATAGCAATCGTTTAAAAGCTTTTCGGGTGAATGCTAGGTAAAATCATTCTGGTTTTTTATAATTTATATCTATACTAATACTAATAGTGCATAACCACGTTATTTATCATACAATTACGCAAAAACAATGACTTTCCACTCACGGTTATATCCTCGAAGCGATAGGCAGAATGTGTATCGTTACACCCACTGTTTGCCAGTCTTTAAGGTCCGCGTAAAGTGTGTGCACTATAATAGATGAAGGTGGTATGTTGGTGTGCAATCAGTCTTGTGTCAATCCTTGGAAATACTTGCTGGCGAAAGACCAACAAACAACCATCAGAAAACAGACCTAAGGTGATAACTGCTGTGGTATAAAAGTTCAATAATAGATTTTACGTTATACACAAATTTCTTAATAAAATGTTCCCCTGTTACTATCCTTTATATAGTAATTGAGAAGATATAAACATTTTTTTCTTATTGAAGTCTGAAAATACTATCTGACGCATAAATTCATACATTCAGTGCACAAATACGATAATTTTATGAATCGTACATTACGAGAGCTGCACTTGACCATTGGTGAGTTCAAGTTCGCGCATTCGTAGTTTTGCAGTTGCGCAAACGCACTGGGTCGCCTTCGCATCGGCGCAGACATTGCGCGCGTCGTCACTCTCACGATGACTCATCAACAATGTCAACATGTCAGTGCCTCGTTTGTATGAATACGTTACACTCCACGCTGTGTTTATTTAACGTAAGAGTTTTCAATAAAATCACTCACTATTGATTAAGCACTTATCTGTTTTCTTTTGTCTCTTGATAGCTTTTCAAATGTCACTTGAATGGTTCGTTTATAAAATGTCTCCGAGGCTGTTTTACATGTCGATTTGTATCTACCCATCACAATACATGAAAAATATCCGTAATAAACACATTCATATGCAAACATATAACATTGAAGTTGAACAAAAAGAACGATTAATCTAAGTCGAGAGTAAATCGAGCATACGCGGCGGCACTCGGTTAGCGCGCTGCCTGTTTAATTGCTCTTTGATAACCGGCAATAGTGGTACAAATGCACCCATTACAGTTTCCATCCGTTTGTATTGATAGTATTAATGCGCGTCGCGTTGGAAAATTAAACATTGGTACGACAATGACGCGGTGCCTGCTGGCAATGCGAACAGCCGCTTCATATGCGTGCTCAAGTGCGTGGACCGTTTCACATGAAACTCTCGTACACGCTCGGAGTTGTAATGTGAGCTAGGCGTGGGTTTAATTCCTATCCCGTATGTATGTTACGTCATTTTTCGACAACTTTACGACACCAGCCTTTTCCCGAACTCTTCACGTTTTTGTTATCTTTGAAAGTTTTATTTTGTGATTATCAATGTGCCGAGTAGATAACTTTATAATTTCACAATCTGAATACGTTCAACTGGGCATCGGTACACGTTTCTCTGCATGTATGTACATAAAATTAATTCAATCTATTGGTAAAGAATGTACTGCGTTTATTTTTCTACTTTGATTGCCATAACGGCTTACACGTCCGTATGTGGGCCTTGTTACAATAAATTTTACATCGCCTTTTAATGGTGTATTCGAATGTATTTTTCAATTCTTTTTGTGCGTTATGCTCATACAACCAGTTTGATTGAGTGCGTTTAATTGCTAAAATAAATATTAATTTTGATTTATTACTTCTGTTTCACTGTTATGTTTATATATCGTTTATAAAAGTCTTGTGACGGAAATCTGTCATATAAAAACACTCGTGTTGTAATGTCACCGGAGTGGAATACCTTTTCTATTTGGTTCAATTTTATTTGACAGAGGCTCCGGCGTTTACGAGGTCTTGCGTGTTTCGACGTTTTATGTGCCACCGTTAAATAATGCGAACACTTCGCGTGATGTCGGAATAGCGAACAGTTGTGTTTTGAACTTTTTAGGGAGTTGTAGGGACGTGTCTCATTTTATACGAATGTACGGGGGCGCGGTATTAGTTAACTTTGATTTGATACGGATCACCTTTAACTTGTTACAATACTTAAGTGACGAGTAAGAAACCTGTGCAACTTTTAATAATTACGTTTCTTCACTTTTTTTTTTTTTTTTTATATGACGATCCAAGAATAACTCGAAAAAGCGTTTACACTTGTTTTTAGATATTAAATTAAAATATAATTAAAATTATTTTCTTATTACTGTTTATATACTATACTCAGCCTATCGCCGTCTACTGCTGAACGTAGGCCTCCCCAAGAAAGCGCCAAACATCCCGGTCTGTATTACTGTTTACGATAGCAAAATTGCGTGGTATCGTGGCACAAATCCACCTTCTGAATGGATAAGCTGGAAGCTGGAATTGTAGTGTACGGAATTATTGTTTTACATCGTCTTAAAACTAGGCAAATGGACCAATTTATTTCTCTTCCTCGTGTCGTGATGGCCTCGAGGTTTGGGCACGCGGTCGAGAATCTCGACGGTCGCAGGTTCAAACCCCAGGCACACACCTCTGACTTTTCGAAGTTATGTGTGTATTCACAATGAATTATCACGTACTTTAACGGTGAAGGAAAACATCGTGATGAAACCTGCACACCTAAAAGTTCTTAGAAATTTATTAGGTGTGTAGTCTGCCAACCCGCACTAGGCCAGCGTGGTGGACTAAGGCCTAAAACCCTCTCAATGGTAGAGGAGGCCCGTGCCCAGCAGTGGGACGTATATGGGCTGATGATGATGATGATGATTTCTCTTCCAATCGAAGTGGATGTCATAGTTAAATCCGCCCATAAAGCTAGCGTTTTAGGTTCATTTCAAACGAAGGGATCGTAATCAATTCCTTGAATGTCTCTTAACACCTCTGGTTCAATTCAAAGTTTATTACTAAGCTTGCACTAGAGCTTGTACTTATTTGGATCTGCAGTAAGATGCCTTTCGTGTTCAACATGAAATGTTCATGAACATTTTGTTGTTTTCATTCTGGTTTGTTGTGGTTTTATAGCAGAAGTGTGTGGCGCGATCTAGAAGTCTCTTGTTCGTTTCTTGCGTTACGCAATGTTTTAGTGGGTTTTCAATTTGGAAATTCTCATTAACAGTTAAGAGAGTTGCCCGCTATTACCAGCGTCTGCCTACCCATTCGGGGATACATTCGTGGGAATAATAATAATTTATTTATTAAAAACAGATTACACCATTTACAAATTTAAGTATTAGCTACAAGTGTAAAATTAAGAACAAGCAGATTATACATGGGCCCTGCACTAAGCTAAGCTTGTGTCGCAGTGGCCTTTGTTTGCAGGAATTTATCGAAAGTGTGTTACAAGTTGTGGCAATCCGTACAATAAAAAATAGGCAAGTAGAAAACATTAATAATAACGAAATAGGATAAAAAATAATAATAATAACAATCTTTGTTTAAAACTAAAAAGAAAACACTGTTTGTTAAAATTTAAAATAAAACTAAACATGGGATAAAAAATAAAATAAAATAGAGGAGACTAATCCTATTACAAGACGCTTACAAATAACACGAGATCAATAAAAGCAAATATGTGATTTTAAAAATAAGTAAAAAAAATAAATAATAATAATTGTTCACACAATAGCAAATTGGAGATGATTCAATTTTTTTTTTTTGTGTATTTGTGTATGTATGTGTGTCTGTGTGAATGTGTGGGTTTGCAAAGAAGATAAAAGTCTGCAGAATTTAGGTGTGATTTGTGAATTACGTGATCATGTATTCAACATAATCTTTTCGGTTTGGAAATAATCGAGGCTCATCAACCAGGACTCAGTGGTAAGCTTCACTTCACGAGTATATTTAGTGTGTATTAGTGGAAGATGGCGACAAATAGAGTTGTAGATAGTAGGCAATAGGAAGAACGGCGAATGTCTAGCTAAGGAGGTTCGAACTGGGGGAACGGGTATTCGGAAGACTCTGCGTTTAAGGAGAGCTGGGTATTCATTGGACGTAATAATGGCACGGTGAGTAGCTAAAGTAGCTCTTAATATAAAGAGCTGACGGACTCGTAACACTTTGCACTCCTTATACAGATCATTCGTGGGGAAGAGTCGAGGCTATGTACGTATGTATGTCTTTTTATCTTATTTTCAACAATTTATAATAAGCATACTTAAACAAATTGATACCCGCAGACAGAGGTGTCTTTTTTACATACATTAGGTACATATGTATGTACATTAAATGTTTGAGTATGGTTTTACGTAAATTAACATGCAACATTTCTTATTTAGCACAGAATTGTGAATAAACCTATCAATCTCGCCCTAGAGCACATAAAGTGTGATTGCTCTCATCGGATCCGTTGTCTGTAAGGCATTCTAATCGGTAGAATGAACGCCTAAGACGACGAACTTAACTAAGATGGTTAACAAGTTTTCGTACCCTATTTTTGCTTCTCGTCATATTATATTTTTAATGAAAAAGTCTTAACAGGCCAAGATTGTCCAGATTGAAACACATATCAAGTATAGGTATGCATTATTATATAATATACATACATATTTTTATTAAAATTATTCGTATACCTAGTTATTTTTTTTAGTTTCTGTGTATTATTACTAAATTATAATTGGTAACTCTGCCTTCGCATCTCTACTAGAATATAGAATGAAGGCTTGCCCTCTAAAATTCACGCTGCCGCCGTTCGGCTCATTATATTGATAAAGAACTTTTTGCGATAATCAACAGCCCAAAAAAATATCATCCAAAATAAGATTTTACCACTTTTATATGTTCAGCGTAAACAGTTGAAGAAAAAAATTGCAATATGGCACAGATCGGATCGTGGCAGCAGACATTGACATGTGGGGTGTCATACGAGCCACTTGCGGTGTCGCAGATTTAACTCGGTAAAATTTCCAATTCATTTGTTGCATGCTGGTAGCTGGCACCTGTTAGTTTTTTAACAGAAATCTGTTGTTTAAGTGCACACTTGATGCGGCGCGAGCGCTCATAAGTAACTTTTTATAATGACATGTGCTCAAAGAGATAAGTTACACTTATGAACACTCAAGGCTTCCAATGTTGTGGCACCTTTGCTGGTTGCCAGCATGCCGCGCGTTGTCACGAGTACATTGCAACACACAACACATGTTGTGTCTGGGACCGCTACTTCTGACGCGCGAATGCATCTCCACATACCGAAACGAACATTTCCAGAGTCGTATGCTCATGGAGTTTTGAACTCGGTTAAGCTCGACGGAATAGCTATTCTGAAATTTCAGCAACACATATGCAAATGTCAGCTCTCGACACTGATTGTACGAGTGGCACAGGGAAAATTCATGCATTTACATTAAATATCACCGAAATTGGACCCGACTTTGTAGTTTATATATGTGCACGTTGTGACACGTGCGCAAAGCTTTCGATATTTATGATTTCCAATTCCATATGTCGCGCAGCGTGAATGAATGCGAAATGCAACTGCAGTTGGACCTTATTTTTCAACTACTATTTTTCTGCTACAAACGAGTGAAACATAAATATACGGATTACGGCGGTTGTTATGGAAATCTTGCCGTATAGCATATCAGATTAACAATTCGAATCATTGTTTACAATCGCCCCGGCCGGCAGTACTAACACTTGTGCGTATAATGAATGTTGGTCACATTAATTACTGTTTTAGTACCAGTTTTATGAGTTTTCCTTTATCGGCCCGTGTGAGATTACGTGTTCAACCTTATTACTTTTGCTTCTCTGTTTTTGATGACTCAATACAACTTCATTATAGGCTTTGGTCAGGGGCTATAAAAGCAACAATGTTTCATTGCTTAATTACAGAAGACAATTATTAATGGGGAACATTAAACTTTCAGGTGGAAATGCGCTGTAAATTGTTATGTTAATAGAACAACATTGAGCGTATTTATAACTCAACTTGAAATGAAAACAACAAATGAATATTGTTTTTATTTTCCAAAGTAAACCTACATAAGTAAATTAGTAATAGGTACTCAGTTCACACAATCACGTCACATGGTATGTACGTTCGGTGATCATAATTCAAAGAGTAGGTACGTGTGTTTGGCCAGCAAGTTACCAGTTTGTTATATTTGTTAGAGGCTTGTGTAAGGTATCATGAACCTGTCCTTCGGTGTGCTGGGAAAAAAGTATGAATGAATGTGAGTTTTTGTTGACTTGTCACTGAATTTCCGGCGTTTGGCCGGTCGATCGCACGAAGGCGGCGCGCGTGGAGAATCGCGGGACGCGCCGGACCGCCACTCGCGCATATCAACGCTCCTAGGGTTCACCGCTGCCCTTTTACTTTCACGTTCACGACGCTAAAACATTTTATTACCCTTACGTACGCTACACTTACAATTTATTTATTTAAAGACACGGACGCTGCAACAATGGTTACTTGAATAAAATAACACCAACAGAGTCCATACATAGATCGTGGTGTCTGTCACGGAAATGGAAAGTCAATGTTTCCTACTTGCTGTTTCGTAACAACGGAAATATATGAGGAGCATTGTAAGACGTCGTGGTAGGTGTTGTAATTGATTTTTTGTTGTTGTTATGTTTAGACATATCTTTTTGTGGTGCAAATTCTTTCTCCACACTCAGATAGAAGTATTTTGGAGTATCAAGACTCATTAAAGACGTTTGGAGGCGAAAAATAATTAAAATTAGTTTTCCAAAAATCGGCAATACACTGGTTGATAATGGAACGCCATGTATTACTATGTGTTTTTCACATTGGTGGTTATGTATGTGGTCACTGTGCGAGGAGTACCTACGAATGATCTACTACTAGCATTGTGCTATTTTTTTATTTTTTTTTGATAAAGGTCTGTATCCATCGATAGGGAATTTAAGGATGAAAATATAGACTTCTAATAAGGAAATACGGTTAAACCCGCATGGGCTCATATAGATCGTAGATCTAAGACCGGCAAATGTAATTGTGTGATTTGTGCTGTGTTATTCTACGAGCTTTAAGTAAGTTTTGTCAAAACTGTATACTTTAGTGTATGCAATTTTAGTGCTACAAATAACCATAAAATATTCTGTAACAAATTGCCCATCGGATTGTTGTATATAAACAAAATACATTTCGAATGATATGGGAGTAATTTGGAATATTATGAACAGCCCTGGTTCCATGACGCGGCTAGGACACGCTTCACTGATCGGTTAGTGATTGAAAAACGCACCAAAGTAACCGATCATCATAGAGCCGCACGGTACTCGCTCTGTGATGTTGGTCCACTGAGACGAACCGTTCGAATAATGTCACATAAACTTATTACATTTTTTTGTTGTATGAAAAATGCGCGGACTCTTGAGTACTATAATTGACGTCGCTGTTCATTATGCTCGATTGAATTGTTGAGTTTAAATGTATTGTAAGAAATACCAGTGGAATGAAATTTAATATAACTTTTATTGCATTTTTTGTATGAGTGATGATAGAATGCTTCTGTGAACTCGCATTGTTACGGAACCATTTCTCACTTCTCCTATATGGTTGATAGGAATGAGCCTTATGTCGACTGCGCTAGTCGCATGTTTGTTTAGTGGACTTGACATGTCAAAGTAATGTCTAGTGGAGAATTAGGTGGTAAATTAAGGTTGTCTCGCTACATTTTTTTCACCGTTGGACTGCGCTAAATATCATATGTATGCATTGCACATTTAACAGGTTTAACCACCACATCCACGACATACTTCATTCATAGCTTTCACTCAAAGAATCTAATAAAAGCGCAAAGGTATGGGGGAAGATTATCTAGTACTACATTACGAAACTATTCACGCAAAGAGCCCATCTCCGACGGTGTTCGTTCGTTGAAAAAAACAGCAAAATGCGATGCAACAGGTAGACGTCCAATTAGAGAGGGCCGTACTTGAGTAGTCGACGCGCGGCGCGACACCGAGCTTTGACGGCCGCGACAAAAACTAAACCCCGTTTCGCTTGCCGACACTACACTAGCATTTTTTGCATCGCGAACATGTTGCGTTTCGCTTTAAGTTTTTCGGCCTGCTTATTCCATATTTACGCGTTGTTCGGTAACCATTCGAAATCGTAAATAACACTTAACTTTCCCTCACTTATGGTGTAATTGATTTTTATTACTTTTGTTTTAAATTATAATTGAAAAGAATATGTAACTAATTAAATCGATTTTCGTTTTACAACATTCTCAAAATGCAATTTTTAGTTTAACCATAATTGTTGACTAATTTGTTGCGAATTCTTACGAACATTTTCAATTTAACTGGAAATATTATTCGGGCTGCTATAAATCAGGAGTGTCTCTTCGTGCTCCTCGCGACAATTTCGGAAAGAGCTTTAATTCTTAATTATGGCCTTGCTCGTTCTGTCGTATTTATTTTACTTTGTGAAATTATCTTTCGTGCAGACCCGGCAATAAATTTACTCACGCTATTAATAATTGAGATGTTAACGTATATGAGTTGGGGCTTAGGCTTCATTTTTATTTGAAGTAAGCCGCTTATGTGAGGTACCTATACAAAAAAATCTCTGTGTATAAGGTCAGCTTTATAAATAGTTTTCTGTTAATCTACATTTGAACAAAACCATTGAAACATTAAATATGTAATAAAATTTTGAAAATCAATCTTGCTGGACATGGCTTTGTACCGGTGAGCATGATACAACGGTGTGTGGTGTTACACAACAGTTATCAAATGCAGTGTCCACACCATTGACTACAACGTGGTTCCGTTGTTTACATTGTTCAACGCATGCGACACATTCCTCGAACGGAATTTTAATTCACAATTTGTCTCCCAATTTTTGGAGTTTGTTCGGAACGCGAACGGTAATGGGAAGGCATTCGGCGAAGCAGTCGCACGCTGTCTCCCAACTGGCTACTATTTAAGCGGCCAGGATTAAGTTCGGCTCTTGTTTTTGCGTGGATACAATTTAATTTGAGACTCGACTACATATGTACAGTTTGGTAGCGTGTACTTCAAAGTCCAGTTAGGCGGGCGAGCAGGCGTGTGATGCAGTTTTAATGACATAATCCAGATACCGCTGACTCGATTAACCCGGCTATTGGCAGCCACGCTAAACACCTATCTTCACGTGAAGCTGTTCACTTACCGGCCATCTATCTAGTGCCGTATTAGTTATTATCTGTTGGATCACGAGGGCCGGGCCCCTTACCAAGGACCCGACTGACGTTTCATCGATTTACCGCCCCACCTCGTTATTGATCATTTACTTTGATTACATGCGCTCACTTTATGTAATATGTAACACCGGATGCAATTTATGAAATGTTGCATAATTGATGCTATTATTCTTAGGCATCGGCGAAATGGATATTTTAATTGTGATTGCGACTTATTTTTAATGATCCTATTGGCGTTGGAAGTTGCAAATGGAGATGATTAGCCATGATCGGGTTATTACGCAGTTCAATATGTAGTGAGTGTCACGGACGTACCGGTGAGCAGCAGAAGCTCGTAAGATTAACTCTTGGTACTTCACACATTGTTCGACTACGTCGCACCACAGGCGCCTCAGCGTACATTCGTTACTATACTTTTTATTACTTCCAATTTGATAGTTATAACTTATCTATGGCACAATAATGTTTTGATATTTATTTAAAACCGCAGTAAAACTGGTCTATAAAACAAAAACTCAATATTATTTACACGTAGCGTGGGAGTATTATTATGATATGCTGTTTTATGTTTACTATCACGTGAATTAGTAGCGTATCGTTCGTATTTTACTTCTTCGGTAGCTAAATAAAAGTTTGGGGCCATTAAACAAAAAGACACATTTATGCCTGTAATATTTCAAGGTTTTTATTTTATTGTCGTTAGATTTACTATACCCGAAGCTTAATTTATGTCGATTTTTTATTCCGAAATTAGCTTATTTTATACATCTTATTAATGTGACTTAAGACACCAAGCTGTTACTTATATTCAACTTAATAAAGAAGGTGCACAAGCAATTGTTCATATTGAGGTAGTGTTCAATGATTTGGTTTATGTTAGTGAAATAGTTATTGGAGATAAACATTTCAAGTAATGGATTAATCTAGTAAAACATTACCCATTCATGTATTCTGTAATTTATCTTGAGATCGGTTACTCAGATTGAGAAATGAGAGGCTATACAACCATATTAAATATTATTTATTGGTACTCTTTTATTAATTCGAGTTATTGCGATTATCATCAGCATTACAAACCTTACTGTACACTGAGACTCGAATCGAAATAAACGTGTTAACGAGGCAGAAACTAGTAAGACGGGGGAATGCATGACCTCGGGATCAAGCGCGTGCCACGCGCAATAACTGACAAATGTAGGCGACAAATCCGATCTAGGGCAAGCTTTGAAGCGGCGGATGCTGTGAGCTAAATGACCAGAAAAAACATTCGACTTTTCAGCTGAGTTAGTGTTTTTGTGCCCGCACACGCTTTTGGGACACATTTTTTGGGATCTCGCCATCGATGTCAAAGTCTAACACATTTTAGCATTTGTATTGAACAAAGAAATAAGAGACTTACATCAAGAGTATGAATGAAAGAATATTACAAAAGCAGGAACATGTTGAAATATTTACAGCTATCTAAGGAAAGTAGGTACCTACGTCTTGTTTATAAAAAAAATCGATGTCGAATAGAAGCCGAAAAATACTTCAGCGAACATGAAAGTGTATTTTACCAAAGTAGGAGGGGAGAGAAAAGACAGTTGTTGAAATTGACCAAAACAGTAATATTAAGTGTGTTTTTATTTTGGAAAACTAACTTAATTTAAAAAATACCCAGAGTGCGTTCTTTAGGATCAGCAATGCACCTATGATGTAATCACGATGATTACTCAGATATTTCTCTGAAATAAGTGAGGTTCAAAAGCTGCGGCGGCCGCTTATAACTTTGGCCCAATCCATGTGCATTTTTTACGAAATAAAATACTCGCCACTCTCAGCAATCAGCGTAAACTCGCTAAAATCTACACTCGGTGAATTGTGGAGTGTTAATGGTTCACGGATTTCACGGAACATATAATAGTAGCTTTGCTTATTGCTTGTACGGTCGTACGTAATTGCTCTCTTGAACGAATCGTTTATCATATTAGAAGATTGAAATTGCTTCTAGCGCGCATTTATCGTATTCTAATTTGAGCTGTGTTGCACATTACGTTTTGTTATGCGAACTTTATGATTCTGCATAATCATAAACTATACGACGAAATTATTTACTCACGCCTGTTATATAAAACGAGGCATTGGAAATAATGTTGTAGTTTAACATGTTTGTGACCGCACTGCACAGATAGTGTAAGTTTAATTACAAATTAGCCGTTGGTTGTGCGCAATCATCCGAGTAATGCATTGTTGACTTTGTATTGGATGTATGTATTAATCAAATATTAAGATTAATAAAAAAAAAACTATGATACATTATTTAATCTGAAGAAACATGTGACAAAATAATCTAGCAATTAGTATTCTGAAGAAGAAAAAAACCAACAAACGCACTTATACTTCAAATTATTAGTGTGGTTATAAAGCAAGTTTTGTCATGTGTGTGACAAAGCAAAGAATGTGTTTTCAATAGTTGCACATTAAATACACGTGTTAAGAAGACGTCGCAACCAGGGTCGGCTGTGGAGCGTCGGTAAAGCAAGGCGATGAAACCCAAGGCAGTGTACAATAAATCAACGCCGTAAGACTGTATTTCTTTCGTAATCAGCTCATATCGGTTCTCGCGGTTGTGGCCGCCTAATTATTGTCGACTTTTACGATCAACCTAACGAGTTTTCACTTGGAGCCAATCACGATTTTACGGCGCAGTCCGAGTACATATTTTGAGTTTTTAATCATTATTTTAAAATATATGTATATCCATTTCACTCTGATATATTTGCCATGTTATTAAACATTCATAAAGGGGTTTAGAAGATTAACATTTTATTTTGAAAAAAATATGAATGAATCATAAACTTTACTTGTTTTGTTTCTGAAATATTTTATTAAAGTAAATATTCTTGCTACTAATCGAATAATTATTGTAGCTTATGTTTGGTGAGTAAAACAGCCAAATTCATAAAATTGTGTGATGATAGCCTCCTTAATTAAATATTTGATCCTCCAAGACAACACGTCACTATTTCTTGTTTTTCGTACTTATTTGTGTATTCATAATGAATTGCCTAGTGATTGAAATCGTGAGGCAATTTTAATAAAATTTACATAACTTACAGATTTCCTCAATTTTATTTTGAACACACACATAGCCACAGGAATCGACAAAGACTATAAACTCACCATAGTTGAGACGGTCTAAGCCCAAAACTGGCACATATATGGATAGATTTAGAAAAATCTTGTTCACGTGTGTTGTTTTAAAAAGGCAAATATGCATATAAAAAATAACCTCGACAAAAGCCATCAGACTGTCTTTACCTGGCAGATACCATTGCTCATGATGGTATCTATCACGAATATTCGTAGCCTATATAGCCTGCTCTCGTACGAGTACCACGTCAACGATACCGTTTTACGCTCAGGAATCTGGTTGACTTATCTCAGATATTAACATATTGATTGTGCTCCCCGTATTGATGTGCGACAGATTCCAAACGGTTCGTACAGACGCAGTCCCATGAGCGACGATGCGGACTAGCGTGTACGGAATAGTGCTGTGCTTTAACTGGCACCATAAAAATAACTTACAACACCGTAAATACGCCTTTACGAGGGCTCGTATCTGTAAGACACATGCTGTATAAGGCATATTCAGTTCCTGCATTTTATTATAAATTATTAGGTCGTGAAATCCCTAAGCAGGCAACCTCTTATCTTATGGGGATATAAAATTAATAAAGATTTCGTTTTAATATTCTCGACGTCCCAGGGGGCCGTGGTTGTAATTAATTTAAACCACTAATTGTGTTAATAGCTCTTTGACAGTCCATATGTTTACTAAATACTAATATACGGAGCGAGCGCAAGACAGAACAAGATTTAAGTTGCATTTTATATCCGTGTTAAAATCTTAGTAACTTTAGTACAGTATTTATTGTCATTTAGTTGTTTGTCACCATCAACATGTAATAGTTGTATTAATTTAATTTAATTTGCTTAATTTTCGAAATAAGTTGAAATTGGTTGTTCTGATTAGAAAAGTTTTAATATAAAGTAGGTACCTACTCGTATACATATTTTAAGAGATATCTAGATCGCTAATAAAGTATGTAAGAACTTTGAAATTCCCTGTCAGGCATCATGGGACTTAACGTTGAACGGCGTACTGTTAATAGTAAAATTTTCCAATTGTAGTAAAGCCAGAGCACTAATAAATTATCTTAAAATACGGCTGACCGCAAGTAACATCACTATTTTTGAGTGCGTTCCACTCTGGCATCAAAATGATCAAGTTATCTCGGCATCTAAGCACGGAGTAGATGCAAGCGCTGATAAAGCCCCATATCTTTTCAAACGCAGAGGTGTCTGGGATATTAGGAGCGTAAGCAATTTGTCAAGTTCGATTTATCCAACGGTATTTTTATTAAAACTCATTTCCGATTTTTGTAAAGCGAGTATTGCTCGAGGCGGTCAATATTTTACATTGATACGTAACGATACATCATTTTATGGCACGCGTGTAACTAACTGCATGAAAATGCCGAATAAAAACGTTAACTTTAAAATTGTTAAATTATAATTTGACAATCATTAACATATATTCAATGTATACATACTTTTGATCAGTATCTGCATCGACCTTATGCAGAGAAATAAAAACTGTGTACATTTCTTATCCGACCGCTTTCCAGCATTTTATCCACACTTTCACATCTGTATATCGTCATAGTTACCGAATGTGACTATTGTTTTCGATTATCTTTGTTTCTGATCCATGTCATTTTCCTTATTAGATTTTCTTCTTGTACTGTTGCCTGTAATAAAATAAAGTTGAATACCAATTACTCCGTTGGCTTCTTCATATTACTGTCACGTTACCACATTCTGTTTCGTTGCCTACCAGTTACTTATTCGCTTAGGATATTTTGCACACATTTTTATGAGGCACGTAAATGTAGAATATATGGTAAAGACGTCGTTAACACTGATAAGCTTTATCTGGCTCTGACTTTATTGCAATATTTCACCATCATTAACAACCCGTATCTACATATGTGTATTATGCCAAATTTGGCATTTTCATTAAATTTATTTATTCTAAATTAAATGGTATGTCGATACACGAGAATCGAAATGTCATGCGGCCATATTTATCTCAATTATTTCCAAAAAAAAAAATATGTGCGATGAATAAAACAAAGTTTTATTTATTCGCCAATTTAGCTGACATTCGTGCACCGCGACGGCGATGACCGTCGAATCTTATTGGCACACGGGCAACATTTTGACAATTTATGAAGCAATCAGTGTTTCTTTTCCCGTGTTTATTTGGAGAGAATTATTTATTTTATCTCGGAGATGGTGCCGGGAATTGTTTTGGAGGTTGCTTAATATTCATTGATCTCGTCTCACGATTTGTTTACGTCCGTGAGCGTAGGCGCCGACTCCGAGTAGTCAAATTAAAAGGCAACTTAAGTTGGCCTGGGTCAGCGTGCCCGCGCCTGTTAGCCCGAGCCGGTTTAAAACTCCCCGGGGCTTCATGAGGTGTGAATGTGGACACCGATGCACTTGTAACGATTCACACACTGTGACAATTTCAATCGTACGCCTTTGTAATTGCTCCCGCCCTAAACCCACGTATCATTTATTCTTTCATTGACTATTTAGGATCTTACAAAACAAAATTATCAAAAAACATTAGTATTTACATTTAACAGACGTTTGTTTAATATAAAGATTTTATACTTATTTAAGTGTTAAATTGCACAAATCATTCGTATAGGGGTTAAGTAAAACCTTAGAAAGCATAAAATGTGTGCGCTTATAAAGTTATCTTTTTCCGTTTGATATAATTATTCTGGCTTATGCATATCTGTCCATACTCAGGCTTTTTTTCAGGCTTTCAAGGGTATGAAACATATAGACGTTAGTTGTTACCATGAGACTCCTCATGGGTATCTTATGTATGTACTTACCTAAGTTGTCGCTATCGGGTTTAATGCAAAAATCCGATCCTACCAGTAAAATTCGTCCACCTGAAATGAACTATTTTACAAAATAATTGAACACACAAAATATGTGAGTCCCGTGGAAGTTCTATGTAAGAAGGTAGCGTCGTCAGCGCTGCTACGGCAAGAAGCAGGAGATAATTAATTGCACATTGCCATCATTTAATTTTGCTTTCTGACACCTCAAACTCTAGCAATTTTGTGTATTTCCTTTTGTGCTTATTTTGGATTGAAAATGAACAAATATTAAAGAAATACCTACTGCAATCACAACCCAGATTGTGTATCAAATTACGATCACTTTGTCAGACGAATTACATATCAATAATTTCTTATTTAGACATGCTTGACCCAAAAACATTTTGTGTTTGTAGCTGTCTGTATTTGGAAGCTACTGCCGTGAAATTTATAATTTCAAATGTTTCACCTTCATTTGACGCATTAGTGTTTGATTGTGAACAAATTGTATCGGATGTGATTCTTTTTTCATTGTGAGTAATGCTTTGATTAAAGTCAAATTAAGTCGGTGCTGTTCGTATTTTATTCTGTGGCTTTTTTATCATCTCGCTATAATTTGATCAAAATTATTAGATTCATTATAACTGAACGTACTTCAACGATAATTTGTAACATTTAACAATTGGGGTCTGTTCGACCTAAAACAAAGTTTTTTCCTGTACTGTACTGTAGTTGAAAGAATTCAAATTAATTTAAATTACTTCAGACAAATGCACAAAAGTATCGCTGGAAGAAGGCGAACTAATTAAAAGTTCCCTACTGTACTAATAATTCGCTTGACTGTCAAAGTTTTGCGTCGTTAATTTTAATTAAAGAAACGCGGAGCGGAGTTTGTAACAATATTAAAGCATTGAAATTGGTGATCCGCTAAACTTCGACATTCTGCTCGCAGATGACCATCCATTCGTTTTAATTAACCCTTCTGTGGCTCTCATCTGCCTGCCTATTAGAAAAGTTTCGCCTTTTTGCGACACGGCTACAAGCCGCGTGATAAATCAATTATGAGTAGGAATTAAGTCGGCACGTGCGTGCACCTGCTATTGATGTAAAAACTTGAAATTAACAAAAAGTAAAGTCACTACTTAATACCGTTGCGCAGTCAATTTGTAATTAATAATGTATTAAGAGAAACCAGATAACTAGCCGAGTAAAAACTCTATCTTCACAGTATAAGGGATTTCAGTCTTCCGATGTCACCGTGTTAATTTTATGTGTTTAGTTAGAAAGTAGTGAGCCTCTAATTCTGTCGTGCCACCCCTCTGCCTGCGTATTAATCTCGGCCGGCTCCTTCGCGCCTTTGATTAAGGCTAGCTGTGATGTATTTCTTGCTCGCTAACCTAATGAAAAGACATACGTCAAGTGTCCACCTTATTGGCTGGCGGATTAGCTTAATGGTGCCGATGCCCGCCTTACGGGAAATTTTGTCATACAGCTACACTATTACTTATGCATGCAAACCGTCAGCATATGAGACACTTCTAGTCAATGTATGTAAAATAATAACAAACCCCACCGGTTCGTTTATTTTTCAAATGAGTATGAAATTAAATGTTTCTACTTCCAATCAATTTATGCTGCTCATTGTAGGCTTTATCTTTATTATAGTCGGCTATTTACATGCAAATAATGTTACGGAATTCTTATCTCCACAGCGACTGTTTTATTTAAAAACGAGCTCGAAAAGTATGCAAGTGGGCTAGTGTGTGTTCTATTGCTGTAAAAAAATAAAAATGTATGTAAACGTTAATATTCTCTTAGAACAGTGCTAGTGCTTCTGTTTAATTTACTAGAAAAAAATGTGGCTATTTTTTGTATCCAATGTCAAACGCGATTAGAATTTATAACGTTAAATTTTATTGTTTCTATCTGCATATAGTTGAAGATAAGAATTGCCATATTTAAATAATTTATTTTAACGAGATTGCTTAAAGCTATGACGTCATATTTTGTATATATTATGTATTTTTTACATGGTACGTTAATATTTTTAAAGATAACTATCGTATTGTGATTAATTGTCGTATATCGTTCTGTTAACTAGCTAACGGTCTAGAAGGCTTCTTTCTAGTCAATACATCAATGAGACGTCATTTTTTGTTACGTCCGTCGGTATTCGGCACCGCGGCCGTGTTCGGCTTGTACTCGCTCGCATGTCAGTGTGTAATCTTAACGTGTGTCATAGTTCACTATTTTAACAACAATTTATCACGTGTCTAAATTGTCGGTTAATTTTTTGCCGGCCACAAACTACTTTGCATTATTATGTACCTTGAATATCTGAATGCCATTGTTCAAACTTTGTTTTTGACAAATTATAATTATATATTTAGCGCGTTTATTAACGCCCATACACTTTATATCAATGATTTATTGAAATTGAAATCTTTTTAATCTCTCGCTTGGGAATCACAATAAAAGATTTTTTTAAACTGAACATCAAAGATGTGTCCGCTCGTACATATTAAATTTCTATCAAGCGGAGGCTAATATTTGAACGATTATGCATGCCTTGACGAACTTAATCTACGCCCAATAAAAATTTTAAAGCGAACTTGTCAGTCATTCTGACTCATTCCTAATTAGCCGGCGCCAATCCGTTTGATTTGATTTCTACACAATAATAAAGTTGTATCGGTATAAGAAATATTAAATTCCTTCGTTTTTTATAAAAATGTTCCATTATAGAACTATTGTATATTTTATGTTGGCGTCGTGACCAATAGAATATAAATTATTGGCTACCATAAAAAATAATTTTATGGAAGTTTCAAATGGTTTGATTTTTAATAGTGTGATGCATTTTATAATACGCTTTGTATACGTACCTAAATTTTCGGCAATTACAAATCTGTCATATTGCGTAATATTTTTTTCTTTATTTCAACATAATATGCCGCTTTTTATTGTTAAGACGGTAAAGAGTCCCAAGGAGACATTAAAATCGATAGTAAGTAAAAGTGTTTTCGGCACCTTTATTGTCTGATTGCTCAGCCCACTCACGTACATTAAGAAATATACGCTACGGTTGGAAGCCACAAGTCATTCCATAAAGTTACCGAGTAAAAAAACGGTGGCATTTGTGGCAATTTTAGTAAAATCCCGCAGTTGTTGTGTGTGTGTGTGTGTGTGGAAGAATGGCCGGTAGCGAGTCCGGCTCTCATTATATCGAATGAATCGACGAACAGCGTAATGGTAGAGCCGCGTGCATGGCAAATTATATGCCAGCCGATGTCATTGTGATAAATAATTCAGCCGATCGCGACCGCGGCCGACGTCTGACCGCGCATGTGCCCACTTCGCACTGTGCCACTCCAATGAATTATTCCTTTTGGTTATGTCATTTTACTTTGCCTTTATTGGACCCGTGATGCTCCAGCTCCAGACAGTTTAGTTTTGTCCTATAATATGTCGCTAGAATATGCTTAAATCGAGCGCTGCTCATTTGAGTGAAGTGTGTTTTTTTGTTTTGTTTATTAATTCTGGGATTTGCGTATCTAAAACAAATGTTTGTATATTTTTATGTTTCATAAATCATCATCATCATCAGCCCATATACGACCCACTGCTGGGCACGGGCCTCCTCTACAACTGAGAGGTGTTTTATAAATGTAACGTAGATACTCGGTACGGACAATATAGTATTCATGCTAAGTGTTATACTCACTCAGTCTTACCAGCATTAAAAAAATATTAGTCACCTTCTACAAATTGTGTTACGTGAGACTGGCACACTGATCTAAGCAGTCGATGTTATCTTCCTACTGGAAAATCAAAAGAATGAACGGCCATAAATCTCTCAATCGAGTATCCAAATTTTTTTGATTAATTGCTGTCGGCATAGGTGTGCTTTTCATTCGCCGCGCTCGCATGTATGTCGTCAATCAATATTTTTTCTAACCATACAGCCACGGAGCTAGTTGAGAATCGCAATTAACTCACTCAAAACATTGACTCCTAATAATATTTGTTGATAAATGGAAAGATAAGACGGATATTTTACGCCGGCGATGCTACAAATTGATACCGGCCGGTGCACCGGCCCATTTTATTGTGGATCTTGCCCGATGTGTGCGTGTATTAAAATCTCTATCTAACACATTTATATAGATGCAGTATCACGGCGCGCAACGATCGTAAATGTCATCTGAAAATTTATATTCATTACGATTAGATAGCAGTCCACAATGGCCGGCCCATTGTTGACCCTCTCTACCACCTGATCGATGTATGATATTGCCTTTTTATAGTTGACGTACGGGGACCGTCTTCTATACGCCTGTAAATTTACGATACTCGGACCAACAGAAACAGTAGGATATGTGTTTTCCATCGCCGGCATACGTTTAAACCTTTTATGACAAGTTAATTTATAAACCGCCCACAACGAGCTTCTTCCTACCGAAAGTATAACGTTACATGAGCGTTAAATATAAATTATCCCACCGAGCGTTCATAATTCCGCTTTCTTAATACAACTTTATTTTAAAACAATAACTGATTTATAAGTATTACATTGTGTCAACATTTGTTTAGTCCAGATCAAACTTGTTACGCCTGTTCTTGAATTGAATTTCTAATCCTGCTATATCACATTGATAAAGAAACATAGTCGGTATGCGCATGTAATCATTTTTTATATAAATGTTCACGAGAATACTCAAAGCAAGTTTAATTTTGTGCGCAACAGTCTGAGTGATCAAGAAAGCGAATGCGCGGCCGCGTACGCGCTGCAATTTGCGACGCGGTTCAATATCGCCGATTTACGAGGATCCATTTCCAATTTTACGAGCTAACTGATGCGCCCATCCATACTAGAACTCACATTACATTCACACTACACCCGCCAGCTCGCCATCGCACACCGAGTAGGCAGGTCTGCTTAAATAGGTAACACTTAGTGCATACGTTTAGTTACTATTCATTGTTACTCTACTACTAGCTAGCTGCCCTGACATTCACTTAAATTTATATAAGTAAGAAAGGATTGTGCGCCCGAGGGACCGTCATACGCCAACAAGACTTACGCGTAGCTGTTGCTTTGAATTTATTTTAAGCAAGCGATTTATAGAAATTAAAGTCTTAGAAATTATGTACAGAATGCAATTATAAATCTTATATTAACGAGTATAATTTCAAAAAACGCATTTTGTAATTGCTTATGTTTGCGATTTTTAGATGTATACAAAATATAAATATACAAGAGTTTTATGTAGCAGCGTGAACTGGGATACATTCCTGGTCGCACTTAGTTTAAAACGTGCAGTGCGCATTCGCGGAAAGCTAGCTGCGCTGCGGTTTCGCGATGAATAATAGCATACAAAAGCGCCTCACAATGGCCAATGCGAGTGTTTAAATGCCCTATTAAATCTTACGGGCTGCGTAGGTTTCTGTGGGATTCAATTACGCTTTGTGCGCGATGAAAGGCGCCGGAGTTGAACGCGTAAACTGAGCCTCAAGCCGCGGGAACACATCCCGACACCTCGCACTCAATGAGCCCTGTCACAAAAGGTGCAAACGAAATAAGAACACCGGCGCAAAACACGTATCGCGCCGGGGGCAGATTAAATGCTAAATTAAATAAAAGCAAATAAAACATACCATTAATGAGTAAAAGCGTCTCAGGATAATTCGAGTGGCGTGACATTCACCGCAAAGGGTCGGTTTACCGGGTATCGTCATATCTTCGCCCCCTTCATCTGGGTGACGCGCGGCCACATACAATTCCAGCGATTTATGCTGCTTTCAACGAAGTGCCAATGCGATCTTTTCAGCTATTTTAATTGCATACCATATATAAAGTAACGTGGATTTACAAATTGCTAATTGATGGTAGATTTGCATCAATATACATACGTTACATTAACGTTGAACATGTGTAGAAAACATTAATCTTTTTATAATTGATGGGTGTGTAATGTGTATGCATTCCCATGGCCGTACTAACGTTCACACACAAAAACCAACATGTACATATAAATAAGAACACATCATCATCTTATCACATAATTACACTTAGAGTACCGTATGGGTGTATTAAAATTATCGGCGTTTGCTCCCCAAGCGTTTCTGGCAACATAAACAGAACGTTTTCTATTCGGGAACCAATTATCATTTACATATCATAGACGAGGCACCGACAGTCGCGGCACGAAACCGGGGTCAATATATTTTACCTATCAACCATTTTATAATGGTCTGCCCTTCCTCCCTCTCTCACTCTACCACGCGAGTGCCGAAGGGAGCTCGTTAACTCAACAAGAGGTTAAGTTGTTCCGGCTCCGTATAGATTGGTGTATAGATGCATACGTATTCTATGTAAGTACCAAAACAAGACGGCTAACCAAATCGCTTTTGTTAAGATTTTATCTCACCGTTAAATACTTCTAACCATTATGGAATATCGGGCGTCTCGTTTAAACCCGCGGCAACCAATTACGTGTGTTACCTTTTACGATATTGTGATTTGAGGTGACGCCGCATAGAGAACAACTTTGTGTCTGTTGTTTTTGTCACGGAAATGTTTTAGCATTCTTTATAGTTTCTAAACATTTTTAATCGTCGCTTCGGTATTTATGTAAAGAAAGTGAAAGACGGTTTTAATTATGAATCGATGTTTATCGCTTTGTGTGACAGTGATTGCTTTTATTGTGTATGTTTGGAAATTTTACTTTTATTGTAGCCTTTTTGTGTTTTTATTTGGAATTTGTGCAACCGATTCCTAAGAAGGGTGATCGGTCAGACCCTGTCAATTATCGCCCAATCGCCATAACCTCAGTGATCTGCAAGGTGATGGAGCGGATCATTAACATCCAATTGGTCCGCTACCTGGAGGATCACTCGTTGATCAGTGATAGGCAATACGGCTTCCGCCGTAACCGGTCAACGGGTGATCTTCTAGCGTTTGCTTTGCATCACTGGGGGGAGGCGATTGATCGGCATGGCGAGGCTCTTGCCGTGAGTCTCGACATAGCCAAGGCATTTGATAGGGTCTGGCACCGTGGCCTTCTCTCCAAGCTTCCGGCATACGGTCTTCCCGGCAACTTGTGTTTGTGGATTTCGAGCTTTCTGCATGGGCGTAGAATGCGTGTCCTCGTCGACGGGCACGCTTCACAGCTCATGTCAGTTAGTGCCGGGGTTCCACAAGGCTCTGTGCTATCGACCACCCTGTTTCTTCTGCATATCAATGATATGTTGCCGCTTGGCAACATTCATTGCTATGCAGATGACAGCACGGTCCATGGGCGGTACTGCAGTTAGCCACCAAGTTGCCGGGCGGATACTGAGAGTAGACGCGAGGAGCTTGTCATTGAGCTCAATCGGACCCTGGAGCTCATTTCCACATGGGGTACCCGGAATCTGGTTGAGTTCAATGCCAAGAAAACCCAGGTCTGTGCGTTTTCGTGCAAAAAATCCCCGTTTTCTCCCCTCCCCACTTTTCAGGGCATTTCACTCGCAATGCGGAACGGCCTTAATATCCTAGGTGTGGATATCCGCTGCGATCTTAATCCAAGGACTCACATCGAGGGCATTATATCCGCCACTTCACGCAGGGTCGGAATCCTGAACAGGGTGCGCCGGTTTTTCACGCCCGGTCAGCTTTTCCGCTTATACAAAGCGCAGGTTCGGCCGGGCATGGAATACTGCTCGCACCTCTGGGACGGTTCCGCCAAATACCTTCTCGATGCCTTGGATGGATTGCAGCGGCGTGCCATCCGCATTGTGGATGATGCAGACGTCACAGCCAACTTGGAGCCGCTACAGTTGCGCAGGGACATTGCCGCACTTAGCGTGTTCTACCGTCTGTATCATGGTGAATGCTCTGAAGAATTGTTTAAGCTTGTCCCATCCTCTCCTTTCCTCACCAGAACCACGCGTGCTGGCTTGCGAAGCCACAGCTTTGTGGTCACAACATCCGCGGCTCGAACCAAAAAGTTCGCCAACTCCTACCTATGCCGCACCATCAAGCTGTGGAATAGTTTGCCGGCTCACGTGTTCCCTCCTTCCTATGATCCTGGATCCTTTAAGCGAAGCGTGAAGAAGCATTTGTGCAGGCCGGCATGATTGTGTCGACCAGCGGGTGACCTTCGTTTCTCGCTGGTCGGTATTAATTTTTTGGACTCCACTGTGCTTACCATCAGGTACAGTGGAGTCACTTTGCCGTGCCAGTTTAAAAAAAAAAAAAAAAAAAAAAAAAAAAATTTAGGTAAAGACACATGCCATATGATTATCATTTTATATTCGATGGGTGTGTAATGTGTATGCATTCCCACAGTAGTACTAGTACTAGTTTTTCATTAATTTAAACTTATAAAATTAACGCAAAAGTTTATTTCTTACACTTTCAAGTCTTAATAATTCCATTCATATTGATGAATTTTGGTACAAAGATAGACGTCTCTGGAAATGATTATACACTGCGTTTCAAAACTTTTATTGACAAGATATGTGTATTGTGTGTCATCATCATCAGCCCCATATACGTCCCACTGCTGGGCACGAGCCTCCTCTACAATTTAGAGGGTTTAGGCCTTAGTCTTAGGGTTAGGTATTGTGTATACATACATAGTAATGCGAGCGAAGCTGTTCTGAAATCTTTTTATTTGGCAGCGGGCGAGTCTCCTACTATTTCTGAATACAACCCTGCGCACGCACTCAAACTCCTTTTAAATGGAATTATTTTATCCCCCATCGGTATCACTGAATAAAACGGTTCAATTGGGCCGGCAATTATGTATGTAATTTTCGAGAAATCTCGCCCACGGACACTCATTAAAATAGTTTACGATGTGACTAAGTCGCGTACATAAAAAGTCTCGATAACGGCTGAATAAAAACACTTGAACACTTGGTTAGGCGATCGGCTCAACTCAAAGCCCACTTAGCCGAGTGTGTATCGATATGTAATTAAACGATCCACTTGGTCCACTTACGGACGAACAAAGCTACCCGATTGGTTAATAAAACGCTCATTAACCGTTATGTATCGTAAGTTTTTTTTACATCTAGTCCAAATTAGAAAACTTGCAGTTTTGTGCAGAACGAAATAGTGTCATTGCCCCGCTTTAAAAAATTGGAGACACTATTTTTTGTCCAGTTTATAAACGATGCTTCATTTAACAGGCGCTGATTGATGAGTCATGAATTCCTATTTAATATTTCATGACATAAATAAAGTTTTTACCCCAACATATTTCTACTGTTTCTTCGTTTGCTTATTAAAGTTTTGAGGCAAGAAAATCTTTAAAATAATAAAAATATTTTCCTATTTCATACGCACCACCCATAAGGTTTTAGTTAAATTTTGGTCTTACAGAAACAATAAACCGAAAAAAAAAACTTTACTAAAGTAAGTTGACTGCGCTTAAGTTTAGAAAATAGTGCTGTATATTATATCGTACAAGCGGTATCAACTGCACCAGAAAAGCTGGTCATACTTGCATTAATTAAAATAATTTGGCATGCTTAACAGATAGGTACTGGTTGTTTTAAAATAGAACATTATTTAAATATAAAACTTGGTATTGTGAATGCAAATGTTTTTGCGTCGTGTTCACTGGAACATTAATTGACTACGGCATCGTCTGCCCTACGCTCATTATGTTATTACAAATAGATCAATCACATCTCTTTAAGGCTTGTCATTAAAATGGGCAAAAAATGCCAGTATTAAAGTACGGATCACATTGGAAACAACCATTAAATAGCATATAATGACATAAACTATTTAAAGAAAGTTTTGGGTCATGAGAAAATGTGCTCGTTTGGTGTTGTAGTTATTTTTACGGCAATGATCGTTTCTATTCTAAACAAGAACATCTTATCCCATAAAAAACAAAACTTGTAAAAAACCCCAAGTCTCGCAATTAGTTCTTTTGCCGTAAAAAGTTGTGAGATCTATATGATACCAAGTCGATGAAAACACAATGTATCTCACTTTTAGTGCGATTGCCAAGTCAAAACTATTTTATTTTAAACATAAAAGATTTTTAACATTGATATGGTCACTATAAGATGGTGTCTGGTAAGCTAAGTGCATAATAACTTAAGACAGAAGTTCCCTTAAACGGGGACTGAATAAATTCATCGACTTGGTATCATATAGATCTCACAACTTTTTACGGCAAAAGAACTGAGTTGCGAGACTTGGGGTTTTTTACAAGTTTTGTTTTTTATGGGATCTCATTTCTTTTTGTAGATAGTCCTACTTTTTTCTTTTCGGTATCTTCTACTTCTTGAGTACTAACAACGGATTTTCTTAAAGCCCACTCTCTGCCTTATGAGCTTTGCTTACTTTTGTAGGTAGTCTTCCTCCTCTACATACGAAACGAGAGCGGCCGCGTCGTGATCTTTATTTTAAAATAATAATTATTTTTTGCGTTAGTTAGAAATATTTAGGGCCGCACGCGTCATACGTCAGTTGGAGTTAATCCTATTTTAAAGTTTTTATCTCTCTTTCACTATAAATTGGTACTGTCAATGTACCTAACAGAAATTTACAACATAAAGCTTATTAGAGGTATAACTTGAACTAATTTACGGCATTAACTGCCGCACTCAGTTTTTTTGAAATGAATAAATTACTTGACACTATTATTAAGATTTCCTCACGATATTTTCCTTCCCCGTTAAAGTACGCGATAATTCATTGCTACATACATACATAAACTCACGCCTATATTCCCTGATGGGGTAGGCAGAGGTGCATTTCTGCACCCACATTTCGCCAGGTATGTTGATACATACCTGTCAGTCCCACGTAATAGGGGGCGAGCCTATTGCCGTTTTTCGGGCACATTTCCAGACTCCCTGCTGCTATTGAGAATTTCCTAATGGAAAAACCCAATAACACGTTGCCCGACCCGGGAATCGAATCCAGGACCTCTAGATCGCACGGCACATACATGTAACGCGAGACCACGAGGCAGTCCTTAATTTAAAGACCTTACTTCATAAATAATAAATAAATAAATAAATACATCCAACAGTCACATACATAGTTCTGATCCCACACTAAGATACAAGTCTTGTGTCGTGGGTATCAGAAACTACGAGAGACTTTTCGGTCTCACATACACCCAGACCCGAAACAAATATTTGTGTATCACACAAACATTTGTCTCGGTGCGGGGATCGAACCCACGGCCTCTCGTTTCGCAAGCTGGTGTCTAGCCAACTGCGCCACGGGTCATTTCTATAGTAAGCTCTTCCCGAATACTAATTCATTGCTAATACACACATAACTTCGAAAAGTCAGATAAGTGTGCCTAGGGTGTGTACCCGCGACCGCCGGGATTCTCGACCTCACGCCTAAATCTCAATACCATCCCTACTTATCTAGCTACACCTATTATTCCATTATTTTATACTATACAGGTACACTAATTTATTTACTGCAAATGTATCTTTGTAATCCTATATATTTATATGAGATTACAAAGTTATTTATGCAGTTTGTGAATCTAGAAAAGTAGACCAAAATTGCAAGATATTTTAATTTTTCCTTAAGTTATACACTAAACACTAATTGTGTTCCAAATTTGAAGCTTCTATGTCGGCTAGAAGTGCCTTAGAGTTTTGATGATCGGTCAGTGAGTGACCAAAACCGCGAAGTTTGACTAGTTATAATTTTAAAACTACTGGTTCAAATTGAATGAAATTTGAAATTTACAAAGTTTATACTATGCTTGCTTGGTGACAGAAAATTCAGGTTTCTAGGTTTATCCACAACGAAGTTATAGGGTGTCGAAAATGGCCTGAGTTGCTTCGAGAAAAGTATAGTACGGCCGTGCCCCTTTTTCGCTCGACTTGGCGGGGGCACTGCCGTGCCCCCAGATCTCATCGTCAATCTAATGGAATGCAACAAAACTTGTATATTACTTTTCACATGTACTTAAAACTCTCAGAAAAAGTATTAAATAGGCTTTCCTCTTTGAGATAACTCCAAAATCGAGAAAAAACCTTAAATAATAAGTATCATTTTGAATACATTATGCTGATACAATTTGATTAAAACAAATAACTCGGATGCTATAATAACATCACGTGAACGTAATTGAAACTAGATATTTTTATAATCAAATCAATCTATCGTGGGCCGTTTAATTAACATTGTTGGTAATACAAGTGTATAATTTGCGTCAAATTGTTTTGCGTCCGATGAAGACGGCGAGTGCGGCAGCCTTACAAACCCGTGGTAGAGTTCGACTTTCGTAACACAACCACCAAATAACAGGTTGTGTCCCATAACGTTAACAAGAGATATTAACAACCATACTTATATATGAGCTTTATAGGCGTAGACTAATTGCTGCTGCAACAATGTTCCTCGTTGATATATTGATTTCGTCAAGATTATTGTAAAGTCAATTATCGGAAATGACAAGTCCGTAAATGTGATATATACATTTATACAATTGAAAAAATAACCATAATAATTACTAACGCATACAAACTGACTAAATGATGACATTTAATATTTTAGAGACATTTGCTGTAACCACACAAACGGTAGTATGGCGCTCGTTGAAGTCTTTCGTATGGCCGATTTGAGACATCTTGCGCTGCCCGGATGATCGCCCTCCCCGCATACTTCACTTTCCAAACTATAATGAGATTGAAGTCTAAACGTCCAGAGCTGTTACCGCGGAACATTACACGCTCTAGGATATTAAAATGAGACAAATTTATTGCCGCTCTCCGATTATACTTTCGATAAACGCGCAGACCGGTGATTATGATATCTCGTAGTTTAATCGTACGATCGATACGGAGTCGCGTTCCGTTCTACACTAAACCAGTACTAATAAAAAAGAAACTAGTTACGTCCAGAGTGTGTCCGACAGTTTACGTTGGAAAATCAACAAGGTGCTACAGCGCAACTATGAGTCGGAACCGCGGTGCGTTATCGGCTCAATCGGGCTCGAACAATGCATTGAATGTTTCAATATAGCCACGACAGCATTTTTAACGTTTCATCGGCGCTGTAACAATCGTAAAATAAATTCTCTACGCCTTCTCACAGCTCTGATTAATGTTGTACACAGCGCGGCGTTGCGTTTTTATTTTTTTCCACGTCTGTGTTATTTTTCTAGTTAAATTTATGACCGCCGACGACTGAGATCGATCTCTACTACACACTCGGTGATTTCTTGTTGTGTGAACAATTAATTGGAAGAGAGATCTGTACATTTACGTGTACATTCACTTGTAAATCTTGAACATTTATTGGGAACAATCAATATACACACCATTGAATTAAAACTCTTTACATATTTGTCCAAACAAAAAAAAAAAGTTATTATTACGTACATTGAGTTCTTTTGTATATCTGAATAAAGTAAATATCATTAATTTATTATCATATATCTCCCTTGGGAGAGAAATGCAAACGGCCGATATAATTAACGCAGTCATGATTTATCTTTTATTGATAAGATTTTAAAATGTAATTTATCAGGTCATTTAATTGACAAATTTATCGTATTTACCTGAATTTTTAAGTCCTAGTAAGCCGGATTCATGTAATTTTTTAAAGTCTTAAGAAACGGGATTAGAATTTATAATTATATAGGTATCCGTTGATAAAAGAGAAATGTTCAAATATTAAGTAAACTTTTGTTTGGTAAGACTACACTCGTGTATTTATTATTGTGGGTTCAAATCCAGAAAACCCGTGACCGCAGCCTGCGTTACTCTGTGTTTGTGGCCGGCGAGAACATTACCCCTGAATAGCTGGACGGACGGACGGCATCACTGCTCAATGCTCATTTTCTTCAACACATAATTTGGTGAAATGTCAATGTCCCTTTGGCACATACATGGCACACACAAATCGGCTTCAAAAATTATAGTAAAACAACTATATATAACCTTAGCCAAATTTAATGCAACAATAATAATAAATATTTGATTAATTAGATATGGCTACATCAGTGTTATGCCAGATTTAATTAAACAAGCCTAATTCTACTACGTTGTTGGTAAGTAAAATTTAAAACGAAAATCTGCAAATTTAACAGATCAATGGATATGCGATCCACAAATATTTGTGTTGTTTGGAGTCAGTGTGTTGTAAGGCCAAAAAATATCCCATAATATTGGATAATCGTGACATAATTGTTTCTTAATAGCAGGAACAATTTTATTATCAAGTTATTTAAAATAACAAAAATGTTATGCGTGCTACTAACTGGCGTCTTTCAACAATAATATATTTAAGAATTCCATCATTAAAAATAAACATTTCTTTTAGTCGAATAGAGAACTTCCCTAATTAGTTTTTAATAACATTTCGTCATGTAACTTGGTAATTTTTATCTTTTGTATGGTTAAATAACGAGTATAAAGAGAGAGGGAATTTATTGTAAAATTCATTTTAAAAGGCAATATGATTTAAAATAAAATAAATATTTCGCTAAACGTTTTTCAGATGCCGTCATTTGTTAAGTAGAATCACACGACAAAAACCGAAATATCGACAGTCGGTAGGTATTTTTTATCAAAATGAATTTGTGCTTCGTTTCAAGGCATTTTTTCCAAGACCCTAAACTAAAAAATAACCTCTACAATGTACATGGAAGTTGTCTGAGGGCACCTTGACCTAACGAAATTGAGGCGCCATAAAAAAGTTAATTTACTTTAGGTGTTTCGTCGAATTATTACAGTATGAAATATTTTACTAATTGGTTAGCAATTTAAGTCAATTTTGTGGACTTTAGAATCAATTTTAAACATTATTTTTATTTATTATAAGTCAATTACATCAACAAAAACGATATTAGCTAACAAAGCGCAAGTAAAGGACATCTGACGCGCCATCTGTCAATAAATGTAATGATAATAGAAAATACATAGCGTTTAAATAAATATCTAAATGGGAGTATTTTGAATCACTAGACATAATTTATTCCTACCGAGTCATTCAATCCGAAAACGATTTGAAAAATACAAAATCGAGATGCATCCATACAAAGCATTGTGTGCGAATCCCATAAAAGCAATCGGAATACAAGGAATAAACCGCGCTATCCTTTTGTTCGCGCCTTCCAGTTGTTTCACACCTACTTAGAGCCGAGGGCTCGTTACCTCAGATTGAAGGCTCGCGGTCGACGGCCCCTTGCATCCTCACAGATACTGTAGAAAAAATAAAACTTGGCTCGGTTATGCTCCCAGTCCGCTTTAAAGTGTGAACATTTCTCGTTTCCTACGATGTGTGCGGAATAATGTTGTGAACTAATATAAATATTACTAAGGCATTTAATACAAATTTAAAAAATAAAATTACAATATTAAAATTAACATTTGTGTAGCTAATAGCTTATTACCATATGACTATTGAAATTTGTTTGTAATAGTGTCACGTGATAATTTTTACTTAATCCAATTAACCTTCCATTTCGCAAAAACCATCAATCACAAAATAAAATTATATTTTATGTTCATTTCCTTCTGAGAAACAGTTTTTCTTCTTCAATTAATTAACAATAAAATCGTTTTTATGACAGAGACCCTTTTTGTAATTATAATCAAAGGTAATAATTTACTGCGTATACTTTTTTATGCGTGGGACTTTTGATGAAAACAACGCATGCTTGCAAATGATGTACCTTGGTTAAACATTTGTGTTATGATTGCTTCGTACCGTGTGCCTACTGTTGTTATGAGTCCAATTTAAAACGAATTATTTATTTCCAAAATTTTGTTACGAGTTGTACAGTAAAGCAGTTTAAAATCCATGAATTATTTAATAAAATCATAATTTTCAATATTTGAGAGGAAAAATGTATGGAAATATCAAAAGATTATTATAATTATGTTATGGCTATAGAATAAGAAAAACTTAAATCTTTCATTTCGTGCGTAATAATTTTAACGTGTAAAAAACTACATTACAATTTATATGCAAATCCCTTGTATAAATGTAATTGATTCGTCATTAATTGTAAAATGAAGATAAAAAGGGGTAATGATCTCAGTGGTAGCGGTGAATTTTCAACAGCTTAGTGCTTAATAATATCTTAAGAAATTACTATCTTGTAAAAAAACAAACAATCTACAATTCAATGTGTGTTGTGTTTCATTTTATGTTCGTGTGTATTGAACAGATTATATACTAGGAATGTATTATTTTATCAAGGAGTATAAAACAAATTTTGTTGAATTAAATGTTTTTATTTTTCATTTATCACTTTTTGACACAGTCGATTTTGAATTTTTTACAATAAATATTTTTGTGATATGACTAACATACAAAATATACATTGATGGGATGATATAAGAACGTTCACTAAAACTAATTTTATCACAGATAGCGGCAATGCTGCCATTTTAAGTAACATTAATAGTAGTCGGCAAGTTTGCCTAACAGACACAGCCCGAATAGGCCTAAATGTACTAAAATTTATTTTACAACACTAAGCTTTCATCACATTCTGTGTTACATTTGTGTGCTAGACTGCTAGACGATGAACATTTGTTTTAAACGTACTTTTCCTTAATGGCATTCATTTGTGGTACATATACAAAGCTACATAGAGAATTAATTAAAATAATGCTTGTGATGTAATCGTATGTTTAAAATTAGGAATATTTACATTACTGTTTCAGACATTTATAAAAATATATACAATGTGTAAACAGTAACCGACTAGCTATCACATTTTATAAACACTGAAATGTCTTTTATCACTTCACTAAAAGTGCACTACACTTCACAGTTTACTATCGTGTCTGTTTTTACACTAAACATGGACGGACATGGTGCGAGGCGAGGCGCGCGGCGGCACCTGATGCGAGGCATGAGATGGGTGCGGCGGCAGCACTGGGAGAGCGCCGTGCACAGGCGGCGGGGGATGCATGGCTGGGTGGTTCCTCGGGTGATGGTGCCTGTGCATGGCCATCCCTCCACCCGCGCCCGGACTCGGCATGTTCCTACACCGCTTATTACCATGCACATCCGGCAACTCAAACTTTAACTTTTCCCAAAACAACCTATCGTCCGCGTGCAAACACTTATTAGTTTTCAAGTACAGTCTTATATCTTGATCCAGATCTTTTTGAAGCACTTGACCGAACAACACCACAATCAGTCTTTTTCGCCTATCTCTTAACACTTGATGGAAAGCCGCTTTCAATTCGTACCGGACCCACTCTGACCTCAAAAAGTTTTCACTGAGAACCATAATGGTACGACGCGATGATTCCACAGCTTGTCTTATCTTCTCGGTCACATAGCCGCCCACGTCACGGTAATGCAAACATAGTTTATAAGAAGGGTCGTTGCGTTCTAAGATGGACACTAGTTCCTCCGTTACCCAAGTTTCATCTTTGGAGCTGTAGCATATAAAAGCATCGTACATTTTTTCTGAATCTTCTCGGTCTATGTCGTTTTGTCTATAGAACAACCGCACTCCGAATTTTGAATGACACCACACTCGCATTTCTTGTCTGTATATGAATAACATAAGGCCCACTAGGAGCACGAGAAACAGTCCCACGATTATAGCTATGAGCAATGGGATGTAATCATGCACTTCGTCGTTGGTTATTATTGTTCTAGTTGCTGTCAAGTTGCCGTTGATACTATTATTTATGTTTGGTAAACCAGTACAAATAGAACCATTTTCATTGACAATTTTAAAGCCGGAGTTGGGATCTTCGTACATGCTTTCATTGTACACCGCAAGTTCAGTGGAGTTTCCTTTGGAGAAAATGCATTTGATATCAGGCAAGTCCGTGATTGAAGATACTCTTTTAGTCCACTCTCTGAACATTTCTGTATACTCGCAATCACATGACCATGGATTAAATGAGAGTGTTATTTCTGTTATCGCAGGATTGATTTGCCACACTGATAATGTGATCATTCGATTATGATGTAAATGCAATATTCTTAATCGTGCCATGTGGTTGAACATTTCCTTACCTATGTGTTTGATTTTATTGTTGTTGATGTAAAGTTCTCGTAAATTATCTAATCCATCAAATTCTTGACCTTCCAATGACGCTATGTTATTAAAATCTAAATGAAGGACTTCAAGCTCTTTCAAACCGTTGAATGATCTATTGTGGACAGATTCTATGTTTGAAGCATTCAAATATAGTATTTTCAACTTTCTTCGTCCGATGAATGCGTGACTCGGAAGCGTCTTAATGTCATTTCCGTCGAGGTACAGTTGTGTGGCCTCCATTGGTATTTTCTCGGGTAAACTGTTTATGTAGCCGGCATTAGAGCACTCGACGACGTTGGCTGACCACGATGGATCGTGATAGCAGGTGCAGTTATTTGGACATGTCATTTCACAGTCACAAGCATCAAAATCACAGCAGTGACATAGAGCATGGCAGTGCGATTCGTATTTACATAAAAATTGATGCGGTGCCGCTTCCACTAGTGCTACGTAACCGTTGCCACGGCTATACAGTAATTTGCAGTATATGCTGTCCAAATCCATTAATTTGGGTTGAGTTCTTGCTCTGTTTCCGGTATTTATTTTTTGCAGCCATTCCATTGTGCAATCACATTCTAATGGATTTCCGCCTATGAAAAATTCTGGCACCGTTTTGTCTTGCGGTACGGCTGATATTCTCAAAGAATTCGGATCTAAACTTGTTATTTTATTGCCATACAAATCGACACGCGTCAAATTAGGTTTCTTGAAAAACGTGTACGATTGCACTTTAGAAATAATATTGTCGTTCAAATACAACATTTCAACAGAGTTAGGTATTGCACTGCCGGTTATTTCAGTTAATCTATTAGAACTGGCATCAAAAGTACTCAGAGATAGTTGTGATTCAATCTCGAAGTAATTTCCAAGTTCAGCAATCCTGTTGGCGTGAATATCCAGCCACTGCAATCCAGTTGGAATCATTGCGTAATCGAACCATTCTAATCGGTTATCAGAAATGTTTAACCATAATAAATTTGGCAGCTTGGCAAAAAGTCCTCCAATATCTGTCAAATAATTCCCATCTAGTCTAATAGCTTGCAAATTGATGTTCGCGTCGAATGCGCCTGCTTCTATTTTATGTATTTTGTTTCTTGACAAATTCAATATTTTTAACGCAGTCATTTTATCAAAAACACCTTTACTAATATTTCCAATGTTATTTTCAGTCAGCCTTAAGCCATACATCTGCTCCATTGTCATAAAAGAGGCATTTTCTATGCTCACTATTAAGTTTTCACCTAAATCGAGTGTTTTCAACTGAGGAATTTCCTTCAAAGCGGCTGGAACTTCATCCAGTCTATTTCCATTTAAATGCAAGTCTTGTAATGTAGAACAATTACGTAGCGCATGTGAATGTATCCTGGAAATGCGGTTGCTATCTATGGAAAGAACCGACAGTACTTGCAGTCCTGTAAATGCATAGCTCTCTATGTTTGTCAGCCTATTGTTTGATAATGTTAATGTGTGCAAATTGTTTAGTGAGCTGAATACGTTTTCTGGGATATGTTCAATAAAATTGTCTTGCATCTTTAGTATTTGTAAGTTGTGCAAGTCTCTGAACAGCGCGATCTCCAATTTCGACACACGATTGTGTGAGAAGTCTAAATAAACTAATCTTTTTAATCCGGAAAATGTTGAAGTATTTATCCAGTCTGAAGTCAGTTCGTTGTAGGATAAATCTAGTACAAGCAATTGTACTAAGTCGCTAAATAATCCAGGCGCGAGAACAGTTATGGTGTTGTTGTTTAAATAAATTTCTTTTAAGTCTTTTTTATCACTAAAAAGTTCTGGTGGTAAACTTTTTAGTTGATTATCAGAAAATCTTATCGTAGTCAGCGAAACCAGACCTTCTAGTGCTCTATCAGCAACGGAATTTAATCCATTATCCTGGAGATATAACTTCTCTAATCTTCTCAATCCAGAAAGTAGGTTTGGTGGTAATGTGTCAATAACATTTCTTGAGAGATCCAAAACAATAAGGTTATCTCCACATTTTTCCGTCGGATGGCGATGTGCGGTAGAAAATTGAAAATGGCTTACGTCCCTCATTCTATTACCTGTCATATTCAAGTATTCCAGGTTTCTCAGCGTGCATAACGCACCGTCGGGAAATACTAACATATTGTTTTCACTTAGATCCAACCGTTCCAAGTTCTGAACATCTCTTGAAAATGCACTTGGAGTGATTTCAAGTGACATCGTCGACCAATCCGTGTTGTGCGTCCTAATAGTCAAATTCCTTAGTTCGCGCAGTCCGGTGAAGGCGCTATCAGAAAGGTTTCCAATTTTGCAGTACTCTATAGTTAGTTCGTGCAGTTCTATTAACTGTCTGAAACTGCCCGGGGCGAGGGAACTCTGGAAGAATAGTGCATCGCTGCATTCGATCCGTAACCTAACCGTGGGATGCGGTTGTATTGCACTGAAGTTTGTGTTTTCTAATTCGCTATTAATAGTCCTCAGTCTACACTGTAAAGCTACTCCTGCACCGTCGTAATCCGTCATCCATCCACACTCGTCGGGGGCTTGGTAACGTGTTCCCGTGGTGGCCGACAGAGATGCACTCCTTGCGGTCACAGCTGTGCTCAGCACCAGCAAAGCGATCGAAAACCAAGTTAACAACATTGTTCCGTATTCACTTATTACACTTGTTACATAGTTTTATTTATCATTGTTTAACACTAAATTTCCACATAAACATTATGTCAGCGGCGCACTAGTTCATTTCATTTTGCTCCGCAGTCCGAACGCTTCACTAGTCGAACCGGCCACTTAACTCGTTTCCCGCGAGTGCACTAATTGGACAGGATCGTGCGTTCGCAGCAACACTTTTGTGGCGCACGTGACGCGACCGACCATGCGGAGGTCTGGGGTGGAACTGACTCGTAGCTAAACCTGCGGTGCGCTCGCGCACAAGGCCGCCGCGCCGGTTCACGCGTTCCGACAGGTAAACTCGCGTCCGCAACCAAAATGTGCTAAGCGCCACGAACCTCACTCCACGTACGGCTTTATCGGTTTCTCTGTAAAGGCTGTCAGAAAAATTCTTTCCACGCACACATACAACTGTCAGGCGCAACACTAATAAACGAAACCGCTTTTTGTAGTTTCAAGCGAGCTTTCGATCAGTATGTGTGAATGAGACAGAAAAACGGTTGCGGGGTAAGGCGCGCAAAGCTTGGTGGGGGCTTAGGGCAGCTGGCCAGGTAGTGTGCAGGCGCATTTCTACAGTCACTGCTTGTTAACGCTCTGCTGATAGAATTGTATTGTCGACGTCTGATGATTGCAGACTATTTATTTATTATTCATAGTTCACTATTTAAATCAAAGAAAATGTTTTCAATTTAAAAAAAATATTCAAGAATGAATACGAACATAAATCATTTGATTGTTGAAAATGTAACTTTATTATGATAAAGTCTTAAAAATTATTCTGGCAACTATAATTCAACATAATCTTTAAATTAACGTTTACTTCGCTATTGTGAGTTTCAAATATAAAATTTAAGTTCACTTTTAATAAGAGTGATTTTTAAAACATAGTAAAATTTTAACGTCTGAGCTGAAAGTGCTTCCGAATTCCGTTTGGTTTAGCAAATTGAAAGGATTATACTATTAAGTAAATGTTGTCGAGAGATGATTTAAATTAGCTACCAATTTCCTTTCAAATTGGACGCATTGGTTGTGCTATGCACGCGACGAATCGTCCGCACCGATGCGGCCATTGTCGATATCAAATTGCACTTTCCGCGAATTCCCAGCCTAATCGCCCTTTATTTTAGTTAAACGATTTTGATATAATTTCCCATCGTTCAGCAACGGAACCGCTCATCAAATTAAACACGTACGCATTATGCATTTTACGTGACCACCAATTAGATCGACGCCGTTTTATTTAACAAATTGTGTTTGGATATAATGTTAGATTGCATTTCTCACGACATGCAATCATCCTAAACGGTTTTATGGGGTAAGTTGTGATTTTAAAATTTCTTCCCTCTTTTTTGCGAACCTATTGATTACGAGTATTAAGGTAGCGATGATTCATTTACTGCAAAAGAACAAAAATGTGTGTCAAACAACTGCACTCTGATAATGTAGTATGAAAATTGTATATCCGTTGATAAACTTGAGCACGAGCCTTGCCTACATTTTTTTTAAAGTATTCAAAACATACATACATTACTCAGCATTAAAATTAATAAAATCATACGATGTATACGATGTAACGATAAAATAGACTTACAGTTAATCAGCCATACAACTTCAATTATTGTACCTAGGCTTGCTCAAAGTCGTCTACGGCAAATTGATAAAAACTGCAAACTTCTAGTGACAAAAGTTGCATAACTATAAATAAAATATAAATATTTATTAATACATAAATGTATATAGTAAATAAAATGGTGATAACTAATACTATACTAACTTAATGCGGTGCCTATATTTTATTGGAGCTAAATACAAATTGGATAATGCTTCTGTTCCGTCATTTTAAGGCCTCGATACTTGAGAAATAAAAAAATGTACTGGGATTTAAGAATATAATACTAATTAAATAACGCAATAATCACAATCAATTATTATATGTACTATTCTTAATCATTAACATAAAAGTGTTCTCTCCGGGCTCGTTACACCCGATCCGAAGTAATTAATTTTAAATCACTCAGTTGGCTACATCTCGTTCTGCAGGCTGTGCAACCAACTATGTATGTAGCTTTCCATGAAGGCTTAAGAATTAAGTCACATTTGCCTATTACGGGTTAACTAACTTAAGGCATTACTAATAGAGAAAAATTGGATATGTAAATTACAACTCAAGGCCAAAAACTCAGCAACCACTTGATGCATAACACTCGAAATCTAAATATAGTCGGATTAAAACCTAGTAAATATTCTCGTTGAACGTTCTATTTAATCTGATGTAATAAATGTTCATGATCATAATTTTATTTTGTAGTTGGATGAGAGGAGGACGTGCACCGTCCGTCGCGCGCCACTATTTATGCGAGGTGTAGCAAACGCGATCCCGAGGCGCCTGTTATATCTCAATTGCAATAAATTATCTCCTTTGACACGCGAGAAGTAGAAAATTTGCAATAGCACAACTAGAGAGCAGTGTGTTACCGTACGCCCTCCTTTATGTAAACATCGCAAATGGCTTTGTAATAGGAATCGCGTCCATCCTACTGTGACACCGGCTCAATATTTCACAACGGCTCCCACGAGTCGTTTGTCCACCTCTCGCCTCGAAACGCCCCGAACAAAAGACCAGCGGGAGATCCCTCTGACGACTTTTTGTCGTAAGTGGTGAGGCGTTTCTTGTACTTCGCCTATAAAAGAATAGATTGCCGGCAAATCGTATGTTATTGTGGCGATATTTAATGTGCATTTCCAAGGGCTGCCAGCCAACTGCTATAATGATCGCATTCAATTTGTTACCTCTCACGGCGACACGCAACTGTCCAGGGTGCTGGATTGTTGTGTCGGCGTGAGCGTCTGATGTGGGTCACTAGTCACTATGAATCACAGCAATTTATAAGATCACAATTTCATTGTACTTCCAATTTAAAGGAACAAAAATAATTTCATACAGTATAAATGTTTCAATTGTTTCTCTTTAAAAATGTATGTTGATTTCGGGGAATAATGTCGAACATTGACCAAAGTAACATGTACGAATTTAAATTTATTTCATTTTATCGCCCGTGTTCATCGGCGTGTAAAATTATTCTTTAGTCAATTTCCATGATATTAATTTTTGTAATTGTGTGCCTAATCTGGTGCGGCGCGCCGGGTCCCGGTGCGGGGCGACACTTATCTCGGTGTCGGCGGACACATATAATCCATTAAGTCGTCATTTCCACGCGGTTGATCATTCCTCAACCACGTGTCAAACCCGCCCCCAAGGCGACGCACGGCGTATTGTTTGCTACTGCTTTATCTCGCCTCCAACGCAGCAAGTTCCTTTTCAATTAACCATATCGGACTGAAAGTGGACTCTAAGACAAAGGGCGCAGTGGCCACAGCCCTTTGGTATGTTCTTCGACCAGTCGTTATCCTTGTCGACTAATGGACTAGTTTGTTATCTAATCGGATACACAGCCGACCTATTAATAATTTCTCACATAATTTTCTAATTAACGTCCTGTCTCGTGACTGGCTGAAAGCGATGGATTCACTAAAACGGAAATGACATTACGCAAGTTAATATTGGACATTCGTTCTACATATTAAATGTATTTATTCCCACAATCTTTGATATACGAGTATATGCGTTCACATTAACATTGTAATGACGCTTGTTTTTTGTTGCAGGTAATCAACATTTTGACGTTCGCTATGTAAGGTGAGCAAAAACTAATATTAGATGTTGTGATTGCAAGCTTTGTGCAATGAGGATAATCCTGCACAGATAGCAATAAACAAAATAAAACGATTATGTTCCCTTTAAACGTTGAAACTGTAAAGTGTGTTAACCTGTATAGGGGTGAACGGTGTCGTGTAAATTGTTGGGATTTTACACGTGAACGAAACCCATAGTAGTGCGTCAGATCGCGACACGGGCAATTTGGCGCGCGAGAGGCAACGTTGGTTTATTTGTTCGCCACGGCACCTGGCGATTCAGGACCCACGGGGTGTCGCACACGAGTGGCGTGGAGTCGACAGGCCGACTCGTTAGGAATTTTTATTAAAACAACTCGCTCGTATTGCTTAGCTGTCTTTGCAGTGCTATTTCGCAGTAAGCAATTCGATATAATTGCATTTTGAAAAGTAGCCGTACGGCACACGCTTAACTTCAATTCATATTATAATTGTTAATAAAAAGTTATCTTATTCCATTAAGGAATGAAGCGTTATTGACTGAGGTGCATTTTTATTTTTGAAAATATAAAACAAACTAGAACATAATTTTGGTTCATTTACTCAAATGTACGTATGCAATATATGTACATCTTACCTGCGAATGTTGACACGGGAAAGGTGGCAATAAGGGGACAGATTGGAGCGGAATGTTGTTGCACTTCCAGAACTTGTTCACCGAGCTAACCGTGACGGCCAATCTGTTGCCGGATTTCTAGTTCAAGTTGTGTTGTCCCTCAGACAGTGGTTCTATTTTTCGCTTTCAAATCTTAAACGGTTGTATGGAGTTCAAAATAAAAATATGTAGGTACATACTATATGATTTGTAATTTTGTCACCACGGGGGGCTTAGAGTGTTATTGGAGTACACATAAAAGAAAAATTCAATATTAAAAAAAAGAGTTTTCCTTGTGATGTTTTTCTTTATTATTTGCATGTACTCAAAGTGCTCGATAGTTTCTTTTTAAAATACTCCAAAAGGTCAAATGGCTTTTTTTGATTTTTTTAAAATTAGACCATCATTTTGAAAACTGAATTACCTCTCTTTCACTACGGTTGAGTTATAAACTAATAAATACTTGAGTTATATAAACTAGTAAATACACAAAATTTTGTTTTTTTAACGAAATACCAAAATTATATAACACCAATACCGTTCACGCATTTCTCTATGCCGCTTTGGGGACAAGCGACGTGACATCGAATGGGACCGGTTAGATTACGTATTGTCGTGGTACAATTAGAAACTGTTGCGAGGACCCGAACCCACTTTGTTATGTGCAAACAATTGTCAATGACATCTGCCCCCTTTCCCGTCGCCTCTTGGACGTGTCATGGATAATAAATAGTTGGACTTTGAGCATCTGCTAATTGCGTTTCATTCGCTTATTCCGATACATAGTGGATCGTTTACGCGTTGAATGCCGAGAACAAGTATAATTTGACGTCGGCCCGGCGTATAAACTGGTAGCGAGCGTTTATATGTCATGCTTTTATTTTTCTCATATCTTTAACACATCTCGTTTAAGTACTAGATACGGATTGCAATTTATGTACTATTTTAATGAACTTAATAAATTGTTTGATGGTTTATTAATTTAAAATTTTATTTCTGTTACATAGTAATTTATTTCTTAAAAATTATAATGCATTGCTAGGCTAGAAATGGCAACTTTTCCGCCGCGTATAAGTAAAAATTCATTTCATATCATTATTGGTTTATTTTAAGTCACGTAATAATAACAGTATCCTATACGTTTTCTATAATATTAAAGTGGAAACGGCGTTTTTGTCGCATTCATACGCAGTAGCCTCGTGGCATTCCCCGCGGAGAAATACGTGATCCTACTAAGAAAAATGTTAGCAGGCATCTTAGAAATTTCAATTGTAACATTCGGTGTATCCGCCACGTTTTCAATTTGTCCGCCTCGTATGCCGCCAATGAAAGACCGTAGATATAATCTGTACACCGGCCGCTGTGTTGACTCGCGTGATTAAATTCTTCGCGGTGATGCGTTGCGATATCGCTGAGCTGAGTAATTCTTTTCTGCGTGTCTTACGCGCTCCCGCTTTCATTAAATTATACCTATAGGTACTAAGTTCCATATTTATCCTCAAGCTTTCATTACAAAATAGCTAAACTATTTATATTATTGTACACAGTTTTAGCAATCGATTTTGTGTAATGAAGCCTGAGAAGAAAGAGGTGATAAGAATCTACGCTAATACATGCCGTATAGCAGTGCCTACTTAAATATATTTTCATCCCAAAATACTATCAATACATTCAAATCTAAATACGAGATTCTTATTTCTGAAAAGCGTCTAAATCGTTCACAGTCTCTGTCAAGAACAAACAGTTTTAATGACATTAAATAAAACCGCGTTGAATGCAATTTCAAAATAAAATTGGAACAGAACGCTTTATTGTGGCGACAACGGGCCACAAACATAAATTTCACAAAGTCGCAAGTTAAGAAGTGACACTCGCCTACTCCTTCCAGTACACAACAATAAATATTAAGCGAACAAGGAACACAATGATGCAAACGCTGTAAGTTGGGAGATTAATATAATATTTTTACGCCGAACACAAGAAGACCGTTGGCCTAATGAAATATGGCAACATGTTCCTTCATTCCTGATAAAACCTCTGGTGTCGGAGTTTTATTGCGAGTCGAGTGCGATAATTCAACATGTTCAGTCAGTGAAATAATTTACATCGGTACTTGGTGGTCCTTGCGCCTTATTTAACACAACGCTACCACATTTTTATGCTTTAACTGTAAAATTGAACGCGGCTATGTTTAGATTTTATCGTCGAGTGTTTTGGTTAGGATCAGATATAATTTTTTTTGATAGTATTTATGTTTTATTATACTTCTTTTGTTTAATCAATTTGGCAATTGTGAAAAAATAAATACAGGATCTTCTTTGTGTTTTTAAAGTTAAGATGTCGATGTTATTAAAGAAAGTCGATGTTATTGTCCTACTCAAATGTTTTAAATTAATCATGATTGAGTAAAAACTCAATCAATTAAGTAGTCCTTTGAAAATCAATCAAAGCTTATAAAATCGTACCATTTGTACTTTACTACATCACAATTGATTCGATTGTTATACATACAGGGATAAAGAATTAATATTAACTCTCTATCGAATATTTTCCGCGTTGCTGCGGGCTAATCTGCACCCCACAATGGGGTAATAAAAATACCTGAATAAAAAATGGATCCAAATGAAAAGGCCCATTCATATTTCACGGGGCGTTAGGCTCACGTGTCAATCATGCCTTATTCCCGCCGCAATGGATCGTGTTATTCTATTTTAACTGTGTGTTATTCATTGGCCGTATCGCAGTTCCCCACTTTTGGGTGCATCACAATGGTCGCTCGCACTCGCTTAATCCCTTACTAATAATAAATGCATGCCGGAATAATTGTATGTAAAACTTGAATTGCTTTGTAAATTTTGTATGGATAAAAGTTTCACATGTTGTTAAACGTATTTACTATTTTTTGCTGTTCTTTAATAAATCACAAAAAAAAACTATATTAATAAAATACGTTTTTTCTCTTTAAATAATATATCTAAACAGGGTAGAAAATTATGTCTCACCATTGCATAAAATGCTCTTATTATATTTCAACGCAGTTTTAGACTAATGATTCAATTTCAACTAAAAATCTAAATTTTACCAAACCAAAATTCCTCTCGCACACAAATTAAACGACCAAACCCCACAAATGCGGGCGAAAGTCGGGTAAAAAATCTAGTATGTAGTTACATGAATTTACGTGGAGGCTCTAGCTCCCGGCCGGGCCCGTTGGGCGCATGTATTTTGTTACCCATGCAGCACGCATTCTTTGTAACCTGACCTAACGGTGATGGGTTTCTTTTGTTGTTCACTCGATTTGAATATTAGTTTAATATGATAGGGTTGCATTAACAATAAAATGGTTGGTGAGCTTTATAATGATAAAACTATGTAAATGTATATGTTTTTCTTTTTTTCATTTTTATGATGTCTATCCTATTTTATATTTTTGATTGAAATAATATTAGGTAATCATGTCATATCTGTTTTAACGACCCTAAACAAATGAGACAACTTTACGTAACACATTGATAATTAAGTGTAGCATCACAGAATATCAATTTCACCCGGGATTGTATGTAACAATGGTTCCTTTAGGAAATAATAGGTGTACAAAGACGTCGGTAGCGTTTGTTAGACCGATATTGTCTTTACCCTCCGCATGTGTTGTAATCCTCGCTGTAGCACTGCAAACTGGGCTTGCCAAACCGTTTACAGAATCATAAATTTCGGACAACAAAGGAATCGAAAAACCATTTAAGGGTTATATAAGCGTTCTCAACCGCATTTTATTAGTGATATGGTAATGTGATTGTTCGCGATAAATTATACCGTCCAGGGCCCCGAGAGTGAGCGCGCAGCGGGGCTTCGCGACGCCCGCGCACCACTGCGCCTCTTCACCACTTAAAGGTGAAAAAACTCACAATTTTCGACAATAATGCATGCACTCTTGTACAATGCACAAATGGCACACACTGCGCCCACGCTTATCCTTCAATGATATAAAAAATAAATTTTATCCTTTCTTTCCCAAAATACAAAAACCTAAATATTGCGTATTTTATTAAATAAAACGCTTTGGTGACAAAATATAATCATGTTCGACGCATAAAGTTAGGGATTTAATTTATCGTGACAAATATGGCTTTTGTTGTTAATACGCATAAAATGATATATTTAAGATATTTTAAAATGGAAGTACGATTGAACAAGTATGTATATTTGAGAATGAGTAAGGCAAGTTGAATTTAAATTGCATAATTTTCCGTTCATTCATTATAATCATTCATTATCATCAGCCCAACTACGTCCCACTGCTGGGCACGGGCCTCCTCTACAACTGAGAGGGTTTCATCATTATAGAAAATCATTTGCATTTGCAGTATTCGTCATGTGAGAAAAAAATAATTGGATGAAGCTATACTGTCATGTCAATATGAAAGCAACAGATGTCGCTGGCGTGGGACTATGGTAGTTTCTAGTTCGCAATTGAAAATACCGGAACCGCCACTTGCGTTTTGAAGTATAATTGAAAATTATTGCCCTCATGGAATAAATGTCAACTGCAGCGAAGTGTCGACACGAAGTTCGTGTCCCGTCGACTCCTTTAATTGGCCTTGTGCTTGTTATAACGTCGAGTTTTATGAAGCTCACGCCTTCTCCAAATGTACTTCGTTTTCAGACATTTTTAACCAAGCACTGTGTCGACTGTTCGTTGAATGTGTGGGATGCGTACAGGCCTATATTGTCTCGTACGAAATGGTCTCTAACGCCTGAATGAGACACGGAAATTGCACTCGATTTCATTCGTAAACAACACAGGGTGGGCGAATAAGTTTTTAAATATAATTACATAGACTTAGGGGCCTTCAAGAAGAGAGCTTATATATTCCTCAAAGGCCGGCAACACACCGATGATTCCTCTGGTATTATGGGTGTTCATGGGCGGTGTTGACCACTTAACATCAGGTGGCTCACTTGCTCGTTTGCCTCCTTTTTCCATAAAAAAAAAAAAAACATTTTCAGTCAGTGTTGTCATTACGTCTTTGGAATCTAATTAGCCCACAATTGAATTATCAAGCATTAATTTCATACTTTTTTCATTTTTCCACTTACATTTTATATGTAAAACTTGTGGTCGGTGCTATTAAACTTTTTTGGGTTAATGTCGGGAGCGCTCTGAGCGCGACTATTCTCCAAGTTTGCCAAATTGGGTGAGAAATGTTTCGTTTGACAGCTGCTTTGCATATCTAAGCCGTAAATCTATAGAAGCTACTGAACCGCGAAAACCCTATTAGTGTTAAAACGTTTTCATGATCCAACTAGACAAACAATTCTGTCGCATGTAGACTTGTTATATAATCTCGCAGGTTTTCGTCAGCGATAAGATCTCCTGTTGTTCCAATTGCTGCTAAGCTCGTTTATATAAATTAAGCGGTAATTAATTGCTTTGTTGTTGGCCGAGGGCGTGAATTCGTTGAAATAAGGAAGTTTAAGGGAAAAACGTCTGATAGCGATAAAATATTATCCCTAGCTATTGTTTTGTTTGCTGTTAGGCCAAATAAATTCGAAGTTGGTTGACTATAATTTTGTTCATATTTTCTCTTACAACTAGTACGAAACGGCTCGAAGTGCAAAATCGTTATATTACTTAGAAGGGAATTGCACTTCATATCATTTTAAAAACGAGCTATGCATTAAGTTTGATATTTTATAACGCTATATTGCAAGCGTCTTAATATTCAAGATACTGAAGTAAAGTAACGTCAGCGTATAATTTTGTATGTTAGAATAGTTTACCATTGATAAATGAGTTAAATCGTGATGAAACCTACACACCTGAAAGTTCTTAGGAATTTCTGAGGTGTGTAGTGCGCCAACCCGCAAAAGTGTCATTGTCAAAATATGATGATCTCTCAGCAGTTGTAACAATAATGACGCTTTGGTCAAAAATTACAGGCTAACTTGCTTAAATTACTTACAATTCTTTGTTTATCAATTAACGTCTCATCTCGTTGATTTGGATGAATTTGAACAAATGGTTATTATTATATACTCAAAGACATAATTACTTCAGAAATAGTTTGGTTTCGATTTACCAACGCCCATAAGCTTTAAATAAATCTTATAGAGAAGTTTATTTCGTCAGCATAATAATATTTGCGGGAGATGTAATGAACAAACGTGAATGTGAAACGAAAAATTTTATGACGTTCTCGCTTTGGTTATCGCCAATTTGTGTCAACTGAAGCGTTCGTTTAATATTAATAAAACTGCTAGCCCCTCAACCCTCCGCGTGCTTTTACGGTCGGGTTGATGGCGACTTATTTGAATAAATATTTCAAGCGCGGACTACTCGGGGACCTTACGTTTATTTATATTGTGATATGTTTTTTTTCTTTTCTGTTGCCTGTATTCGTAGGTTTTCATAAAAGAGTTAGTGCGTTTGAAGCAGCGCTAGGACTCCCCGCAAGGAGGCGCATTACTAATGTGGATGACGCGACACTATTACAACCCATCCTTTATCTAACACAATATGTCCTTTATTATAAACTTAAATTAAATGTCCGACCTCTTTCGAAGTTATTTGAGCGCCGCGGGAGTCCATCACATTTGTTATATGCAACGGAAAGTAAGTGTTTATTGGTTTATGGTTCTTTTTTCATTTCTCAGAATCCGTACAAGATTGACGAGTAATTTATGGAAATGCGTACAGTATTTTTTATCTGTCAATTTACTATGAATTTATACACGCGTGGAGGCACATAAAATTGTTTTTTGCAGCTGCGGCAGCGGCGTACATAGTTAAAAGCAATATTTTATTACACTTCATTAATTTTGAAATGTTTACCAGATAATCTTTATAATTGTTAATAGCAAATTCTTAATTGAACTGTAGTGGTTGTGTATCAATGTTATTCATACAGTAAACCGGTAGCACACTGGTGCTGTTGCATTTTTTCCCGGAGCGTGTTTGACCGACACCCGTGTCTCGGCGCAGGAGTTAATCGCGCCGACGTTGTGGAAGTGATGCGTGCGTCGCTCGAGAGCCTTCTTATGTCGCCCGCGATTAGCGCGCGCCCTACATAATGACTGATCGTTTAACATCACGATTAATTTAACTGATTATCTTAGATGTTTGATTGCATCGAATTTAATGGGAAATAGATAACCCAAATCGCGACTGCTGAAGAAAAAAATAAAAAGTGAAGTTTATTCTATTATTTCAGAGGTACCAATTGTTCCTAACTAAATATTAAAACGTTTTTTTGACTGATTTGAAATTCAAATTCATGGTGCGCATAATTCTCCGTCATTACAATAGCTACATAAAAAGCGCCTCAACAGCTGTATGTGAAACAAAAAGCAACAATGCGTCGTTATTATATCGGGGACACATATTACTCTTATTTTGGAGAACGTACGGCATATCGTGTATAACACAAACGAATTCATATTCCACGCGAACTAAAAGAGCCGTCATACGTTACACTCTTTATGGTAATACACGGTAGTTGTATTTTGATCATGGTGTTCGATCGTGAGTTTCGAGTTCGTGAGCCGGCCCGAGCGCTGCCGAGTGCCGACTCGCCAAATACCACTGACATAACTTACTCGTGTGATGAGACTTTATAGTGCTACAACCGATGTAGCTGTCTTGTTATTGTAAGGAGCTTCGCGGTACTTTTTAATTATGATCCGGTTCTGTGTTAACGCGTTGTGCTGTATTTCTAATTGTTTTATTTGTATTGTGTCTGATATCCGCCGCATGGTCTGCGTCATTTACTTTATAAATAATTCATTGTATTTACAGATAATGACATTCAATTAACAAATATATAATTAGTAAATACTATATCGCGTCGTATCTTATTAAAAAAAAATACGCTTATTATGATATTTTTTTTATGAATATAATTTCTATGATTGATGTTGTACATCAAATTCAAATTCAAATTCAAAATATTTTATTGTGGTGCATAGGAATGTTACAACTATGACCCGCCGTGTTGGCATACAATAATGCAACTTAAAACTAATGTAAATCTAACTTTAAAACTATATTACACTATAAAAACAAATCAAAAGCATTACTACATCTCAACTAATACTAAGAAAATCTTTTAAATTATAATAACATTTATTCAATAAAAATTTAAACAATGCACTTTTATAAGTATTGATGTCATTCAATTCTCTAATGGACTTCGGTAGCCTATTAAATATTTGAGGAACCAGGTAGAACACACTCTTATGAAATAATGCAGTTTTGTGGGGTATATATGTCATCTTATCATTGCGTCTGGGTCGGTTACTAAATTTAAAAAGGTGGATATTTGTTCTTGCAAAAATAGCACATTCATAGATAAACATACACGGAAGTGGGAGTATCTTAAGTTGTTTAAAATATGGTATGCAGGAGTCGGTTGAGTCAATATTTGTGATTGCCCGAATGCATCGTTTTTGAGCCCTAAACGCCAGCTCTCTGTTAGGGGAATTTCCCCAAAATATTAGGCCGTATCTTAAAATGGAAGATACATGGCCATGGTAAGCACAGAGGAGAGCAGATTTGTCTGCTATTTTTCTAAGCTTATACAGAGCATATGATTGCTGATTTAGACGTTTGCAGACATAATCAATGTGGTTCTTCCAGTTTAGTTTCCTGTCGATATATATCCCCAAAAATTTTATTTCATCTGTTTCTTCTATTGCAATGTTTTGAAATATTATATTTAAATTTGTCGTGGCTTGGTTTCTCTGACTAAAGTTCATAATTTTTGTTTTAGTGAGATTTAATTTTAAATTATGTGTATTAAGCCAATCAGTTACATTAGTTAAAAAAGTATCAATTTCATTATTAACAATCAAATGGTTTCCAGTGAATAAAACTGTACTATCATCGGCAAATAAAGTCATCAGATGATTGGTTATATTTGGTAAATCATTAATATACACAAGGAACAGTAGCGGGCCCAAGACGCTACCTTGTGGTACTCCGTAGCGAGTAATATTATATTGAGATTGGTAAATAATTTCCTCTTTTCGTGTGGGACATACCCTATTAATTTGAGTAGCATGTTGCCTACCAGTTAAGTAAGATTTTATTAAGTTGTTAATGTTGCCTCTAATACCACAATTGTGTAGTTTATTAAGCAGTATATCATGGTGAACGTGATCAAACGCTTTTGTCAGGTCTAAATAAATGGCTACGGCTGATTTACGTTTGTCCATATTGGTGATAATAGTATTAACAAATTGATAGATTGCTGCATTTATGGACTTAGCTTTACGGAAACCATATTGTTCGGGTGCAAGAATATTGTTTTGTTCTAGAAAAGAGTATAAGGAATCATACATAACCCTTTCGTATATCTTTGAAAGAATTGGAATAAGAGCTATGGGTCTGTAGCAGTTAATGTCTGTAGTATCACCCTTCTTAAATACAGGTTTTATAATAGTGAATTTAAGTTTGTCAGGAAAAATGCCGTGTATTATACTCAAATTGATGGTGTGACTTAAAATTGGGGAAATTATATGTGATACGTCTTTTAAAATCTTAATTGCAATATTATCATAACCAGTACTAGAAACATTTTTCAGACTATTAATTATATTATATATATTATTATGTCCTACAGGTTTAATAAAAATAGATTTTAATTGACTTTTATTTGTTAAGAGAGGGGGAACTGTAGTATTAATATGTTCACTATCAGCTACATTAATAAAGAAGTCATTAAACAGTTGAGCTATATCATTTGGATCAGACACCCGTTGGCCATTGCTATTAATCGTTTTAATGTTCTATTTAAGTTTTACTTGTTTATTTTTATTTATAATTTGCCACATGGCTTTAGATTTGTTGATAGATTTTTTGATGTAATGGGTATTTTGTGATTTTTGGGTGAGGTTTAATACAGCTTTGTATCTGCTTGCATAACATTTAAAACAGTCTCTGTTAGCTTTAGTTGGAAACTTCCTATACTTCCACAAAAGTTCTCTCCTACGTTTGCTACATAACTTAATACCTTTTGTAACCCATTGTGGTTTTCTATCAATTGTTATTTTCACTTTTAAGCGCGGAAAGCATAGGTCATAGAACATTCTAAATGTATCATAAAAGAGGCAGAAAGCATCATTTGGGTCGTTAGCTGCATATGCCTCACTAAAACTTAAATTTACATCTTAGAATTCTTGGTAGTAGTCTAGGTCTACCACATCCTAGCCACTCCAACTCCTATTCGTCAGGAATGACAATGACACGTACAGAGTCATCTTGGTTTGTTTTAATCTCCGGCCAAATTAACCAGCGAGAAAAGTTATAGGAAAAGAAAAGAAATTTGGAAATAAACTGTTGTCAATTTCCTTGTACAGTTTTGTTAAGAAATATTTACTGAGATATTGTTTAAAAAAATGTTTGCAAGGTAGAGTAACTAAATCTCAAAAATAATATGTAGGTATTATTATATATATTTTTAAAAATTAAATAAGATTATTTTCTTTGAATCATGTCATAACTACAGCTCGCAATGTTAATACAAAGTTATCCATGCATAACAGTAAATATTTTGGAATTCAGCCCACTGCCTAAATCATGTACCTGCTTCATGAACAGATGGAAACGGGTTAATAATTTAGACCACCAAATATATCTCAAGCAACCCATCTCTCGTTTGATAAATAGATTTTTTTCTCAATGGTTTCCAATCACGCTGCGTACTGTACGCGGTGTGTTCCCATTGTGGTATAAAATAGCCTTTATTTATTTGTGAAACATGACAGATAATTCGGGACGGCTACCGATAGAGACGTCTTTGTTGAGGGTAGAATGCTTGTTTGGTTTCACACAACGTGAATACGGCTGCGCATTGTTGTGTCGTGTTTTGGTTATGAAATTTATTATTATGACAAATTGTGAAGTCGGAGTTAAGCCTTTCGTTTGTGTGACATCTGCTCGGCTCGAGATATTGCCGTCATCATATTTCTTTGAATCGATGTTTTCGTTGTTATTACGATGAACAAGCAGCAGAGTCACTTTGTACTGTCTCAGGTGTGAGATGTATAAAAATGTGAATTCAAACGATACGATTTTCGGAGTCAATTTCTAGAGAATAACAATAAAGCCTTGATCTGAAAATTTAAATATTATGTTGTATAAACCCCTTAACTATTTGGAAAATAGTTATAATATATTGTTATAAATTAATATTAAAAACACAGATTTGTGTTATCGAAATGTTTTTAATTATACGTTTATACGCTGCACTGACTGCGTCATCATCATCTCAGACGCTATGAACCATCGCCAGTTATAGTGTCGAACCAATGCGTCATAGATGGTTAATTAATTATAATGTTATTTATATTTTTTCAATTATATTACCGTGTCATGAAACAATATTATATGTTACCCCGCATACAGTTTTACATAGGGATATTTATGGTGCTTACTCAATGAAAGTTTATTGATTCCGCTTTTCCTTATTTGAAAATACACTTTGAATTTTGCAATAGGACGTCATTCGCAGGAGACCGCCGCGCCGCGCGTCGCAGCGGCCGAGTAAAGAGCATTTTATAAATGTGTTTTGAGAATAGCGAGCGGAACGTGTGCAGTCGGTCCGCGAACGCACGGCGATGCACCAAGTTTAATGGAAAAGAATTGAAAAGTAGCGCGTCTATATGGTAATAGAAATTGCCCGGAAGAAAGGAACACAGACGACAGAGTGCGGGGATCTGAGTTATGGTTGTTTTCTCTAAAATTGAGCGTTATTGCGTACGTTTTCTTTGGCGTATCGGAAGAGTTGGAGCGAGCGACGCGGCGGGCGGGCCTCGCACACGGCATTTTATTGAAACCGGAAAATTTACCAATGTAAACCGAGATCATTCACGTCGTGGTCGTCTGCCAAGTTTAGCTTTCGCTTGATATTCCCCTTGCAACTAATGTATAAAACTGCCGTTTCGAATTAAAACTACCTATTGTTTGGCCTTATGTAGTTTTGAATTACTATTGTGGTACGATTATTTTTGGAAATGTGATATTTTTAATATTTTTTAACACGAACGAAAGAAAAAAGAAGCTTACAAAACTTTTCTTAAACGTTTCTAACAACTAATCAACCACTCGGCGATAATGATCGTTTCCCCTAGTGTCAGAGCGTTGCACCCTCTGCCTACCGACACGCAATCATTTCGCCAGAATACGCCAGCACCAGTATTTGTCCGTTCTGCGGTATATATTATGGCATGACCACCGCTACTTCTTTGATTACTGAGACTCTCTGTCGAAATACCTCGTATTTAATACGATCGCTCAGAAAACGCAGAGCATAGCACATTCCATAGCATACATTCTTCGTTGCAATACAAAATACATGGAACGTACTATCAGTCTACAATTTAGTTAAAAAATATAGCTTTCAGTATAAACAGTATATAACAAAATGTACATATGTTACTATGTGCCGAAATGCTCGTTCCCACTGATCACTTATAAATACAGCTACGGGCCATGTAATTTGTATAAATATTTGAATGACACTTAGCGAGCGGTACATCATTGTTTTGTGGTCGTCGAGTGCTCAAAAAACTTTGGTGCGTTTGAATTTGCGTAAACGAGTCAACACATTATATACACGTCTGCCATATTTGTCGTTATTAAATATATAGCTAAAATTCATTGCCGTTTTATTGTCGAAACAACCACTCATTGGTTAAATAATTCACTGTTAAGAATAAATAGCAATAACATCAGATTTTAACATAGCTTTTCTTTAGACTGGAGGAAAACGTTTTCAAAATTAATTATAACTTTTGTCACTTAATATTATTAATGCTTGTGTGTTTGTCTCTTAAGAAGTTTGTTCTGTAATGTTGGAATGTGCAATTTTCACGATTCCAAGATAATATATTTTGTTTTTCGTAATATTTTTTCTTGCATTCACAAACAGGTCTTAAAGGAATTTCTTCTTATACCTACACGAAAGAGTCACTATTTTTTAAAATCATGTATGTTCTTGGAAATTCGTATAAGGTATACCTACACTCATGTTTGGCGTAAAACAGGACATAAACATCATTTATGACGATCTGATAATATATTAACATCTAATGAGACAGTTTCACGGCACCAGGCTAAGATTTAACACTGATAAGGTACATTTCAAGCACGTTATGACAATATTAATGTCAGTTCGTCTAATTTTAATATCCTTAATGAGGTGTAATCTAGTTGTTTGACAAGATGGCTGCGTGCGTATAAGCGACGTTTACCGTTAGCACCGGATCGGCTCTAATTGTAAGCTGTTTATAAATGTCTACGAACTGATCAATATTCATGTTGAGATTATGCTCCTCTAATTGCCACATATAAATCTAAACGCGTCGATGACATCTTAATTGCCGAAGTAACAAATCAATTTAATATATAAAAATATTTAGATGTATAGACATAGTAGGAATTCTAATCGACTGGACAGTGCAGGAACGTTCGATCACGTAAATTCATTATTTTTTTATCGTCTATTTAACATGCAGCGTTTCGCTAATTGAGCTAATAGGATCTTTGAAATTTTTTGTGAATAAATATATCATATTAATTGCTTCTTATGGTTCACACTATTCTGTTGTGAGAGCAATGGTTTTCTAATAATTTTTGTTTTAAAATTTACTTATATTTCAAAATACGTTTAGGCTAGAAATCTCAACTGTGTCTAAATCTCAGTACATGCTTGCAGCCTGATGTTTAGTTCCTTCAGATAGTTATAGTAAAATAACTTTATAGTGTATGTTTTATCAGTAAATATGAAATTAATTAATAGTAAATTGATACAAACCTAGACAACATTTAAAATGAAGGCGCCACTGCCGAGATTTCCCACTCATTATCTAAATATTGGTGTTAAGTGATTGATGTTTTTACATTTGTTTACGTCTGTCGGTTAAATATTTTCGTGTTTCATAATAAATTGAGTCCGCTTGTTTATTATCCGCTATCAGTCACGAGTAATTGGCAAACGAGAGTTATCGTCACGTTCTCCTAATAATGGACTGCTTTGAAATAAATTGTATTTCGCTGCAGACGTCTATTAGATGTGTTGTGAAACTACTGGCGATACATACAATGCAGACTATTGTGATTCGTGTTAAAATAGTAGAATATCATATAACAGGTATGTCAAATGTGATGGCCTAAAGGTGCGCATTCAGGAATCTCGGCGATCGTGGATTCAAACCACAAACATACCTCTGACTGTTTGAAGTTATAAGTGTATTCATTGAAATGAATGAATTATCACGTACTTTAACGGTACCTAAAGGAATAAATACATCGAGAAGAAAACTGCACATCTATAAGTTCTTAGGTGTGTTGTTCGCCAACCTGCACTAGGTCAGCGTGATGGACTAAGGCCTGAGCCCTCTCGATTGTAGAGGAGGCTCGTGCCCAGCTGTGGGACATTTATGGGCTTACGACGATGATGTGAAAACGAGCGGTTGATCGCTTAACTAAGATATTCAACTGAATATCTCAGAGAAAATTGAAGCTGTACTATGTCGCTATGTGCGTGGGATCGCTTCAGCGATCAGGCCTTCAGGCCTAAAATCTTATCCTGTTCGATATGCAAGTCATGCGGATGTTCATGCAAACCTAAGATAAGATTCACCATCAAGTGCGATAAGTTTCACCAATTCCTTTCCAAATAAACCATCTCAAATAAAAACGATTTTTTTTTGCGTCTGCGATAGTTCTTATTAGGACGTTTACGCAAGAAGTATTTGCGATTATCATTTTAATTTTGGAATAGTAAGTAATGTTAATTTTGAAAGCATTGACTTCGCATAATATAGGTAGATTAGTTTACGTCATTACAAAAATATACTCGTATTTACTGACGCGGTATCGGTGATAAGATATATCTAAGAGGTAATTTACATACATATTTTATAAATAGCGATGCGGTAAATTGAAAGAAATGACAAATTGTTTAACAAATGAGGATTAAGTCCACGGTGCTGGCGAGTAAACTACATCTTGTTCCCGATGCGTTCAGGTTCATTAGCGGCCATAAATCTGAAACTGTTTGTCGTGCACGCTCGTAATTATGAATAATTATGGTATTTTACGGTGGCCAGAGACCGCGTCGTGTATTCCAAATTATAAAAATAGCCAAGTTTAATAAAATTTTATGAGTTTTAGTCAATTTATGGTCTGGCACAATTCAAGGTGTTTTATAATATCTGGAGACAAAGTAGATTATGATAGGCGACAGTTCCCAGACCGAGTTTAAATCATGATTGGACCACGATATTTTATCAAATGACCTGAGAAAAGACAATAGGTTGAATGTGACTGAAAGCACAACGCAAGTATTGACTTTTGTTGAGTTGTTGAGTTTTGTGTGTGTGGCGCATTGGAATATTGGATACAAAACTTGCAATGTCACATAATATGGACATGAGGAATATGTCTATTAATAAATTTTCAAACGTATTGTTAAATTTATTGCGCATCTCTGTCGTGAAAAAATCGATTTCGGTGAAATTTGAAAATTTGTGCCAGCTATCTTTGGAAAAAAAATATTCTAAGCCCTAATAGAACACAGTAATCGACGTAGATAATAAAAGTTATTCTTCCGTCAAATTTACTAAACACTATACACACTGGGCGAGCTGTGTGTGGGGGCGACCGACATGCACTGGTTTATTCATTCGTCACTTTATGACTCATATAACTATGGACATTGACCGTTTATGATTATAAATTAACACCTAATATGAACATAACAAAGGCACATTCCTCTTCCATAAACCCATCTGTGTTGATTTCATGCTTCTATAAAATTTGTATATTTTATAAATTATGATATTTGTTGTAACAAGTACGATACGACGTCCGAATGCCGTGGTAATTAAAAAAATGCTAAACATGCCAATGTTTATGTAAATGTTTGAAATGTTTTTATAACCTGTTAATTGGTATTTGGGAATGACATAGCGCATGTTTATTGGTTGCATTCGCTGGAAAAGAGTTTCAGATACTTCTTCTTTTGGATGTAACGAATTTTAATAAGCTTGCAGAAAATAACTAATTGATAAGATGACCCAGAATTTAGAAAATTAGCCTCAATAGGAATAGGTACTATATTTATAGCGTCGTACAAGTTATAAAGTGTTGTAACTTTGCCGTGTCAGCATAAAACTGTCACTTCAATATATCCATCTTTGTAAATCATAGACGAAATATTCCGATGGTTGGGTATTGATTTCGTTTATAATATTTGTTATATATACTCCCGATGTCAAAGCGGCGATTATGTAAATTGATCTGGTGGGGTCGATAGCCCGTTGTGTGTACAGCGGTACGTGATTTTCCCAAGTGTTGAAAGTGACCGTTAACGAAATGATTCATTGCCGGCATAGAATAAACTTAAGAAGATATTTCTTCAAATATTCTCACGCGTGGCTTACGTTTCGTGTCAATTGCTTCGTCCAACTTTTGACACCTCTTAGAGGTCAACGTCGACGGTTTTGCGCGTTCCACTAATATTTGTCGAATGCCATCTCCGCTCTTCAAAACGATTGCACTCGAACTTCAACGGCATTGTCCAACTTGTCTCAAAATACTCGGTTATTTGTATTACTTTTGTAAATAATAAATACAATGACTTCAAGTTTAAAAATAAATCCTATCGTACATGTTTATAAATCAATAATATTATTGAGTTTTCATATTGTCGTATAAATATGCGCGGGTCATTATATTCTACATGGTTGCTTTAGTTTATAGGCAAATTCTCATACAGTCTTGACGTCGTAAAAAGCTTCATTTATAAGCGTAAATATAACCCTTGGAGTATTTAACACGTATAAAATCGTTCATTCAAAATATTCTCACATTCTGACGACGACCGGTCTCATTAAAAGGTGTCTTTATATTTTCGTTGGGTTCAGCTGCCGCATCTTATCGCCGCCATAAAACCCTGCCGATCTAAGAGTTTGATATGATAATTGTAATCCAATACATCATTATCTACTTTATCTGTTCTACCTGCGTCTTATATGGAGTTAGGTTTCATATGTGTGCATTCAAATTACAAAGGCAGACAAATGCAATTATAATTTACAGTTGTATGTGACTAGTGTTAATGCAATAAATATTTATTAAAAAAATGTAATGTACTCGTATATCCACATATGTATGTAATGTATATCTACATATTATGTAGATTGATTTATTAAGACGTATCTCCAAATATGATCGCACTTGATCTAATATGCACATATAATTTAATGGTGAAAAATGTATCGCTACCACAGCCGGCCTACATAAATTGTTTATAGCCTCACACCCACATATTCCCAATGGTGGCGTTGTCACGTAGCAGGCGAAAATTTCACCCCACAGGCAAGTTGCAGGTCGTTAACTGTGATGGATTTGCCGAGGCTTCTTCCGACATCACCTTCGGGCGTTGGACTTAACGCAAAAATCGATTAAGTTTGACAGTACTCGATTGTGGAGCGAAAGGTTCACGGCGGTTAATTACCGTAGTCGCGACGGATATTGGGCCGATACGAACGATTTCACATGACACAATACTAATGAATTCTGTCCAAGTTGACGCGACACAAAACGCACCACGGAATTAGCGTTGTTTTAATTACCGAGCCTTCTCTCGACCGATTTGTCTTGTCCGTCTATACGCTTTCGATTTCCATAATGGATGGCTTGTATAATAAACTTTTGTGAGTTGCCACACGTTACATCATAAACATTAAATTGGAATTCTTTATATGCTTAACAAGCTGTCCGTCCATTTGTCGTAATTTTTATTGTTTTACTATTGAAGGACCGGTTTATGTGCGTGTGCGTGTCTGTGTTTGTGCTGTAGTCATCGATGTTACATTTTGTTTTTTCTTATTCGAACGTTTTAGGGGATCCAAATTTTTTATACATTTACCGCTTTTTGTAAGGTAAAAACCGCAGAGGAGTGTATAATATAATGAAAGGGATAATGGTTCAAATGTTTTTCTTTTTAGTGCACTTGTTTAATATCGATGGTCGTAAAAAAGACAATAAAATACTGTATAATATTCTTGTGAATCTTAATTAGTTTGGTGTTAGTCTATTTAAATGTGTCGATTTTCGGAAGGACTGTACAAACGGTTTTGAAAGTCTGGCATAGTTATCTCGACTTGAAGCAAACGCTAATCCTAATCGCTTTTTGCTAATAGGTACATTAGTTAGACGGTCCTTCATTAAACATCCAGTGCAAATGCCATAATTTTGTCATGTAAGGGTATAAGTATAACACTATAAATATAAAGAAGCATAAGAAGGAAGCTTATTATTTGCTTTAAAAAAAATCGATGAGTTATATAAAAATGCCTCACTTTTTAGATACATACAAATTTTATACAAGCGAGATTTACCTAATGAAATATTGTCATCGGAGTAACATTGCATGTAAAAGGAATATTAAGTGTCGACAAACTCGTATAAGTAAGTGTATTTACGTGTAAGCCATGCACACGACAACCGCGGAAGATTTTGGTCATTTATCCTAAATTTTTAGGAAGCTCCGGACGTTTTCTATATTGAAATGAAAAAATTACGTCGATTGATTAAGAATGTGTAATATTGTGAGAGTTATGCGTTTGTAGCAAAATATCGTTTCGGTTATGTGTAAGAATGGTATGAGAAAAAAAAAATGTTCGTGTTCCAATGTGCGAAAGTTGGTGATATTCAAGTTATATTTTTCAAAGAATAACAAAAATATGATTGTGACGAAAAAATTTGGATGTTGTAAAGTTATTAATTATTCATAAAAAGCGTGGAATATTCTATCGGATATCATAAAAAGGAATGTAAATTGTCATTTTTATGGAGATTCCGAAGACTGCTGTACCTATACTTTTTGCTGTTAACAATTACAATAACAAGGGGAATCGCAAATTATTTTGTAACTTAATCAGCGCGAGATCGTTCCAATCTAGCTCGGTTGGCGCATTATCGATTGTGGCCCGGCGGGGTGTCCGACAAAAGAATCTCATTTTAAATAAATCGCGCGAGACCGCGTCGCGCCGAGAAATTAGGCGCGGTATCCCCCGCCGCGAAAACTCATCGTAAATAAGTGTCGCCGTTGGCTCCGGGCGCAGCGTTCGCAGCGTAGATTTAAAAACACATTCTTGTTATACACTCGTTTAAGGATTTAATTACTTGCATCTCTGATGGGCCGCGCTGCTCGTCCCGTGTCGCCGGTACGCGCCCGCTCGGTCGCACGTGATCGTAAATCCTCACTGCGTTGATGATTCCAGCCTTGTTCCACGATGAGTTAGCGCTTAAGTTACTCTTGTTGACTTTTTGCATGTGAATTATTTTTTCCGATTTTTTGTGAGCGTGGGTTTCGTATAATGGACTGTTGCTTTTAAGTGGATTTTCGAGTTCATCGCGATTTATGTTTCGATATTTAACACATAAGGTGAATATAGATGAATGCTATCATAAAATATCAGACAGCTATTAGTAAATGCGTTAGTTAGTATTATGCATGTTTTATTGCGATTTCATGTTAAGAAACGAGATTATAAAGAATATTAGATGTGCTCCGAGCATAAGTTTATATTCATTATTTAAAAATGTATTTTATATGGACTGCTCGTGGTGTCGCGGCACAAGTAATTAGATGTCCCGGATTCGATCCAGGGGCGGGCAAAGTGTTATTTGGTTTTTACGTTACCAAGTTCTTAGTAGCACAGCATGAAGTTAGGAAATGTACCTAGGAAAATGTGGGTGCAGAAATACAACTGTGCCTGTCTCTTCGAGTAATACAGGCGCGGTGTGAGGAAATATATGTACATATGTATTTTATACTAGGTTAGATGAGCCTCTTTTTGTTAGCTATTACGCATTTTATTTATACTGTTGCTTGTACAGATTATACACATAGTACATCAACGGTCGCTCCAACAACTTCCAAATGTAGCAAAGATTTAGTAAACATACATACATAAACTCACGCCTGCACTCTCCGAAGGGGTAGGCAGAGGTGCATTTCTGCACCCACATTTCGCCAGGTATGTATCAGTCCCACGTAATAGGGGGCGAGCCTATTGCCGTTTTTCGGGCACATTTCCAGACTCCGGGCTGTTACTGAGAATTTCCTAATGGAAAAACCCAATAACACCTTGCCCGACCCGGGAATCGAACCCAGGACCTCCAGATCCCACGGCACATACTTTTACCGTGAGACCACGAGGCACTCAGATTTAGTAAATTAGGAATTAATTGGCCCCGTGGCGCAGTTAGCTAGATACTAGCTTGCGAAACGAGAGGCCGCGGGTTCGATCCCCGCACCGAGACATGGCTGGATGTTTGTGAGACCAAAAAGTCTTTCGTAGTTTCTGTGATACCCACGACACAGGACTTGTATCCTAGTGTGGGGTCAGAGCTACATATGTATGTGACTGTTGGGTGTATTTAATATTTATTTATTTATAAATATCTAGAAGACGCCAATGTCCCGCAGATCCTTTGATTTATAATGTTGTTGATGTAGGTATATTACACAATATGTTATTTAATCACTTTGCGATAATGCCGACACAAAGAGCAATCATAAATAACGTTGTCAATAGGTATGTATTGTTACAAGTGGCTTTATCTATATTGAACAGCAATCTTTAGAGATCACCTAAAACCCTGTAATAAGGTGCCGGTGTGTAATCTTTTAAAAGGCGACAATTATGTAACTATTGCCAACTATAGTTCTCATATATAATATAATTAGCCAGTGGGCGTGTTCACGCCCTCACACCTTAGGCTACACTTTATTTTTTTATACTTTAACACCCCTTTATCGCATCAATCGACAATACACAGATAGTATTGTTAGAGATCATTTTATACTGAAGCTCGAACAGATATCGTGTCGGCGTTTACAATTTACAAGCGGGTGTCCCGTGTCGCGAAGAGTGAACGCCGGGTCCCGGTGTCCGGATTCAATTGCCCTTAAACTAGGAGTCTTCCCGATCACAATGCAGCCGGTGTGCCATTTGTAAACGTGATACTTCCTCTGACGCAAAACTTCTTTTGCGTGCGATTGCGGCCCCTTTACTTTAATCAAATCGCTGCGACAAAGGATTGAATGGTACGCTGCTCGATTTCGTACAAGCGATCGGTATTGGTTGAGAAATTCCTTTAAAGGATTGCCGACATTTTTTGTGTATGCTCCGTCATGGAATAGGTTGTTTTAATAACCTTATTCTTCTTTCAAGTACTATTAGCTTTGTGTAAAGAGTAATACAATAAACAGATTTTATGTGGTGAAATAAGACAAAAACTTCAATTAATATACACCTGTTGTGGATGTTGCGATCATTATAAAAACCTTTATATCCTTATAAAAAAAATTAAATCCTTGAGCCACGAGACGAAAGCGACGTCGCATCGTGAGGCCGAAGGTCTTTAAGGAAGAAACTAAGAAAGGTAATAAGAACTTCCAATTCAGGTGTTGGGACTTTGTGCTATTACTTTTATTTATTTATTTAAATATTTAATCTGCCTCGTGGTCTCGCGGTATAAATATGTGCCGTGCGATCCTGGGTTCTATTCCCGGGTCGGGCAAAGTGTTATTGGGTTTTTCCATTAGGAAATTCTCAGTAGCAGCACGGAGTCTGGAATTGTGCCCGAAAAACGGCAATAGGCTCGCCCCCTATTACGTGGACTGATACATACCTGGCGAAATGTGGGTGCAGAAATGCACCTCTGCCTACCCCTTCAGGGAATACAGGCTTGAGATTATTTATGTATGTATTTATTTAAAACTTTATATAGGTAAATGTAAACATAATATACTTTTAGCTAGATTTATTGGTATTTTCAATACTTCATTGATATGTAGTCTGCAGACTTTTATTTTTCGGCCTTGCAAAAGAACCAAGACGTTACCGTTTCAACCTTTGTACGCTGATAACGAAATTATAACGATATATTTATATACTAGCTTTTGCCCGCGACTCCGTCCGCGTAGACTACAGAGTTGGGTTTAGAAAGAAAATAAGTTGTAGTCTATATTACTCCACAAAGTCCCATTTTTGTCCATACCAAAAATCATTCACATCGGTAAAATGATTTAGGCGTAAACGCGTAACAGATATATAGTTATTTTCGCATTTATAACATACATACTCGTACAATATTATACTTAATTTAACTAATGAACGTAATCAAAGCAAAGCGTAAAAAATTCAATACTTACATGCGTGCGACACAGTCGTCTGCCCTTACGTGTCTGCCCGTTCGGGTAAGCTCACTTAGGCATATTCCCCACCCCGCGCCGCAAACCTTACAAATGTTCGTACAAACTTTCATCCCCTATTCCCTAACGTTATTTTACCCCCTTAAAAGTCAAATAAAAAAGTTTCATCATTCTAGCTTCAAAAATGACGAATTTTCACATAAACTTCCATCCGCTATTTTAATTTTACCCCCTTAAAGGTATTTTTTTTACAAACTTGGAATGTCATATTTATTTATAACTAATCAACAGCTTAAAAAATAAGTTTCAAGCGTCTAGCTTTAAAAATGACAAAACTTCCATACAATTTTTCATCCCCCCTTTCAACCCCTTTAAAACCCCTTTTTTGCAATAAAAAGTAGCCTATGTCAACCAATGTTAAGTTAACCAAATTTCATTTAAATCGGTTCACTAGTTATAGCAGGAGAGCGAGACAGACAGACAGACAGTAAGAGTTACTATCGCATTTATAATATTAGTAAGGAAGGATATTGATAATTTTAATCAATGACTTGATAAGATATTCAGTGTTGTGGAGTGGCAATAAATTGACAGTGTGACACTTAGTAAACTTTAGTTTCTTGCCCGTAAGTCGTCGAAAGTGTCATCCTATTAATAAAATGACTTTTATCAACAAAATCGTTGTTATAACCGGAGCTGCTTCTGGAATAGGCGAAGCTGTTTCTATTAGCTTTGCAAAATTATCGGCGAAGCTGTATCTGGTAGATAAAGATGATGGCAATCTCAAGAAAATCGCTGAAACTTGTGAAAAATTGAGTCGTGCCCAAGTGTTCACCGCCGCCATCAATTTGACTGATGACGATCTAGTAGAAAAAACTATGAATAGCGCTAAGAAACAATTTGGCAAAATCGACGTAGTCGTCAACTGTGTTGGAATTTATAGAACGACAAAAATTTTGGATGCCAATGTTATAGAAACCTTTGACGAAATTATGAGAACTAATTTAAGAAGCGCTGTTCGCGTTACTAATTGCGTGGCACCCGCTCTCATCGAATCTAAAGGAAACCTCATCTTTATATCAAGTGTTGTTGCACAACTTACATCAAAGGATTCCTTTGCGTATAATGCTTCTAAAGCAGCTTTATGTCATTTTTCCAAGTGCGTCGCCTTGGAGCTAGCTCCGAAAGGTGTTAGAGTTAACTGCGTTTCGCCGGGCCCAGTTCCAACAAATATATTAGTGAACGCTGGAAATACCAAAGAAGAATCTGCTAATATGTGGAAAAGCTGGGCGGAATTAATGCCACTAAAGCAATTCCCGAAGCCTGAAGAAGTAGCAGAGTTAGTAATTTTTATTGCAAGTGATAAAGCTATAAGCATGACTGGCTCCACTTACGCAGTAGATTCTGGTTTTGGTTTATTGGGTTGTCAAGACGCAAATTAAATGCTTGATTTTATATAATAGAAATAAATGTTTAGAATAGAATTACTAATTGTTTTTTTTTTTTGTATTTTATACTGGCCAACAATAAAATCTTTTTCTTTCTTTCAAAATGACAATAATGTAAACAGATTATTTCAAAATATTAAATGAGTTTTCCGTGTACCAAATAAAAATGAGCGTTAAATTAATTCATGTATTTCATAACTCTTTTTAGGGTTCCGTTCCTCCGAATAAAAAAACGGAACCCTTATAGGATCACTCGTGTGTCCGTCTGTCAGTCGCTCACAGTCCATTATCTCCAAATCTACTCGACCGATTAAGTTGAAATTTGGTACACACATCAATTTCTGTGACCCAAACGCATAGGTGTGCCATGAATAGGCGAAATATATGGGAGGTAATTTTTGGGGAGAAGGTGGAAAGTTATAAAATATATATTTGAAAACGGCATCGTGTGACATATCAAATGAAAGGTCTTGTTGTGAAGATCTTAAATGTAGTTTTTTTTTGTAATTTTAAAAATAAAAAGTTTCCAAATTATTCAAGAAAATAAATGAAAATTGACCATCTCCCCCCCCCCCTTATCTCCGAAACTACAGAACCTAAAATTTTGAATAAAATACAGACATTAGTTTCCTACTTGTAGATTATAGGAAAACCTATAAGAAGTCCATGATATTAAAATAACATGGTAAATCACTCAATATTGTGCGTACTATAAATATTTTCAACTCCAATGTTAAGTTTGTGTATTAACATATTTTTCAACTCCAATGTTAAGTTTGTGTGTACGGAACCCTCTTCACGCGAGCCCGACTCGCACTTGGCCGGTGTTTTTCAAATACATAATCCAATATGGTCTCGATTTAAAAATAACAAAGGTTTTTGTAATACGAATCGTCCATTTAAATGGTTGCCCTTATTGAATAAAAACAGAATGTTGATACGCTGGGCCGAATGCTGCTTATGAGATTTTTATGGTGCGTGAAATGCAGGTACAAAAATTATTGTATTCAAATTTACTCGCTTATAGCAGTTACGGTTTCACTTATAAATGTTATTGTTGATTTTAATATTATGTTCGTTTTATAGGCCAAGCGCCGGGGTTTTTTTTTGCAACGTACGGGACCTGAATTTTTTTTTTGGAATATGTTCAAAGGTGTCCCTTGAATGTAAATCCAAGTTGGCGCGGGGGGGGGGGGTTTCACTTCAGCCGCCATCTTGGAAAACACGTTTTATCGAATATCTCGCGAACCGCGCATCGTACGACAAAAATTATAAAAATCATTATTGTAGATAATAATATTTGCCATCTTTTTTATTTGAAACTTTTTTTTGTATACCACCGCGCCAACTTGGATTTACATTCAGGGCACACCCTTGAACATATTCCAAAAAAAAAATTCAGGTCCCGAACGATGCTTTACTTACCTACTTTTTTTGCTCCGGCGCTTGGACTATTAGTTGCATATTTGTGATGATTATTTTGATTTGAAGTATGATTAAATTATGATTTGTATCACATATTATAATAAAAAAAACACACTTTGTTAACAAATTCACTATAAATAAATATTTTTCTAACCTTGAGAAAGCAAATCGAGTGCCAACTTGTTACTTGAAACTATTCTTGTTGTAGTGTTTTCGAGACAAACAGATACAATAATAAAATGTCGTAAAAAACTAACTATTTGAGAGCATGCTGTTCGTTCTTATTGCTATTTACGTTGATAAGAGATCAACGAGATCGGGTGTCTGTTTGCTGTGTACCAGTTTTATGTCGGCTATTATACAAGAAGCCACTCGGTACCATAAACTAATGTATGCAGAACGGACGGCGGCCGACTATGGCTGGCACAGACAATTTCACGCGCGCTTAGCTAATGTTTGCCGAGCGATTTGCCGCTGGCAATGGAATGAACGCACGTTTTTTCTTCGTCGACGACCCGTCCGAGCGTGTTAAACAGACGTTTAGAATACGACAAATAAGAGAATTACAATCGCATATGTTATTCATGCACCGATGTATCCGCGTATTCATGGAAAAATAATTGCATTTCATAATGTACGTCTCAAAAAGCGAACCGTGTGAAATTCCTGTGCAAAGTATTGCGTTTTAATCAGTTTTCTAGATTAAATTTTAACTTCGTTGCAAAAATAATGTTACTGATAACATGTTTACGGTATAAAAGTTTATTATTTATTATGATACGATTACATATAATGCACTGAAATTAATTCAAAGATAAGATACTGTTACTTTGTGTTTTTCAATGCTTATTTTGAATCTGTTGCTACCAGTGACTGTTTAGAAATATTAAATCGATTTGTTTTTTAAAGTCCTTACCTTCGCCAATGTATTTTTTGGAGTTTTTACCTAATAAATATCAACAATTCTTTTATTAGTCAGTTTAAAGAAATAATCAATTGATTAATAATAATTATTCTTGTTGGAATAGATATAATGCTGGACGACAATTTAATATTGTGAAAATAATTGGATAACAAAATATGCCCTGTTATAGCATAAGTAATAAAACAGATTTTAATAACATTATGTTCCAAGTTTTACGTTGGTAAGAAATATTAAATTATCATTAAAATGCGCTATAGTTTTTTTTGTGTTCTTATCGCACCGCGCCAACAAATATACCATTGTTTACATTAAGACAAACTTGTAACTATAACATCAGTAACCTGTTTGATGTCTAATATAAATGGGAAAAAGATTAATCAAACGATACTGGCTTTCTCTCCTCGCTATTAAATATTCAACAATAGGGTCGTCCTGTGTTTAACACCGGTATTTTTTTAGGGTTGAACATTTTCAACTAGTTTTATTTCTTTAGTGTCGGCATGTTATCGGCCGATCGGTTCCTCAACCCTTTAATATATGCTTGAACGTTTCTAGTTAAACGGATACTCTCATTGTTATAATCCGTGTGCAAACTCAGTAAAGTTGAGCACAGCGTCGCGTGGCCAACTACAGCGAAGTTCGTATTTCCAGAGCGGTGGAGCAATAAAGTAAGCAGTTTTACAAGTGAGTGCCCCCAGAACGAATGCGCGGGTTAGCATACGCCCGATATTCTTATTTTATGAGTGAAAAATCTCGCAAAGAATATTTTCAGACAAAGAACTTGGATCTGAGTTTACTTCATTAGAAAATTGTAATGAAACCACTGTTGCTGTATGAAGTCGTCAATTCGGTCTATCAGTCAGCGTTCTGTTACCCGGGGTTAATTCGTTACATTCAATCTGACGCTAAGAATGCATGGACAGCAACAAAGCGTCCACATTATGTTGTCGCGCCGTGCGGCTGGTTCCAATTAAGAGAGATTTATTCATCCCTTTGCTGTCATACGATTTCTTCAAAGACATTATCAGAGATTTAACTCGGTAGGCTGCTTGTTCCCCAAATTTTCTAAACACCTTGACAATGCTCTCGTAATTTGTTCCATCCTCTTGGCTGTTTGATTGTTTGCTCTGAGAAAACACGGCACGTCATCACACAACTCCAGGGTTGTCGCTTTGTACTTCTGCTTCAAGCGGTTCGCATGCGATTTTCATTTGCTTGAATGCTTTGTAATCATTCGTAATTTAAATTCGTGAAGGGAATTTAAATGACATCGTTATTAATGTTTACGCAGACGAGTGTTTGCCGAAAGCGACGGTAAATTCTTCCGGTGTATACGCTAGCGGTAGTTCTATTTGTTATTGTAGTTGTATTTGTCACGTAGTCTACGAAACCCTTCAGTTATTCGTTCTTATCTTAATTTTCATTGATAAGTGGCTAGCTCATTGGGCTCCTAAAAACCACTTTCTTTGTTATACGTGAACCACACCCTGCATTTATCTAAGCAGTAGCTTATTTAAAATGATAAACGAGCTCCCAATCGATTTGAATAACAAGCAGGCAGATGCTCTTAATCCTTTTGATTTCATTAAACGCATGCGCTCCTTGGCCCCTGTCGGAAATATCACTCGAGTGTGGGCTTCGATTCAAATGAGGATCGTTCATAATAAGTTTAGGGTTAATATAAATTAAAGAATGATCTGTGGCCTTTGGAATTTAAACTGCATTGTGTTGTTTACAAAAAATACTATTTTATTTTGTCTTTATTACGTGACCGAATGATGTGTTGTGGGATTTTTGATTGTCTCCTAGGGGCTCATTTTTTAGCATACAAATAATAATAAAGGGATTCCCGTGACACAGCCGTTCTATTTGTCATTTGAACTTTTAAAATCACCTGCTTTACCCGTCTTCCGTTGCGATGGCGTCTTAATGAATTCCCACAAGACATTCTTGAGTTGTTACCAATTGCCGCGTCATTTGTTTGATCGTTTCGTTGAGTTGGACACCAACTGAAAAATCCGTAGACATTAATCACGTCGATATAATTTTGAATGTTGGAGAGAATTTACATAAATAATTTATACCCAGGAGACGACGTGCGCTCAATGCTTTCTAATCTGACGTCTTGTTGTAGCCATCATATTGCTTCCGATCATATGATACGAGCCTTAAATTTCTTTGTTTTACAACACCGGATTGCATCGTTCGTACTGCATACATTCTCAACGTGATTGTGTGATTTTATCAGTTATTTATAAACCTTCCGACTCTTCGTGTTTCATAAATAATAATATGTTTATGTACGTTCATACCATCGTGCGGATCATTCAATCATCGGTAAGCGAATAGTTTGTAATCTATTACAAGCGGGTGTCTTACTTCTTGTGATAAAGTAGGAGTCACGATGAGCAATTTCAACATAAATCTGAAGCCAAAAATAGCAAAATATACGTGGTTTATACAATATGCACTGGTTTTTTTTTATAAATTTATATTATTCAACTAAAAGAATTTCGCCAATTTTTAATTTTATTGTATCTTTCCGCGCGTAACTCATTCACGATCGCCGGCGAATTACGTTTTTGATTGTGTATCGTTAGTTATCGGCGGCTCTCAGCGGGACGTCGCAAGGGTGTTGGCTGGCGGTCCTCTCATCTCCATAAGGAGTGACTGAACGGCTGACGCGGCCCGTACTCCGGTCCGCTTGACGGAGCATTATTTTAGGCATGTGACTGTGATCGATTCGATCGAATCTCTCTTTGGACAGCGTCAGTTTTTACCGGCCACATGCGCGATATTTACAATGTACAGTGAAGAGGCTTTACGATAGCGATTTTAAGCTATTTTCAGTAGTAGTTGCCTCAATATATGTTTAACATAATAAACCTAATTTAATCTATAATTTTTAACCGACTTCAGAAAAAGGAGGAGATTCTATATTCATTCGCGTGGATTTTTTTCTATGTGTTCACGGATAACTTCGTCGTTTATAAACCGAATTCCATGAATCTTTTTTATATGAAAGGATATACCGCTGGACCACCTGTCCTATTGCCACCATGTTAGAGAGTCAAGAGAACTCCATATAGGTAAGTACGAACTACCAAGTGTTTGGGCTTATTTCATTCGTATTGACGAGACATTTATTTATCAATAAAAATCGCAAAAAAAACACTTCAAAAAGCAAACTAAAAAGTAAAAAAAATATTTAGTTAGCACAAAGTAATTTGTATTTTGATTTAGTTAATCAGAAATTATTAAATAAGTATTTTATAATTTTTTAATTTTTTTTTAAATGTACTTAGGTCCGCTAAGTCAAATACATAAGTCAAAAACGGTATGTGGCGCTAGCTTGGTAATAAAAGTAACCTTCTTCTGTGACTGTTAAAATACTATACTCTATGTTCATTTTACACACACGTCACATTGTATAAGCGAAAGTTTAGGCATAAGTGTATTTCCACACCCATATTCTATCGGTTCCAAACTTAATGCAGCTATTTCCGAATAGGCAACCCAATAAGAATTTGAATTAGGCCTAAAACCATAAAAAATAATTTGTCTCATCAACAAGGCTCAATGTAAAGTTTAGTAAAAAATTGAAGCTACCGTACTGAACATTCTTTGTATACGTGTGAGGGTCCAGTCAGAAATTACACCGATGAAGATGATGTACGAGGGCAGTCCGATAAGTACTTAGCCTCACCGCCCGATGGCACCACTATCGTAAGATAAATTTACCATCATGTAGCACATCTTCGTAGACGGCTATTGTCAAAATTTCAGCCGAATTGGATTTGTAGTTTTGTTTTGACCGCGTGTGTAAGCGGACGTGTCCGCGGATTTTCGAAAAATGGAAAAAGAGCAATATCGGCCGGTGATTTGATTCTTGTTTTTGGAAGGGAAATCGCGCAGCGATATCAAAAAGCGCTTGGATGCTGTTTACGGTGACTCTTCTCCTTCAATGGCGACCGTCAAAAATTGGTTTAACGAGTTTCAACGTGGTCGCACGTCAGTTTTTGATGAGCCACGCCCAGGTGCCCCAAAAACGGCTACCACGGAGGATAACGTGAGAAAAGTCCCGATCTTGTATTGGCAGACCGCCGATTGAAGGTGCGCGAGATAGCTGAGACAGTAGGCATCTTAAAAGACCGCGTGGGTCATATCCTGCATGAAATATTGGGCATGAGAAAGCTGTCGGCTCGATGGCTGCCGCGTTTGCTCACTTCGGACGACAAGCGCATCAGTGACACAACTTCAGAGCAGTGTTTGACACTGTTTAGGTGCAATCCGAAGGGGTTTCTGCGTCGTTTCGTGACCGTCGACGAAACATGGATTCACTGGTACACACCAGAGACCAATAAACAGTCGAAACAGTGGACTTTACCCGGCGAATGTGCTCCGAAGAAGGCGAACACTGTCCCATCGGCCGAAAAGGTGATGGCCACCGTTTTCTAGGTTTCACAAGGTGTGATTTACATCGACTACCTGGAGAAGGGCAAAACGGTCACAGGGCTCTACTATGCCGAACTATTGGGCCGATTCAACGCTGAATTGTAGAAAAAACGGCTCCATTTGGCGAAGAAAAAAGTGCTCTTCCACCATGACAACGCACCGGCTCACACCTCCGCCGTCGCAACGGCCAAATTGGTCACATTAGGCTACGAACAGCTGCTCCATCTACCGTATTCTCCAGATTAGGCCCCGTGTGACTTCTTTTTGTTTCCAAACTTGAAAAAGTCCGTCGCCGGACAGAAATTTGAGTCGAATGAGGAGGTTATCGCCGCCACGGAGGCCTACTTTGTAGACCTCCAGAAAACGTTCTTTTCAGACAGCTTAAAGAAGTTGGAGCATCGCTGGGTCAAGTGAATCGAGTTGAAAGAAGACTGTGATGAGAAATAAATCGCCACTTTTCCAAAATTTTCGTTTTTCTTTTGTAGGCTAAGTACTTATCGGACTGCCCTCGTAGTGTTCGCGGTTTACACGCGCTGCGATGATGAATTGTCCGCGTTATGACCCTTGTTTTAGTGAGTTTTGTATTACTTATCGACTCGGTAACTTACAGTCGTAACACATCGTTTATTTAAGTGTTTACAGTTATGATTGGCATCGTTCATTCTTTCGTTTTCATATGTAAAGTATCGGCGTTGATTTTAACATTAGGTAATTATATTTTATTTTTATAATCACTGAAGTATGTATCGAACTAAAAATATCACGGTACTGAAATGAAATTAATTGAATTGAAGACTGATTCAGTTGTTTATTTTTCGTAAAAAAGCCACTTTTAAGTTCCTGAAGTTAAGTTTATACTCGTAGAATTCAAATTTATGCTGATTGATGAGTTTTGATGAGTCAAGTATTTATATGGCATTTATACGCAAATTGGTCGTCTAGTTATTTTTATGGCGCTATATATTTATTTTGCATCTCATTAAATAGTTTATATTCGCATGGAGGCATTTAGAATTTATATCTTCGAACCCAATATGTCTTACTAGAGTCGATTGGACGCAATTATCTCAAAGCTTATAATTGATCCGGGGCCTTTGGGTTTTATATAAAAAAAAAGTTATTGTTATTTTAATTAATAATAGAGCTATACTAATTAATTAAGCAAACATTGGATAGAGTTTTAGCTGTTCATGGCGCAGTAATAAGGCACAAAATCGCTAGTATAAACCTTAAATATGCCATTGGTTATTTCAGGTGTTATTATTTTGTGTGCCTAATATAGTTTAGATAAGCCGTTCTATCGATAAAACCCGGTTTGTTCACCACAAATTTACAACATAATTAATTCAACTATTAAAATTATTCCGATTGCTAATATAGTGCGGGGGTATCGTTAAAAATAGACATACATAGGTATATAAACTCACGCCTGTATTCCCCGAAGGGGTAGGCACAGGTGCATTTCTGCACCCACATTTCGCCAGGTATGTATCAGTCCCACGTAATAGGGGGCGAGCCTATTGCCGTTTATCGGGCACATTTCCAGACTCCGTGCTGTTACTGAGAATTTCCTAATGGAAAAACCCAATAACACTTTGCCTGACCCGAGAATCGAACCCAGGACCTCTAGATCGCACGGCACATACTTGTACCGCGAGACCACGAGGCAGTCAAAATGGACACGGACAGTTAACCTTCGTTAGCCGCCAATAAATAGCGCACTTGCTGGGCAACTTTACGACTAGATATAATTAACTGGCCCTTGGCCCGTTACGGTAGCAAGTGCTGCATCCAACTTATAGGCCATTTAGTACGCGCGCCACCCTATAAATCATCCACGTTGAGGTCCGCGCGCTTTAAACCCGCGCGTCAAGCTACGCGCCTATATCTTTTATTTTCACAACACGTGTTTATAATTAACAGCAACGTGCCTCTTTAGTGTTCTCTTTTTGAATTCTGTAATATTGGTTTTTAATTACTCATTTCTTGTGACTAAAAAGGTTTGGCGCCGATGTTTTTGGTTCATTTTTTTATTAACTTATCGTTAAGGGGCCAGGAAAGCTATTATTATTATTGATATTCGTAAAATTAAGTAAAAGTTTTTTCTTTATATCAATTTAGTAAGTTACATATTCTTTAATAAGATTTATATACCTACTCGCATATTACAATTATGATATATTTGTTTCCTTAGGCTTTAAAAACAACATAGGTGGTACGGGTACGATTTTTTATAGGAGATTCGATAGAGTTTGGTATTCGATAAGCTCAATCCCGAGATTAGGTACTATTTTATTATTCAACGCTTAAAAACTTAAAGATTATGCATACTGAAAAATAAACCTTAGACGTTGGCAACGGTGACCACTTTTCATTCGGTGAGCAGATAGTCCGACTCGCTTAAAGTAAAAAAGAAACATTCACATAACATATTCCTACACCCAGTGGATACTCAATGATAATTTTATTCAGCTAGTTAATTAAATGTTTATAACGCTTAATGATATACGGGCACAAAGAGATACATTTATCTTCCCCTAATTACACAGCTGACACACGGCAAATTATATTTTTCCAACTCCCACGAAACAATTAAATGTATAGTAGAACAATTACCGTGCTTAAAGTAAACCGACTTGACGTCCATAATCGGTGGGCATCGCATGCGTGTGTCCTTCGGGCTTGAATTTTTTAATAACTAGTTGAATTAATAAGCGTAAGCCCCGCCCCGTAGGCGTCAACTGTGCGATTAATATCTCGAGGTGCAAACGACCAAACGACTACCGGATCTATTTCGCCCCCACTCGGTCGTGTGCCCCACGCCTTATTTCTTAACAAAGCGAAATTCGCACTATCGAATATTATTTATATCGATTACGTACATCGACAAAAAGTGTGCCAATGTTTAAATATTTGAATAATGTTAGAATGTTATTTGTCACTTTATTTGTTATACCTATTGACCTCTAAAGGAATTTATTTATCTATTCGTTATAGATACAATATCATCAGCATTAAAGACGTTTATGTCATCGCCGCTTCCTTGAAGTTTTATTAACTTTCTAAATTTCTAGACCCGTGCACTAGTCTGGCTCACTGTGGGATACTTCGGTCTCGCGGCATAAGTCAACGCAGTGCAATCGAAAGTTCCTGGGTTCGATACCCGGGTCAAGTGAAATTTTAGTGGGTTTTTAACTAGGAAATTCGTCATAGCAACCCAGAGGCACGATGAACGGATCATATTTGCCCCCTATTAGTGATGAAATAAGCCTATACTTTCTGATAAAGGCGTCAGAGTATCTAATTATAATCAATAAGAATAAAACACTTACAATACGATTTATAAAATTTAAGTAATCAGAGAGCCATCCGCGAAACTGTTTGCAGTTTGTATTATTTTTTATTGTTATTGTAGGCATTTAATTACGTTCATAATTGTTTTATTCTTTGTAATGTGAAGAAATGTTACTTTAATTTTGTTACTTTTATAAGTAGTTGGTTACAAATTGATTGAGAAATTCAAGTATTAATTAGAAACTGAAGTCAAAGACCTACACGAACTTTTTGGCGCTAAACGCTTCTAAAGATTTTTTTACTATACCTACATTTTTTGTGTTCAAGTCAGTCTATTAAAAAACTTATCAGTAACTACGATAACTTAGTATCAATTTGTTAATTAATTATCTGCCAGTGGAAAGGGGCGGAGTATCAGCGTTGTCAAGAATAGATTTGGTATGAACTCAGATTTCAATGTTAAATAAAGGTTTATTTTTATTTTAGCCTTTACCTTCGCTTTGTTCTAAAGCTTTATCCAACTTAGTCAGACTAGTGAGCTTATCGGCTTAAATGTTGACATAAGTATTTTTGCTCATTGTTGAGTCGTCTTAAGACATGTTCTTAGCTTGACTTATTTAATACCTACTTATGTAGAAAATATAATAAGTACCTACCTAAACATGTAAATGAAATATTTACCAAATATTTGTTACGTATATATTACGTATATGAAACATACTTCAGAAAATACCCCTAGAAAAGTACGACTCATGATAACTAAATTCTTTAAAAAAAATCGGCATATAAAATTTTAAAGCGTGGTTATTTGCTTGTGTATTGATAAGAAACATATTTGGGGATATCTAATTCTCATATCGATAATCCAATAAAAATTAATATATGTTATTTTGATCTGATAGTATTAATTGGTACATTAATGAGCAAGGAGACAAAATCATGTTTACCTAATTATACACAATATTGTTTTTGTCTTTTCGTCTGATTAAAGTATACACAGCGAACTGTATTTTCTAAAGCTGATAACGAATTCAAATGTCTTTTGTTGCTTTTCAAATGGGTTTAAAGATTACGCCGGAGTACAGTTTGAATCTTTACGATATTACCGGGAGATGGCATCGATGCGCCACTTGGCGTACTCCGCACTCGGTAAAAGTAAAAACAAAACAATTACTACTCATTGTTCTCCTCTGTTCAGCCATTATCTGTTGACCATTAGACAAAATATTCTTACCGCTCATAAAAGGGATGCAATCTCCTTTGCTTTGTATACAAAGGGATTAACAAAAATTTGAGGTTTCACAAACAATGAATTGCTTTTTTAAATCTTATTGTTCAGTACATCTTTTTTAATATTTGACCAAAAAATGGTTTTTGAAATCATACAGTTTATATTTCTTACATTTGGATGTTGGAAGATTACACAAAGAATTCATAAAACCTTTCTAAGAAAAACATTGTTTTTAACACTTACTGTATTTTTATTTCGACTTACATAAAAAATTATGTGTATGGCTGTAGCATAATGTACCTTTTTCTTATGACTACTTACTATTTCTTCAAACACAAGATTCAGATAGCGCTAATATTGTTTAGTTTTCTTTTTTAAAATCCTCTTTGAGGTTTTAAGCGATGATTTAACATAATTACGCTTTAATTCACTTAAAATGTACGTTTCACCTCAACTAGTTAGGGTTAGAGCGGAAGAGACTGCGCAAGACGGCGAGGAAGCAAACACCAATCAGTGTAATTGTTTTTGTGAATTTCCATTGGAAACTAGGCTCTGTTCCTGGCTAATAGTTCGGTCGGGCTGTTCCAAAAATGTTGTGTCATTAAGCGGCGACCGCACGTGACCGAGGGCACCTGCCACCGGCCGATCGTGCCGACATGGCTCAACAACCATCGGCGAGTATTTCGGAAGCTTTCGATATCGTAACGATAAAGTTTCATTGGTAAAGTGATGATTATGTTTGAAAGTCGATTGCTAAATGCGATTCATTAATAAAATGAAAATATTGTGTGTTTTTTTCATTAGAGTTTTAGGAAGGACGTATTCAAGTAAATAAAATCGATAGACAATATACATAGCTGCAATTAGGGGTTAAATTACCAATAAGAAAATCTTTAAATCGTAGATTCAAAGGAGTACCTTATGATAAAAAAATAAAGTTCCGGTAACGGATTGATAGTTTTTAGTTTAAATGGTGGTATGGAACTTACACAAGTTAATATGTTGTTGACGTAACAGCCTAATACTAAGCTTGAATTATGTTGCGCACGATTGAAATAGTCATCATGACAGTAGTGATCATGACTTTTTATCGAACGATGCGGAAATAATTCGCCACGACCCCTTTCTCTAAACATTCTTCGACTTATTTGCCTCGTTATAGCCTATTGAGGCGCTTATACTGAATTACTCGGGTCTTAAGGAAACACGGAATAACGGCACGAACGTTTTGTTCTCTGCCTCTTAACGGCTTGTTGTTCGACAAGATTGCCTTTTAAAAAACTTGCATTTTTTTACACTGACAACTATTTCAGCCGAAAATTGATTTTTGTAGAATAATATCTGAGCATCAATAATAAAGATTCGGTTTTTGTTGTATTAAGATAGTTTTTTAAATGCAGTGAACAATGGAAAATATTTTAGCTTCCTACAGAATTTATCATTTTGTTTAAACTATTTCTTTAGTGTTTGCAAAATGCTGTAGGTACGGTGTTTCGTTGAGTAAAAAAGATTCCGCAAGAGTTTGTTACGCTTAAGCGGATGGTAATTTAGTTGGCAACGTTCACAAAGTAAAGAATGACACAAAACTAAGAGCAATGCTCTAAATGTTAGAAAGCATGCCCGATGCATATTGCCAAAACTATTAGATCTATTTAAAAAACAGCAGTTTATTTTATTTATTGTTAGATGTTGTCATAATTTATTTTTAATTTGTAACGAAGATCATATAGACGATTTTCTAATATTCCAAATAAAACAAGCGGTTTCCCTTCCAATTTCTATTGTTACCTAGTCACCAGTCGTGCGCGTTGTCAATATTTTAGGATGGAAAAAGTGACGTGTTTATATAGTTGATGTTATTAGGCTTCATATTCAACTATACAGCTATCATTTCAACGAAAATAAACTCTTGTAAAGGTCTACGATGACAATCAAATAAACGTTAGCTCATACACAGGAATAACATAACAATTTCCGTGCACTAAAACCATTATGTTTGAACCAGTCGACGGTACCGAGAAACATACGCATACCGGGCGGTTGTCGGTCGGGAATATGAAAACACGTTGAATAAATCAATACTTTATTGTAAACTATTCCACTCGTACTATTAAGGCTACGTCACTGCGCGTCGTGATGTGGGCGGCCCAGTACACGCCGTGGGAGGAACGATACGGAATTTGTTATTGTTAACAAATATGACACTGTACGGACGAGAAGGCCCACGTGAGGAGTTTTCACCGTAGAGAATATGGAAATGTGTGAACTTGATTGCCAAACAGGCGCGCCGCAAAACGTATGGTGTCAGCACAGTGTCAAATTGGTGTGAATTATTCTATAACCCACATACGACTGTTTGCTGAAAGATTTGTCATCTGTGTTTGATTCTATGCGTTTGGGATCAAGCGAAAAGCTGTATTTGTTTTCATTGCTGTGATTTAGCAACCATTTTTTTTTTTACTTTTACTGCGTTTTTTACTATAGCATGGTTAAGACTATTTTTACAAACAAAATATGCGTCTAAGGCAGACTAATAATTATCTGTTTAAATAAAATCATATTGTAGACAGTTTTATGAAATTAAGATATATCAAACTGAACAGTTAATTACGTCTCGAAAACAACATTCTAATAATTAAAGGAGTATCGGGCGCATCTAAGACTCCAAATTACTACTGAGATTTCCATAAGATGAAAGATCAAAAGCACTTTGTTCGATCTGGTATATTCGAAACCAGGACCTATCGATCGCATGCGCCTATTGATGACGCGTGATCCACAACTAAGTATTATAATTGCATTATTCCTTAATCCATTCTCATTTAGAGAAGTGCTGAAGACTTCTTCTGCAGTTGCTTTTATCTTCCACTTCAAACTAGCATAGCGACTATTTTAAAATAAATTACTTGAAAAACAGCTTTGTATATTAATTGCAATATTATATTATCGATTGTTATAAAATATAATATTATTGAGTACCTACATACGAGACCCGTCTTCGATATTACCTATAATGTGAACACAAACGCACATGTCCGTAATACATACCTTTAAAAAAGGTTTACTCGGCACGTCCTAAACAAACAAGTTGCATAACGCATTATTCGCGAAGAAATATGATCTCCTAACGTATATCTTCAGTAAATATTGACTTTATTATGATAGTTTTGTTGCGTGCACACCTGAACTCACACTTATTGATGATTCTGTCTATCTTTCAACCAGAGATCTTTAGAATAGTTTTGCAGCGAAAGTTTACCTTACGTCACATTTTTTTTGGGATAAAGACGTATTGAACGAGCAATCGGTATTCTTGATTTTTAAATCGTACTTATCGGTTTTATGTAATAAATGGCAATAGTAAAGAACGAAGAAACGTTGTAGTTTGTTAGTTGTTTTCATTCAATGATGTTATTCACATGTTGAGACTAATCACGTACTATAAGGTTAGGTCAAACGGCACGTATCTAGGGATTAAATATTGCATGTTCGCTTATCTATATTCTATACTAATATTTTTTTTTTATTTGAATTATAATTTTTGGTATGGAAATACATGAGACCTTATGAAGTCACATAGACTATTTTTTTATAAATATTTACGCTCGGGCGGCGCATGGCCTATCTGGAATATCAGTCTCATCGATGTGTGTGTGTGTGAAGAATTATCATCCTTGAAAGAGTTTTTAAATTCGTCCTGATCGATTTTAAAATAATAGTTTCTCAGGAAATATTCAAGATAAATATTTGACAACACTAAAAATCTTGAAGTAAATTATTTCCACACATAAATGTAGTTCCCTTCATACTGCTAAGTTTAGCCGTTAATATTTTGACACTCAAATTGTTACGATTTGCATGCGTGACGACAAAACTATCCCGATTATAATAATCTATCCATTACAATTCTCTCATAAAACGTCAAGCTTTAATGATGACATAAACATTAAATAGGCATAGGGAGAATTAACGAAACCGCGTTCAGTATACAAATTATAACATTCCTTATGAATATTTAAACGTATCAAATTGGCATACATACATTTAAAAGGTTTTGATTCATTAATAAGCGTATGTTAATATCAATGACTGCCTCGTGGTCTCGCGGTACAAGTATGTGCCGTGCGACCTAGAGGTCCTGGGTTCGGTTCTCGGGTCGGGCAAAGTGTTATTGGCTTTTTCCATTAGGAAATTCTCAGTAACAGCACAAAGTCTGGAAATGTGCCCGAAAACCGGCAATAGGCTCGCCCCCTATTACGCGGGACTGATACATACCTAGCGAAATGTGGGTGCAGAAATGCACCTCTGCCTACCCCTTCGGGGAATACAGGCGTGAGTTTATGTATTTGTATGTGTATGTTAATATCAATCTGATGATTACGAAATGTGTTTTTTTTATTATTATTTATATTAATTTATTTAAACTGATTATTCTTTTTTTTATATTATTCTTCTTGTAACGTATTGTTCACAAAGATAAACACATCGAACGGTCGTACATATTGTCCGTTCACAATCGCTCCGCGCGTGTAAAGATTAAGTTATGTTACTGCCTACAAATCATATCGTCATTAAATTTTCGGTGCAAATACTCTTTGTGTAGTGAACGTTCGGCCGTCTATTGTGATCACTTTAATATCCATAGGAAGTGTGGGCATTCTGTGTACCAGACATTGTGTAGACAGCGCCTCAAAGGAATCTATCCCGCCTTTGATTCAGTCGCAGTGGAGCTACAATTTTTTTAACAATAGCCAACGAATTCGATTCGGTCATAAAAAATAAATGCGTTATTTACATTAAAATTCAGGTTATCGTGGCTCATTAACCGTTTAATGATTGACCACAACCGCGTTCAGGCGTTCAAACGCTGATTACAGGACGTATAAAATTCACTATAAATTCTCTATTTATATGACAAAAAAGGAAACAGTGGGGGATACTCTTTGAATTAAATATATGCTCGCGATCATAAAATAAAGAATTTATAGGCATCCTTTGGTATTACTGCGGCTCGGTTTTATGACTTCACGGGGCGTTTGTTTGGAGTTTCGTCGCGTGGTCCTATCACACGCATTTCAGATAAAGGCTCCCGTCGTTGACATTGTACGGGCAATTTCCGTCATTTGCACGAGGAAGTTTGCTTATTAGACGTCTCTTAGAAATGCGGTTACGACCCGCGAGAGTGCGGACTTCACGCTTCGCCGGGACAGTTTTATGCCCTACTGTAAAAACACAAACAGAATTGCTTCTTGAGCCTTAATTAAAATCTAAGCATAGACAATAATTCCCTCGCAGCTCGTTATGTAGCATTTACGAGCATACATACATATACATAACCTCACGCCTGTATTCCCCGAAGATGATAGTGCCACGTAATAGGGGGCGAGCCTTTTGCCGTTTTCGGGCACAATTCCAGACTCCGTGCTGGTACTGAGAATTTCCTAATGGAAAAATACAACATCAAATTGCCCGACCCGAGAATCGAACCCAGGACCTTTAGATCGCACGGCAAATACTTGTGCCGCGAGACCACGAGGTACTCAGTCATTTACGAGCAATTACACCAATAACGGGTACAATGGTTCGTAATATATGTTACAATTATAAGGTTCGCGTAGAAATATGCAGATGTAAAACTATTGCCACCGCACGTCAATCTCACTCAAATTATGGCTCCATCTGAATGCAAATTGGATAGAGAGTTTCATCTTGCATGTGCTGAGCTCGGTTCAGCAGCTTAGGTTATTTGAATAATTATAAAGCATATTCCAGACGTGTAGCATACAGTTTACAATCTATATATGGTTTATATTTATGCATATATCGCCAGCTCATAAATTGTGTTATTTATAACATCTAGTAGCAGATACACCGCCACTTACGTGTTGTAATGTGTACTCATCGTGTTAAAATTCATAACTTTTTGCATTCAGTCCATTTTATTGGATGTTGCAACGATGTTTAGTCTATGTGTTTTTATTTGATGAGCTGTACCTACATGTATACGTTAAAAAAATGTCGTGCATCTCATAATATTTTTCACTGGAATGTCGCGAGAAATTATGTGAAAAGGCAAGATCTCGGGTATATGTGAACTAAAGGTATTGCTCTATTTAAAATTATATATGAATTTAAAATCCCGATACTTTGACGATGTTTTTATGGTATTTTCTAACGCAATTGTAGCACGGTTCATAAAAAAGTATATTGGTGGCGCCATCTGTTAGCATACTATGAAAACGGAAATGGCATAATAAATTTAAGTAAAGTTGTGATACCATAAACTTGAAGATGGTTTAAAGAGTCAAATTAAGCCGCTACCAGAAAAGTGACATACAGCAACAGTCATAATTTATTTATTTTTTACGTGTTTTAAAGATTAAGAAGCATAATCGGAGGTAGTCTTTTAGCTTCTGGATATTATATACATCCAACTGCGAGATTTGAACAGTTTTAATGTATTTTATTGGAGTCACTTAACAGCTCATTTAATATTGTTTTTAAATTTGCTTAGATATCAAATCCATTTAGAATGATACAAAAGCCGCCTCGTTATTTAACAACTTGCAAGCGCATCGAAGCCATTACGATGTTTTTTTTTTTTACAAAATAGTAGAATACACTTGGTATTCTCTCACGTATTCACATGTTGGGCGAATGTATACAAAAACAGACAGCGTGACCAACAGTTTAACGCGCTTGTTCCCTCTGTAAGTACGCGTGAAATTGTGATTATGAACACGAACGAGTCTTTCAATCAGCGACGGGTTAACAGGTTGGTTTTAATTCCACTAATGGTGTGGGTGACTGTCGTGTGAAAGAAATGATAGTAGTTTCTGGTATACCGTGTGTTGTAATCATTGTTACGCACGCATTTCTATAACTGTTTTATGTCATTTCAGAATAGTAGTTGCTTGTCCCAGCTTAGCCTGAATAATTTATATACGAGATTATTTTGTAATAGCAAACTTTTAGTTAAGTTAATATCTTGTATTATCTATTTGGTTATTGTATAAAATAGACGCAAGTTCAGGAATTTACTACAAATTATGAGGACCGCCAACAGACGTTTGTGACTATACCAAATGATAGCAATAGCAATTAGTAGTTGTGCTATTAATGAATTTAGATTTCCTCTTATGTCTGCCTGTTCGCCTAGTGTAATTTTATTTTTCCATCGAAGTTATTGGATTTGTCGTCTACCTTATCTGTAATGGCATCTTATGATTTTATCGGTTAATTTAAGAATTTTTAGATATTCTTAATATACCTAAATATTTGCTTCCCAAATTGGATCTGAATCCATGTTACTTTAGCGCAGTGGTAGAAAAAAAGTAGGTGTTTTTAGTTTTTCGTAAAACTATAGGTGCTATTAAATATTTACAATTCAAATATTTCACACATTGAAAGTGGGCGGCGCCATGTTCTAATGGATGTATTCCTTTTTGGCAGTTGAGCGTAAATATGCGAAAGTCACAAGAAAAAATTGTTTCGAGTGTCGCGTTGTGTGGTCGGTGGTGATTCTTCATTCAGCACACGTTTTTTTGTCTTTACGCAATACGTCAAATTGCACGAATGTGGTGATATTATGCAGCGATACGCTAAGTTGTTTGTAAAAAATAAGACGAATGGCACGCTTCACAGAATTTGGATGACATATGTGAAGGATTTTAGATAAGCTACTGGTAACTGAGTTTTTTATCCATTTGATGTTGGACCTTCCGATACATTTCTGTAGTTTTGGACGCAAAAGATGTATTGATAAAAAATGCTTAAATAATTCGAGTTAAAATTATGATTGTAATAATTCACTTCTAAGTCGTAGGTATAAGAATTCCAAAGCTGGGATTTATTATTATGAAAGTAAGGAGATGAAACAGAAACCTTTGACTCTTTACGAGTGTTGTGGGTGAAACAAAATACCATGAAAAATTGTTAATAATGAAGAAGAAATTATATGGATAATTGTGAATGAGACAGATGCTCAGCTGGGGGGCGAGTTTAATAACAAACCAGGTTTTGTTATAAATATATCATTATCTGTTACTTTTTTGCAATAACTTAATTCATTAATTGAAATAACCAATTCATGTGTGCGCAATACATTCAAAACGTACGAACTGTGCTGGGCCGCTTTGTGAAAGATTCGTCACGGTTTTTGTGAAGTCGGCTGCGCTGGCGCACCGTCAGCCACGTCATTATGACGCCGCTCTTCGTGGGTTAGGTTAGGTCATGTTGGCAAACCGCTGTCGGAACTGTTACTTTAACAATTGAAAAGGTCATCATTTATTGAGATGTCTTCAATAATAAGACCGAAGAGTCAGCGTTAAAAGATTCATATTTGATGTTGGGATTATGCTTTAATTAATTAAAGAAGAATTTGAATATGTTACAGTTTTATGATTAAAGTGCGTATAATGTTATGGGAGCTATACAAATCAACTTGGGTAATACTATAATATGCATTTATACAAATAAAGCAGTTAGCATTTTCATAAAGATTATAAGGTGAATATTTTCCATTATTTTCCTTCAAAATGACGTACAGACTTATAAGGCTCAGGTTTAGCAAATGCACAAGGATTTAAAAGAACAGCATTTAATAGAACAGTTCTTCTATTTTGGTTGAGACGGTCCCTATCACAGAAAAAAGGGCCAATAAGTTAGAGCGCCTACGACGTGGCACTACTCATTCGCCTTATATTGGGTTGAAAAAATGCTAAAACATTGTAGAGAAGTCTAAAATTATATTAAATATTATGTCATCATATGACTTATTGCTTACCGAAGTCGTTATGCGGTAGTGGTTTTACACTACGTAACAGGATTTACTTATATAGACCGATACTGGGATATTGATAAGGTTCTAAAAAGGACCGATCAGATAACCCGCCGCACAAGCACGCAATACCGACCGGCATAGAATGTGATTGATAGCTTAGAAAGGGCTATGAAAGGATTACGTGTAGGTCATCTAGAAAGTTCAACGTGTGTCACATATTGTTATCTAGAAATTGCGTTGTTAAACATATCATTGTATAGTTAGTGCGAGCGATTTAGATGGATGGTGGACGCTGTTCTAATTTATAGCGCTTTGAAATAATGCAGCTTCGAATTACGTGTTTCCTCTACACCTTGTTAGCGCGGCAAGGGATAATCAAATGTCAATGGATCGCGCATTCGCTATTCAAATTGCGTTTAGCAGTATTAAGTGGAATGCATTAATCCCCACTGTAGGCTTAAATGTGCTCGAAGTCTATTAGAGTAATATTCACGCAGAAGTACTAGGGTAACCGTTATAATGCAGCGCCGTTGAGTGCCGGGGCCGCAGTCACGCCTCCAACAGAATGGAAACTATATCGACATAACAAACGTATCCAGTCTTTATGTTAACCTTGTCCATCGAACGTGACTCGTGGGCCTTATTATAATCACAGATCAGTCGATTGTTGTGACCATAAAATGTATAATTTATAAAAGCAGAACGGAGAATAATCCGGTAGACGAATGTATACTTTTTTCCCGGACGTTTCGCGTCATGTTACATATTAGTTCTTGTCGGTGCGGCGACTGAATCTGGTTCAGTGTTCGATGGATGTTTTTTGTTCTATACAAATGTCTATTGTCACATGATAAATGGCAACGACGGTTAACTAACAAGCGTTAGCTGAAAAAAGGTTTTATGTTGAGTACGAGGTGTTATATTCAAGTTTAAATAACTAAGTTTAAATATATATTTTTATCGAATGCCTGACAACTGTTCGTTAAATGTTCAATCTATTGAGATATCATTTCAACAGTCGCATGTTGGAACTTAGTTACGTTATTATATTCATAACAAACTATCGCGCACTCAAAAGGAAAACTTGGCAAGACGTGCATGCTTAAAAGTTTTCCCTGAGGAATGTTTAGGGTATGTCACTAGGTCAGCGTAGTTGGGTAAAGCCCGACCCCCTTTTCTTGTGACTATAGAGATCATTGTTAAGACACAAGTTTAAAAAAAATCACTACTATTATTTAATGTCTACAGTCGTTTGAGTGTTAAGATTAAAAGGGTAAATTTCATTAAAATAAGAAATAAGCCATAGGAGGTGAAAGAAGATGTAGAACGACGTTCTATTGAAACTATTCTTTCTGCAGTTTAAACTGACGATAAAAAAGTCCTTCCAGGTAAGATTGCATCACAATAAGTCCTTAGTTTTCATATTTCATGCACACATTATAATTCGATTGGAAGGTATGCCACTTCATGCTTGCTTCCGCGTAATATAATTAAGTAGGTATCGGTTAACTCGGTTTTAATATAATACACAAACACTTCGAATTTGTCAACCAATTAAGTAATTGGGTCAATTAACCCAACTAACAGAACTCTCGCCACTAATTTGGCTAAAGAGGTCATTGCTTATTAGAGCTGGGTTTAGGCTGTCTAGTTTCCGCTTGATTTATTGTTACATCTACAATATTTATCCAGCGAACCAGATTATAACTATTAGTGAAATATCTCGGGATTGTAATTATTCGAAATTCTAGGCAGTATAACTGGTATGATTCTTGTTTAATAATTTTGTTTTGAGCCTATAGACGTAACGTCACCATTCAGACCCTTGTTATTCATGCTCACACTTTCACACCGATTTTTTTTATTTGTTAATTTTTATGGATTGTGGAGTTTATTGGTATGTATTTTAATCCCTTAGCGCGATAGTCATCTAAAAGAATAAAAAGGCGTCCTCTACAACTGAGAGGTGTTAGGCCTTGGTCCACCCAGTTAGCCTAGTGTGGGTTAACGCACTACAAACGCTTAACAAATCGTTGTATGACGACTATTATTATTCAAAAAACCCTGAGTTATGTAACAGAGATTTGAAATAGCGAAGGGCGGGATGTTATCTCGACAGATCAAGTATCTAATCCTCTTGGCCATTACACACTTATGGTTACTACTTGTAGTATTATGTTAATTACAGGAAGAGTTGGCTTATGATTTTACGGCTGGACGTATTTCTGTCTCACATCTGATACAGGAAATATCCCCATACCAGAAATTATCGGCAGTTAAAATAGTTGAGCTAGTGTTCCGAAGTATTATGATCTATACTTGCATTTAATTGTACTGGCTTACAGATCAAATTTTATTTAATAGCTTTTAAGAATCAGACTTAGGATTTCAATGGTATAGATCGATGTTTATCGACATTTATGTGCAGATGAAAATAAAAATATTTACTCTAACACATAGGTTTGTTATATTATATGTATATCAATAAACACCTTGTTACGAAATACTTAAAGCATGCTAATGACGCACTAAAATGGACATCATGTTTAATTGTACATACCATTATGTTCTGTAAATTGCAATACGTGGGTCTCTAATTAATTTTTACTACTGGTTGTAAATTAAACCGATTGGACTATGGTTAATCGAATATTAGTATGCGTTTTAGCTTTATACCGAGCTCTGCGTTAATATACAAACCTACTCGCATATGAAATTAAAATAATACTTTTCTGGTAAAATTGTAGTGAGGTAAAACCTACTGATTCGTCTTAAAATAAATATAAGTAAGTAAAAATACAGCGATACTCCGTCTTTAAATATGTTTTGCCATGAAAATATTTGTCATGATATTTCTCATGTCTATATGGTACTTTATCTCGTTTTCTCCCGTGAAAACCCATAAAACACAGCAAAGTAAAGGAAGTATCGCACTTGGCCTTTGCTACTCAATAGTATATCGTCGCATCGCTCAGTGGGAGATGCTCATCAAATTTAAGTTTGAAGTAGATGAGTCTCCCGCGTGTGATGGTGTGACATCGCTTGTTGTGGTTTTATGGGGAACATAAACCGGCCATTACTATTCACACCGTTCTAATACGATTTTTATAACCACTGTCTATTAATTGTAGTAGTTGTTCGACTGGATAGTAAAATTGAAAGCTTTATCGCTAATAAATTACGTATACCTAGTTGTGAGTTTACAACGGACAACATTAAACCACGTCCGTCGTGAGGCGGTGTTTTTGTTTTATACGTGTGTTATTAATATTACGATAGAATACTGAATGGAGTTAATGAAAAATTAAGGGAAAAGTGGTAACGCCTTGCTCTAGAGTAGTATTTCATCATCAGCCCATATAGGTACGGCCCACTGCTGGGCACGGGCCTTCTCTACCATTGAGAGGGTTTAGGCCTTAGTCAACCACGCTGACCAAGTTCGGGTTGGCGGACTACACCACACTACCGTTAAAGTAGGAAGGTCGAGATCCTCGACCGCGTGCCTAAACCTCGAGGCCATCACTACTTGCAAGTAGTTAAGTTGTAGTAAGTATTTCAATTGCAATGAATGGCCCAGGTTCATTCAAGGTTATATCACTCTCTTAAAAAAGAAAAAGGCTTTAAGACTTGCTATACTTTGTTACATATAAACTTACTGATTATGATCGAAGCTAAATTAGTTACATTCATAATTCAAATATCTCTAACTTCCCAGAATTAATTGTTTGTATTACTAAAGTTCTGCTATCAGTGTGTTATTTAAGGGTATGTATTCCTGATATATTTATCATTTTAGTTAAGTATAATCCCACTTAAATCACAGATGAGGTGGGCAGGAATTCAAATTTATATGTATGTATACGTTTTTTTTATGTCGATGCGTTGAAAAACAACCAAAAATGTATCACTGTTACGTACATACTACCATCCATCGCCATGCTGCTGTATGGGCATCCAGGGCACCGCAGTGAGAGAGGTGATGACTTAATTAAGTAGAACTACCTTGGCTTTAGTTTTGGTAAACTTCATACACTCGAGAAACTCTTGCAGAGACAAGGACTCAGGTGGGCAATTAACCTCACGATATTTTGCTTCGCCATTAAAACCTATTTATATATTCATCCATTATTTGACATTATAGTTACCAAAATTATTAATTCAGTTTACCCATAAATAATACTTATATGAAATATATTTATATCCAATATCCATGATATTAGATATTGAAACTGTGAGTAAAATATTGGACATCCAAACGTCTTAACACATAGCGTGCGGTAATTTGGGGCTACCAGCGTTCATGTATATACAAAAAAAACTTTTACCTGCCCACTGTCCGTCCTTCAACGTGAGGAATCCGAGTTGCAATTTAACGTCTATTGTAATGGAACAAAGGCGGTTGATGCGCTAATAACAGGTGCATCGGTTTCAAAGTTTTGGACTGATTCTTGTGGTAAAGTTGAGCAACCACTGCGAGCTATGTTGCTCAGAAAATTGCTTTAGGATATGAAAATATCCTTTGTAGAGATGGAACGTTGGGTATGTTCAACATAGCCAGTCTTGCTGGATACCGTAGAAGGCAAGTTTTCTCTGCATTTACGTTTTATAAAGCGAAACACTAATGAAATTATGTACACTAAATTCTTGCAATAGTAATCTAATTAATTCGCCATTGTATCTTAATTTACTCTTTTCCGTTTATAGACAGTTAAATTTAACAAATTTGAACACCGTTATGTCTGAGAAAAACTTTATATTTTACGTGCACGAAACCTTAGTTGTGTTTCTTCAAGCAGTATTGAAAAAAAAAACCTTAATTGTACGTTTTCGTGTCTGTGGCTGGAGCACTCGTATTATATGCTGCTTTTATTCCGCGTCATTGTCGGCTTTGATGGCGCTCATTTTGTGTTAAAACCGTTAAATTCAGAAATGGTATTCCAATGTTTAGATGTTTTTTTGACTCCGTTGTTCGGCAGATGTCAGATTAGTTAGCGTGCCGCCCACGTTTCATTAATGCCGTTGTAATATGTGTGCCGACATGTTCAGCTTTTGTTATTGATTATTGTTTATACGTGTTCTAAATGGATATTACTATTCAGCGTGCCGTTTAGTTTTAATCAACAAATTAGAATACTGGTAACTAAATGTAATCTAAACATATTAAAATATTTGAGTCACGCATTTAAGCTAAGTATATAACACTAAATGATACTAGAACATTTAACACTAAATATAATAAACTTTTTATATGTGTGTTTGTTTTATCTACAACATCTTTGGAATGGGTGAATAGATTTTTATAAGGTTTGTAATGACTGGAAATTACTCGGCCCAAAGCAGAATTAATGATTTATTCTCCCATAGCAAGATGGCGAAAAAAGATCATATATATTAATTGAATAAACCATTCATACAAAATTTTTACCCAAAATTAGAAGTGCTGGACCATGGGTGTATAAAATTAGGTGATACTTTTGCGTTTTACAACGATCAAATTGGAAACACATTACAAACATTGGGCCCCGAGCGAGATTTAAACAGGCATATAACCAACAATGCCTCAGAGGCCGGCAATATTATTATGACAAAACGTAGTTTAACCTTAGCTACAACAATCTATATACGAGTAGGTATTTAGCAATGCTTAGTATGGGACTTCTATGCCGTTGAGTGAAGTTTAGGTACACCGTATTGGACTTATGCTGCCTGGTAAAGTATCTGCAGTCATATCTACGGCAGTAAGTCACGCCGCTGTCAATTTAGATTGCAACATGACTCGAATCCATGCAGTTGGTTTGGCAGTAATGTCTTAGTTTTAATTGGCGTCCTGCAAAAAAATATATCATCGTTTATTTCAAGGTTTGAGATTGTAAGTAGGTGCGTTTGTTAACGAAAATTATGATCAAGTAGTGAACTACGTCTACACACTCATCTCTTAAAACAATCATGCACGATTACTTCCTAAGGCTTCAAGAATCCATTATTGTAGTAAAGAAGGAACACGTGGATTGGCAACCTTGTCCACTGCTTGAAGATATGGAAAAATACGACCTCGCGAATTTAGCACCATGGGCTTATTGGCTCCGCAACCCAGTACGCGTGGTCATGCCGTGCCCCTTTTCGTTTTCAAAGCTAAACGCTTAAAATTTCTCTAGCGCTATTAACACACGTGGTCATAAATATCGAGAAGCTGCACAAATCCTAGATAGTTAGTTACTAAATTGGGCCATAATTTTATAGAATCCATTTCTTTATCAAACGTCACCACGCCATCCCAGCGTGGTCCGTTAGGTTAGAAGCCGGGTCTGCTTGCATGATGGTGGACGCGATAAAGATCAGAATTTTCAAGACTTCAATTCCATAAGATATTTCCTCATTGTGTCGTATCTGTAACCGTATCAAATACATTACACATGTATCAACATCTGATCCGAATAAAGTGCCCATACCATACAATACAATGTAAACATTCATAAAATTACCGTACAAAAAGGGAATTTGCATTTTGATATACCATCGTTCAAGTTCCGCTTCCTTGTAAACCGCACAGAACGACGGTAAATGTCGATCTATATTCAAGCACCAGTGGAGGACCAAACACATTGTCAATAGATTCGTTATCTCAGTGAATAGAGACGTAGATATTGGCTGTCTGCGGGTGTTTAGATGCAGCGGTAGACTCCGTACGATAGCGTCTCCATGACAAAAACAGATGGATGTAGATAAAACTAAAACGTTTTTGTTATTCCCGAATTCCTTCTAACAATGCTCGGTGGGGTCCGAGTAAAAAAATACGAGTATTGTGCATTTCAGTCGTAATGAGTCATTCTTGAGCAATGTGTTTGAAATTGTGAAAATATTTTTGTTTTTATTATTTTCGATATCGGTCAGATAAAATAGCAATGGGTTCACTCGATGGTAAGTGATCATTGAAGATGAACACCACACAAAACCTAAGGTAATTAACTCACTAGACGAAACACGTTCCCAAACCTGATAGACGGATGTCTTTTGCTCTTGAGTTTTTGTATAGACAGTGATTACTATAAGGTTTGGAGTTGCTGTATTGACGTGCTAGCATATCAAACGACGACACCAAATCTGGTACATGTCCGTACTTAATTATAGTATTGTTACTGCTAACCATAGGGTTGTAAATAATTAGGCCACTAAAGTTGATTACACCGACTATACTAGGTTAGAAATAGCGCTAGTTAATAATTCACAATATATAATAAACATGTAGCCCAATCGTTTAAATTGCTCGTTCCCGAGATATTAATTAACAAGTAATTAAAAAATAAGACATCCTGATTTTAATCTTTCTCCCATATCGTTGAAATAACGAGGCTTGTTATATAAAAATAAAATCATGGCAATCGGCCATGTTTATGGGAAAGTATAACAACATAATTGCCTCTTTATTGCCATAGTGTTATTAAATTTCATTCGTTTATAATTAGCCGCGTTTTAATTATGTGTTCGCGTGTGTATTGAAAAAAATACACGGGAGCTTTTTGTAGTAGTGCGATCGATACGACAATTTAACATTCCAGCGGTAGTCGGCGACGTGTAACGCAAACAAAAGTGCTGCGAAACTAAAGGTAATAAAGAGGAGGCAAGAGAGAACCATTCCGGAGCACGTACGGCAATTCGTTCTAATAGTCGCAGCCGACAATGGCGCTATTCTGACATTGTTTTGTTAGGACGGAACGTTAGGCAATGCAAAACTCGCGCGTCGCCCCCGAATATACCCCTCACAATACACTCAACGCGCAGTAGGTAAAATGACTCAGCTGTGGGAAATGCGCATTCAAAGAATGCGAGCTTGTTGCATCTCGGTACATTAATAGTGATAAAGTTATTATTATTGTTCAATATCATATTAACACTATATTAGATTGTTCTGTTTGGAATCTATAAATAACAATTGCAATGAGATATGGGTCGATATATTTTAAGTCAGTGACAATAAAAATATTTAGTATAAAACCTAATAGTAACCTAATAGTATCGAGTATTTAAAAAGGTGATTAAAAATCACACAGCTTACGAATGTAACGCAATTGATTGACGTCACTATGAGGGTATCATACTGTTGGATCCCTCTATGTTCTGCACTGTGTATGTACGAGGCGCCAGATTTTTTTCTATGTTTCAATACGTGGGGGGCGAAGTGAAGTGGCCCCTGAGCAGTAATTAATGACGGACAGGCGTGGGCGGCTGTTTTACGTCACAATGTTTTGGTAACAAATTGTAATGAATTGCTCAGTAGGACCTCACACTTCGAATGCCATCAGATGATTACGTCATCAGCATCGATGTTGTCATTTCGTTTCGATACAACCGGTCATTTTTTTGTTATAGATTATTATCATTTAGATATTAGGAGAAATATAATACATTATATTATGTTATTGATAAGGGAATATCATCATTCGTTTTTCTAAGTTTTACCATGTTCTGGGACAATGTATATTTTTTTTTGATATTAAGTATTACCTAGCCTCTTACTCAAATATAAAATTAGATCGTGTAACCAAGGATCGTATAGGAGATTAATGTATGGAAATTTGTCATAAATATTTATTCATCAATTTTGGTAAAAGGTAGAGGCCGTAGTTTTTGAAGTGGCACCAACATACCTTAGAATACTTAACCTGAATGACAGGTTTTCAGCAGTGTTTTGGTCGATCAGTGATTTCCTATGCTCTACTCATATGTTCATTATTCGTCTCTTAGACCACTCGTTAGAAAAAAACATTTACAGAAAAGTAGTAAAGCTTACAAATCCTTCAGACAATAGCTATTCAGTCTTTGTCCCAATAAATTTACCAATTTTAGTTAGTGCTTATTTATGGATTTGCTTATAGTGTTTTATTATGTTTTAAATTTCTTGGATGATGTTTCCAGATATAAATACAAGATGTTTAGTGTATTTCTAATGATATTGTGTAATGCAAAATTATTAATAATATTTAAAATAGACCAAAAAATGTGCCAGCTTAAGTAAATTTCAATGGAAATGAGTTAAAACTATAGAAATGCAAAGGCGAACCTTGTTAAGAATTCAAATAGAGTCGGGCCCACCGGGTCCTCAAAGTTTCTAATGCACGGTACCACGAGTGACCCACAAACAATTTGTTACCATTACTTTTTAATGGAGTCATTAAAATAGTTCTGCGGTTGTGAGCCGGAGTCGTAACATTTTGGCGCCTGTTACTGTCTCGGATAACAAATATCTTGCGGTCGATACGAACGCTAGCTACGGTCCGACGTGAGATTGAGTAATTGTATTACATTATTGACAATCGTTTATTGCTTTGTTGCAATCACGATTTAGATTTCTTGTTAAAGATGACTAAACCAATACTTCAATTCAACTTTCCAATTTGAATTGTTTTTGTCGAATACTAGTTTGTGTCGGTGATAAAATCATGGCTTTCTTAAGTTTGTGAGTGATTGAATTTTCATTCCGTTAGGTATAAATACTTCCTAATAATTCATTAATGGCAATATAAACTATATATTGGACGATTGATAAAATATACAAACGGTTTATTTAAATTTCCACTAACATATTTTCAAACGACAAAGTATTACGGCGAGCCAGATGCATCATGTTTTCATAGACGCTGGATGCATTCGATCGTAAACCCCTTTCACTATCTGGCGAGTTAGTCGCCGCATACTCAGCGCTTGCCTATCTATATGAAAAAGTCCCCATGGATAAGAAGTCGTGTATCTCATACAACTTTGTATCTACTACGTCGGCAATACTTTACGCTTCGTATTTATCTAGCCGAACTACTGTTGTGTTAGTTGTCACGCTATCTGACCGATCTGTTTATTTTGTGTACTCACATTTATATGGAAGCTAGAATGCGATTTGTTGTTTGTGTTTCATATTTTTTTACCAAATTACTTACGGCCACGTAAGTCGTAGGTATATCTATCTTATATCTTTAAATGAGCAATTCTTGTATATATATATATATAGGTATATATTAATTGGAATCTCGGAATCGGCTCCAACGATTTTCATAAAATTTAGTATATAGGGGGTTTCGGGGGCGATAAATCGATCTAGCTAGGAATCATTTTTAGAAAATGTCATTTGGAAGAAAAATAACAGAAAGGAGGCGTTTGAGATTACTCTTCCTGACATCTATTGGCGAATAATAATACTATTTTTTGTGAGCAACTAATTGCTTTAACGACACAACAGCAGATGGCGTTGTTAAGTAACATTATTCATATTTCATCATATTATTATTAATTCGTACTTAAATATAATTTCCAAAAACACAATAAAAAAAAAAAAAACGAGCAAAGCTCGGTCATCCAGGTACTACATATTTATATGTTAAAATAGCGTAATGTTTGACTTAGAAATTTGTTTTAGTCGCTTACTTCGACAATTATGAATCTCTTTGTGAGTTTTGATCGCATACTATATTGAAACTGCGTGTTGTGGTTGATTTTATTTATCACTAGCTGTGAGGTCGGCGCCGCCCGAGGCGATTTTATAAAATTACGTACCCTATGTCCTTTCGCAAAGTTCTATCTAACTCGTGTGTTCTATCTAGCCGTGAAAGCCAAACAGACGACAGGCAGAGTTACTCTCGTATTTATATTATTAGTATGGATTATATTGAAAGTAAGTCGTGATGGCCTCGAGGTTTAGGCGCGCGGTCGAGAAACTCGACGATCGCGGGTTCAAACCCCGGTCACACACCTATGACTTTTCGGAGTTATGTGTGTATTCACAAATAATTATCACGTACTTTAACGGTGAAGGAAAACATCGTGATTAAACCTGCACACCTAAAAGTTCTTAGGAATTTCCTAGGTTTGTAGTCCGCCAACCCGCACTAGGGCAGCGTGGTGGACTGCTGATGATGATACTGAAAGTAGTTTATTATTTATAAACTTAACTGTATGTATAACAGAATGGAAAATGTACCAATAATCTTGTATTTGTGAAAAAATCAGGAGCTCATCTACAAAGGTTTAAAAGAAACTTAGAAGTAACAGAGACGTAATAAGCACTCTCTACGTAGCATCGTATGAATTCGGGACTCTTAAAATACTTTCTTAAATACGCAGTTAAATTACTTTAGGATCGCTTTCATTTGTAGACAATTTTTAGAAATGAGATATCATTTCATAACTTTCCATGGGTTTAATGGACATCGTTCTGCCTGCGACACAAATGTTCATTGCAAAATCAATATCCAACAATACGTTTGCACGAGCATTTGTTTGTTAAAAATGTCACAACTACTACATGGTATGATTTATGTACGGTGACAGTTTACTTGCACGTGCATTGTCTCTGTAATTGGAGTTGTCGTTTTGGTATTTAGAGCGCATTGTGGCAACTGTCGTGGCTACACGCCGGACACGCTCGGTGTCTTAATATGACTCATAATATATAACAATTACCATATATTCTCTTAATTGATATCTATAACGTACCTACTAAATCCTGACTCAGTACTCGGTTAAATGATTACTGTTCGCTTAATACAGTACGACTACATCTCTAAATTCAGGAGGGGAATTTCAGGTTTAGTGCTAATAGGCTATTCGTGTTTATTTAGGACTATTTCAGGCTTACCTTTATTTGCGCTAATGCTTTGAAATAGTCCTAATAAATCCTCTTACTCAATAGATAAATTTTGATTTAAAGCCTCTAAACGTATTTTAGTTACTTTAGTTTTAAGCACGAATGTATTTGGTGAGTTAATTTTAATTTCTTGCATTACAAAACTGTTTTTAATAATACATATTGTTTTTTTTTAAACACAAGAGATTATTTTTGGGGAAACGACAAAGGGGTAAAAAGTTAAGCTGGTATTATTTCAGTCATTTGTGTGGTATGAGCCGGAGAGTAATCTGCGTTGGAAGCCGTTTAGGATGTTTCATTTATTTTATTACTGAATGCCCTGTTCCCATTGTCTAGTTGTGTCTTTTTAAAATATTTTTTACCGTCCGTACAACCCTTTCGCGTTGGGTGTTCCCTCTCGTTTATTGTTTCTTTATTGCCGACCCTTGCTAAAACGAACTTTGCATAACATTCACCCGATACGATTTACACGGCGCCATAATATTTCATTAATTTTAAAATGGTTATATGTGCGTGTTTGTTTAAAGCGTAACAATTATACTGACCTATTATACAGACGATTGGGGCCTGTCGTGTTTACACTAGATTTTCATCATTTTGGTAAATTAATTTCCGAACAAAAAATGGTCGTTCCCAATGCGTATGAACCTCGGGGGTGTGTTTGCTCTAATAACGGGTTTCAAGAAACAATTAGTCGGGACTCTTTGAATAGTGTAGAATGTTATCTGTTAGATTTATTATGTTTGTGGAGGATTTTATTGCCACGTTCGATCGTCTTGCGCATCGGTCAGTTGTGTAACCTATTGCTTAATAAAACCAGGTAAAAAGGCAAACGTTTAACAGCCGTTTTTTTTTTGTCGTCACTATAGTTATTGTTTGGGTCCCTCGGACGTATTAATCTCACGAGTTTCTGCCAGAACCGATCATTACCAAAAACTCGGGGGCGTATTGCGTTCGGGTGCATAGTTATTATTGCTTTCCTAATAAAATAGCCTGGTATAATTTACAAAATTAGATACATCGCTAAATATTTTATAATGACGGACTTGGAATCGGTTGGGTTGGCAGCATTTAAGAGAGCATTTATTTGGGGTAAGCTATGTGCAACAGTTCGTGTATAAAGTTAATGACATGATATTGGAAAGGTCTAATTTTGTCCGTCTGTCGGTGGCTGATATTTTGATGGAATATTATCGAATTATCAGCAGTGTTGATGGGTACACATTTTTCAAATTACAATAATATAGGAATGTTGGTGTCGTATTAGGACACTGAAAATATGCAGGCTTGTAGACAGGTAGATACATTGTGATTAGCTTTCTTTATGAATATCCCAGACGCCTAAAGGGGCGCTAATATAAAATAGATTTCTGCTTATTATTATGGCTCAACAGCTGCCAGTTTTTTGATGAAGGTTCTACGTGATTCACGACCACAAACTATAAACATTGAAAATAATCTCAATTTTCTTCATTTCTTTTTATCATTTTTCTTTTTCCTAAAGCTTATAAAACCTTCATTAAATACATATATCGCACCCCCGCGCGCAGTGTCGCGACTTCATAGAACATTTTATCATAATTCTAACTTACGGTAAACTTTTGGTAATTTCAGTAAATTTGATTATAATCTAAACTGAATATATAGACATTTGACTAAAACAAAGAAGTTTAATTAATATTTTTTTATTCTTCAACCAAAAATTGCCTTAAATTAGGGTCAATTTTTTTTTATGTCTATTTCTTGATCTAATTTTTGATATGAATATTAATAAATTGCTTTCGAAATCATTTATTAATTGAGTTACTCTGTATGTGAGTTTATGTGTTGTATTTCATCGAATCGGAACTAAAGCAGTTAAAATATTTTTTTTTAATAAAATTTCTGTTTCTACCTAATATGACCAGATGAGCCATCGAATCCCCACTTACAGGTCAATAAAGCCTATCGTAAAGGTTTCTTTGCTCCTTTCTGCAGTTTTCACAATAGATTCGGCAGTTTTGTGTAATATGTCTTAAAAAATTACTTCTGCAACTGAACGAACTGCGTTGGGTTAGGTTAGCCTGGGTATGGTTTCATTACCCAGACATAAATGTATTACTACCGTATCCATCGGTAAATAGTTATCTAGACAATTTTTATATTTTAAGCTTATTATATCTGATTTTCTACGCCTTGGTCTCCAATACGTACTAGCTCACAAGGAATGTAGTAGTCTTATTAAAACTATTCTAAATTAAATTTGGAGACTCTTCAAGACCATTAAAGTCTAAAATATGCTGATAAACAGCATTGTTTTTTTCGTGTGAGTCTGCTGAACGCCAAACGCCGAAATCTTCGTAAATTTTTTGGAGGTTTTCCCAAACCTTAAACGAAATAACTCAAAAAACGCATGTCTGCGCAGACTGAAAGTTTTCCAGTATAAGGTATACTAATTAAGCTAGCACATATAAAAAAATTAGAGATGTGATATGATGTGGTTTTTTTTAAACTCGAATCAAAGTTTTAAAATATTGTTATTTTTTGTGTTATGAAAAATGCTCAAAACTTAACGTTTCACACATGTTGAATCATTATAAACAACAACTTAGACAGCTTACTAACTATTTAAGAATAATATACCAATAAAACACCTATAAAAGCTAAATATCACTTTTTTAAATATAGCAACAAAGTTAGTCGTGCGTACCAATACCATTTCAATACATCAACAATGTCGAAGTTTACTTCCCCACATTTACTATAGTATTATTATTAAAAAAATATTACTTACTACATTTGATGAAATAAGTATTCTAGAAAATGTTGCCATATAAAAAAGTCGCTTTCAAAATTGTTGCAAAAATGCATTTATGATAAAGGCTCGCGACACTGTGCCCCGGTGCGAGACTGTCACTTATGCAAAAATGCCATTTTTCAGGAGAAGCATTTAAAACTTTGACATCTCAAAAAATAATGATATTTCAAGATTTAGACAAGATGACTAGCTTTTACTACAACATCAACTTTGAACTTACTTTTGAAGTAACATTATCGCACCAAGTAAAGGGGTGCTTAAGGACACTATTACATACCTATTTAAATCATTTTTGCAATTTTTGCATAAGTGACAGTCTCGCACCGGGGGTGCGATATGTTATGTAGGTATCGCTACTTTAAGCTGGCATATTAATGATAATAATTTAGTACAGTTTTTTTTGGGAATCTGTTTATCATGAAATAGATAACTACGTTACTGTTTTGTCGGGAGCTTACATGTGAACTTACTGAAAGATTTATTTGGAACGCTTTATTAATGCTATAAAACTTTTCCAAGAGGCATTTTGAAAACAAATTTGTTTATTTTTATAAATAATAACTTTTTTAAAGGTATATTACAAATGTAGGTTTTGCTATGATAGACAGTTCTTACAAATTAATATTGTATATGTTCTTATAACATTCCAGCCCTCTAGAGGTCAAATAGACGGGTGAGCCAAACATTTTCACAGCACATTTGTGACGGCGCGGTCGCACATTATGTTCTCGACATATTGTCATAACATCCCATTCCATTTCACTTTGGCGAGTTGTCGCTAACATTGTTGGTCTGCGAGGTTTCGTCGAGAGACGGAAATGAGAAGGAATTTCCCAAAGAGAGCTCTTCGCCGGAATAAGAATATTATTTGTCGGGCGTACGGTGCGCGGTCCCCACAAAAGACTCGACCGGCCGCTACGCCTCCGGAAAGAATCAATTATACAACCCTGGTTCAAAGACATGTTGCAGAATGGGCGAATTGTTTGTTTAATAACATTTTGTAGCCTGTATAAATGTCACAGTGAAATATTTGACGCTTTTGTCCGGTCACTCTTTGTACGTAAATGAAGCGATAGACTTTTTTACGTCATTAAATTCCGCTGCGTCATGTCTCTATCCGAAACGGATGCGCCAGTAGTTTTTGTTTGGGATAGCTTCCTGTCCTCGCATAGTTCTGTTTTTTAATAGTTTTATCGTATTTTTTTAGTAATGTGACAAATATAGCTCATAAATAATATGATTATAATAAATATTGTAAATGCAATAGTGTATGGGAAGATTTTTTAACGTTTGTGTAGCAGTTCTTTTCATTGAGAGGGTGTAGCGAAAACATACAAATAAAAATAACAAAAATAAATTTAAACATTCTTATTTTAAAGGAGAATGCCCAAAAGCAGTACCTATCGCATTTTTTTAAGTTGTGCTAATATCAACAATTCTTGTTTTTAAATGTAAAGGTTTTATATCGCATTAGTTGATCTTACATTTGCCGGATAAAATAAATTAAGATAATAAGTTTTTCTATTTATTTACCTAGTTCCTACATTTTCTGTTGTCAGTTCATAAAGTAATGTTGCCATGACAAAAAAACTGTTCACGCGATATCAGATTATATCGATAAATAGGATATCAAATCATTTTAATTTATTTGATCATTTACTATTAAAAAGAAATAACAATATTGTTGTAAGCTATCACCAGCTCATGCCAGTGTGTTCGCTAGCGTGAAATGTTAATAATAAGACTTATTTAAATAAAAGTAACATATTCTTAAGCAATGGTTGGTGATGTTTGCCATAGTATTTAGTTTCTGCTATCAAACGCAAACATTTTTCGAAACAGGCACTTCACAGATTTTTGTCTTTGCGCACATTGCGTTTCATCGACGTGCTTATTTGCAACAATTACATCAATTAATAGCTCTCTACTTCTAGATATTATTAATAATAGATTTAACAAGTTAGGTACTATTCTGATAGCTGCATATTACTTAGGAACCATGCTTTGAACATCCTGACAATATAATGACAATACAAAAATATTTTTTTCAACATGATCATCATGAGAAATATCGATTATAAAGTAATCAATAATAAATCGACTTATGCACTTGGAAACACTGACATTGGTTGGCGGGCGGGATAATGTCATAGTCATGTCAATTGTCAATGTTATCCAATATGTATACAAGAACTGCAGTTGCGTTTGTTTTTCGCATAAACATGTATATGAATGTTTTTCATATCCCTAGTGTGTTTATTAATAACAGGTGTGTTTATTTAGGTAGTGATTTTGAGTAAGAGACTCCATATAGTTAGTATTGCTGCTTCTTAGTGTGCAGTGTTTATATTATTCTTTGACCCCATAGTTACCATGAACCCCGCTTATTATGATAGTCCTTTTTAGTTTTATTGATAGTGTATATTAATTCCAACACTATACAGCAGTTTTCAACTCGGCACAAAAATATTTTTGCCGATACTAAGATCCATAGTCATTTGGGCATTTCCCTTTATGTTATATGACTAAGCCATCAAAGTTTTTTTTTTCACTTTGACGACTAACCAAATTCAGATGATTTTTTGCGTGAAAATAGATAGCATATAGACACAGTTACAGGCTTTCTTTATCTTGGAAACAATCAGTGTATCGTAGTTGTTTTTATTAAAATTTGTATTTCTATTTGTATCAAAATTTAAAGTTTACACAGGTAAAATATAACAAATAAATTCCTCTATCTATTCCTTGAATTAAACATAATATTCACGCTAACTACGCAAAAACCGTGTGCGGACTGTATCGGTTCGTTTAGGCACCTAATACATATTCAAGTTTGAATTTGTAGTCTGATAATGCCGTACGAATAAATAAATAAACAACGCAGTAACACTATACGTGATAGTTTTCCAAAAAGCTGCGTGCCGGTTGAACGGTAGCTGTTTGGAGCTCGTGAACATCCCATTTCTATGCGCCAGTTATAACGTGCAGTATAATTTGCATACGGCGACTCATATGAAATTGTTTACTAATTTTATCATCTCTAAATAGTTGTATTTAAGATTTTAAAACCCGACTATTTAAAGGTTAACGTTAAATCAAATACTTAACCTGGTATTAAGGCGATTATTTCTAATCGGACTTGGAATATGTTTATGACGTTTATGCAGTTTTATAGTGGGGTTTGTCCATTCCAATAGAATTTCAGGTCTCGGAGTTTATGTATTTATTATTTACTTTACTTTTAAAAAACGTGGGTGTCCTAATGCAAATCAAGTCAAGTGATATACCATGGCTACAAAATCATCATATTTTTTCTCAGTGTGCAAAGTTTTATTTTATAGTGATTATAATTAACGTTAAGACATTATACGGCAAAAGGGTAAATATTTGTATACCATTATTATAATATGTGTTTACCTCACGTTGTATTGTTTATTTCACGACCAAGAAATAGGTTACAGGGTACTTGGATACACGCTCTCTAAAAAGTCTGAGTTTTAGTTCAAAAAACACAAAAATAGTACAAGTTTTACATAACAATAAAACTTGTATTATTTAGCAGAGACGATGCACAGCATCTGTGAGAGTGCGTCATTCTTCTATTCACTCTTCCGGTCAATCAACCATCCTTTTGTCTTCCGTTTCCGCTTCGCTTATCGACCAATCAGCGAGCGGCAATGTCACGTGGTCACAGGCGATCTGTATTATATAGTCCAGATCGCACGATTTTTGTTCATAGAAGTCTCACACCAGGAGGTCTTACTGGGATGCTGTGCATCGTCTCTGCTAAATAATACAAGTTTTATTGTTATGTAAAACTTGTACTATTATTCGGCATGTGACGATGCACAGCATCTGTGAGAGACCTGTCTATAACTTCTGGTGACCACGTAACGACGCTATGTGATGGTGCAGGTTAAAAATACAGAACTGTGAATTTAAATGCATTTAAAATTAATAATAATAAAAAAAAAAAAAAAAAAAAAAAAAAAAAAAAAAATAGAGAAAAAATATTTTGACTATAAAACAGGCTCAAAATTTATAGAGAGTTTAGACTTTGCTGGTAGTGCTTTACCATTAATTTGTTGTTGATAAAGTCTTCGCCAGTTACCGCGTGTCAAGATCTCTATTGGAAAAATTTTCGTACCAATCCAAGAATGCTACTGCGGAACGTATACTGCCTGGCTGAGATATCTGCTTCTTTAAGCACAGATTTTTCCCAATCGCCAATGATTGCTGGCGAGGCACCTCTATTTAGCCCTCGTATTGAAACGATAATGGCACTATAACAATCCATAGTGCGCCTGTGCAGACAGACTGCACGGGTGCAGACCCAGGGCTTATAACTTTTTCTACACAATATATAGGACATACATTAGGATTGTAATGCCTTAGCAATTTCCAACCTGATTGCTTATATGATTGTGAAATATATATAACTCATTACTCACGAAATATTCCGGAGGAAATTATGTAAGATCGCGTACACATCTTCCTGAAGCTAAAAGAAGTATACTCGTACCTGTTCACCTCCACGAGCTTCAAAAAAGTATTCTAGTTTTTGGTGAATTTGCTCCCAACCAGATCACATGTGGCTTGGATCCCAAATTGGTGGTTCATCTATGTACCAAATCTGTTCATCTATGTTCATCTGTGTATTAGGCTTCTGTAGAGAAATAGCTTTTAATATGTATGTTTTACCAAAAAAAATATTGAATTAAAAGTTTTCGTTATTTCGAACTTGTCCAAATGTCAACACAACTAATTTGGACAAAAGAAAGGTAGGATATGCTAATTCCATCATAAGAACCAGATGTGCTAAAAAAATTGATAAGATTTTATAGTTACACGATTTTGACCATCGGTTCCTTGCAGGCTGTAAGTTGATTTTCCCCAATTGATTTAAGGAAGGATTTTTCTGCTTCGGCCCATTCCTTGGTGACATTGTTCCAGCTCCAATATTCCAGATATAAATCTCCATTCCTTTAACTCGATGGAGCGGTAGGCCTGTGGTTTGGTTTATCCATACTTACTGTAGTTGATGATTTTTTCGGTTTGCAGAGTGCCCGATACCATAGATCTGGCATATTTTTCAATTACTTATTAAGTATTACTATTAAGTAACTGACTCCCTCGTGGTCTCGCGGTACAAGTATGTGCCGTGCGATCTAGAGGTCCTGGGTTCGATTCCCGGGTCGGGCAAAGTGTTATTGGGGTTTTCCATTAGGAAATTCTCGGTAGCAGCACGGAGTCTGGAAATGTGCCCGAAAAACGGCAATAGGCTCGCCCCCTATTACGTGGGACTGATACATACCTGGCGAAATGTGGGTGCAGAAATGCACCTCTGCCTACCCCTTCGGGGAATACAGGCGTGAGTTTATGTATGTATGTATGTATTAGGTAACTTTGCTGGCAAATATAGGGTGCGCTCATGGGACGACACATTCCTGCAACAGCTGGCTGAAGCGCCACTCGGATGGGTGCTTCCCTCGCTACATTCCTTTCAATCCCCCAGGGATGAACTCTGCCCAAATTGACATGTCCAGTCTTTTCCAAAAGCGCTAGAATTTGTGTAGTCAAAAAGTATGAGGGGTCTCGTCCTTCTTTTTCTTCTGTATATAAGATACGACAGTGCGACCTATATCTGGAGCGCCATATGTTGGCTGCTTAATTAGTGACCGCACTGCCATATCGCACCCACTTCTGTAAATAACCCTCACCAGTAACCAACAAAAAACTCACCAGAGGGGGGCCTCAATTTGCTTGATGTCGCGAAGGCAGCCGTGTTCCCCAGCCGTATTCGGATGTATAATCTGGGTTCATCCCGAAAACAAGTTGCCCGCCACCTGATGTCATTCCAAGGTTGCCATCTACCACTCCAGATTGCTCGTTTGTTGCAGGTGGAAAACACGTTTCTTTCCATGGCGTTAATCTGGAGATACTTCTACGGAACAGATGCAAGAAACGACAGTGCAGTCGGTCCCTTGGAAACAACAAAACTGGCGAATTTCAGTGAACACAAAATAATCTATTATTTTAATAGCCCTCTCAATGACATCGTTTGCCCGGCAATAGCTCGCCTCAAGCTGGGAAGCAATGCTTGAATTTTCTTTTCTGGTAAACCCCTGTGATTCAGCTTCGCATTCCGAATCAACCTGAGATACTTTTACCTGAGTAGGTCATACATCACAGACTTTTCTTAGTTGACCGTCCCCTCCAGTGACTTGTGCGTCGCCAGAATCATTTGCACTCACAACCAAAATAGATGCATCGATTGACATGCTATTAAAAAATCGTCCAAATATACGAACCTCCGTAATTCCTTCTGAGCGTAGATATGGAGCAATCCAATTTGTTGGAGATGAGAAATCCCCGGGCGCACATGACATTCCGAAGGGTAAGCTGTTCATTTGTAGAACTCGCCCTTTGGAGACAAGTCTCAAAAATCGGCGGTGGCCCTCTGCATTGATTACGTGAAAATACGGCGATGACAGGTCGATCTTTAACATCGACACCACCACTTTTGTAAGAAGAGAGGAATTTGGAAAACTTTTAATATTGAATATTCCCCTGTTGCTTCCATATTTCTATTTTGAAACAAACATTGTCGATAAAAAAACTTGGTCCCAGACGATTCTGATCTGAAACCTGGAGGTTCACTCGCTGAGATATGATATCTCTTCTCTATGTGATATTTCGGCCAATTGCTTAGCTTGGAACTGGCGTAGCAACCTCTGTGATGGGTAGATCAGCAGAAATTTGGAGGTTAATGGCAGACGCATTCTCGTAATCAATTCGATACGCTCGCAGACAGCCTCCATTCGATCTGAGGTGACATTTCGGCCGATTGCTTGGTTTGAAACCAACGACGTAGCAACCTTGTGATATAGATCAGCAGAGGTTGGGAGGTTAAATGGCAGGCGCATTCCCGTAATTAAATCGAGAAGGGCCTCCGAAGCCCAAAGCGCAAGCCACTACCTGCGATACGCTCGCAGGCAGCCTCCATAAACCCGCTTTTCAGCGGCGGCCTTGAGCCCATTGACCAGCTCTTCTTTTGATTGTTTAAACCTTTGTTCTGAAAAGTGTGATTAGTGAAAGGATTTGCTTCAAATTGGAGTTACCTTTGTTAATAACTTGGTTTCCGTTGTCCTGTGTGTGAAGGGAACGCTCTCGATGCGTTTACTTGATATATTCAGAAGCTTGGCGGTTTCGCGGCGGCTCTTTCTCGGATGTACCAGGGAGGGTCCCACTTGTAGTCACTCTCAGTATTTTGTACATACGCCTGAAGTCGAAACCCGCCAAATAAAAAATATCTAGAGTTTGAAGGTATCTCTCGCAAATTCTTTTTAGTCTGCTCGTATTCTGAAGAAAATCTGTATAATTGTTGCAAATTATTATTAAGCAATCTACATTAAGTAAGTAAGACATTATAGCTGCCACAATTCCTTTTGAATCTGCAGTGTAATCTTTACTCCTTGATAAGGGAAGTAATTCATCATTAATTTACCTCTGTAAATCCGGACGAAGCCTTATGTTACTTTTGGGCATTTAAATACCAGACATCTTTTCAATCTGGTTTGTCATAACGCTAAAAAATAACCAGTGTCATTCGGACGGAACTTGCACAATTGTTTTAATGCCGCTATGGTATTATTTCAATTTGTCGCCATTTATTAATAATCCGAGGGTAGAAGGACTGTACATCGGCTCTTGCCCAGGCGTTTGTCTTTTTTGTAGTAATAACACCCCAGGACCTGGGGATAAAGGCATGGCACGATCCGCCACGGGCTCCGAGGCGTATTTATGCCACCGTACAATAATTAAGTTAAAGTACACACTAGTAAAGCTAAATTATCAATTAACTCACCGTTATTGCTTTGTTATTTTATTCTTTTATGGGTGTGTAGCTAGGCGCTTGCAAAGGCCCTAAAAATCCTCGACATCTGGTGCAGAGCGTTCCTCTGACGGTAAATCAAGGTCCAATATGTCGCTATGGCGTCTTGCATCGCCATATGCTTTATCTTCCATTATACATATAATATAGGATCTATAAATATTGATCACCAGTATCTTTTGCTTGATGTTGCCTCTTCAAAAAAGAACGACGCTATGAACAAAAATCGTGCGATCTGGACTATATAATACAGATCGCCTGTGACCACGTGACATTGCCGCTCGCTGATTGGTCGATAAGCGAAGCGGAAACGGAAGACAAAAGGATGGTTGATTGACCGGAAGAGTGAATAGAAGAATGACGCACTCTCACAGATGCTGTGCATCGTCACATGCCGAATAATTATGTATTTTTGAACTAAAACTCATAATTTTTAGGCAATAATAAAAACTTTTTCTTCCGCCCAATTCCTACATTATCGGTTTGAAGTACATCTCCGAATTTAAATTTGTCATTCATCTATTCCGATGGCACTATGTGTACAGTTATACAAACAGGATGTAGTGCCTTCGTATTGCTGAGTTACAGTTTGTTCGGAAATCATATATGAATGTGTAAACACGTGTATATTGCCCTATGAATATAATGTTTCAAGTACTTAATCAAATGTCATTGTCACAGAAGACTTCTCTCCTCTAGAATTTTTAAAATTTAATAATATGTACCTAGTATTTGTGACGATATGGTGTTTTGACGCTTATTCTTTAGAAGGATTCATTCCAGAAATGTAATGGAGTAACACGTAAGTAATTGCTATGCTTGTGCAATATTAACCCTCTTCCTCGTTACACCGATGAATGGTCACACAATAAAACCCTGTTTTATTGCAGTTTCCTCTCTCGCCTCGTTGGCATTCATCCCGAGAACTACCAAATCATTAAAGCTCGTGTTGTTGATTTTTTCCTACCGCTTTGTTTGCTTTATGATAATAGGTGTTCGTTTCGTCGCGCTCCGAGCGCGGGAGCGATGTGGTGTGAAACTTAACGCCTTCATTCACGCTCCTTTTTATAGAGGCACTTGATTTAGCAAGCCAATGTCGTTTTTAATAGACTCGGTTCGGTTTTTTACAAGCGTATTCACGAAATTCGCCTTTTAGTGTTATGTTAATGAGAACGAATGTTTGAGATTGTAAACATTTTGGATCGATTCCTTTTGTAGTTTGATCAAGTTTTATTGACGCCGCTGTTGTCGTGTAACATCTCTTTTGATTGACACTTGTAAATTTTTATTATTAGTGGTGATCCAATCATGGTGATTACAATATTTAGTGTTACGTTTCACGTTATTTTCAATAAAAGACGATTTAGTATTTTCTTTCATTAAGAGCCATGTGCGAATTTTGTTATTGTTACAAAAAATATTGCGTAACTCATAGTCCAAAGGTTATTTTTTTAAGTAATCGAAAAACCCTATAACAGTTTGTCCCACCCAGGAGTCGAATCACACGCGCCTATTTTTACCGTGAGACCAACAACGACGTTATTCAGCGGCGCCAACCAAGTCGTTATCAGGCAAATTAGTATTTTATAGTAAGGAATCCAAATATGTAAAATAAATAATTTAAGTTCATATTGATCCAATTTTACAGGCGTTTATTTTTATTTAAAATAATCTCAATCAAATTAACTCAGCGTGAAAAGAACTAAAATTATTCCACAACATTAATCAGTCCATTCTGTAGTGAGAAATTAAATCTTAAAATCCGTAGTAAAATGTTGCAGGGAATGTAGTGGCTCGCCTGGAATGTTATCCCTGCGTCGACACAAGTATCACTTGACGATGCTCAATTTACACCAACTATTACTTGACGTTCTTTGAAACCCAACTAACTGCACTCATTAAAAGTTATACGCGACCGCGAGAGCACTCGAAACTCAGACAAGGTCTCGGAATTTATCAGCCAACTCAAAAGTGCTCCAAGGGATGTCTGCTCAAGCTATTATTCCCCATTGTCCCTTACAATAAGATTAAACTGGAAGCGTACGATTAAAGATAGCTCTGTGACCAATTCGCAGCGGAACTGCTCACGTAATAGTTTTGTTGTTATCGGCCTTAACCACTCTTCAGTTGCTTCTGCGACGATATTAAAAAGATTTTGGCATTCGGCCACGATGATATTGATCTTCATGGATGGCCAGACGGCCGCGGCACTTTTATAAGTGGCACGCCGGTTGGTTTAATAACTTCCCATGTTTGTAAGTTTTTGGATACATGTTGTATGGGTCCGGTTACGGATATTGACGGTTATTGCCGCTATCTTCGTCAATAAACATTTGGCTGGTAAAAGTTTCCAATGCTTCTCTTCCGTAGTTTTTCGTCACTGTTTGTGATGTTCAACATTTTTTTTTATTAGTCTGTAATGTAGACTTAACGACCATGGTAACCTACTGAACAATTTCTTAATGACTAATTCATATACGCTAAGAATATGTAATACGCTGATCTTAATTTTCACGTTGGTTATGCAGTGTCAGTGTAGGTATTATACTTCGCATATATTAGAGAACTTTGTGGCATGCAGATGTCCTAACGACGTTTTCATTCAAGCCACGCGCAACTTCGAGCAGTCGAAGTTGTGAGCCCTGGTATTCGACCCACGACCCACTACTCTGCATTCATTCAGATTCGGCTTCCAACTATACCAAAAAGTTAACCTTATGACACTTAAATCCAAAGAAGCGTAAAATTGGAATCTACCAGTACTGGGTTAATTTGCCACGTGCATTGTTATCGCGCGTGCGAACTGGAGTTTGATGTAGAAACGTGTAATTGAAACGTGTGAAGGGTGACACCTGCATTGCTATCAAAAAGATCTAGCCGTTACGGTTTATGGGGTGTTCACCAAAAACAATGGAAATGGCAAAAAGTTGAATGCGGGCCAGGTACCCGTCGCGCAGGGAAGGGTAGACGTGCGGGTCGCGGCGGGGTTCCACAATTTATGATTGCGCCGTGTCAGAGTGCTAATGAACGCACTCTGTTGCTCTTTATTGAGATAACGCTCGCAATCGATGGCTGCGTCGGTATCGAACCATTACTTATTGCCCTGTCCTATATCGCGTGTCCCTTCATAGCACATTTTTTGCTCGAAACATTCGTGCCACGTAACTATTATTAACCACCCTCTCCCCGGCCGACGTATAAGTTAATCCATAAAGTTGCTGCCGTCCCCTGTAATGAGTATATTCACATGTTCATACGGTCCACATTCAAAGGATAAAGTGATATAATATTATAAATAAAGACCAGTTCATTACGTTACCTTTATTCAGTGTTATTAAATTTGTCATATTCTCTTTGAATATTAAACAGCTATTTTGCGTTCGCATTGCGTACACGTATTGTGACAAAGGCAATTCTCAAGTTGTTGTGATCTGTTGAAATCCATTTTATTTTAAAACCATCTCGACGGAGCGTAGCGGTTCAATGCATGAGATAGCGATTATTGCGATTGGTAAAATAAAGATAGGGATTTGCGCTTTCAAACTGTCACCGCATATGTGCCCGTTGCTTTTATGATACGATGAGATAGTGGGCAGCGATGGTAGCGTGTTATCAGTAGAATTGACAGATGACATATCGAATACATTTTTATATGAGTTATATATTAAGATGTCGTGTGCAGTGAGCCCCGACGAGTGCCACATATCGACGATCCAATCGCGCGATACGAGCTCCGGGAATGATATCATCATCTGACTTCTGCCTGTTGCTTGTACGCGGCCACAGCGTGCTAGTTACCAGCATTGTGGAGTTACTTTATGCGATGCGATGTTATTCGAGATTTATGCTCAAAATGCCGAGATAACAGTGCGTGTGTTTACACTGTTACACTTATAACTGGTATAGCTACTATAGTTTGCTCTGAAAAAACATGGGAACGTCATTTCCATGTTTCAGCTAGTTTTATACTAAATCATTACTTCAATATATTTTTTACACTTTATTAATAAGTAAGATTAACTTTGATTAAAAGTACCTACTCCACTATAAATTTGGTGCATAATGATTTCTACCATTTTCATTAGGTATGATGGATTAAAGTGTAACACTACTATAAGATAACTATGAAACAGCGCCTCTAAATGTTAGGCGTACGATGAAATGGTTCCGGGTTTGATTCCCAAGTGGATTTTTTTAATCAGGTTGTTCCATTAAGAAAGTCTTAAAATTGGAAAAATAGGTTTGCTTCCCATTACTTGATTTAAAAACACAACTGTGAGTTGCCGAAATATACCTTTGGCAATTTCTTAAATAATACATCCGTGAGTGTATATTTATATGTACATATGCATATTTTCTACAAGATGACGGTTGCCAGCACTGAAACTAATGTACGATTTCTTTTGCGATAATTTGTATGTACGAAACAGAGTATAATTTGTGTCTCTTCTTACTATTATTTTCATTATCAGTGAATGCACCGAAATGTATAAATGTTGCATTCCCACGTGTTAACTGGCGTTGTCGGCACCTGCGGCTAGAATCGTAAACATTAATGTTACACTTCACACAACCGTTATAGTGGAAATTAGCGGTTCCTCCTACTGACGGAAACTATAGATAATATGCAAGCGCGCATCGAAGGAATTATGTGGCTTTTAATTTATCATTACAATAGTAAGCGATTGTAGCTTTCATCTATTAGCTAATATTTCCGTCATTTCTTAGAACTGTTGTCCCAAAATATTCCGCTTTCCTATTTAAAATACCTATTCATGATAAAATTCATGGATGTCCCAAAATTAAAAGCATTGAACGGCTCAAGTTTAAGTATAGTATTACAAAAACGCGCTTTATCAACTAGTCAGGAAGTACCTCAATGTTTCTGGTTATGTAGGTACTCATAAGAATTATTCTGTTTAGAAATATTTCTATGGGAATTTTACTTATTAGAAAAACAAACATTTATATAAACTGATTCTGACTAGTCTTTGATAATCTTTGCTTTGATTTCACATTAAAAAAATATTGTTTAAGTATAAGAAATCCTTACCTTACCTTTCCAGGCATGCAAAAAAGGCCACCGGCTTTTTTACAGCTAGTTTAAAAATTCGAGAAAAATATTTACACAGTAGTTAGCAGTATTTGGCGCGTTGTTTCATATACAAACCTCCATACATCTACGCACAGCTTCCTCGTAAAACGAGAGCCGCGTGCGTCGATCGAGCGCCGCTTTATCAACGATCCTATCTGCAGATAGCCATTGTTCACAGTCATCGGTCCAGCATTTAACTGTTGTTAAATTTAACATACCGAGTGATGAATGGCGTCGATCCCCGGGATATGTTTATCTCAACTGTTGTCTTATAAGATCTGTCATTTTCCACTGATAGTCTTGTATGAAACTCTAAGGATGGTTGATTTATGATTTAATGTGTCCTCTTGTTGCAGGTAAATGCGGCTTGTATTGTTCATGGATGAGTGCACAAAGGTACTGTTTCGCAATTGTTTATTGATGTTATAACTCCGTATGTAATTGTTTCTAATAACATCACAAAAATTATTGCATTTCAAATCGCACCGAACTTATAACAATTCAGTCCGCTTGATCTAATGGATACAAGACTGGACATGAAATTTAATATAACAAAAACAGATTAATAGAAATTTTATCCTTTTTAAAAATTTATTGCTACAAATTTTGTAGTCTTTATGGAATGCAATAATGATTTTCGATCTGGTGGACTGTTTTTTAACACCATATTATAAAAAAAGAAATGGTGGTTGAGCGTGAAGGAGGACAGGAATGTTGACAACGTTTTGACTTGTGAATTGGAAATGCGACTTAAGAAAGTTATTCATTGTGAAAGTGACGATTAAATAAATAAGTTTAAACATTGCAAATAAATCAAAAGATGCATAAAAGCCCCGTGGCGCAGTTGGCTAGACACCAGCTTGCGAAACGAGAGGCCGCGGGTTCGATCCCCGCACCGAGACAAATGTTTGTGTGACCCACAAATATTTGTTTCGGGTCTGGGTGTATGTGAGACCGAAAAGTCTCTCGTAGTTTCTGATACCCACGACACAAGACTTGTATCTTAGTGTGGGATCAGAACTATGTATGTCACTGTTGGGTGTATTAAAAAAAAAGAGAATAAATAAATGTGAGTGTTGTGTTGTGACACCTTATATACCTACTGTGACTGTCCCTATAGGATAAAAGCGCAAGGGCGCTTATAATAAAAAAATGTGACACAACAAATAAACAAAACAGTTTAAGTTCAAGTTTCACCAGATATGTTCCGTGTCTATTAAGAAACGCTACATTATGTATCTCTACGAACGTAGATCTAATAAACAGGTTCAATCCAATTGGAATTCCAAGGATCCAATAAGATACTATGAAATGTCGTGTTACATTGCACATTGAAGTAATTTACATCTAAATGAGACGTTTATATTGGACCGTCCACAAACGTAAACTAGGATCCAAGCCTCTATCGGCAAACCGTTTAGCCGTAACACATGGACACATGTGTATATGCCACAAATATGTGCATATATTTTACTGTGTCAGCTTATAACACTGGGAGCCACAAGCCTATATAAGGATTAAGAGGGGTTTGATCTTATCACGCCAGGTTCATAAGAGCTAGTGTTCAAAATAAGTGTCTCTCATAGAAACTATAGCATGCAGTTTTTGTCATCTTTACCTTCACCGGTATTGCGTCAGTATGACAGCGTATAGCTTTAAGATTTTATGTAAAAATATCGTGCGTAAATAATATGGTGAATGAAGACTTTTTTATTATTGGAGCATGCCTGTGTCTAATTGGAAATCAATAATTGGAATATCAAATAATAAAGCTGATCCGCACACGGTACGTATGACGTAATACACAGATTGCAAATGAGGATCGGGCAAAGGTGGACCAAAGCTTTACTCGACACAGCATTTGTCGCGATCAGAGGCTAGCAGTGGTACGTTTCATCATCAGCCCATATAGGACCCACTGCTGGGCATGCGCCTCCTACGACTGAGAGGAGATAGTCCTTACTGTACGTTGCACTTTTATGGACTGATATCAGCACATATAAATATCTAATAAATATTCTAACTTATTATTTATTTATGTAAGCAAATAGTTTTGGGTTAGTGTGGGCCGCATACAAGATAAATTAGCGGTGATACTTATGTAGTGTATTTAACACTAATGGTATGTCACAAATGCGCCCAGTCTGTACCTACTAAGAGTTGTATTATGATAAGCAGTATCACTGATTTTAGTGTGTTTATTGTAAAATTTCCAATCTTAAGGAAAGCGAAAATCACATTGAAGTCGGACTGTTTCGTGGCTATACAATTATGTAACTTGTATTTTATGTTGTTTACGTTTATGGATATAGCGTTTTCAAAACGAATCGTATTCGTCATGGGTCACCGTTCGGAGTATATCTGAAAGCGGTATAAATTGGTTAACAAGATGTTTGCTAGTTGTGCATATCTGATTCAATATTAGTCATACTCATTGGACACCAGAAGCTATTTATTTAAAAATAAAGTGCGCTATACACTTTATACGTCAATATTTTTCATTAATATTTTCGCTTTTGATCCGGCCTTCGGTGATTTATTTTATCCGATTGCTGCGCGACGAGTCCTCCTCTACAACTCGGCTTTAACATTCACTGCTTAAAATGATCTCAACGATTCCTTCTTAGCTCATCGTGTCATTGGTCATTGGGTAAATATTTGGTAGGTAAAAGTAAAGGTAAAGTTTTTGCCACTAATAAGATCTCATTAACGACATGTGACTTGCTCCATTTCACTCGACCTGAACTGTCTTTTATGTGGATACCTTTATGTTCATCAATATAACTTTATTACTAAATAATAACATTTATTAATTATTAATTGAATTAAATGTAGGTTATATTTATTTTTTAAAAATCATCAAGTTTACAAAGATAAACGTATAATAATAAATAATACATCTAGTATGATAATATTCGAAATGAAATATTCGTTTATAATTATGCAATATTATGCGAACAATTTCTCCTATGCCGAAAACGTACCTATATGTAGAATACACATCGCCATGCAGCTACTAACAAGCGACACGACGTAGCCGATTTTATTTTATTACGTATTTATCAAAGTTACCACCTGATATCGTGTTAGTAAACGTTTTAAATACATCTGTCTGTAGTATTTTATATCTTTTAACCTAACGCTTATTGTATTAGTAAAATACATTAGTATCCTGTAGACTCTTGAGCTATTGCGTGTTACCCTCGAACCTAGTACAAGAGTTGGTACAATGTTGCAATAGTGCTATGAAATAAGCTAGTAAAGTAGATTAAATAGGTGATGATGTGTAAACGTTTAGTTAAGTCTTATATTATCTCTTCATAAGGGAAAAATGTATTTAAACAAGACGGCCTTAGCTTCTCTCGATGACGAAAAATGAAATTACGATAATAGAAGACAACGTTATTGTTAACAGAGCGCTTGGCAACACTTTGGAAATCTCCAAATAGTATTATACATCGTAAGAATATTTTTTTGTACGTTTACGCTACTGTTATGTTCTCGACATATAAATATCTTAAAATTACTGAGAATTTATTATATGTAATCAAAAGATAAAACGACAAGATCAATATGGAGGTCAAGTGTATTATCGAACAATTTAGTTTTATTTTTGTTACTGTGATCGTAAATAATATTTATTATATGTAAATTATAAAGTTATTAATTTTTACATTGTACCTAAATAATTGTAAATTGAATAACAAGATGTCTTAGATTTAAAAATATTGTTTCTTTTTTTCATATTTGGATAGTGATCAGCTAAGAAAAATCTAAGAATTAATAAAAAATATTTACAAGATATGGTGGTAACAATTTGTAGCTAATTTTGATACGATTGGACAAGCCCGGCTAGCTCAGTCGGTAGAGCATGAGACTCTTAATCTCAGGGTCGTGGGTTCGAGCCCCACGTTGGGCGACATTTTTTGAATTTTATTAATGCTTTTAACGTGTTTTTTCACAATACAATAAGAAAAAACAATCTGGATTGTGAGCCAGATATTTGTAGCAAAAAGCATATCTATAAATAAGCATAGCAAGAAGATTGAAAACATAACAAATTGTCCTTACAAAATTAATGTAGATGAAGTCGCAGCGCAGCTAGTTTTACTTTTGTAAATTTATATTGCCGCAGGCTATTTTTCTACACCTATGTATTTCTTACAAACACTCCAACATATAAGCACCATTGAAATTAAAATTATATATTCCGTCGGATTGCTTGTAGTGGTTTCAAATACATGGATTGTTAAGGGTCAACGTGTAACAGCTATTACTAACGAAAGTGTTCCCACGATGTCTTTTCACGTGAACGCTCTCGACACTGGTGACGCATTCGATTTTATATGTTCGGATTTATTTACTGTCGGCATCCACTTATTACCTGTCACTAATACCAATATTTATATTTTGTTTCAAAATATACGCTGGGCTTTTTCTCTTGACATACCATTGACGGCTTTCGATGGTATAATTTAGCGGATGCATGAAGTTGGAAAAAATTGTCAGGATGGATGCAAGCTGTTCAAAGTGTTAGCACTGTTTGTGAAGATTGATTATCTTTTTTATCATTATTTTATCATCATCATCATCAGCCCATATACGTCCCACTGCTGGGCACGGGACACCTCTACAACTGAGAGGGTTTTGGCCTTAGTCCACCGGGGTGGCCTAGTGCGGGTTGGCGGACTACACGCCTAAGAAACTCTTAAGAACTTTTAGGAACTTATTATTTTATTATATATTGCAAGTCTTTTTCAGAAATGCACGCGTTTACGTGTCATTTTATGCTTCACAGTAACGGCAGCCGTGCTAAGCAGATTAATAATGAAGATTAAGTGTTCATACCAATTTATGCGTTTAAAACCTTTAGCGGTCTCGCCGTGAAGTGTTTCACTTAATTAATGTCCATAAATGCAAACGGTTTTACTGTCATTCTTCGTAATCCCAATGGTGCTTTTTATTAAACAAGTTTTACATTACGAATATATTTAAAAATAAAAATGCTCCCATCAAAAGAGTCAGACGCAGCGATAATGTTTTTAATTCTTCGTTTTATTGATTGAGCTTTGGCATCTTTAAAATTATCGTTTATGCTTCCATTTTTTATTAAATTTTAGTCACCAGTGTACATACTATACGGTTTAAATGCAGTGAGATCCAATTCTAAAATTCATTGTGAATATGCTTAAAACGCATTTTACATTAAAATAAGCACAAAAAATATTTAATACGTACTTTTCATACAATGAACACCGAAACTCAGAAAATAGAGGTTAATATATGATTTAATATATGATTTTGTAGGTAAAGTCCTGTCTATGATTTTTTGAGATGCTATAAGTGCTTAAAAATTTTAATAATTTTAAAATTAAAATTTCAATAAATTTAATTAGATATAATTTTCAACCAGTCAAGGTTTTATAAGATACAATAAAAACTACATTTATGTAAGTTACATAACAACTAGTGTTTATTTTCAAATACTTTTTTATCTGAAGCATGAAATCAATGAAAAGAACGTAGCGTAAAGTGTTAAGTGTTCCAACACGTCGATTTCCAACCAAACACTTGAAAAACACTTTAAATTTAATTGAGAGAGCGATGGAATAAAATTGAGCAATATTTTTTACCATACTCATAATTGAGCGAACGATATAATATTTGCTCGGCGTATGAGTAGAATTATTTGATACAGCGACGACGCTAAGTGGGCGATATGAGAATCATTCTGTACATGTTTTGTAAAATTTCGTGAGATCTGCTACATTTATGTTTGGGTATTATTATGATTTCCATTGTTTGCGCCACAAGTAGCACGAACGTTCTCGGAGTCACCCACGCTTTGTATTGTGTCACGTATTATAATGTACCCTATTTGTGTCAACTTATTGTCTTCGACTGTCAATATGTCACTGTTAAGGATGTTGAACCATTGTCTCAACAATTTTCAGGATATATCTGTACGCAGACTTTGCTATTAAAACAGTATTTTGTGTTTGAGTTTAATTAGCATTTTAAAGATAAAATTGGTCTATATTATATATAAATTACATCATGTTGAGGGAATCGAAAACTTGGATTCTGGACAAGGAATTATTTGTTCTGATAATTATTAAGCTAAATTATAATCATCTACAATGTGTTAGGAATTTGTATGTTTTCTGACTAAAGTTACTGCTTTACTATTGATTGTATTGAAAGTACTTTGTACACATATAATAAAGCGTAGGAATTAAAATTATAATTAAGGTCAATGCAAGACAAAAAAATCAAAAATATTTACCTATATAAAATTTATTAGTTGCCTTTTTGCATATTTCAATATAGCTTTATCAAATTATTTTGGTTATTTTTTACATAATATTACATTTAGAGGCAAGACATGTTTTATTGTTGTTTTTATCCAATGCACTATAATAAAACAAAGTTCATCTCGTCTTATGATGAACAAACAGGTCTGAATACAAAACTAACACGGATGTACATCTCATAATTTATTCTTAATGCGTATATTTTGACTTGTATATCATGTAGTTACGTAATATGCTTGTTAACAGTACGTGAACATTCTTTTAATGTGTCCAAATGTGGAGATATATTGGAAGCGACAGTGGTTTTGACTAACAATTCGATGGTTAGCATCTTTTCTTTATTGTGGGAATGGCGTTTGTGTGAAATAATAGTTGGTTGGAAAAGGGTGTAATGAATAAATCAGGTTACCCTATCGTTCGGATAATCCTCGAGTTAGTCGCGTTCATACTTGCGTTTTTGTTCACATGGCTCACATTCGGGGTAATCAATATTTTAATTTTATAATCAGGGTCTTAGCTATATGAATGTGATTGCTAGTAGTTGCTGTAACCAGCTACATTCTGGCCCTACATTTAGGGCGAGTTGTATTACTTCGGTAATAAGTATTAATAATTCAAAATAGTTGTGGCTGCTTCGTGGTCCGCGGCACAATTATGCCTTGTGATCTATTGGTCTCATGCAAGATACAAGTGTCTAACGAAGGCCGTTAAAAAATTATATGTTTCTGTATACATTATAGATTTTCCAAAATGTTCAATACTAACAATAAGAAGAACGATTTATCTTATCGAGAAATTCCAAAGCAAGGGCAATGCTTTAGATTTGTTTTCTTTATAACTACGGCGTGGCTCTACCATTTTTTAAATGAATATAATATAAAAAGAAATTTACATTAATTGTCAGCTCTTTATTGTCTGTTAATATTGATAATGTTTGTATTATACATTCTTTCCAAAACCATTTTACGACAATACGCAAATATAAAAGGAATCCTTGTAACTCAGTATTGTTTACCATAAACACATGCAAAAATATACAGAATGAGTACAATTGATTGCCTATAAGGTATAAAAGGAAAACTCCGCTCGTAAGGCATCGGGAAACATCACGAGCGTTGTATCTTCATTTAAATACAAATAAGAGCATGAAAAAAAAGTTAAACAAAAGATCCTCGGGCCCCGAATAAAAACATTAAACGGTTCAATCACTACGCGAAGTACCTGTGGAGTCATAACTGGCGAAAGATTGGAATGACCTGATAGGGCAAAGGTTCGAAGAAATTCTCCGAAAATGCTCGCCTTCCTATTACAAACTGGTAATTTTGCTTAAATTTCTTGGTTCGATATGGAACAAATCGTCCTAAAGAATGTTGGTAAGCGTGGTGGGTTCAATGCGTCCAGTTTGAGATCTACGAGATATGTTTTAAATATGCAGTGAGGTTTAAAATCATTGTGGAAACTGGTAAAATGTTGCAATAATCTAGCCAGAGTTTTTATTTATATTGTGTGAGTGAATCTTTGTTATATTTATTTATTATTTTGCAGATTTGTATTAAAATCAAGTATTTCACGTACAGTATACTGAAGTGTCGAATAAAATTAAAACAATAGCTTAAGAATTTGCGAGATTAATAATTATAGAATATGCGTAATAAAAATATTATTTGCATAAATATGTATGTGTGTGCTTATAATATGTATGATTCAAACAAACAAAAAAATCTTGTGTGGCGCTATATCAAGAGATAACTAAATGATTTGCCAAATTGAATGTCGTGTTTTGTTGTTGTTTTATATTGTGTGGTGTTCAGTAAAATTGTACTTTATTATTCCGTACGTCTCGCGTCGGGGCGGCTCGTTAACGCGACCTTTGGAATATTTATTGTATCCTCTTCAGAAAATACAATTTCCAACTCGAATGTCAATAAATTTTAACTCTTACATTTGTTTTTGCTTACAAATTTGGGATTTACTATTTAACAAAATATAAAAAGATTTTTTGAATAAACGATCCGATCTGATGTATTCAGATTTTAATATGTTAATGTAAATGTTGGTAAGAACCTATAGCACAATCGCATAAAACTTATCGGCACATAATTCACCCGAGAGTCAAGTGCAAACACAACGAGTTGCGATTGTTACGGAAAGAACAATTCAAGCGATACAAGATAAAGGCGAACGCGAGAAATAAATTTGTTTATAGTTGGAAACCAAGTGGCATTTAATTGTCACGTCAACACGCGCCCTCGCCATGTGCTTGGCTATAACAATGAGTCGATAATAAAGTGGTGTTTTTAAAATTTACACATTATTTTTATGCAATGACGTATTTCCAAAAACGTGTGCAGCGAAACTTTACTGGAAGCACGATTTATGGTGTCCCCGGCCCGAGGAAAAAATCGCAGCTGCAAGCGATAAATCGCTCACTCTGCGCTTAAAAAGGGCAAATAGAGCACGCTTCACGCTCAACAAATAGTCTTCCACGAGAGCGATGCCTGCTACTCGGTCATTTTGTACCGTTGCCTTGCATATTGTTTCGTCCATAAACGATGAACGCGAAATGTGTAAGTATGAAATTGTTTTCGCGTCTTGAATCGCACCGTCTTGCAACGATTTACCAAACTGCCGGTTGTGTTTTTGATATCAGCTCTGAGCTACATTGTATTATTGTTTATGAGTTTGTATTCCGCTGTTTATAAATATATCCATTCAAACTATCTTCTCATTGTCAAGTGCACTGCTAAATAAAACAAATTTATTATTCGCTCAGATTTACCTCTTACACGCTCTTCTGTTGTATATTAAGTTAGTTCAAACAAAGGGTGCCTAATACAATTCATAATTGTCTGTACCTGATATCAAATACCCATAAGGAACATTTGCGGATCCATCATCGTAAAAATAGTTTCTATAAATTACAAAAGACTTGATCCTTTTACGGCCTCTCGACGAAACAGCATCGCCAGGATTATTGGTGTTCGTATAATATTCTGCATCTTATTTAACATCGATATTAAACTCGATCCATCGTCGGATAGGTGCGTACCATCGCGTGTGGCGTTTCTCTACTGTTTGATATATCGTCTTCTTAATCACGGACTCGTTTGTCCGAGATTTATGCCTCACCTGTTGCGCCAATTATTTACATTCGGAAGTCATTCCTCTCGAAGTCGGCTCGTTTCATTAACGAGTTCGATTGCTTCGCTTTAAGTGCGGTTTTATTGGTATAATTTTAGCAAAGGTCAAACTGATTTTGATGGTTTCAACTTTAAATTATATTCCATCATTAGAAGTGATGGTAATTATGCCCGTGGCTAATCATACAATATACTTTTAACTATGCTGACTAAAATGAATTGCCCATAATGATAATAATGAAACAATACGATGTGTTGTGTACCGAATGAGGTACGTTATAATTTACGAAAAAAAATGCTAGCTAATGTTAATCTTGGCGTGAGGAGAGAAAATTATATGTGTGCAAGTAATAATAACAATCACGAGATCTGCCGTCTAAGAAACAAGTCTTGATATTTTAATCAATGTATATGTTTTTTCAACATTAAAACGAGATGACTGCGTCAGATATCAATATTGCCTCCATAGTGTTTACAAGATACGCAATTTATCCGCTCTTGGATCAATAATCACGTTATTAATATCATCGCATAGTCGTTGAAAAGAAAATGTAAATTGGTTTTGTCATGTCTTAATATGATAAAAAATTGCTTCTACGAATATTTCTCTCTCACGTCCATAATTTAAACACGAGTTCTCTAGATGATTTAATACCGGTTTTGCCACGTAGTATTTACACTACTTTTGCGATGTTAAATATAATAAATAGCGCGTATATTTTTTCGCATCGGTGTGAAGCTCGTACCCGGCCATTACTGCAGGTATCAAGTTGCCAATGACGATAATTTGATAATTGTGTCTGTCGTAAGACTTCGTGCGGTGATGTCCGCACCTGCAGTATTGAAAATGCTCTTCCAACTCTTTCCTCTTAGCAGAATTTGCCGTACGTTTGTTTTGCAATGTTTTTATTTTTGTACATTCAAAATCTTTGTTCACTGGATTGCTGCAATCATGTTTTATAGGTATTTTTTGGGAATGTAAACAGCATTCCGCGGGATGTGATTTTAAGCTTGTTCAAATATACATAGTGTACGTACTTATACTACAATATTCCCGGCATATGTAAATAAAAAATTCAACAGTCACATGATTCTTAGCTTTAGTACACGTTAAGCTGTTTAGGTGTTAGAGTTAGAAAGTAAAAAACTGACAAGGGAAGGTAGGAGTTTCAGGAGGAGGAGAACCAAACTAACTGACAACAAAATTGATGACAACCTTAGGAAGAGCTGTCTGATTACCCGGCTGGGACTTAAAATAAGGCCATAACGTTGTACTTAAATTCGTATTAACTAAGTATTTTGATGCCGAAATGCACAAAGCTACAACGGTTCTATGGGTTTGTTGGCGGACCTAAATCTCATGGTGAGATTTATCCGATTTATTGAAGTGGTTTCTTTTCAAACTACTAAATGAGTTACTTAGTTTATTTTAGTTTAAGGTTTAGGTACCTTTACATTGTTAGTAATTTTAGTGTTCTTAACTGTAATATTAGAGACCAAGTCTGGTATAAGTCCTTTATTTCTTGCCGTCTCGAAATCGTGTCGGTTTGAGTACGGACGCCCTAAATCGCGACCAACGGTCATCGATGACTCACTTTGGTCCTCTTTTACAAATGGCAGTAGTGCTGTAATGAAATAATTTTATTATTTTATCCCGATGAGTCGTTTATTCAGTGGTGTATATATTTTGTGTCTATGTGTATCCAGGGTTCCTGGGTCCGATTCCCGGGTCAAGTGTTATTGCTTTCTATTAAGAAATATGTATGTACTATGCATCAGGACGAAGGTTAGAAATGCGCCCAAAAACAGAATTGGTGAAAGTTTTGGGCAGAAATACATATCTACCTATCCCTTAGGGGATACAAGCGTAAATGAATGTTTATCTTTACAAAGTATATAAGTTGTTAATCCCTTTTTCATTTAAAAAGAAAATTACCTATATATTATGATAAGGGATATTATGACCCATACTCCCGAGGACAAATTATCCACAACGTGACTTCCAGATCTAGACAGGAATTATAACAGGTTTGTAATATAATATTATGTTTAATATATTCATAGAAGTGGCTAATCCATGGCCTGATTATTCATAATTTATAACTTACTAGCTTTTGCTCGCGACTCCGTCCGCGTAGACTACATGGTTGGGTTCAGAAAGAAAATAATTTGTAGTCTATTTTACTCCACAGAGTCCCATTTATGTCCATACCAAAAAGCATTCAAATCGGTCAAATAGACGTGAAACGTGTGCCGCCGCGCACCGGCCGGCCGGCGCCTTGTACATCATTGCGCGCTTTATCATTTTTTCGCTGCGGTGTTATTTTAAAACTGCGATATCTTCTAAGATACTCATTGAAATCAAATGATGTAAAGGGCAAATTTCTTTTAAATTAAATACTTGTGATGAATAACGTATTTATTTGGATAAGGATTAATATCGTATTTATGAAAACACCATTTACAAATAATGGTTTATTTCAGAACAAATTTGGTTAGCATAAAAAAGGTTATAGTGAGCCAACCTTAAAAGATAGACATATGCTGTCGAGGACTTTTTTTTAGAACTTTTAAAGGGGAACAATTCTGTCATACATTATTTTAGCGAAACTTTAACCGTTTCCGCAGCGCACGCAGCGGAAGTTCTCAAAAGGAAAAAAATCCCCCGATTTTGAAACATAATTTATTGTTGCTCCGCTCCTATTAGTCGTAGCGTGATGTTATATAGCCTATAGCCTTCCTCGATAAATGGGCTTTCTAACACTGAAAGATTTTTTTAAATCGGACCAGTAGTTCCTGAGATTAGCGCGTTCAACCAAACAAACAAACAAACAAACAAACAAACAAACAAACAAACAAACTCTTCAGCTTTATATATTAGTATAGATTTTGCAATAAAATTACACCCCCCAACATTTATTATGGCTTTATGGCAAGTTCTCAATATGAGACGAGACCTGTATTCTACAATAAAAATTAGGTAGGCCGGCGGTATTCTGGACGTAAAAATTAATGTAATGATAGACTCCGGCTCAACTAGAATATGTTCTCAAGTAATTATAAAACGTCGGAAGTAACCGCTTATCCGTTTGTCGAATGTTTGATGTAGATATCGACGGGTGATAATTGCTACGTGTCGAGAGACTTGGAGATTTTAACACCTTTTTAAGTTGGGAGTGTTTGCGATATTCATTTGATTTTCTTGTTTGCAATAACGCCTTTTGTTTTACGTGCAAATCTCTGAACGTGTTTGATTAAAGACAGGTGCATGAAAAATCCATTAGTAATATTTTTTGTGTGTGCAAAGGCTTTTTGTAAGGCATTGAGATTGTTTATTTTGAGTTAAATATTTGATTTTGTTTAGTGGTTCGTGATTGGGTAGTTGATTGACGATTTGTCAAAGAATTTGATTACAGAATAATGTAGGTCTTGCCTGATATGTTGTCTGTTGGAACGCGACCTTAGCAGTCGCGGGTTAGAACTCAATTCAGGTTCAAACCTCTGACTTTTCGAAGTTATGTGTGTATTCACAATGAATTATCACTTGCTTTAACGGTGAAGGAAAACATCGTGATAAAACCTGCACACCTAAAAGTTCTTAGGAATTTCTTAGGCGTGTAGTCCGCCAACCTGCACTAGGCCAGCGTGGTGGACTAAGGCCTAAACCCCTCTCAGTTGTAGAGAAGGCCCGTGCCCAGCAGTGGGACGTATTTTGGGCTGATGATGATGATGAGGATGATAGGTATATCAGACTTTTTAAAATTATATGGCATTATGCAATAAATGAAAACATGGGAGAAAAATGCAGACAGAAACACCAAGGTCTCACCTCTTTAATCTATAGTAGTAGGTCCATGCCCAGCAGTAAAGTGGTATTAACTCTAGATTGGTATCCTTATTATCACTTGCTAGTTTATGCTTCTACCCGTTGTCTTGCTACTGAGTCTGATGGTTTTATTATAATAATTTGTAACGTAGTGCAACCGTCTAACTAACATCTTGCCTTACTTTGCACTCTGTATAACTTATTCTCTTTTTAGTAACCGGATTCATCCTGCAGGAAGATATTGTAATTGAAATCGTTCAAGAGCAAACAATTCATCATTTGTATTGTACTTTAGTGTAACACTCTCACCTTTGTCCATATTATCACTGTGAAAAACAATTTTCACATCCATATAAATCGTGCGTAGTTAGATTATCATATTTATTTATAGGTTCAATTATAACATGTAGATGGTTAAAGCATCGCATTCCTCATCGGTAACACTTACACTATTATCCGCGGGTCGTACGGAGCGCGGCCACACTGGACCCGTGATTTATCTGTCTACATCTCAGGCCGCGAACAGGCCGCTTGTTATTTATAATTTATTTTTAACGGTGCTCGATTTGTAGCCCAGTGTGTATTACACGGGAGGTTTTTGAACAAAGACGTCGCGTCCACCTGAGTAGAGTTACGCGCTAATGATCAATCACTAGCTGGATGAGACAAATTTGTAAGTGTAGGTGTTGAGTGACATAGTGGAAGAATATTTTATAATATTTTTATTTTATGGAATAATAAATTTGGACAAATTAGTAATTAGTAGTAAAAAAACGTAATGATAGTGCAAAATATTTTGCACAGAATTTTGCCAGACAGAAGTTTAAAGAAGAAAATAATGTAGACTTCTTGGAAGATATCTTTTATTTTTATATTTTATATCTTAAACTTTCTACCATTTCATTAAAGGCCTGCAGACGCGGCGCCAGGTCATAAAACCTTTTTATAACATTTAATTTAATCTCGATGCGTCGATTTCATGTGTCGTTTATGTTTGTAAGAACAAGAATAAGAAAATAAATATACAGTACATCAAGGACAGTATATTACGAACACATAAGCATTAGTAAGCGACGTTTTCTATAAAATAAGCTCCGACCTCCCAATGTGTTATGTAAGTACAAACCTCACCTAAAATTACCAATACTGTTTCATACTGCTGAAAACAAAATAACCAATCTCTTTGTACATCAGGAAATGAAGAAACGCGTCGATGGCGTTACCAAATTACACGTGGCATTCAATGACGTATGAATGAATATAAAAATGAATACGCTTTTCATTTATTCTTCAGTCACAATATTCATTCCAATTCGATTCCAATAAATAACATTTATAAATAACATCAATAAAGTGAGACTGCTAACGCCTTGGCTTCATAAAGAGTTTTATTTTAGGCTTGCAATGATTTTATAATATTTTTTTAAAATTAAACAATTAAGTGTCGACCCATTCCATGTTTAAATTGTATCATTTGGCAAAAGTCATGAACATTTTAATTTTTTTACGATGTTCTAGTATGGTCGTACTGCATCGACATGAGTTGTAGTTAGCAGTATATTTATTACCGCTAGTAATACTTCCAGCACTATGATAAATTTGTGATGGCCTTCTCCTAATTGTGCGTCTATTCTGTTCGTCAATCTGATTTAATGGTCATAAACATTTTTATAGGGCTATTTCAGTTATTTTTTCTATGCTAGATAAATCTAAGAGTCTACATCGTCTGTAGGTACAGCTGAGCGACGCCGCCACGTCATTCCATGATATAGTTTGGCCACATGATTTGACCAACGATACACGCGGCAGATTTACAATGCGCCCAGTAATTTATGGCGATGTTCGATCTAGATGTAATTTAATGTTGTTGGCTCACATAAATCAAGCTCATCCACAGCTCGGACCAGATATCTACAGTTTCGTACCACTTGTGGAACGGATAATGCACTCGGGAATTAAGTTTGCTATGATGACCGATAAATGTTATTTGGTTTTTGTTTTATTGTGTACAAGCGGATCGGTTCAGCTTCGCATGAGCGCAACTGTGTGTTGAAAGCCCTCTGTAATCCCACTTATTTTACCTTAATCAAACCATAGGTGTCATCATCACCATCAGCCCAAATACGTCCCACTGCTGGGCACGGACCTCCTCTACAACTGAGAGGGTTTAGGCCTTAGTCCACCACGCTGGCCTAGTGCGGGTTGGCGGACTACACACCTAAGAAATTCCTAAGAACTTTTTTTTTAGGTGTGCAGGTTTTATCACGATGTTTTCCTTCACCGTTAAAGCAAGTGATAATTCATTGTGAATACAAACATAACTTCGAAAAGTCAGAGGTGTGTGCCCGGGGTTTGAACCTGCGACCGCCGAAATTCTCGACCGCGCGCCTAAACCTCGAGGCCATCACTGCTTCATTAACCATATTAAACATAGGTGTGGACTACTTTAATCGCCTGTTTCACCCTTTATACTAACTTAAATGACAAAACATAGTCTATGTCCGCCTACGATATTTTAATTCCCAACAGATACCAAAATGAATAAATTATACTCAACAGTAACGTTATGGTGTACATATTCAGAGTGGTGTACATATACCCCTAGAGACTTAAGATCTCACTAATTAACTTATGTCCGCCAATCCGCACTAGGCCAGCGTGGTGGACTAAGGCCTAAACTCTCTCAACTGTAGAGGAGGCCCGTGCCCAGTAGAGGGACGTATGTATATGGGCTGATGATGATGATGATGAATTAACTTATACGAAGTTCATAATGCATACCTAATTAGATATGCACATACATAGTTTGAATCTTAATCATCACTCAGAATACATTCATATACCGATATAAGTTTAAAACAAGCTTATTATTGTTTATTACTCACGCATATTAAATTCCTGTCTCGACCCAATTATGAAGTCATAGACAGAAATTTGTAGACAGCTTTAATACAGGCAGCTCATGGGCGATTGCGCCACGGAGGCGGTGTACGATCATATTGAGTAGACTACCGCCACCCACATCAGCTGTGCTGTTAGTCGTCTAAACTATTGAATTATTGTTTGAGGCAAATTCATAACAATAAATAACTTTTGACCGTTTCAAAATCAACGAATGCAATTTGAATGTGGATGTATTGGCAATAATAATGTTTATAATTTTAGAACATTGTTTAATATACTATAATACTATATAGAGGCAACAGATCATATTGTAGAAAAATATCACATACGAGTATATGAACATCTACAATGTCAGAAGAAATGAGATTCAACAAAAAACGCAATAAAGAGAAGCAAAAATAATTTAAAATTATAAAAAAAACTAGGATGGTTTTTATGTCACCACGGCAAAAGTAGAAGAAGTGAGGAGGGTATTAGTAAGCACATATTATACGTGAGTCAATTCTATAAGCAATTTTTTAAACAGAGAATATAATATATCTTCTAGAAGCTTGGAGAGCAAAAACGTTTACCTTTATCCAGGAACAGTTGAGTATCGACTGCAAATAACGATCGTAGTAAATCACTGTCAATATTTTTTCATGTAGATCAAGAAATATTTCTAATTGTGATTGCTATCGATTCCAGTAAAAACGTTATAGTAATACTTCTCCGCATCAGTCTGTGCACTAAACGGTCGTGCGTCGGGCAATTACTTTCCAAGTACAGGCGTTGAATGCAATCGGGTTCCTTGCAGTTGACTTGGACATCGGCGGATCGGAATACAGTCAAACGGGTGAAACTAGAAACATATATTGAATGGATGTGAAAGAAAAACATTGTCAATGCTTTTTTAGAGTATTCGAATTAAATTTTGTCCTGTTTTCGATGTTATAATTTTAAAGGGTTTAAATCATCTTGCATCATACGTATGTTATACATATTATATATACCAAAGGAATTTATTATCTTTTGATTAAATATAGGTAACAATACATTTGTATTGTTGTGACAGCCATAATTAACAGCTCCTAATTAATATTTATAATTCAATTTATAACAAAGGTCTGCAGAGATAATTACTTTAGTAATATTACATTTATCATCTAACATATCCCTAGGTTTATGGATCTGCGGTTCTTAGTGGCTAATCGAGCGTGCGGCAGCGTGTCGCGGGGTCCAGAATAGTCGATCGGATGCTTTTTTAGTTCCATTCCTTTGGTTAGACAGACACAAGCAACTGATATGGAGGGAATGTCGTCGGATGCTACCGGTTAACTGTTACACCAATGGGTGACCTATTACTGCTAATAAGACATCACATTATTCGCCAATGTATAACTGGAGCTATGGTGGCTGCGGTGTTTAACACTGTTTCAAATATTAACATTAGTTGTCTTATATAATGTGAGTTGTCAAATGTATGTGAGTTTTTTTCTTCATCTTAAGTTCCCTCCCACCTTGCCTTCCCTGTCCTTAGATTATTTTCTCAACTCAACGTTACTTTAATTTATTAAAATAATTTATAAAAGTTCGAAAAACTAATGAGAATTAATAATTATGTAAATATTAGTTATAGTGTTCTTATGTATCTACTGTTTTTTGCTGTTGTTATGGAAAGTTGTGTGTGTGTGTGTGTTTGTAAACGACGATGGCACCTATAACAATAAAAACTGACTTGTCCATGTAAGCATAAACAAAATATTAGTCGTCGTTATTAAAGTAACTGACGTCTGATCGTAAAAAAGTCTAGTGTCTATTAAAGGTGTACAGACTACTCGTTACATACCTCACACCCAATATGGAGACTTAATAATTTGTTTATACATTACCCATTTCGTTCAAGAGAAGCAAGTGAGCAGGCACATCGAGATAAACAGGTTCGCTCGGCACAATGCAGATTAAACTTTTTTTTTACTCATGAGAGGAATTATTATTGAACTCGCTTCACCGAATATTATTTTTCTCGGAAAAAGATAGATCGCTTAAGCGATTTTACGGGAAATTAATTTTGGCAGTGAGCGACAGGGCGGCGGGCGAGCTCACCGCCGCAGCGTGCCTCGTTGCGCGATGATTTGTTGTGATCCCGACGAGCTCCTTACGGTTATCGATAATGACGCATACCATTTACTCAAAGGCGAGAGCAACGTTGTAATTGAAGTGTCTTATCGATACTTCTCCGTAAACGGAGCCTTCGGAATTTCCGAATGGTATTAAACCGGGATTCGCGTGGAGACGCTTTCCCGCAAGCGTTTTGTGGTTAATTTTAAACGCGTTAGCGCAGCATGCGTCGGCGCGGGCTCCGCCCCAGTTGTCGCCACAGCCGGCTCAGCCGCAATTAATCCACTGTAATGCGATACGAGTCTCCTGTCGTCGACGACGTAATGCATCGTGATTTACGCGCTACGAACAAGCCGTTAATCTTATTACCACTTTCAATAACTTTATTATCGAGTGTGCGATACAAACGCCAGACAAACCAATATGTACCTTCTACGAACCAGTCAGAGACGATTTATACTGACAATATCCCATTCGGTAGGAGTTAGGAAGCTTCCCACGAAATTTATTTTAGTCGACTTAACGATTATGTCTGCCTTACCAAAAGTGGAAAGTTAATTCGATCGCTTCTTAACTTCGATTAAACGGTTATAGCCCGTGATCCTTCTTGAGGATTCAAATTTTAATATGTCAATTTTTCAACTACATTAGACGTACATACATTTGATAGATTAGGTGATTCACAAAATAATTTATTTTTTTCTTCATGCATATGTATGAGATCGTTTGAAAGGCGAATAACAATGGTATCGCGTGAGAGCACTCCTTCCGCACATCGCCTTCAGGCGGCCGGGAGAGAAATTCAGATTTGACATGTTATTCCCTAAACCGTGCCAATAATAAGATGTAAATTACGAATCCGAAGGCACGGAGTACAAAAACTGCTACACTAAAAAAGGGTATGATTCCCAGTGAGCTGGTAATTTGCATATATTTCCGTAATAGCAACTTCCGTTTGGTGCGCCGCCGGACGTGTCACGAGCTCGCGCATGGAGAGATACTTCTAACACGATCACTCCGCGCTGCTTCACTGCTCACTTTGACGTTAATGCACAGGTGTGGAATCGTGCCAGGGGGCAACGATCTCCACCCTCAGCGACTACGGATTTTTGTCCAATCGACATGTATTCATTATTGACGGTTGATTGAGTTTTATTTATTAAGATGCTTGCTGGTGCTAGGATATTCGCATGCGCCTGAAGAGCGAGATCTTTACAGTCCACCATGGTGATTCATGTGAATTGTGCATATTCAGAAACCAAAACAGTATATAAATCGTCGGCCTTTTATTTAGATAGTATTAAACTTGCCAAAAGGTCCCAGCTATTTTGCCATGTTATTGTAAAAGTAATAGGTACGAACTATTCGAAATAATTATTGTTCATTCGTTTTCGTATGGAAAAAGCTTGGTTTCAGTAACGTCATAACAAAAAACCGAGCAAAAGAGCTAATAACAAAATAAATATATATTATAAAATCACGAAATCTTTTGGTTAAAATAAGTTCTAGCCCCTCATCTACTTTAATTTAATGATTTTCGCTTCGAAGCGTAAACTCGTCTTGAGCGTGGCTCTCTCCGGAGAGTTACGTTCCTCTCTGACATCGAGGGCAACGCCAATATTCAAACATAATGGAACGTTGACTGCTCGTTTTCATAGCACTTCATAATGAGCCGACTGACTTAACGGCTAATCAATAATTCACACAAAACGATTATTGCCTTCAACTTACGAAATTGTTCACATCTTCAAACAACGTATAAGAATACCGTGTTTTCATTAGTCTGAGTGTACCGCGTTGTAAACTTAATGACGTGTTTACGATATTTATTTATATCACACTCTCGGGAACAGCTAATATCACGCTGCCGAGTATGTATCGTGTAAAACTTTTATATCGTTTTCATGAAGTTTGTACATTATATAGCGTGCTGGGTGGTGCCACGCTGTCCCACGGCTGCGTCACGTCTCCTCACTGTGTCAAACACATTTATATTCAACTCCTCGTTTCTGCTACCACCCTTTTTATCCAATATATGTTATGTGACGCGTCACCTATGAATTATTTATTTTCATTTTTAATTGAGTGTTAAGCGTCGTTGGTGCTGTCCGTCATTTGTTATTGTTTATTCATCCGAGTTACGGGATCCAAGTTGCTTGTCGCTGCATACCCAGTTCTGAATCAAATTGACTTTTATGCATATTCGTGTGCCGTTTCAAATGTAACGTTACACGTTTAAAAATTCTTTACGATTGTCACCGCGTGTCTTGTACAAATTCAGAGTCAAATTAAACTCGTGTAGCGCGGCGGAATTGGCCTCGGCGCTTCCGCAAAATTTCACACTTCATGATGAAAGTTTTAACACAATTACCCCGTCGACAACCATTTCCCTCGGCCCTCGGCGACTGGACAGGGAAAAAACTTGGCAAAGAACAAACTAACCGGCAATCCAATTTAGCGACATCCGTATAAACTTTAATGTACCCAATCTGCGAAAGCTGCACTATTTTTGCATTTTAAGTAGGCATGTGAATTCCCATTTGCTATACCCAGGAAATGTTCCGACACATTTTTTTAATTCTGCGGATTACGTTTATTTTATCTTTGAAAATGTATTTTCACTGCGTTCCCTTTAAATGTAGATAGTCTCGTCGAGAGTCAAGCTTTGTCAGCAGCCGTCTCTAGAGAGGCGCTTGATAAATATTGATAGGATAGATTCAGACGTGTTCCCAAACTGGCAAACGTTAGAATTAGCTCAAACTTGCTCCTTTGACCGGTGCTACCGGTATTTGCCAGGTGTCCAGGACGCCGACCGATTTGGAGACACTGCCGTGTGCATCGCAAACATGAACTGTCGCAGTTGAGATCTAAATTCTGCGATGTTGATTTGATTTGTTGTTCTAAGATATAAAGAGAATAACTAAAGCGTGAAACACTGATGATGTAAAAAAGGCACTTTCGATACATTTTTTGTGAGAAAACGATACGGGTCTCACGATCCTGTTCAGATGAACAGAAACATCGGCCCATCCCTGTGATAGTACTATTTGTTAACAGCGTGGCCCTACCACTTAAATAAAACATATACTTAACAGGGTAGACTTTTTAACCTGGAAATATGCAGAGCCACAAGAGCTAATCTCGCAAAAACCCAACAACATTTAAATTGGATATATGTTAAAACTTGAAATAGTATAATATTATTTAGCTGTCCATATTTGAGTGCGGCCCCATTCACATAGTTTCCGAGTTGTACGGGCAACATGCTCGCTTAAAACACTTTTAAAAGCTCCTTTATGTATGTCGCGTGTGCTCGCGCCTGATCTAATCAAAACTTGGCAAATTTGTTTACATACATCAGACCGCGTGCCGTATCGCCGTATTCACGACACGTAAACAGTGAACACCACACCGCTACACCTCCTTTGACGTGTTGCTGTATGAACACACTCGCTAATAAAACGCCACTGCCTTACTTACATGTTTGTCATATAAAACATATTTGATTTTGACACGACCACCGTATTTCTGACTAAGATTTTAGTGACATATAGCCAACTATTTACGATTTCGAGTAAATTGGGACGGCCTGTGTTTGTGTGTGTTTCTCGTGTGGTGTCGTGTCCTTTGATTGTGATATATTTCCCCGAGGAACACGGCACCTATGAATTCGCCAATATCTGTTGGAGCTTGCAGGTACATGTTATTGAATTGAAAATTATGAAGGAGAGCTAAATAAAGGAGAAGTCCCGAGTGATAGTCATTTTTATTTATTTTATAGTTGTTTTTCAAATGCATGGTCTTCTTTTGAATCCTTGAACTTTATAATTACTACTCCTGTTTTGTTATAATAATTGTAGTAAAACAAATAGCATCTTGAAGCTTCTATGTATTAGTTTCCGCTTTAAATTAATGTAGTTACAATTACATTTATAAATTTTGATACATTTAATTATTTATAGAGATTATAGTGATTTTTGCGAGTATTGATTTTCGGACATATTGCTCAAAGTAAAAAAAATCATAGCGGAATTTTATCTTCGCAGTAGCAATACTTCTGAATTGAAATTTATAATCGCAATTGACGTTTCTTTTCTTTATTAGTCATTTTCGTAAATAACATACCGCTTTTATGTATTAAAATTTTCTAATCCATTCTAAGATCGACTCGGCTCGGAGAAATTTTGCCATGCAAATAAATGCAGACCATTTCCTTTCTGTATTTCATTATTGTACCGGCCGTAAAGTCTGTAAGTAAATAGTGCTAAACCGGTATCAAATGTAAGTGTGCCGTGTTTTCCTAAAGAGTTTCCCGCACTAAAAGGTAAGTTGCGCTTTTAATGGCGCAGGCCTCGGGTAATCCCGAGATCGACGTGGACAAGATGCCGCTATCGGTATAAATTAGCTCCGGTGTTGTATCGCTCCGAAACAATACCGCTGTCACGGTGGCCGCCATATCGGCTGTCCCCGGCCGTCCACTTCACACTGCACTAGGGTTGCCACATCCCGTGTCTAGGACATTAATTGCCGTAACGTCTCCCAATATGAATGCTTCCGAGAGTCTTAGCGTGCTTTATACATACCTATGTATGAACTGGTTAAGATTGAATATGGGTAATAGTATGGTAAGATACAGTTATGCTGGATATCAATTCATAAAGTGTTTGATGTCATAAGTAATGTGGGGTTTGAATGTGAAATTGGCTTAAATGTTGTTCGAATAAGTTTTTCGTTCTTTTTAAATGTGTCTAGTAAGACGTAGTTTTTGGAATAATACGACAAATATAATAAGAGTCATACGTACATATTCTGATAATTTAATTTGAAATCTTCATAAATCAATTGCGTTTGCTTAGCGATTTGACCACGCGACAGCCCTACACCGGACCAAGAGTTATCCACATCATTATAAACCTTACGTCCTAAATTACAAGTTTGGAATTTGCGCGCATCGGGCGCGTTCACCATCGTTTACAAAGTGGCCACAGTGTTGCGGTTGGCAGGTGACACGGGGCTCTATAAATCTGCTACGGTCTGCCTACCTCGTAAACACGGCCGTGGCACAATCCACCGATCTGTACTGCGACTGTTTCAATAACCCGCTATTATTTTCAATAATTGAAAATGTGCACTATTATATTGCGCGCAGTGCGTACAATGGGCCGTGAATGTGGCAATTCCGTTTATTTGTTCCGTGTTTATGTGCGTTATTGACGAGATCCATGACGCACGAGAAAGAGCCGACTGCAATTGTGCATTCGAAAATAACATTTTTTTCTGGTACACACAGGCCTCTTTTATGACTAACAAGATTTAGATTTAATTCCATCAAGCTATCCAAGAGAAGATTAAAAGATAATATTAAGGACATCTCCGTGGCGCGAAACGAGAGCCCGTGGGTTCGATCCCCGCATGGAGACAAATCTTTGTGTGATCCACAAATATTTATTTCGGGTAGGTATATGTGTTTGTGAAACCGTTAAGTCTCTCGTAGTTTCTCATACCCACGTTGCAGGACTTGTATCCTAGTGGGGGGTTCAGAACTATGTATGTGACTGTTGCGTGTATTTATTATTTATAATTATGAATTTAAAACGTACGGACTCGATAAACAAATTTTCCCACTAAAATCAGCAATTAGTGCTAAAGGTTTTGCGCTCCCGTTTTGCACTGTAATAACTTCAATCTAAACTTTATTAGTGTTGCGTAGCTACAGCCACGGACTTCTACAATGCCACAAAGACGGAAACGTCGGACGTATAGAGCCTTTTATTGATGGTGTAAAATGTTTCAGAGCTATCGAAATCATCTGTTAAGAAACACGTTGGATATTTTCTTGGATATTCTGCGTACGGTATGACTGCCGGGGCCTGCAATCGACATATTTTATGCCATCGGCCTTTAGCCCTCATAAGTTGCCCACTTGGCTTAATGAGCTTGCTAATTTGCCTAGCTTATGTCGATAGCTGTCGTCCTGCAGATCTGTGGATTCTTACTCTTCCACAGTATAATATTACTATGTTTACTTTGCTTAAAAATTCTATATCAAACAGAGTGAAGTGATGTAGAAAAGACATAACAATTGGCTTTTAATAAAGTAGGAATAGATGCGCAGTTTCTTTTCTAGAATATTTTATCTCACCAGCCATCTTTCTCCGTCTGGATCTTTTTTTTTTTTTTTTTTTTTTTTTTTTATTCTGGCACGGCAAAGTGACTCCACTGTACCTGATGGTAAGCACAGTGGAGTCCAGAAAAATAATACCAACCAGCTAGAAACGATGGTCACCCGCTGGTCGACACAATCATGCCGGCCCGCACAAATGCTTCTTCACGCTTCGCTTAAAGGATCCAGGATCATAGGAAGGAGGGAACACGCGAGCGGGCAAACTATTCCACAGCTTGATGGTGCGGCAAAAGTAGGAGTTGGCGAACTTTTTAGTTCGAGCCGCGGATGTTGTGACCACAAAGCTGTGGCTTCGCATGCCCGCACGCGTGGTTCTGGTGTGGAACGGAGAGGATGGGACAAGGTTAAACAATTCTTCAGAGCACTCACCATGATACAGACGGTAGAACACGCTAAGTGCGGCAATGTCTCTGCGCAACTGTAGCGGCTCCAAGTTGGCTGTAACGTCTGCATCATTCACAATGCGGATGGCACGCCGCTGCAATCCATCCAAGGCATCGACTAGGTATTATCTCCTGAATTTTCGGCTACGGATACCGCTAACTCTTGTTTAGTTGTTTTTGTTTAAACATTTTGTAAATGTGATCAGTTGTCTCACGTTCTCCATTTGAGAACTGAGACACAACGTCAAGTACCACAGGCTATGGGTAATATTAATACCCAGAATTCTGTGCTCTACTACTTGTTTGATACAATGTTATTTAAATTATTAAACATCTCACAAGCTATTACATATATTAAAAGCTTTCACAACCAACGGCTATAAAAGGAGTCTGCGTAAGAATTTGTAGCATACTATAAATGTATAAAGTAGAAATCACTGCCTAAACATTCATAAATCTTTATGCACATATTTCGGTACTGAAAGATGATACTCGTGCACACGTTCCTATGGTAAGTGCGCACAATGTTTTCAACCAGCACCAACAGTGAGGAAGGTGTTGGCCTAAGGCTGTTCAGATTTACGAGGTGGCGGGCTCGTGCTTGCCACACCCCTCCTCGCCTCGCCGCTCCCTCGCTGCTTCCCAGCCGAGTACGAACGCCTCTGCCGGTCACTCATTGTAACGGCTCTCGATTAGTTATGAACTAGAAGCAGGCACAGCGTACCGTTTCAATTGTGTAAACCTTGGAAGATAGCTGTTAATTGTTTCAAGTCCTCTATATTTCAAGTGCTCTCGAAGTTACGCCCTTTGAATTATCTCTCAGTATATCTCTGTGTTCAGGTAAAATAATTGTAAAGTAAGAACAATGGAGATAACGGTATATTGGCTTGTTTAATTTCCTATATTTTCATCCATTTTGCATCGATTGAAGAGCTTGATGGCGGACTCCGTCCGACTTTGATTGAAACTAAGTTTATAATAATAGAATTCAAAAGTTACGGAAGTGCATTAAATATTATGGTCTACTTAGACAAAAACACTATAGAGGATAGAGGAAGAGAGAAGGAAGAGAGTTAATGAAAACTGGAAGGAAGATTGTATCGTAAATGTTTTATTGTAAATCCATGCAAACGAACCATATAGAAGAGTCACATAAAAAAAGATTAACCTAATAATTAATATGATAAAATATGTCAATATAAAAATTACAGTTCATTGAACCATACCACGTACGAATATCGAATAAATGGTATTTCAGAAAGGGCTAATTCCCTCGAAAATGTCCCCAGAAATGAATACATGTTGGACGCGTATTCGCGTGTCGATTAGTCGGCTCATTTGATACGAGCAAATGTTAACATTATACGCTTTTACAGCCAAACATTTATCAAACCTCCAGAGTTGGTGTTGACGTTAAAACCTTTTAATGATAGACTGGTTTGTCTATTAAACGGCGTAATTACTGGACACATTCTGTTTATGACGGGATGTTTTATAATATCGACACTTAAAACAGCGCGTAAATGTTCTTTAACGTTAATCATAATGGTTATACATTAAACATATAGAAACGGTCGTTTTAACATAAATATTCGAATTTGAACATCCACATTAAACTTATCATTTATAGTAATGCCGCTGTTGACATTTTAAATTTAACATTAGCTGGTGTCATTAGCATTTTTGTTTACTTGTACTCGTATATTATTTATTACTATATTCCCACGGCGAAAGATGTATTTCAAGTAATTCAATTTACCTATAATTGAACATGACGATTGAAGGATCACGTAATATTGATCCCATAAAAAACAAAACTTGTAAAAAACCCCAAGTCTCGCAACTCAGTTCTTTTGCCGTAAAAAGTTGTGAGATCTATATGATACCAAGTCGATGAATTTATTCAGTCCCCGTTTAAGGGAACTTCTGTCTTAAGTTATTATGCACTTAGCTTACCAGACACCATCTTATAGTGACCATATCAATGTTTAAAATCTTTTATGTTTAAAATAAAATAGTTAGACTTGGCAATCGCATGAAAACACAATGTATCTCACTTTTAGTGCGATTGCCAAGTCAAAACTATTTTATTTAAAACATAAAAGATTTTTAACATTGATATGGTCACTATAAGATGGTGTCTGGTAAGCTAAGTGCATAATAACTTAAGACAGAAGTTCCCTTAAACGGGGACTGAATAAATTCATCGACTTGGTATCATATAGATCTCACAACTTTTTACGGCAAAAGAACTGAGTTGCGAGACTTGGGGTTTTTTACAAGTTTTGTTTTTTATGGGATCTCATTTCTTTTTGTAGATAGTCCCACTTTTTTCTTTTCGGTATCTTCTACTTCTTGAGTACTAACAACGGATTTTCTTAAAGCCCACTCTCTGCCTTATGAGCTTTGCTTACTTTTGTAGGTAGTCTTCCTCCTCTACATACGAGACGAGAGCGGCCGCGTCGTGATCTTTATTTTAAAATAATTATTTTTTGCGTTAGTTAGAAATATTTAGGGCCGCATGCGTCATACGTCAGTTGGAGTTAATCCTATTTTAAAGTTTTTATCTCTCTTTCACTATAAATTGGTACTGTCAATGTACCTAACAGAAATTTACAACATAAAGCTTATTAGAGGTATAACTTGAACTAATTTACGGCATTAACTGCCGCACTCAGTTTTTTTGAAATGAATAAATTACTTGACCCTATTAATCAGATTTCCTCACGATATTTTCCTTCCCCGTTAAAGTACGCGATAATTCATTGCTACATACATATGTACATAAACTCACGCCTATATTCCCTGATGGGGTAGGCAGAGGTGCATTTCTGCACCCACATTTCGCCAGGTATGTTGATACATACCTGTCAGTCCCACGTAATAGGGGGCGAGCCTATTGCCGTTTTTCGGGCACATTTCCAGACTCCCTGCTGCTATTGAGAATTTCCTAATGGAAAAACCCAATAACACGTTGCCCGACCCGGGAATCGAATCCAGGACCTCTAGATCGCACGGCACATACATGTAACGCGAGACCACGAGGCAGTCCTTAATTTAAAGACCTTACTTCATAAATAAATAAATAAATACATCCAACAGTCACATACATAGTTCTGATCCCACACTAAGATACAAGTCTTGTGTCGTGGGTATCAGAAACTACGAGAGACTTTTCGGTCTCACATACACCCAGACTCGAAACAAATATTTGTGTATCACACAAACATTTGTCTCGGTGCGGGGATCGAACCTACGGCCTCTCGTTTCGCAAGCTGGTGTCTAGCCAACTGCGCCACAGGTCATTTCTATAGTAATCATCATCATCATCATCAGCCCAAATACGTCCCACTGCTGGGCACGGGCCTCCTCTACAACTGAGAGGGTTTAGGCCTTAGTCCACCACGCTGGCCTAGTGCGGGTTGGCGGACTACACACCTAAGAAATTCCTAAGAACTTTTAGGTGTGCAGGTTTTATCACGATGTTTTCCTTCACCGTTAAAGTGCGTGATAATTCATTGTGAATACACACATAACTTCGAAAAGTCAGAGGTATGTGCCTGGGGTTTGAACCCACGACCTTCGAGATTCTCGACCGCGTGCCCAAACCTCGAGGCCATCACGACTTCTATAGTAAGCTCTTCCCGAATACTAATTCATTGCTAATACACACATAACTTCGAAAAGTCAGATAAGTGTGCCTAGGGTGTGTACACGCGACCGCCGGGATTCTCGACCTCACGCCTAAACCTCAATACCATCCCTACTTATCTACTAGCTACACCTATTATTCCATTATTTTATACTATACAGGTACACTAATTTATTTACTGCAAATGTATCTTTGTAATCGTATATATTTATATGGGATTACAAAGTTATTTATGCAGTTTGTGTATCTAGAAAACTAGACCGAAATTGCAAGATATTATAATTTTTCCTTAAGTTATACACTAAAACCTAATTGAGTTCCAAATTTGAAGCTTCTATGTCGGCTAGAAGTGCCTTAGAGTTTTGATGATCGGTCAGTGAGTGACCAAAACTGCGAAGTTTGACTAGTTATAATTCTTAAACTACTGGTTCAAATTGAATGAAATTTGAAATATACAGAGTTTATACCATTCTTGCTTGGTAACTAAAAATTCAGGTTTCTAGGTTTATCCACAACGAAGTTATAGGGTGTCGAAAATGGCCTGAGTTGCTTCGAGAAAAGTATAGTACGGCCGTGCCGCTTTTTCGCTCGACTTGGCGGGGGCACTGCCGTGCCCCCAGATACATTCGGAGAAATCTGGTGGTGACTTCTTCGTCTGTGGCGGCTATTTAAATATATATTGGCTTAATTTATACATTCAGGCTTGTTTCCTCGGAGAGGTACATATGTAGAATTTTACCAGCAGTATGTTATGGTCGATATGGAACTTAGTCATTAACAAATTACGAAGGCTTTAGACTAATTATAATCTACAATTAAATATTACGCATATAAACGTTAAAGTAAAACATTGTAGCGAAACCGTCAAAGATATCTACCCGAAGAATATCTAAAATATATGAAGTTCTAGTCTAGTGTTGGGAACTATGACCCAACCCCTCTAAATCGTAGAGGAGGTCGTAAAAATATGTAGGAAGATCCATAAATGGGGCATATACAACGCTATAGTATTTTTTATGTACGGGCCTCTGAAAACATCTATAGATTAAATGAATTCTATGTATTTATTTATTATTTATAGTGATAATAATATATAAAAATAAAATATTTTTTTGGTTCATAATGAAAATTATTAGGTAACAACCCGACTGATTTGGATTGTTTTATTTTTGGTATAAACATAGGTAAAACCTTGGAAATAGATAAAAGCATTTATCTTAAAAAAAAAAAACAGGCGGGGCGGGGTTCGACCGCTAGTAGTAAAAATATATAAATAAGATCGTGATTTTATTTTTATCAGATGTGTTGTATGTGAACTTTAATAACATCAAAATGTAGCGCATGGATAATTATCTTTGTCGCAGGGGGTGCAGCTGGCAATAAAGTCCTAAGTTTTACTGCGCGAAGTCTTTAAAATTTTCACATAAAATTGTCGCTGATGAAATGAGAATGTCCCATTTAATTAGGTACGACCGCGATGTCGCGTCACTTGCGTCACGGATATAACCCCTCCCCCCGCCCATCTTCAATGCTGGTTTTACCTCGTCTCCCAAGCCCCGCACCATTCATTTGTTTTCAAACTACCCGCAAAGGATTTTAACGAGATTACTTCTCGGCACGTTTTATAGGTCATCTCATGACATTTATTTAGCAGTGATTTGTAAGACATTTTTCATTCGCACAGATTAAAAGAAATACTGCCATTAAAAATAATGGTTGCCCAGTTTATATTTTGTGAGATTTATTTTCCAGATTTTAAAGCGTATAAGGTTTTGGCGCGCGCTTTAATGGTGTCATTAAATGCAAGATTAGTTTTATTAATAAGATCGTACGTTCTGAAAGCTTTTTTATGTGATCGAACGCGACTTTTACGATAAGAAGCAATTGAAGACTGAAAGACATCACGTGCAGTTAAAAATAATATTATGTGAATTTAAGTGTGAAAACTGTTTATTTTAATGCCAACCAGATTAAACTAGAAAATATAATGTATGTTTTTAATTGTCCGAATATTTTAACCTTTCTTCAATTGCCAAAGACCATTAATATAAACACTTTAATCCTTTGTTTCAAAGTTGTAAAAAAATTATGAATAATAATTATAATTAGAAATTAGTTTTCAGATATCCAAAAAGTACATTTACATACTCGCAGGACCGTTAAGCTGGTGTTACGACCGTGAGCACTTACCTCAATGTTGTTATTGCTGCCCCTTGGGAGCCACTACACGCTAAGAGCGCGAAACCGAAACATCAAAGACCGTATAAAACGCACTTCATTCCATAAAGTTCCATAACAGAGGCGTCGGCGGTGAAGCGGCCAGCGATGCGAGAGCCCTTGACGTTCATTCAAATCCTCCCGCCGCCGGTTTCGTATTAGACGTTTGAGAGGGCAAGGGGGCCGGCTAAAGGTGGCGGTACACATAACCGCCGTAGCCGCGCGCGGTATCGACGCGCTTCCCATCTATATGGAGAGCTGCTCACGAACTACCCGCAGCTATTGTAAACAAGCAGCGTTCTCTATTCAAACTATCGTTACGCCCTCTATACTCCGCTCCGTGCCGTATTGACGATCCGGGAAAGGTCTTGCCGTTTGGCTGCTCAGTGAGAAAACTTTTATCGGCGGGCACAGATTTTCATGTGAGTACGGTACGGTTAGGTACGGTTTTTATGTCTTGATCGGACATTTTCTTGTATTACGTCGAATGTTCAGTTATGATATAAAATGAACGTAACTCTGAAATCTAATATCCCGAAAAGTACCACTTGAAAATGTTAATGTGTAAAGAGTTAGAATGTTAATGGCGATTTGTATAATTTACCATATTTAAACCTTAACAAAGGCACGTTTTAAATTTAACACGGTGAAAATTCAAAGTGACTAAGTGTTAATGTTTACCACAATGAATTGTGACAGTGTAAAAGCTTTGTTGTGAAAATTAAACTCTAAACGAAGTCAGTATCCGGTGAAAGCGCTTAAAAGGACGGGGTCGTAACCGAACTGTACGGATCCAATTTGTAAAATAGTGCCACTGTATTTGCATGTCAGATGTTTGATAGTAGTTTTTTTACTTCGAAATTTAAAGAAAAGAAGTTTCTTTTGTTTTCAGTTGTCTGTGTCGCGCTGAAGTCCCCCATTTACCGTTGACAATAATGAGACAGGCGAGGCAAGAGCACTCCGCTCGCATTGCTTTTAACTCGCAAATGCATTGCCCGAAATATGATTGTGATAGTATTTGTATTCTTGTGAAAATTATTTGTTTTATGTTTATAATTTTCCATTCGCATTCGGAAATGGTGGATGACGCGCTTTGATGTTTGCCGGCTGCGAAGAGCGCGGTAACACGAAGTTCACGAAGTCGCTATCAACGCGTGGATCCACGTGCGACCGAGGCGTGCACTCACCGCCTCGTAAGAATTCGCGCATTTTTACGACGTAATAAAAATCGTAAATAATGGCAAGTGAGGCAAACGAAGTCGGGTCACGATGCGCCTCGGGCCCTCGCGCCATCATCGCGACTTGTGAATTTACGAGTTCTCCATCGTATCGCTCTCACCCGATCATGCGAGCGCCGATTTCAAACCATCGATGCCTTGTTTATTTAATCTGTTGATATTTTTTCAACGCGTCATTTATCATGACGTTCATATTTCTCTAGATATCACTGGCTCTCGGTCGGTTATTCATCCTTTATAAATTCTCCCACACGTTAGTGCAATTAATGTTTATTAACAGGCAATTTTTCAACGGACGTTGATAATACGTGTCGCACTCAGCATTCGGTAATCGTTAATATGCTTCAGTAAATTACGCGTTGCGTTTCCTTGAAAATATCTGTATCAAGAGGCTCAAACGAGCAACATCATAATGACACTATCATTATATGAAAAGGTCAACAGTTAAAAACGCCAGTTTTATAACTGTGCAATTTGTTTCGAATTGACCACACGTCCGAGCAATTTAAGATTGAGTCCTGAATATTATTATCACCGTCGTGGTCTCATTTCGCGGAGACACGGAAGCGTGAACAAAAATTACTTTCGTGATGCTGTTGCTAAGTAAGTTAGAATTATGGATTAAGGTCTTATTTCGCCTTGTCATGCTAAAGTTTCTGGCTTGATGACAGGATTCAGTTAATTTCTTCATTAGGCATGATGTTTTTAGAGTATGAAACTGGTGCCAAATGGCTTATGTAAAACTGTGGATCATATAGTCAAGTGTTTTTTTATTTGAATTTTTGTCGATATATTTTTTCCCTGCCTCGTGGTCTCGCGGTAAATGTATGTGCTGTGCGATCTAACGGTCATGGGTTCGATTCCCGGGTTGGGCAAAGTATTATTGGGTTTTTCAATTAGGAAATTCTCAGTAACAGCACGGAGTCTGGAAATGTGCCCAAAAAACGGCAATAGGCTCGCCCCCTATTTTTTTTTTCATTTATAAGGAAAACAAACAGTAGTATACAGGTAATTACAAAAAGCTTACTTAATATAAATTAGATATATACCCACTACGTTTTCACGGATTTCATTCAAAAAATTAACGCCATTGCAAGAGTACCTACGTGCTATCTTATCAATATATAAATCAATTAATATTAAGGTTAACATACATGAAAAAGAAAGAAAAAAATAATAATAATAATACGTGGGACTGATACATACCTGGCGAAATGTGGGTGCAGAAATGCACCTCTGCCTACCCCTTCGGGGAATACAGGCGTGAGTTTATGTATGTATTTTTTCCCCTGTGCATTTTTATTGTTATGAGATCAGCCGATACATATAGCATGCCAAGTTTTGTACAACATGTCTTTTTTTTAATTTTAAAATATAAAAAATACGAATAATAACAAATCTTTAAAATATATAAATTGATGTACCTACGCTGAAAGAGATACACACAGACTTGTACA